>OY728158.1:1684655076-1685905076 GCA_963277665.1 Viscum album
GTTTTTACTATTTTTTACCCACCTTAGTAATGTTTAAGTTTAATTTTATCTGTAAAGAATTTTGTTTTTAATTTTTTTCCATAAATATTATTTTAATAAATATTACATTGACGATAGTATAGATATATCACATATTTAGGGAGCTTAAAATGGACATTAAATAATGATTGAACTGAATTCGGCGTAATAGACCTCACCTCACTAATTCGGTCATAAAATATTTATTAATAATGGGAATTGGGTGATATTATTATAGGTTTTCAATAACTAAATTTTTTATAATTTAATTGATATGTAATGACTTATGGTTGGTAGGGGAGTGTGGTAAAAAAGTGGCTCAAAATGGAGTATCTTCTGGTGGTATAATGATGCAAGTATCCTTTTTTACTTTTCCAACCCTAACCCTCCCACATAGAATTTAAATGAGATTTTCACTCTTTGGTGGGGTTGGTAGATTATTTTGAAATGTGTGACCATATGGGGAGATTCTATTTTACTCTATATTCATTTTTTATATGCATGAATTTACGTAAGGATCACTCCCAAAGAGGCATTTATCTCCCACCTCTACTTGGTTTTTTTATTTCATGGTTGTAATACCATTTATTATTAAATAAAAATTAATTATTCTTCTATTTTAATATTTTTATTTAGATTCATTTTGCTGGATTCAATGAGTAGGGATTTAATTGGGTATTACACATTTAGACTATTGGTTATGAAAATTATCTCCCGGATAATAATTCTACACATTAATGAGTATCTATTTTTTTTTGGTTGATATTATTATTTCCTCCTTAATTGGTGATTATGAATCTATGTAAACAATATAATTAACAAAATAATGGTTACTAAAATGAGATTTTAAAATTAATACCACCCAATCAGTGGACACACTGACCATAAGGCTGAGATTCCTTGAATCATGTGAGCGACACTTTAATAATAATAACCTATAAACTTGGGATTGATTCATAGTGTTTAAATACAATCTTAAGAAACAAGAAATTATCATTTTTAGATTAACTATGTTTTCCTAATATTCAATTAATTATCAAAAAACATTCATTTCATATACAACTCTTGTTTCAGACATTAAGGTAAAATTTAGGTAAATTCACCATCTCCTTAAATATCGTAGCCTCTCTAGTGAAGATCCAAAAAAATATAAAATAATTAAATTCTAATTTCTCATCTGGTAAACGATTTAATGTCTCTAGATAAAAAATAAAATATATTGAAATCCCATTATCACATTGTAGAAAATCAAATGATTGGACGTATTAACTCAAATATTAAGATGTTACATATTTGAATGATTTTGAATGCATTTTTTTATTGGTATTATTTATACAATAAAAAACAAATTTATTTGAAAAGTGATCAATGGAAATTAGAAATCCCAAGGAGTCTAAATTTATGAGTACTTGGAGAACTTTTAGATGTTATGTCAAAGATATACATATCATCAAATCATTGAGAATATCCTTATACAAAACTTATATGAAGGTATCACTACAATAGATAAAATTATGGTGGATGATACATCTGAAGGAATATTGGTAGACAAAACCAAGATGGATACATAATTATTTATTGATGAAATTGTACAAAACACCTAATAATTCAGTGATTGGGGTATATTGGCTATGAAGAGTGTACATCAGGTCAGTCCATATCCTTTTAAAAATCATTTAACTAATATTATATTGGATGAATTAACCACTATAGTGAGGAAAAAATCATTGGATAAAAAATCCTTTCTACCCACACCAATGATGTTTTTCAGAATTTTCAAGGCACCATACCATCCAATAGATTGTTTCCTAGAACTATAAGAGATAGAAAATATTGATATGATATTCACATGGAGGTCATTTCAGCAACAAAAATAATTCCAAAAAATGAAGTATGATTCCTTCATAAAAAAAATACAATCAATGATATAAGTATCCCCTAAATATTTGGAATAGATCTAGTCAACAGCAACATGATCCTTTTCAATAAAACCTTCAACAACCTCTGCCCTATCGGCGGAGTTATCAACAACATCAAAATATATTTGAATCATAAGTATAAAAAAGATAATAAAAAAGGAATTACAATAAAATATAGTCTCTAAAATTGATTATATTTTGAAAAACAATGTTCTTAATCAATAAAATGTGATGAAGAGTCATGTTATGTAGTTTATGGAGAAAAAATGAAAAATTATCTATATTGTCACCCCCTCCATAAAATAGTAAATAATAACTCTAGAGACCTTCCATTCCAACCCACTAAAAATCCCAATGGGATTGTTAGTGCTATATAATTGAAAATTGGAATGAAGATAGTAGAGTGGAGTGTTACTAGATTTCCACTTGGATTCACCCTACCTGAGGAGATTCCACCATAATCTCTTGTCACTATCAACCAAAGGAGAATGATATTATCATAAATAAAATTGATTCTATTCCACTAGAACCCCATACATTTCCAAAATAGAGTTCTGAAAAATTAAAAATATAGAATAAGAGGTGAAATAGAAAGAGGTTTTAGATATATTCAAGAGTGTTTATAAAAACATCTCCCATCTTGAGTCCATTAAGAAAATTCCAAGGTATACCAAATTTTTAAATGAAATTTTTCCGAACTAACAAGGATATGGAGAAATGGTAGGGTCAATATTGGAAGGAATGAGTTATTACTCATTACTCCATCTCAAGATATAACACCATTTTTTATGGATCCGGAGACATTCAACATCCCTTTCACTATAGGGGAGTTACACTTTTTGATGATTTATGTAATTTGGGAGCTTCAAGAAATGTAATACCACGCTATATTTTTGTCTCATTTATAGATTGGTGAATTGATGCTAGAAAGAGAGGTGGTTCAATTAAAAAATATTGCATCAATATACAAACAGGTTTCCAAGAGGATGTACTTGTTTAGGTAAGAGATATGATATTTCCTAAATATTTATACATGATTAACATAGAGTAAGATCCAGTAAATTAAAATTCTCCCATTATCTATGGTCATCCCATCCTAATGACTAAAAAAATAATTATAAATGACCATGATAGTTCACTTTCCATTGTTTTCAGAGATGAATTACTGATATTTAATGTTATATACTCCATGAGGTTCCCCTCATAGGATCATTTTGATTTTCTTCTCACACCTTTTGAATCATCATGAAAATTCACTTGGTTTTTTATTATTCTATACATAAAAAGACTATGAGAATTGGTTTTAGTTTGATGTCTATGTGTATTTTCATGCATTCTTATAATGAACAATCCTCTCTTGAATTTTATTTGTATATGGATTGATATTCTAATATTGAGATTTTTTTTCCAATTATGACATGAATGTGAAGTATGATTGTTGTAGTAGTTAATTATACATTCATTTTTATAATTTATTTATTGATATTGATTATCACTGATCACATATTTCTGTTTCTTTTATGTATCAATCCATTCATCCCCCACACCCCCATATTGGAACTGAATCCATTTCCACAAAATATCAGAAACTCATACCTATTGAGTGGTGAAATATTAAGTATTATAATTTCTAATAATACCCCTTTTGAACATGAATATAGACTTTGAAATAATTCATGAGAGAAGATTTTGGAAAATGGGTTGAACTTGGATGGAATAACAGGGTCTAACCCATCCATTTTTAGGTATAGGATTGTTTTCTAGGATGTGAATAAACTAATAATTTTGTCACAAAGTCATCTTAATAAAATTGTCATGGAAGTTGTAAAAAAAATAAGTTCTAATGTTTATCAAGGAATATATGATTTATCCCTTTTGATATTCTCATTGGGTTATTCTTATTGTTACTGTGTCTAGAAAAGGGTGTTGTAGTTTTTAGAAATGAGAGGGATGAGTTAGTTTAAATGAGGTTGAAAAATAGATGGCTTCTGTGTATTTATTATAGTATAATAAATCAATCCACTCATAAGTACCATTTCAACATATCATTAATTGATTATATTCCTAAGATACTTATAGTAAGGGACAATTATTTTTTATTCAATTTATTTTTCGAATATTTTAAGCTTCTTATTTGTCTATATGACTAAATGAAATGAAAGTCACTTACCCATTCAGTATATTTTCCGACCCAATGATTCCATTTATATATCTCAATTCACTAGGTAACTTCTACATATGCATGGTGAGTATTGTTTTAGATTTTATTGAGACATGGATGGAAATTTTAATGGATAAACTTACAATGTATAGTTCTTCAATAGAGGTAGGAATTTTATTTTGGATAAGATGTTGCATAATTTTATTTAGAAGAATCAAGTTTTGAACTTTGAGAAAATTATTTCATGTTAGGGAATAACATTGTATTTGGGAATGTAGTGTGAAACATGGAATAAAGGATGATAGATCTAAGGTAGATATTTTTTCATCCATTCTATATCCTTCACATGTTAATGATTTTAGATCATTCTTGGGTAATTCAATATTTCGTTGATGCTTCATCAGAAATTTTCATAAGATCTCTCTACCCTTGACAAAGTTACATTAAAAGGATTATTATTTTGTGTTTACTGATCCTTATAGTATTTCCTATGATGATATCAATGTATTTTTCAATATAACTCTAATTATACATCCCACAAGGTGGTGAATCCCATTTCTTATTATTTGTGATACTTAAAACATCATAGTTTGAGTAGTCTTATCTCAAAGGGTGTAAGAGTAATCCCATGTTATTACTTATGCCTTGATAAATTTGAACTCTTGAAAATCAAATTACACCTCAATATAAAGTTATCTTCTTATTGTCATATTTTTTTAGATAAATTCTTCCCTTATTTATTGGGAACTAATGTTTTTTTTCTCCAATCATTCATATTTTAGGTATCTCCCAAATATGTATGATGTGAAACCATGAATTATTCATTGAATTCTCCTAATTAAAGATTATTACATTTTATAAGGGATTATAATGAATCATATAAATTAATTTATAACCACATAAGAAAGTTCAATCACATATTGGATCATGACACCACAAACAAGGTACTACTTTGGTTCACCTTCCCGGATGATCACCTTTATTCCATCTAAGGTACACATCCTTGGTTTTCTGATTTATTGAATTTCCTGATTTCCATTAAAATTCCTACAAACGTTAAGAAAATTAAATATTAAAAATTGCAGTCTGAATGTAGATATTATGTAGGTCATGATCCTTACCATTGGAACATTTGTAGTGACAAAGTCATTAGGATATGTTCTCCTGATCATAAGTTGTATTATATTTTATATTTTATCATAAAATTTCTTATGGTGAAATCCTTAGACCCTAAAGGACATCGATGAAATATTTAATGTCTATTTTTTTTCATACATTGATAAATGATGACCATGAGTTTTGTAATTCATGATCATATTGAAAACATTATGGAAACATTTCTAGAAGACATGCGACTTTCCAAACTCCCATATTATTAGGTGATATTTTTTAGATATAGAGAATTTTTTTATGATTTTTTTTTTCAAAACCATTTGGTTTGTTTTGAATTATTCTTTCTATTGATTAATTTAGTAAATGGACAAAGACCAAGGCCACTAAAAATAATTATTATCATGTTGTGGTGGATTGTTGCGAGGATCAAATTTTCTATAGACTTAGTTTACCAAAGGATAACATTAGTGACCAAGAGTAACAATTTTTTAACTAAAATTTGGCTTCCCTAAATTTAATTTTTGGGTTGAAATACATAACATCAAATCCATACCATCCCAAAATTAATGTTCATGTTGATGTTTCCAATCATGAGGTGAAATAAATATAAATTCAAATGGGGTCATTGAATTGAAATGATTGGATAAATAAATTGGATGATAAAATATGATCAGATAAGAAATTATTCAAAATTCCATATGGAATGTCCCCCTACCAGTCCATTTTTTGGAATATTTCATCATATCGAGAAGGCCGATCAGCAGATATATTGGGATATAAATAAACTAAACAAGGATTTATACCAAGTTAGAGATCAAAGGAAGATGCAAATTCAAGATATTGATGAGTTAAAATACTCATCATATGGGAACTAATGGTAATATAAGGAAATATCAAAATAATATCATGATATAATGATCCATAAAAGGGATATGCATATAGGAGAAAATTGTCTTCTCTACAATTAACAATTGATTCTAATGCTTTGGATGTTGCGATCAAGATGGTGGGGACCTTATGTTTTATCACATGTTTTTAATTATAGGGAAGTTGAGTTCAAACAAAAGGCTAAAAGAATAATATATATAGTTAATGGTACATCGTTGAAGAATTACATTGAGGGGTCCCCCCACATATAGTTAATTTAATCACATTGCACAATCAAATCATCACATTAAAATATTAGGATATCCATTACCCTCATAATTTTATGTTATTATTCCTAATTTTAATTCTAAACATTATATTTATATTATAATTTTATAAAGTCACACTGAAGAAAATGTAAAATTTTAAGTATGGAAGTGGGGATGATATATTAGGTAGATTCTTTTAGATTTTTATTTTTGTTGGATTCTTATTTTAATAATATTAATTCAAAAAAATGGAAAAAAGAAATGAAGTAAAAGAAATACATTATCCTCACTTCCATATAACCATTTGATAATCCATGTTGAAATTTTACACCCTCTTGGGAATAATAGCATGGTAATTTTTTCATCCTTAGTGGTTAATTTTTGTGAAAAGGATATTAGAAAATGTTATGATAAATTTTTTTCTTTATAACGATATTAATTTTTTGATATCATTCATTTTGGGACTTCTTATGTTAAAATTATCCCATTTAATATCTCCACACACATCACACACAATCTTGACATTTGATTTTCTCATATCTAGTTGATGGTATAACCTTATTATGTAATCCTTCATAGATTATAACATGGTATTTACATAAGTTCATTTTTCTTCTAATGAGTATAATTATTGTAATAGATTGACCTATGAATGTATAATTAATTTTAAAATGTTATACTCCCTCAAAAATATTCATCAATAAAATAATGATATATATTTCAAATAAAAAAACAAGAAAGGGTGGAGTGATTAGAGGTACAACACATAAGGATATCATGGTTGGGAGCATAAGGATTGACTACTAGGAATTATTTAATGAGTCGATCTTGGATTTTTATTACACATGATGTTGAATAGGTTTGGTGGAATAGAATCCATTGTGTAAAAAAACTTTACATGAAATAAATTTACCATATAAAATGTGGAGAGCTAGGATGAAAATGATTAGCACACACACATATTGAATTTTTTGAACGATTTACTCATTAGATGTTTACTCGAGATCAGTTTCATTAAACAGACTAGATTTTTTTTTATATAATTTTTCAGACCAAAACTTCATTATTTATTATGTGTGGATATGTTTTGGGTTTATTTCTCTACTCATATTTGCATCATAATTTGGGAAATTTCAACATACCTCATTTTCAGGATTAAATGACATGGGATATTTTCCTATAGTGAAAAATGGAATGTTTGGGGGAGATTATAAGATATGTTTTGTATGAATATTTGATTGATAATAATTGATTCAATTTACCCAAATTGATCCTTATTTTAATATTTAATGAAATTATATTTTTTTTCTTGAACATTGAAAATGAATGAAAATTCTTTTTTTTGTCATTTTAAATTCACATTAATAATATTTCAATAACATTTATGTTTTAATAATTTTGATTAAGAATTTTATGAATGTATTATTCTATATTATTTTTAATTTTTTTAAAATATATCATTATATCTTGATCACACATTGTTGGGGGTGCGAAAATGGACATTATTGAAAGGATGGATTGAATTTTATAGTATAGACCCCACTTCACTAATTCATCCATATAATATAAATTATTAATTTTATTTAGAAGAAATATTGATAGGTATTAGAGGAATGTATTCCAAAAATTTATTAAAATGGAGTGACACTTGGTTCGCATGAGAGTGTGGTTAAAAAAGGAGATCAAAGTGGTGTAACTTTTGGAGGCAGAATGACACATGTACCCCATTTGAAACATCAATCCCTGACCATCACACACTCAATTTAAATGATATTTTAAATATTTTGGAGAGTTGTTAAAGGATTTGGGAATGTGTGACTAAATTTTTTGGTTCCATTTCACTAACTAAGCATTTTTAATATGAAGTCATTTGTGCAATGATCTCTTCTGATGAGGCACTCCCGTCCCACCTCTACCTAGTGTTACTTTATATTCTTGATTGTAATAATTTTTAATATTTAATAAAAAATATTTTTTATTATGGTTTCATCATTTAATTTGGAATATATTATCTCTAATATATTATTTTGGGTGATATTGGTTGTTTCCCTTTTCAATCATTGGTTATAAAAATTGAGTCCCCAATGATAATTCCACCAATGGGAAAGTAGTTATTTTTTAGGATGATCATATTATTACATACATAATTAAATTTTATTAATACATGTACTAAATTTATTTGATAAAATTATGGTTAATGGAATGTTATTATAAATTTCATATCACTTAAATTATTGACACATTTATCGCGAGGCTATAAGTTTTTGAATTATGAGAGAAACACTTTAATTGCTAAATATAATCAACTAGGGATCGATAGAAAGGCTTCAGGTATAATCTCCTAACTCAAAAAATTCATTTATTGAGTGGAGGTGTTTTCAAAAATTCCCATTGATCATAAGATATATTTTGGATGAAAATCATATAAGGGTGAGGTGATTGGAAGTCTCAATGTTATCATTGATTTTATAGTCTAGTTTTCTTCGTAAGGGTTCAGGGTTGAAAAATTAGGGAACCATATTTTAATTATTTTGATCTTAATGGATAATTATAAATGATTAATTATGTGGTAGGTAATATTTTAATAAAAAAATTCATATTAGTTGTTTCAATGTAATGTTTTTCTCTAAAGATTCATTTTTTTCATAAATCAATCAACCACCCCCCCCCCCTCTTATGTACCAAATTTTTTTCAGCTCTTTTCATTGTTACTTTTACCTTTTAGGGACTATTTAATTCACTTACTTATCAATATATATGACCTCTGGAATATAATTTTATATATTTTGTTTAAAATTCACAAATATTTTTGATGTTGTGTGTGATAACACTCATCAAAGTGCTCATTTCCCCAAGGGCTAATCATGATTACTGGTGGGAGATATGTTTAGATTTCTTCCCATGAGCCCCACTTAGACATAAAAAACATTTGTCCCCATTTAAGATGAATCTAACCCCATATTTCCAGACACATTTCACTCTTATATAGTGGATGTTTATCTTGACATGTACTACAGATAGCCATTTTATCCCCAAGATGGAATCTTAATGATTCATTTAAATTAGTAATAGGTTCCATTAAAATATCATTATACTAGGTAATATCTGATAGGATCAGTATATTTATGGGATTTCAAAGTTTATACCCACCACAATAACCATTAAAATTGAGGATTTAAAGGCTCCGTAGAAATATTAAACTCTTACTCAAGGGATATTGTAATGAATTAATGAATCACTCTTGTGTAAAAATGTACTGATGTTAAAGTTTAAAAGACACAAATAATACCTAAAATCATTTCATGTATATTTTGAGCATATGCCCCCATATCATTCAATTGATCATTCCCTTGGACTCCATCCCTCTATTCCTAACATATCCCACCTATTTTTATTGAAGGAAGTGGGTCGTAACATTACACTCCTACAAAAACTCAAAATCATGGGGCTCCTCCAACCCCTTGTCAACACTTCCTCTATGGGTTACACCCTAACCACCCTTAGGAAATCCCTAATACTGATGCTTCCTTTACCATGGAGCTATATTTAGTAAACTCAGACCAACTACAATGTCTTTAGTTAGGAAATCAAATAAAATGTGACCGCGACTATTATAAGCATAATAATGTCTATCAATAGGATGACCAGATCCTTTTTCTAATACCTAACCATGTTACGCATATGTTATGTTATATAATAGGTTATGTATTCTTCATCAATATACTAAATTCTGGTGTCTATTAGCCACAATAGATAAGTATTCTCATCGTTTTGAACTACCCCATTTAGTTGCTCGATAACCCTATGTCAGAATGTTATGTGTTACGAACTCCCCTTCTAGTACCTCTATATAATTTGGAATTCATAGATTTAATACACTATATCATATGTCCCTATAGGGTCCCTTCTCAAAAATACCCACCCAGAAATATCTATCTCACAACATGTTGAGAGGGTATTACATGAGGTTGGTGAATCTCAGTCTGTACTTCACAACAGTATTATCACCATTCTGCAACTCCCGATGCTTATGAATCCATATAGAGCTCAAGGTTCAAGAATTTTAACAATCATGAAAAAATTGATGAAACATATCATATATTAGTGCCACCTCATCATTAGTATGAGTTTCCACACTCCACCATAGCCTTTTTACTCTGTATAGAAGACTTGTTTCAAGCCCGATCATCTGATCGGTTGGGTTCTGCAGGAGTCGAAAACTAAAATAACTAAATCAATCTAGTCCTTTGTTTCCTATATATCTTGCTCACTATGAAACCTAATATATTTCTGTCATTAAATATTCCCAATGTGCTAATATTTCACACATTATCCTCCCATCCTATGGATAAAATAAGATTCTCAACTTGAAAATTAAAACATTCTTGTACCATAGGATCCAGGTTTGTAAATCACTCATGGAGTATGATCACTAATCTAAAATCATATTGAGGTAATAACTCATGGATTTTTCTCAACATTAGATACTCATAACTCAATTGGTAATCATCATAGCCTATTAAATGTATCATATTGGGTTGTAATTATAAATTTATATTCATATTTAAAAATACAAACTATGGTTAAATGACTATATATGGGTACTTTACACTAGAAGGTAATGAAATTAAATGACCCATTCCTATATGATGTGTGTAATATTGGTTTCCTAGAAACATGTGTCTTAATATATTGAGTGGGAAAGTTTCTTATTAGATTTCTAGTTCATGGTTACATCATCCTCTACGCCATTACTAGCTTTATTATCCTATGATCTAAAATCAAAGAAACATTACATTATTTCCTTAAGAAGCCAACTTATTCTTTACTACAATTCTATCTCCAAAAAACATTTATAATTCTGATACATCTTTAATACAACTCATTAATGACTTGGCCTATTTTTCCCTCGCTTTGACCAGTAGTAATCTGAGTGTCACACTTCAAGCCTACCTCTAATAGGCTAGGGGATAGTGATTAATGTTGAGTATTAATATCTCAAAAATAAGATTTCTTTCCCTAATGAACCTTTAGACACAAAAAGAAACGCACACACAGACCTCCATGTAAATTAAAACCATGTATAATGAATGACTGAACAAACATAATAGGAAAAAGTTGCACTCAAAAAACTCTAAACTAGCTAGAGTGAACCAATATAATTTTAACCAAGTTATAAAAGGGTGTAAATAAAAAATAGACCATAAATAATGGATTGATAACTTAACAAATTATGTAGAGGAATGTTCTTTCACATGATCACCAAGACTAACCACTGTCTGAAATCATTGTCACCCTGTACTACTATAATCCACCAACAACAAGCTTTCTGATGTGACTTTCTAATTGCATATCCTATGTTTAAAACACGAAGAATGTGGGAAGATCCTATGATGGGATAATTCTATATATACACATTTGGATTGAATGAGTATCCAATAGTGTAGAATTTGAATAAGATAGTAAGTTAAACCCATAAGACATGGAGGGGAAAACCAACCCCACAATTAATATACTCATAAAAAACCAAAATATAAGAGTGAGTGATATCAATTATCAAAGATAGATATTAATGAAGTGTCTTATTTCATTTATATAGATCGCATATAAAAATCAATGAAACACACTGAAACTCATGAGTATCATAACAGGTATCCCACACCTTGTTGATGTGTATCATAGCTAAAGGGAGTATTCATTATTTTGGATGACCGAATCTATATAGATGCATGATAATAAGGGATTAAAAACTCTATATATAGATGTATCACATCCCATTAATGTAGACTAGTAAATAATATACCAATACATAAGATATAGGAGTCTCATTATCACGTCTAGCCTAATGTGGCTCATACCACAACTACCTTGAACCAGCCTCCATAGGCTGGGGGATGATGATAATCATCGAAATGCTTAACTATAATAGGAGGACTTTACATAATGTAATGGTATAAACACACCCAGCCATATCAATGAAATGTTTTAAGGGAATAATAATAACAAGAAATGATATCCTGGAAAAATCCTTGTTAGATAAAACCTATATGGTGTACAAGATCATGATAGTGGAAAAGGAAGAGCAATGAGGACAAACACACACGCAACTAGAAATATGTCCAAACCTGATATAAATTGATAAGTAAATGTGGATATGTCCAATATAAAAATTTCCAAACTCCAACCACCATATGAAGTCAAATTCATATGGTATCCCTAATTCCATATTTAATATTTATCAACATATTTTTCATCTTCATAAGACATGACATGTGTGTGAAAATTCAATGTAGGTGTGACTATATAGGTACCTAGTAGGGCATCCGAAAAGCTGAAGGGGGTGAAATAAGATTCATGATAAAAATGGATAGAAATTTCATCACAAAGAAAGAGAGTAACCAAAATCAAATGACATACATACATACCTATATATTCTCAAACTAAAGAATAAAAAATGAGAGATAAATGGAATCTCCATATCATTTCCCATCATATGAAAAGAGTTCCAATTGTTCCAAGAGGTCCATGGTTGTTTTCCAACAGCTTTTATTTCTATTCAAATAGACATCCAAGTCAAGGCACACCTCATCGCAATGTCATGTAATCATGGGGAAAAATATCTAGATGTAGTACCCATTCCATGGTATAACATGAGGGTTCCAATCTTTAAATAGAGGGTGTGTACTCTAACTCCATAGGAGGGTACCAGTAAGATAGACAACATGATGACCAATTCCTTATCATATAAGGATGGTGAAACTCTAATGTTTAGTGAACTACACCCTATCACTATATTATGGTTCTAACCAATAGTTGATAGAGGACCCATGTCTATCTCGGCTGGATGGGTCCACTTTAACAGTTGGTGGATGACCAATGCTAATCCCAACTAGATGGTTACATTATAACTATAAATAAAGGAACCATTCCCTATACTAACAGGAGGGTTCCACTCTAGTAATCAGTACATGACTCATGCCCCACCCAATAGGAGGGTTGCACTCTAGTAATCGGTAGACAACCCATGCCCTACCAAGTAGGAGGTTTCCACTCTAGTGGTCAAGGACTTGTACCCTAATACCACTGGATAGTGCCACTCAAATAGCACAAAAAGGACCAATTCCCTATCCCAGAAGAAGGATGAAACTCTTATAAAAGATTGAGTACTCATACATTTCCCAGTAGTATGGTGCCACTCCAGAAGCCTTTGGTGAACATGCATGATCACTATTATCATCGAGCATTTCCTAAAGAAGATTATTTATAATACAATCTCACATGTAATATCAAAATACACTCAAGAGACAAATATAATTGTCTTTGTGTATTAAAAATCAGGATAAGATACTCATTTTACATAATCTAAGTCCAAATTAAAGAGATAAAATATGTTGAAGATTCATTAAAAGGAAATTAAGGGTACACAGTGTATAAGGGGACCCACACAGCGTGTAGTGCCTCTTCTATGCTTGGTTATGTCCCAGATTTAACAAGACTAACTATACATGTATCCCTACACAGTATGTAGAGTAACTACAGAAAATGTCTCATCATCTTGATTTTCTACCTTTTTTCCTTGTTGTGTCCATGTTTTCCTTGGTCAGTATATGTATTTTGGAACACAATTTGTTCACCCATATGGAGTTCATCCCATGTGCTCCTGTAAAATGGAATGTCTTCCTAGGAAGGGTCGCATGTTTTCTAGTCTAGACACACAATGTGTTAACCATAACTTTTCCAAAACCCTAGCTCTATAGACAAATAGTATCTTCACTGTCTGTGTTTATCATAGTACATTCTATGTATTGGGTTTTTTTGAATAAAGTTAGATCTGATTTCGATGTTCTAGATCTATCCTTTAATATTTGGATCTCACCTCCAGCTTTCAAAAAATTTATGGTAAATCCTTCAGTCGATGTTTTCATCCATCTGTTGTCTTTTAAATGGATTCCAAATTGGTTCATTCAACTTCTCTATGATCCGCAAACATCTCCAATCCCCGCCATCTAGGATTCAGATCTTGAATCAATTAATCAATCGCCCAAAACATTAATCCCATAAAAAATAATTCATTTACCCCTGATTATTTAGTTTCATATGAATCCTTTGTGAATCTATTAGTTTTATCGGGCTTTATCCCATCGTACGGTGTCAAACCGTGGCCTCGTTTCCCAATGGAAAATAATGCGATGAAGGGTTCGCAGAAAAGCACAAAAACAGAGGTGTGAAAAAAATTGGCCAATATCTGTTGGAAAAACCACACAAATTGTTGAGATTTCAATGAGAAAACCTGAAATAACAAATATAGAATTAATAAACTAATGATTATTATTAACCAACAACATGAAAAGGTTTCAATTTTCACTGATCAAAGTAATAGAATACATCTAGCTCTAATAGGGTAATCAATAGGGGTATAATACAAAAATTGATGATTTATACATGAATTTGGATAATTCATAGATGAATAATACACATACCAATGAATGAGAGAATTATTTGAATTTGATGTTCCTTAATCAATCTAGATACAATGTTTTCTTGACTACAAATATTGATTCATCAATAATAGGTGGAAGAAGAATCCTCTCAATTGTAGTAGGATAATGAGGCTAACCCTAGTGGTCCGCCACAATGGGGAACTTGTAGATGAAATTACGTTATTTAATTTAAAATAAATATGTTAAATTTATTATATTAATTAAACAATCCCTCCAATGGTCATCGTATGTAAACATCATATGCTGACTAATTTTTGGTTACTCCTATGGTAAACCTCACATTCTGGAATCAAAAGTGGTCTCGAATTTTATATCCAATATTCATTTTATGATTTATCTAATTTTCTTAATAAATCATGCCCACATAATATATAATAAATTTAATATTTTTATAAAATTAATTCCAAGAACATCGGGCCTCAAAATCTCACACCCTCTTAGTACCCGACACTAAAAATATTTATAAATTTATTTCAAAGTCTTCTGAATAAGGAAATTGGAATCTACATTATTCAATACAACAATAATGTCATCCAAAATAATAAATACACTAAATAAAAATATCTGGATATGAGCTCGCATATGGATCTCATTCTCCATGGAGCTCTATTGCGTGCTCTCATACTGTGGAATCACACAAACCATGGTGACAATACATCCACGCAAGGTCCTCTCCTCTCAATCCTTGATCTCCACTAGGTGATCCACAAATGTGTATCCATACATTATGTATAGTTCACCCTATTCACTAATGTGTTTGTGTTCATTCATGTATCTTCTCAGCTGTGTCAAATGTAAGATATCGTTTTCCAACTACAATTATGGGGGGTAGAGAGAGGTGGTATGAATCATTTCCAACCCTTTAAAAGATATATAATTGCCTAATGAACTATGGAGAATTATTTTATTTTTTTATTAATATAAAAATTCCTCATTGTAGGGAGACTCTCAGGAATATGTGGTCTCCATGTTCGAACTCTAAGGGCCTATGATATAGATCAACATAAGATATTATCCTAGTTTAAGATTTCCTAATACACTCATCAATGAATTTTACATTCCCTAATTTTTCCTTCACTAACATTGGATCAAAAATAGATGCCTCGGTGGTATATGTCTAGTATAAGGGTGTCATTCATGCTCTCCCATAGTGGTAAACCAAAGGTACCATGCACATAGAATAAGTGGAAACTATTATTGTACAAAAACTCTTCCAATGGAATGTAATGATTCAAACTCTAGCTGAATCCTAACATGAAATACCATATTATATCCTCCAATATCATGATAGTTACCTAATTTTTCACATATATATAGGGGTGAATGGATGTAATCATCCTCAGCATGGTGCTAAATTCCATATGGCAGCCTCCCCACAATCATAGCATGAAATTCACATCATAATCGAAGACAATATTCAGGAGAACCCCATTAAATGAAATTATATCCTATATGTAAAACATCCCCAAACACTCTATCAAACTCTTTTCCTTGATAATAACAAAGTAACCAAAATTCATGAGTCTATCAAATATTACCTTGATGGATTTGTGGCTTCTCAATATCCATGTATTCCCTATCGTGAAGTCCATGTATATGTTGTTCTATTTCCTCTATGGGATCTCAAGGGGATGAAACATACCTAAATAAACTTGGTTCTCATCCATCACCTAGTGATATGTTTGGCTCCAAGAGATATAATCATCCACACTCAGTCTCTTATCATCCCAGAAACACTCCCATTAATGTTTGCTCTATATGGTACCCATACCACAATTTATAGAAAAATGAGATATGTGGAAATCTCTCATCACCTCTTCCTGCATTATGACTGGGACCAACGTCTGTCCCTGGCCAATGATGATGTGATTACTCATTCATAAAATCCATTTGGTGAATATCTTGGGCATATATGTTCACGTAAAACCTCATAGTCAATGTCCACCAACTGGTACTCTCTCACATAATGAAGAAGTGAGGATGTCAACAACATTGAATGAAGAAATGTTTTACCCTCCTACTCAACCAAGGTAAACTATAATGAATAAAATACTCAGATTAATCCTACACCAAATGTGTTTGGGACTTCCTGGTATGGGAATAATCCACCATGTTTCCCTTCCAAATATTATAAACTATCTCAATTTCATAAACCTTTTGGAACTCCAACCAATACCTTTGTCTCATCTTCGAGCCTCTCTGGTTGAACACGTACTTGAGGCTAGAATTCTTTATGTAAACCACAATATTCTCTCTCAAAATATAGTACCTACACATCCTCAAATTATATACTACTCTTTCTAGTTCTAGGTCATGATTTATGTAGTTTTTCTCATGGTTTCTAAATTTCATTGTCTCACATGCCATAATTTCCTATCCCCACAACAACACATGGATGACCCCAGCTTCTGAGGTATCCCAATACATTGCATACTCCACTCCCTTATCTAGTAGTATCAAAATAGGAGAACTTTCTAGACTTACCCTCAACTCCTCAAATGCCCTTTGGGACTACACAGTCTAGGTAAATGGCCTCCTATTCCATATTAGATCTATCAAAGTGGATGAAATCGCAGTGAAGTATTCCCCAAACCACAGATAGTATCCTACCAAGAAAAGGAAACTCCACAACTCTATCATGATCTAGGATGGATCCCATTTAATCAATGTGTCATTCATTAATGGGTCCAAGGCCAATCCTTGCTAAAAAATGAGATTCCAAAAAAGATGTGCCTCATGGATTCAAAACTCAATCTTCGATAGAATACCATAAATATGGTGCTCCCAAAGAAAATCGAGGATCATACATTAGTGCTCTACATTCTCCTCCTCTAACACAGAGTATATGAGTGTTTCATTAATTAATACCACCCAAAATTGGTCCAATTGTGGTAGGAATAAACAATTCATCAAATCTATAAACACGGTGGTGGAATTATTTACACAAACAGGTATCACTAGGAACTCATAATGTCTATAGTAACATAAGAATAAAAAATACAAAATATTTTCCTCATAAACTCTCAGCTTGTGGTAGATAGACCTGATATCAATATTCAAAAACAATGGCCTTTCAACTGATCGAAGATATCTCCAATCCTCAAAGGGGTACTTGTTCTTTATCATATATTGTTTCAGGTGATGATAATATAAACATTGCCACAATCTCTTATTTTCCTTTTTCCTGTAAAATATCATAGAATCCCAAGGTGACACGCTAGGTCTAATATATCCCTTCCCTTAATGGCCATCTAATAAAAACAATAGATCTTAGACCTCTATAAGTGAAATATAATATGCCATAGAATATAACTGAGTGATCCAAAGATAACGGTCGATAAAAAATACCATCTACCACATCTATATTCGTCACATAACATCCTTTAGGAAGACATACAAAAAATCAACCATGAAATAAGTAATTCATATTCTGAAAGAATAGATTTCACAAAGGGATACACTTCCCAACTAAAGGTTAATTGGATAAAGCCTCCTTCTCATAAAACCAACTCTTCTCTCCAGAAGATGTCTGTCACCCACAATAAAGAATATAATTCCATCATTATGAAGGAATATAAATCATGTATTTTTAAACATAATTTAGGATTGGACCATGGAAAAATAATCGATGCCCAATATTATGGCACGCGATTCCACCATGATTACCGAAATATCAAATGTAAACCTATCTACAAAAAGTGATTTCTCACAATACCAAAAGATAAATTGTTTTGAAGGATCATTCCCCATATGATCCTAAAACAATGATTCTAGGTTAAATCCTTAATTGGGAGTTCCATCTATCAAATTAGAAGTAAAGAGATAAAGGAATGACTCACATCTATGTCTAATAATACTGATGAAAGTGTATAATAATCATATATTGTACCACTAATCATCTCATGTGTTTCTGGGTTGTATGCCTCCATACCCTACAACTATCCTCTTACCTAACTTTAATCTACATGAGATCAATGTGGGATGCACAATAGTGATGGTGGAATGATATAATAGCCTTATCCAACACCCTTAGATCCTCTTCTGGGAGCCCTAACTTCTCCTCTATCAGGTTCGCTTCCATAGGGGTCACCCTACCTCACCTGGGGGATCTCGTGATCATGACACTACCTCTTCCATAATGGTCCATATGTTATCTACCAAAAGTTCATAGGATATTAGTTTACGCAATCATGCATCGTGTGACCTAACCCTTCAGATTCATAGCACTTCACCTCTTAGGGCTTGCCTGGTCCATTGTGGTGGCCCTAACCACATTCCCAAGCCTAATCCTGGTAATATCTCATGTGTTGAGATCATGTTTATTGGTCTCTTCTATCTTGTATAGATGACTTAACTCTAAAACCATTAATAAAATCTCTAGCTTCCTGGTGTCCCTCAAACATGAATCTCTCCATCACTAGAACACACTCCAACAACCAAACATACGTGAAAATTCCAAGGTAACCACATTGGAACAAATTTCCCTATGAAGTCCCTACTCAAACATCAGTCCTTGGATGTATCCATTTTTGATCATGTTAATGGAGTACTTCATAAGTTATGTAAACCTCACATCACACTCATCCAATATTATCCCTCTCTACTATAGATTCACATGATCCTAAATCTAAACCTATCAAAACTAGTAGTTGTAGTACTACTCGTAGAATGCCTACTTGAAGTCATTCCACGAAAGTGTCTTCTACTAATGAATCTATGTAACAAGATTCCAACAGTTCCTAGTTTCTCTATGGAATAGTATATATTACAATAAAACCACCTAATTTGTTATTTTTCAGATAATTATAAAGACTAATATCACCAACTCTAGCCAATCCTCTACTACCTAGGGATCTGGATGACCATGAAACCTCAACGGCATGTGGTGCGGGAACATAAGGATCAATCTATGCATGTATGCATCACCATACTACATTTCTTGTATGATCTATATAATAACAGGTTGTAGTGATTCTACTTATCCATGTAGAGGGTGTATCTCATGAGGCAGACCCCAAACAGACTCGTCGTCACTCATTATATTATCATAATTACCTAGAATCGGTAACCTAGTTTACTAGAATCACATAGAAATCATGAAAATTTAATCCAGACATACCACATTCATATGATCATATATATATATATATACAATGGGGATATGGCTTGACAAGGATGGTCAATGAATGAATCCTTTAGAATTTATATACCATTGATCCCTATAAACAATTTAATAGTAAGTCTAGTCAATGGACTAATAGTCAGATCCCTGGTGAATGGATACATCACCCACCACACCAACATATCATTCCTTATCCTAAGATCCATATTCATTACTACAAAATCAGCCTTTAACAGTGCTAGAAAAGGCTTTTACTAGGGCTAAAAAAGTACTGATAATCGAACCATAGTTAAAATCCCAAAACAATTAACAGTGCTAAAAACCACTAATAATGGACCCCTTTAATGGTACTAAAAAGTCAATGTTAGATGGTTCCTTTAACTATTATTTTTGTAAGTGATGTAAAATTCCACCTTTATCAGCACTTTTTAACGCAGTTAAAGGTGGCCATTAACAGTGCTGATAAATGGTATATAAAAAATTCCCACACACCACCCACCCCCCTTTATCAGTGATTCCCACCCAATCACCCATTTATCAATTCTTCCCCCAGCCCTTTATCTATGCATTAGATATTTCCATCCTCCCACACACACCCTTTCCTCTAATGAGTTTCAAACCCTAGACCTACATTACATATATCAAATCCTTTTCCACATCCCTATAATGATTTGTTGAACAATTTTTGAGCTTCCAATATATACTAATATATTTCATTACACTTTATGTTAATATATTTATACATATATGTTTATATATATTTTTATGTATTAATAATTTTATTGTATATGTAAATATGTTTAATTTATTTATTTAAAAAATTATATTTTTTAGTGCCAATATAAAAAATATGTATATATTGTCATATATAAGATTATAAATAAAATTATGTTATGAAAAATAATATAATTTAAAATACATAATATCAATATGAATATAATCCCTGGGAATAAATTTAGTCCTCGTTGAAAAAGGAAGAAAGACCCCCATAAACAACGCTTAAAATCCATCGAATGTTACAAAATTGGGGTACCTCGACTAAAAACATAGTATTGTAGGCCTTATGGGCCTTTTTATCCTTGAAACAATAGTGACCATGGTTCCCCAGGTCGTGATGGCATAGAGCTCGATGCATACCTAGATTTGATATGTGGTAGTGTCAAAACAGACACCCAGATCAAAAGTTATGTTTGTTTGAAATTATAGTTATCTTTTCAACTTATTTTTTATCTTTTATTGTTTTTTTATTTTTTATCTTCAAATTGATATTAAATAACTATTACTCGGTAATAATAATCAAATTATTAATTAAAAATATTTTTTGGGTTATTTTAAAATCCATTTTCACTAAATATTTTATATATTATGTGTAAATTCCTATTTACCTTATGTAAAACATATTCCAAAAAAATATATATCATATTTATATCAATATAAATATATTTATATATTAATATATTATTTTTAATGAACTATAATTTTTTTAAGTATTATTTTATCCTTGTCCATAAAAAGTGTTAATAAAAAAAGTCATTATCATTCCTTCTAAAAACGTGCGGATAAAACCCCCCTTTATCAGTGCTTTTTTACAAGCACAGATAAAAGACCTCATTTATCCGAACTTATAAAAAATGATGATAATGGTCCCCCTTTTAAAGATGAATTATTTAGCACTGTTAAAGACCCCATTTAACAAAACATAAAAGGGATGTTAAATACACCATTTTATGGTGCTTTATTAGTGCTGAGACAGGGGGTCCTTAACCGCGATTTTAGGTATAGATATTAAATCTCTAGCACTGGAGAGACTCATTTTTTTAGTAGTGACTCGAGACACATTTAAATAATATCCCTATATCCCACATAACTCCTTACAAGAGGACTAATCCAAACACCATCCCATGATTTAGACCACCTCATATACTAATCTATCATGACCCAACCTAATGGGCCTCGAGGTTTAGCTACCCCAATCCCACCATCATATTCCAAGGACTGGTGACCAGCATCAAAATCCATAAGTAATATGAGAGGCCTCATCCTAATGTACCTCTATACACACAGATGACCATTTCAATGCATAAGTGCAGAGGAATAATAATAAAATTAAGCAATATCTAGATAAAACCCATGAAAGAAAAAAAACTCTATGGTGTACAAGAGTATGATATGGTAAAATAAACCGTAAAATGGAATAATACACACCCATCTAATAATATTTTCCATCTTGAAAAAATTAGAAAAGTAAATTCTATGAGATTCAATCTCAAATCTCAATGCTTCGACCACTATAAACAACCAAATGCACTAGGTTTCCCTAAGACAGTCTGTAATTGCCTCCTCCTAATATTTCATCTATATAAAAAATTACATGTGTGGAACAAGGCCATACAAGGGTGAGTATAAACAAACCCAATAGGAGGCCGCAGAATATGAAGGGGGAGCAGAAAGAGACATGATATAAATAGTCAGAATAGTCAACCCAAAGAAAGAGTGTAACCAATTTACAATGACATGGATATAAGTGTGTGTGTGTGTGTGTGTGTGTCAGATCCTAGATTTTGATTTCATGTATGTCTTTCTTTTCTGGCTATTTTTTAGAAAAAGAGGAGTTTCTAGAAATTTCAAGAGTACACGCCGTGTACTGATATATACACGTTGTGTACTCGGTTTCCATGGGTGACCATGTATTGGTTGTGTAACGGCCGAGTACATGGCCATGTGTTGTGACTTCAAGACCGCATAAAGTAGAGGCCAGACTGTCAGTGAATATATGTACTCTATTTGTTATTACTTCCACTATTTATTAATTGCTTGTTTTACTACTTTAGCTATTATAATCTTTTTTTACTTCAATTATGTTACTCTTCCAATGAGGGAATAGTTTCCCCACTATCACACCCAAGGCCCTCGCTACTAATCAGCATCCCCTAGCATTCAAGGGAATGTGCATGAGTCCTTGTGACCAACCAGGTACGGGTCTTCTCTAGGCGGCACATATAACCAGGACATTATAAAGTGGTATTAGAGGAATTATTTTTTTTATTGACTTACTCTTTGGGGCCCATATCTTGTTATAGGATGGAATATGGAGTGGGTAATAAGCTATTCCTGGGAGTTTCTAACCCGTGTACCTGGAAAATTCTATTTTCCTTAGTTATTGCAATTTTTATGTTTTTGAAATTTTAGAGTTGATTTGATTTCACCAATGGAGGATTCATATGTATTTTGTTATTATTGTTGATGTTATTGTGGTCCTATTTCTATTTTAATCCAATGATATGAGGTAATGTCGTCTCATGCATCATATGGGGACTTTCTATAGATCACATGTCATTTATTCTTGACATGCCATTTAGGGTGCATTAGTGATTTCATGTTGTGGTGATAGATGTTGTGCTATATATGCATGTTGTTGTGATAGATTCCTTGATAGAATACTTTCTTTTGAATAAAGTAATAGTTTTTGTAAGTTTTTTTCTGAATAGATGTCAAACATTGGTTCTTAAGGTGTTATGGGCCCTCGTGGACAAGAATTTGATGGATCATTGCAATGTTATGTTTATATATAACATGTATAAGATACCTAGATTTGATTCATAGTGAGTATGGGACTTCATATAGCGAAATTTGGAACATTAATGTTTGTTTCCGTGTTTTCCTATGTTTCAGAGTAGTTTTTGAGTCTTACTATCCCGAAGAACCCAGAATACACAGTGTGTAATGATAAATACATGCCATGTGTCCTTCTGTTTGGGAAGGAACTATTTTTCTTAACTGCACGTCGTGTACTGTATGTACATGTCGTCTACTGTATGTACACGTCATGTACTGTATGTACGCGCCGTGGAGTCTCTAACCATGTCACTATCTATGTGGGCAGAGACACAGGGTTGGGAAATCTTTCGACGAACACGTTGTGTTTCTTGATGTAAATTTTGTGGTATAAAGACCATGTGTCCCCCCGTGTGAAGAAAGACATGGATATATAAAACTAAAGTTATACACGTTGTGTCAAGCTTGAACACGTTGTGTAGTGTATCCCATGTATCTAGCTGTGTAGCGAGCATCATAGGTCATTGAAATATTTTTAGTACACACTGTGGCTAGCATAAACACTCCATGTAGATTCAGTTGTGTAACTGATCGTGTAACTAGAAACACGAGCCAGTGAAGTTCGTCTGGTACACACCGTGTCTAGCACTAACACGCTGTTTAGTCTTGTTCTAGGGAAACTTTATGGCCTAGCCGTGTAGAAGAACCCGGGTTGGGAAAGAGGATTCAAGTACATGTCATGTGTTAGGACAACATGTCATGTGTTTGGAGTGTTCCATGACCTGGGTTGGAAAAAGTACATGCTCATGTGAAGGCTTAATGGAACACTCTGAGCACGCATTTTACATGTCATTTATCTCTGTTTTGAAAAACATGAATGATTTTTTTCTCTTACTTCCTCCTTACACTTCTATGTTTAAGTCCCTGATAATCTTGATCTAATGTGTGAACTTGACCTTGAATATTCTTTCCATTGAGACGTCCTCCGGTTGTCCACTAGCTAAAGGGTAGGGATCAAACACCGGATATGGATGATCATGGACTACCTGTGGATCATCCATTTGTGCCAGTCTTGGCAGCAGCCTTCATTAACGACACAGCTTCTAATGCACAGTTCTGAGAGGGCTTTATGAGGTTTATGAAAACCTTCTATGGAGTACCACATCTTTCCCCTTCTATGGAAGAGTGGATGTGTGTTTCCCAATAGTCACATCCTCCCACCTTCATAGGGGAAGGATGACCTCAGGCTACAAATTCATGGTTAGAACCCATGATTTCTATCTTCTATCATCTAGAGATTCCTTTGGAGTGGATGGTTAAGCTCGCAACATATATTCTTTGGGATTTTTCCTAGAGATGGTGGGATGTGATATCATAGGTGGGACACCAGCAGGTTATGGAGTGGGATGAGTTTCAGCATGATTTCTATGACTACATCTACCAGGATACATTGAGGGTTGATCGACCCTGAGAGTTCATGAGTCCGGAGTATGGTACTCTTTCAGTTGTGGTGTACTATTCTTGCTTCATAGTGCTATAGTGCTTCACACCTATTAATGGAGGTGATGAGTTATTCCTAACAAGGAAGTTTTAGGATGGTATCAGCAACGACATCCAATATTAGGTGATCATATTCTAGTTGATTTCCATCACATTTATAGTCAACCAGGTGCTAATCATAGAGTGAAATCTAAGGGACTATGCAGTAGTGAGATAGGGTGGTTTGATATATGCAGTTGGTATCTCTCCTTCTGATAGCTAGAAGCACCATAGAGAGTCAATGTTTGGGGATTTGAGGAGGTGGGACACTTCTTCTGGTAGTAAGGTGTTGTGCTACCGGTGCTGGAAGAGCGGGCATACGAGGCCACATTGCCCGAGAGACCTAGTGGAGTGCCTATCATGTGGAAAGATGAGTCATATTTAGTGTTTATATTAGTTTTTCTAACTAGTAGCTAGTTACATGGGTTATTATATGACTCCTCGTTCAGGAGAAACATAACCAGTTTCACATAATCAGGGAATTGGAGCTCTTCAGACCATTCAAGATGAGGTGGAGGTCATGGCCTTGGTATCTAGTTTCCATGTCTTCAGTGACAACAAGTTGGATGAGCTCAGGGTGGTGAAATAGGGTTACACGTCCACAGTGTAGGACATACTTTTTTATTGGAGTTGACCCAATAGAAGCAGCATCTAGGAACCTCTATAGTTTGTGGAAAGATCCTAATTGCCTCAGTTTTAGCATCTCCTCTTCTCAATATAAGGGATTCCAATATCTTTATATCTATTATTATTGTTGAGAGCCTTGGGCTCTGTATATTTTCTACTGCTGATATCTTGATGCTAGACAAACCGTTGGGGACAAGAACGGATATTACACATCCGTGAAAGGAGTTCCCTCTCGAGGTTTCTGGGTGTCACTTTCTATGGGACCATGTTGTTCTAGAGATGAAAATCTATGATGTCATTCTTGTGATGTACTGGTTAGTTACCTTCCAAGAGGTTGTTGATTTCTATCGTCATAGGGTGAGTTTCATATCACCAGCCAGAGGATCATTTCTTCATAAGGGTGAGTGGGATGTCCAGGAGAGGAGAGCAGGACCTGAGCATCAGGGGTTGGGAGGAGTTACAACACAGATTTCTAGTCTAAATGCTGATGACCAGGGGACTTCAAAGATGGACTTTCCTCTAGTGGTAGATCATTTCAGTGATGTCTTTCTAGAGGACTTCTCATGTTTGCCTTTGAAGCAAGAGGCAGACTTTCCTGTTGAGCTCATACTAGGACCGACACTGATGTCCATCCATCCTTATAAGATGGCTACACCAGTGTTGTAGGTTCTCAAGAAGAAGTTGGAGGAGTTGCGGGAAAGGGGTTTCATCAGACCCAGTACTTCACATTGTGTTTTTCCAGTCCTATTTACGAAAATAGCGAAAGGGACCCTCAGATATTGTGTTAATTACCAGAAGTTGAACCAGTTGACGGTCAAGAACAAAAATTCATTACGGATGATTGATGATCTATTTGATCCGCTTAGAGGATACCAGGTATTCTTGATTATTAAATTGATATCTGGTTATCATTATTTGTGTGTTACACTATTAGATATACCTCTAAAACCCATTCAGAGTATGTATGGTCTATATGAGTATGTGGTTATGCTGTTAGGTCCCATTAATGCACCTGCAGTTTTCATGGCACTGATGAACTGAGTGTTGCATCCATACTTGGATTCATTCGTGGTGGTCTTCACGAATGATATCTTGGTATACTATCACACACAACACAACCATTCCACACATCTTAAGATCTTTTTGAGTACACTGAGAAAGAATTAGGTATATTCTAAGCTCTCAAAATTCCACTTTCAAAAGGACCAGATTCCCTTTTTGGGTCATGTTAGCTCAATGACAGCAGTACATATTGACCCCGAGAAAGTGAGACCAGTATCTTCCTAGGAGAATCCTAAGAATTTATTTGAGTGATGATGTTTTCTAGTGATGGTTGGTTACTACAAGAATTTTATAATGGACCTTTCATGCTTTTCAGCACCCCTGATGGGCCTAAATAAGTAGTGTACAAAGTATTTGTGGTGAGATTCTTGAGAGTAATCCATTCATAAGTTGAATGGGTGGTTGAATTCAACACCGATACTAGTATTTCCAATGCTGGTCTACAGCTATATTTTTTACTGTAATGCATCATTTATCGGGATGGGATCAGTGCTAATGCAGGGAGAAGGGGTCGTTTCATATTGGTCTTGACAGTTGAGGCCACATGAGATAAATTACCTGATGCAAAATCTCGATTAGGATGGAGTTTTTCATGCTTAATGCTTTTTGAGACACTACGTGTTGGGAGAGAATTTTGGGGTTTTCACCGACCAAAAATGTTTGAAGTACATGTTCACTTAGCATGAACTGAATTTGAGAAAACAAAGGTGGGTTGAGTACCTTTGGTGTTTTGAACTTTAGCATACCTACACGCCCGGGAAGGGAAAAACAGTGGCTGATGCATTGTGTATAAGAAATCAGATACAAGAAATTGAGGAGGCCAATAGTGAGTGGTAGCTTATGGATCTATTCTCTAAGATGCATTTGGAGGTGGACAATAGATAGGGTTAGACGTTTCTATTCTCTTTAGCTGTTACCTCTACTCTTCTTGATCGAGAGTGAATGAGGCAGCTATCAGATTCTAATGTCATAGTTTTATGGGATACTGTGTCGGGAGAGGACCCCATTCCTAGATGGACCATAGGCGAGGATGATATCTTGTGTTTTCATGGGCACGTATTGTTGTCAACAAAAATATGTGAGGAGCTGATGCTGGACATTCATTCCTCAGTTTGGGTAGTTCATCCTGGTGTCATGTAGATGTATCGTAATCTACACCATCAGTATTGGTGCCCAGGTATGAATATAGATGTTGCATGGTTATTCAAGAGATGTTCCACCTGTCAGTAGGTGAAGGTGAAGCATCATCAACTAGCAGGGATTTTATAGCAGTTACCCATTCCCGAGTGAAAATGGAATGATGTTGCGATGGACTTCGTGCTGGGTTTACCAAGGTCGCCTCGAGGGAATGATGCAGTTTGGGTTGTCATTGGAAAACTCATTAAGGATGCTCACTTCTTTTCGATCAAGGAGACCTTATGTGTTGATGAGCTAGGATGGTTGTACATCCATGAGATTATACATCTACATGGGGTTCCACACTCAATTGTTTTAGACAGGGATGCACATTTTACTTCTCAGGTCTAGCAGGGACTTCAAAGGGCTTTGAGTACATAGGTACTTCTGAGTAGAGATTACCATCCCTAGATAGATGGCAAGTTAGATTGTACTATTCATGTACTTGAGGACATGATTCGAGAATGCATTTAGGATTTTCGATGTTCTTGCAAGAAGTACTTAACTCTTGTGGAGTTTTCTGACAATAATAGTTTTTAAGAAAAAATTCAGATGGAACACCATGAGGCCTTGTACGGTAGGAAATGTCGATCACCTTTATGCTTTGTGGAGGAAGGAGAGACAACTATGTTGGGACCTCGACTTGTCCAGGAGACCACAAAGAAGATAGAGTTGATTCAGAAGAGGATGTCTATGCCACATTCATGACAGAATTCTTATGCTGATCAACCAAGAATTCCTCTGGTGTTCAAGGTTGGAGATCATTTTTTTCTATGTTTTACACCGTGGTTAGGACACAGGAAACTTAGAATATAGGTCAAGCTTTCTCCGAGGTACATCAGACTGTTCAAGGATTTGGAGAGAGTTGGGATGGATGCTTATCAGTTGTAGTTACCTCAGAGGTATCGAGATATGCATTACATCTTTCATGTTTCTCATCTTCATCATTACTTCTCAGACCGGTCTCATTTTTTCAACCTGAGGAGGTTGAGCTCGAGGTGGATGCCTCATTCGAGGAGCATCCTATCCGGAATGTTGATCGAAATGCGAAGTTTCAACATGTTTGGTATTTTACTTTGGAATGAGTGATATGAAAGCATGGGTTAGTACAGGATGAGACATTGGAGAGGGATGCCGATATACGATCTCAATGGTTGGAACTGTTCGAGGATTATTCTTCTACGCCACCTTGCTTGGGAAATTTGGGGATGGATTTCTTTTAGGTGTGAAGTTTGCAAGAACCCAGATCTTCGTTTCTGGTATGTCTTTCATTTATGGTTGTTTTTGAGAAAGAGAGAAGTTTCTAGATATTTCTGAAGTACATGTAAGGTGCTTATAAGTACGCACCATGTACGCAGTTGCAGTGGGTGACCATGTACTAGCTGAGTACATAGTCATGTGTGGTGACCTGGAGACCTCCTAAAGCGGAGGACATAAAAGGAAAGTACAAGTCATTTAATTTAAAAGAATGTGTTGTTTACTTTATTTTAATTTCCTTAAACAGACTGGGGTCACGTATAATTGATACAACCATCCTCTTCTTGACCTATCTCTTATGGGAGCGAATGAGACCACTGGATCTTCATCGACCCCCCAACTCGCCGTATGTTCTCTATTCTGAACTCTGTCGGTTGTGTTGGAATCGCATCGGTGAGTTCTTCCTTCTTCTAGAACCAAGTTTATTGATTTCCCCTCTTACACGAGATATACTCAGTTGAACATTTTTAGTGTTTTTGTAGATATATGGATTTCTTTGGTGATTCAAGGCCTAAGGTTCACATATATCAATAACAAATCATCGAGGTACGTGGTTTGTGCCTTTCCGTAGTTAGTACTTGAGTTATATCTACAAAAGTGCCCAATACCCTTGTTCGAGGTATTATGTGTATATGGGTGTTAGCCCTGTTGTTTCCTATTATGAAATGTTTTTTGGATAGAGGTTAATTTTTTATGAATAGGGTTAACTTTTCCATGCAATGGATGTTTTTCCACATTTTATTGTTTTGACTATTTGGTCTTGTTTTTCCTCTTAGGATGGTGCTTTGTTTTCCTTGCCTGGTATTGTTAGGATGTAGTGATTTTACCTGACATGATGTGAGATACATTAGACTATTTATCCAAGTAGTTATTGAGGTTTAAATTGTCTTTCACATATCATTTTTTCATGAATAACTTACAAAGGGCGGTGGGGACCTAGTGTAGTAGACCATATGGATAATGGATGTTGAGGGCTTCTCTAGAGTGTTTGTTTTAAAGTTAAGTTGTGAGACCATAAGAGGTAAGAAATTTGTTCTCCCTAATTATGTCTATATTTTCCTAGATATGGGCCACAGGGGGAATTGGATGTTGAGTGCTTCCTCAGAGTTCCTATTGGTTTCCGATAAGAGACCATAGGGGGAATTAATGGTGAGTTCTTCCTCAGAGAGTCTTTGCTAAAGCATACATATAGGGGTTAGACTGTGGGTACTTCTCAAAGTGTGTCTTTTTGTTGTTTGGTCCAACCATAGTGGTTAGGCTGTGAGTACTTCCCATAGGGTTGTCTACTTTTTATTGGTTTCTCTTGATATATAAAAATGAATGAAATTGAAATTGTAGGACTGTCTCTATGTGTACATCCTTGTTTACTACTTCATTTTGTTTATTTCCTACCATATATATTCAATGACTATTAGGAACATATCATTGAGTATTTTCCAACTAGGATTCATCTCACATTCTATTTGTGTCATGATATTGAGACCAAACAGATTATATTGTTCCAGGTCTAGATAGGGGCATGTGCCCTTATACTTCAGGTTCTTGAATGCTATGGAGCTAGAGAGCATGGGACCGACCAGTGGATTGCATTATTGTGGATTTTTTTACTTGTTTTTCTTTTGTCCATTGGTTTAATACTTTATTCCAGCATTGTGAATTGTTTGTATACTTTCCTAGACATATGTTTCATGCATCATTTATATATATATATACTCAATTTTTTATTACATCCACTGTTAATTTATTTCATGTTTTACTACATCCATTTTTATTATCTATTTTACTTCCATTGTGTTTCTCTTCCAATCAGGGCATAGTTTCCCCACTATCAAACCCAAGGACATCACTGCTAGTCAACTGCCACTAGTAATCGGGGTATTGCACTTGAGGCTATGTAACCTACTGGGTACGGGGTTCCTCTGGGTGGAACCTGGAACCAAGACGTTTCAATATATATATATATATATATATGCTCAAACCAAAGAATTCAATATGAGAAATAGAGGGGATATACATCTCACTACCCATCCCATGAAATGAGTTCCAATAGTTCCAAGAGGTCCATCATTGAAGCAAAGAATCTCAAGTGTCTATCTAAAGAGGAATCCATGTTATCCCACACCTCATCATAGTGAAACATATTTGAGGGGAACAATATCAATATAGAGGAACCCTTTCTTTGTACCATAATAGGGTTTCACTGAAACGATAAAGGACCCCTGCACTGCCTCTGTGGGACATTGTCACTCATATATAGAGTTAGAGGATCCATTTCATATCCCAGAAAGAGGGTGACACATTGAGGGTCGAGGAATCATGCCATGGCTCCATTTTACCGTTTCATTGAATAGTTGGTAGATGACCTTGGACTAGCCTAGCTGAAGGATACCACTCTAATAATTTGTAGAGGACCCTTACCTAGACAAGCTAGAGGGTGGCACTCTAATTGTAGATAGAGTACCCATTCTCTATCTGGACTTGTGGGTTCCAATATAGTATTCAATAAAGGAACCATGCTCAACCCAACAAGAGTGTTTCACTCTTTAATCAGTAGAGGATTATTTCTCTATATAGCTATTGGTCTCCACACTAGTGTTAGAGGAACCATACCCTAATAACATAGTAGGGTACCATTTAGATTGATGATAGAGTACGAATTCCCTTTCCAAGTAAACGGGTTCCACTCTATTAGTATATACATGACTCATACCCATTCCAAAAAGAGGGTAACACTCATTAATCCTATGGTGATAGCACCAGATCACTATAATTATTGAACATCTCCAAAAAATGTAACATTCCAAGAAAATCCAACATTGTATCTCAAAATGCACTCTGAAGGAAAACATCGTGTTCTATGCAAAAAAAAACTCGGGATAAAATACTCATGGTCCAAAATCTGAGTCCAAGAAAAGAATATATGAGAGGTTGAAGTTTCCTCAAATGGAATGTAAGGGTACATGGCATGTTTGGGGACCCACATGATGTGTTCTCCTACATTGATTCCTAGTTGTGTCCCTAAAGGTACATGAATATCTGCACATGTAACCCTACATGGCATTTAGAGGTACTACACAACATACCTCAACCAACCGGGGTCCAGCTCATGCTCTTTCTTGTGTCTGTGTATTGAATCACAATATCTATTTATTTTAGAACACAACGTGTTCTATAACATTATTCCTTTTCCATATACTCCACTTACGTATCTTGTCTACCTGGTGAGGGTCACACGGTGTGTGTGCTATCCAAATAAAGTCTCATCATTAACATTTCCAGAACCCTAGCATCATAAGAAATGGGAAACCACACGATGTTTGGTCATCACAGTACATTCCATGTAGTTGGGGTTTTCACATAAAGTTATATCCTCCTCCATTATTTTATATTCAGCCTTGCCTCCTCATATCACACCCACAGGCCACTCAAAATAAATTTAAAAGCCTATTATCAATGTTTTTAACCATCCATTGGCCTTAAAATGGATTCAAAAGTGGTTCATTTGACTCTCGTATACACTACAAAAATATCCTATCTATGCAATCACTAATTAGGATCGCGGATCAAAAAATAATTCACCCAAAACATGTAAATCCTCCCAAATAAATCCTTTATCACTAGTCCTTTCATCACATGAAAAATGGTAATGAATCTAGGGGTTTGATCGGGCTCGATCCCACCCAAAATTTTTGATCCATGGCCCCATTCTCAATAGTAAATATCAAGAAGAATAAGTGGGATAAGATAACTGAAACGAAGATGTCAAAATCATCTTCCAAGTGCTCTTGTCTATAAAAATACATAATCTCAAGATTTGGTTGAGAAAACATCATTTCTACAAACAAGGATTTAATAAATAATTAAAATTAGTATTATCATCCATGAAAAGGTCTGTTATTGATGCAGATAAATGAAATTTAATCTATCATGCTCAAAACGTTCTATTAATAGGGGTAGAATCCTCAAATTGATGAGTCATACCTCAATTTGGATTCGTCTTCAATGAAGAATATGCTCACTGATGAATGATATAATTAATTACATTCATTGTGCCTTGATCTTTCGGGTTTTGATGTTTCATCGTCATTTGATCTAGATTCACCTGTAGGTGGTGGAAGGAAAATCCATTAAATGATGTTAGGGTTATGCAGCTAAACCACGAAATCTTCCACAATGTTGAACATATAAATAAAGTTAGGTTATTTAATTTCGTATAAATAAATTTAATAATTTATCTTTGTTAAATGCACCATCAAATGGTTCTTCTATATGAAAGCCCAAGAAAAACAACTTTTAGGTTGCACTTAGGGTGAATCATTAGTTTTAAAATTAACAATTGTCTATATTTATAATCCATGATTTCATTTATGAGTTTTCCCATTTTTTTAATAAATCAAGCACACTTAATATAAAATATATTTAATATTTTTATATAATTTATTCTAGGAACAATGATCCATATAATTGCACAATATCTCAGTATCTAGAAATGAAAATATTTCTAGATATATTTCTAATTAATAAAAGTCAAAAATAGTGTATCTACTCATGTAATCTAGAAAAAAAATATTTATGGTAGTACCTAACCCAATATCAATCTAATGGTCATATTTAATCCCTATCAATAGCTAAGCATCACTGGAAGAATATTCTTTCTCATATCACTAGACATCGTATCTTATGTGTGAAAACAAAGGAAACTATCACATTTTTCACATAATTATACTATGTAATTTCTAATAGTGTGTATAGTTATGAGTAATAAATTAAGAGATATGAGAGATACGGTCATCCAAATGGGCGTGCATCCATCCCCAGGAGATGGTGAGGCCTTTTTCCTTTGGAATGAGGTGTCCCACTATTGCCAAAAAGATTGGAAGACTATTTGACCTTCCTGGAACATAAAAATTTTAATTTTACCATTTTTACTCTTTTATTATAGGACACTAATTCACCCCCATTCAAGATTATCCACCCTAGTAATTCCTCCCATTCTTCTTGGTTTCCTTAGACATTCAATTATTTGGGTGTATTTGGTGTTTAAACTTCAGGAAACATCATGTAAGCATCTCCTATCTTGTTTCTTCCATCTTATTGGTTCCTTCTTCCTCCTCTCTTGGGTTCTTTATTCTCTAGTGGGTTGGTTTCCCTAAATTGGCTTAAACCATGGTTTGTTGATATTAACATTGATATTTATCATTTTACATTTCCTCTTTATGGTCTCCTTGTAGTGAATTTATGGTTTACAATGTATTTTGGATGTTTCTAAGCTTGAGGTAGTGGATTCAATTCTTTAGAATTATTAGACGATTTCATTATACTTTCTATGTTACAAAAATATATTTTATGCTTTGTGTGGGTGGTTTGAATGATGTTTTCAAATGTCTTTTGTGTTTGTATAGAGTGAAAGTTGATTTAATAAATGAAAATTGTTGGTTTGCATCTATGTTTCTAATTTAGGGAATGTATATGTGAAAAAAGGTTTTAAAATGGGTTTCCAACTGAAAATGGTAAATTTTATTGGGTTTTCTCGATGTTGGAAGTGTGATTATGTAATTGGTGGTTTTTATGGCATTAAAAGGGGAAAATAAGCATGAAAAACAAAATACTAGGTGATAATATTAGAGGACTAGGACTATTATGCTATTTAGATCGACAGGGCTGACGCTTGCTTCCTTCTAAAATAATTGAGGCTATAACACCAGCTAAACTATGATGATTATTGGAGAACACTAGAGCATTGGATGGATTCCTCTCAATTTTTCGTGAAATAGGACACTAGGAATCATGTATTCTATTCTATATCAACTAGGTATGAGGTTCCTAGTGTCCTATTATTGGTAGTTCTTTAAGGGATTGCATATGGTGATCTAGTGATGTTGTGCTTACCATCACCATATGATAGACCATTATTTCATTTTAATTTCAAAGAATGATTTTCATAAAAAATATTTCTGTAAAATGTTTTATTTGAAATGGTTCCTATCTCTTTCATAAAACATTCATGTTGATTTTAATTATTTTTTTTTCATTTCATATATTTTGGTGATATCCTATTGGGAATTGGATAACACCCTAAAGACGCCCTCTAGTGTATGTAGACCTTATTATGCTTGACCTAGAAAAGGGAAGGATGTTTCAATGAGTTGAAGGAGGATCTGGTTAATAATGGTTCCTCTTATTATAATAGTTGGTGGAGGTGGAATGAGGGAGTTGGACTTTTTATTTCATAGATGCTGAGTTGTATAGTCATCTCCCCTCCCGGTTATGGTATTTCAGTTTTTGGTTAACGTTGTAAAATGTGTAACTTGTGATAATTGTTTATCCTTTGTTTATTGATCTTGAACATGGTTTTATGTTTCAATCAGGGGATTTTTTGGGTTTTTTTCATCATGGGTGAATTACTTCCCAAAAGTGTAATGTTGATACCGATGAACTAGCTTCTTGAATATGGGGATCTGGAATTCCCTATAATCCATGTTTGACATAGGTTCCACTATTTAGTTTATTTCTTCTCATTTAGTGGATGTTTTAAAATTTTCTAGTAATCTCATGATGTATTTAATGGGTTAGGAGATGCCTCTTAGTAAGAATATGGACTAGGGGTTTATGTGTCCATCATGTGCAATCACAATGTTAGGTGTTGAGTTTTAATGGGATTTCAGGGTTTTGGAAATAGACATTTTATGTGATCCTTATATGGATTGGATGGTATATTTTAGGATCACATTGGTAATTCTTCGTGGAGGGAGAGTTTTTTCTGCAACTAATGGGGGTACATAGGTTTTTAAGGTTGAATGGGATCCTTAATAAGGAAATGTTTTACCACTATTTATAGTATTGGGATGTATCATTTTTCAGATATCTTTTCTCATGGGGGAGGATGAAGGTTGTGGTTCCCAGATTCGGTTAGCTCATATGGAGGATGAGTTCCCAGAGGTATTACATATGTATTCTCAGGTTTTCCTACCGAGTGGGTTGTGGATTTCACAATTTATTTGGCCCTGGGAACACAACCAATATTTCTTCCCTTATATTGTATGGAACCATCATTTTTATGGAGTTAATGATATAGATTGATGATTTTGAATCCAAATTATTCAATCACTTGAGCATGTCACCTTGGGCCTCCCTAGTTCTATCTTTTAGAAAGCTAATGGATATCACTGGTTTTGTATCAATTAATAGAAGATGAATAAGATAAAGATTTGGTGTAACTATAAATATCCCCATATAGATTTTATCTTCGACCAGATAGAGGGGAAAGGTTGTTCATTAAGATCAATTTTAAATCTTGGTATCAGTAGTTTAGATTTAGAGAGGAAGATGTTTTGAAAATAGATTTCCAAATCAGGTACAAAAACAATATGTATTTGGTCATTTCATTCAGGTTGACGAATTATCCATTAGTTATCATGGATCTCATGATTATTTTTTTCCATCAATACCTATATTCATTCATTTTGTAATTTTTGGAATACATCCTGGTATACTCAAGGACAAAAAAAGAGAATTAGTTGTACCTGAGGATTCTGTTGAGAACTTATTGATATTATCTTTTTTATGAGAGTTTTTCTGAATTTACCTTTTGGATTAGGGATGTAAAGTTTCTAGGTCATGTGATCTCATAATATTGGTTTTCATTTGACATTAATAATATTCATTTAGAAATTTCATTGGGGTAGGTAAATAATGTTTTTGAGGTCAGATGACTTTTGGGTATGGTGGGGCACTATAAACGGTTCGTCATGGATTTTTCTCATCTTGCTTCACCCTTGAATTCGCTTTCCCAGAAAGGGGTAGAGTCTGAATGGGTCAAAGAGTATTAAGAGTTCTTATAGGAACATAAATGGTGGTCACCCTAACCCATATTTGGATCTATCTATAATCTGGAAAGTGATATGTGGTATATTTTGATACCTCAGGTACGGGTCTTGGGTGTGTGTTGATGCGATTTGATCTTGTGGTGGTGTAAGTTTTTCTCTAACTCTGACCACATAATAATAACTATCCTACCCATGACCTTGAATTAATAATATTGATTCCTGATCTAATGACGTGGCATCTTTAACTATTTAGGGAGAATTTTTTAATCTACTCGAATCATAAGTTCTTGGCCTACATTTTTTTCTAAAAGGATACGAATCTAAGGCGGTGTCATTGGGTCAAGTACCTGCAGGGTCTCGATTTTGATATTGTGTATACCTCAGGAAGTGGTAATGTGGTAGTTTATGATTTGAGAGGGGATATTTAGGTGCATGTACGGATTGATTCCTATGATGAATGGACCATGATTGCAGTTTTTTTCCAAGATGAATCTAGATAGCAAGGATAATAGTTTAGGAGTTTTATTTTATAGTGTTCAGTTGACACCCTCCCTCTTCGAGCTGATTCAGCAGGATATTCTTATAGATGATCTATTCTTGTATTATATGTAGTTTACAATGATGGGGAGGTTCCCAATATTTGTTCTCTATCTTTAGATAGAATTATTTTCTTCAAGGTCCATATGGTGGTGTTGTTGCCTCTTTAGAAGGTAGTGATGTAGGATAGCCACAAGTCTCATTGGGCCATCCTTAAAAAGGCCACCAAGACGTTTTATGATTTGAATCATTAGTTCCAGTGGCCGGGTACGAAACACGATATAGCTCATTTTTTATCCCAGCATTATAAATATCATCAGATTAAGGAATAGAATCAATATCCCTCTTATTTTCTTCAGTCATTACCAATTCCTACCTCGATGTGAGACAAGGTCTCCATGGATTTTATTATTTTTTAACTCATACTCCCTACATAATAAATTTAATTTTAGTAGTCATTGGCCATCTTACCAAATCAAATTTTAATTTTGATCAGGGATTCTCCCAAGGTGGGGGTGATTATATGTTTCAGATATAGTGAGGCTTCTTGGTGTGCCGTTAGCTATCATTTTAGATAGGGACGCCCATATTACCTCATTTTTTTTGGAATTACCTCAATTGGAAATACGGTCATAAGTCACGTTTCCTATGACATAACATCCTCAAATAGATGGCCAGGTAGAGTAGGGAAATTAGATTTTGGAATAAATGCTCCGACAATGTCGATTGGATTCAGGAGGATCCTGGGTTTCCTTTTTAGTGTTGTTGGAATTTCAGTATAATAATAGATACCATTAGTCAATTAAATTGGATACCTTCAAGGAAATTTATGGTTATCTATGTGGATCAGCCTTATGTTGGTCATAAGTGGACTGGACCTCGTTGTTGGGACTAAATCTCATGTAGGAGATGTCTGAAAGGGTTTGTTGGATTAGTAAATGATTGTTGATAATGTGTAGTCGAATAAAGGATTATACAAATTAGTAGCACTGAGCATTATATTTCATAGTGGTAGATCCGATGTTGTTGATGGTGTATCCCCATTTGGGTCACCATCTTCTTGGTAACAATAGGAACATAATGTTGAGGTATATCAGGCCTTTTAAGGTTACCGAAAGAGTTGGTACGGTGGCATACAAGTTAGCATTGTCATATTAGTTGATGTCAATTCATAATTTGTTCCATGTTTGTTAGAAATAAAATTATATTCCAGATCTGCCTCATGTGTAGACTTGGGAGAAATTGGTGATGGAATCCGATATGTATGTGTTTGAAGATCCAGTATGGATTGTGGATTCCTAGGAGAATGTGTTTCAAGGGAATATTGTACCATTTATCTGAGTTCTTTGGTAGTATGTAAATGATGATAATGGAAGACGGGATTAGAAATCATGGGTTAAGGAGCAGTACCCATTTTTGTTCTCTAATCATTCATTGGTTTGACTTTCATGGGATGGAATGTTTTCTTAGTGGGATAATTGTCATATACATGATTATATTTTGAGAAATTGTTCATGTTTATTTTTTACTTATCGTAGTGACATGGATTTCCTAGGTGTTTTGGTGAAACATGTTGTTTTTTTTGACCTAGTAGATGGAGGTGTTTGGTTCGTGCATGGTTAGAAAAAAAAATGTGCCAACACACTAGAGAACATGTGCCCTCGATAGTTGGATTATCTAGGCCACATGAGCGTGAAACTAACTATATGACTACACTAGTGATTCTATCTGAGGTACATGGTCAACCACACTAGCATGAGGCTCTCCCCAAGAGACTGTACAATATCCTTTCCCATTGGTAATAAGTACCACAAAATTTTTATAGGTTTGTAAAATTGTGCGGGAAAACCATGAGGTCATCCTAGAACACAAAAATATTGATTTTCCTTATTTGACCTCATAAGGTTTTAGACACTAAACACCCTAACTGTCCCCCATATGGGATTCTTCAGCCTAGTCATGCCTCTCTCTCCTCTTTTCTCTATATGACATTTAAAACATGGGTCCTTTTTTGTGTAATCATAGAGAAACATCAAATAAGCCTCTCCTCTCATGATTTATTCCTTCTTCTTAGTTATGTCATCATCCCCACTAGGGATATTCTTTCCCTAGTGGGTTGGTTACACTAGTGTGGGTTGAACTAGGATTATTTGAGTTTAATCTTGATGTTTATGGTTTTTTTACCTCTCTCGGGAATCCTTGCAGTGCGGTTGTGGGTTTCAACAAGATTCTATATGTTTCTAATATTGAGGTTGCTGATCCCGTGCTTTAGAATTATTGGATGAGTTTTTTGATCTTTTTATGTTACCTTGATTTATTCAATGATTTTTTGTGTGGTGAAAATCAGGTTTTGGATAGTTTTTGGTCTGTATATGGATTGATATATTACATTATAAAGTAAAATGTTGGGTTTAACTGGATGTTTTTAATGTTGGGAATCTGTGTGTGTGAAAAGTGTTTTGAGAATAGATTTCCTACTAAAAATGGTTGAAGGTATTTGGTTTATTTGATGTTGTATGTGTTTTTGTTTTAGTGGTGGATCTTGGGACATGATAATTGTAAATTGAGAATGATAAGGTAACCCAAGTGAATATACGTGTAGACTGGGACTTCTATGCTAGTCAGATTAGTGGGTCCAATGCTACGTTCCTTCATGAAGGATTTACACTACAATAATAACTAAACAATGATGATTATTAGAGACCACTAAAACATTTCATTAATTGTTATCTAGTGGACTATACACAAGGACATTGTGGGTTATGGTTTTTATACCATATCACAAAGATATGTGGTTCCTAGGGTCCCACTATTTCTTTTATGTTTAAGGAATTACCCATGGTGATCTAGTTATTTGTTTACCATAATCATATGTTGAACCGTGTATTCATTTTAATTTTAAAGAATCTTTTTATTGAATTTTTTTCATTAAAATGTATTCTTAAAAATGTTTCCAATCTCTTTCTTATAGATTCCATATTGATTTTTCTTATAATGTTTTACAATTGAATCTATTCAGGTGATAACATACAAGGAAGTAGATCACACCCTATATACACCCTTTGGTGTATGTTGACCTTGTTATGTTTTAACAAGGTAAAAGAAATATGATTCATGGTGGTAATGGTGGATCTAGTTACTATTAGTTCCACTTTTTTAGGTTTTTGTAGAGGTGTCATGATGGTGTTTTCCCACTAGTTTTATGGATTTTGAGTTTTGTAGTTGGTCCCCCTCCGTATTTTGGTAATTTGTGTTTTGGATAAAGTTGTAACATTTTTAACATGTGATAGAAGTTTCTTATTTTTTAATTGATATTGTACATAGTGTGATGTTTCATTATTACGATTTGTTTTTAGTTATTTATCATTGCTGAAATCATTCCCAAATATGTAATATTGATAGACAGACACTAGCATCCAGCCCTTGGGGAATGAAAATTCTCTTCTTGCCATGTCATGGGTCGGGATGCGTGTTAGGTCAGATCACATCCTAGGATTGGTTCATGACATGTAGTGTCACATGGAGTGTGGGAATAGTACATAGTAATATGATATTTAACTAAATATGAAAAACTATATGTCATATAATGATGACTGTATGGTTTGTATTCCTCAAGAATACATGATTTATAGTCAATAATATCAAATCAAGAAATCTCCTCTTATGAATATTCCAAATTCTATCAATTTTTCATCCATTCTCAACAGATTATCCATCCAAGGCCTTGATCTCAAAATAATCCTTTGGTCAAAATTTACATTATTTAATGGATGAAAATAGAGTTTTCCATCAACAATTTTAATTTTTACTATGTTTTTTATTGTATGGGTGTATAATCTACTATATTTCATTGGAAAATTCATCATGGGTCATCACCACTTATATAAAATTCTTTTTATGTCGTCAAATTCCCAAATAAGAATTAATCTATGTACTATAATAATGAAAATTACATAGTTCATGGAATCATTGTCCTACGATAGTATGGTGAAGAATAGTCTAGAAAGTATGGGGAATAGAACAAAAAATGATGTGAAATTATTATTTGTTAGAGAAATCCTGATCATCTATCGTAATCCCAAAAAATTAATAAATTCAATTGAAATTTGGAACAAAAAATATATTCAGTGTAAAAAAATAAATAAATTTTCATGGGAATTTCTTAAGAATGTGGAATTTTAAATTCAAAGTCGATAAATAATACACACCTATAATCTCAAATTACATTGATAGAATATGCAAATAACAAATCCATAATTCTTAATTTGATCAGTCATTGAAAAGGAATGGTTTTGTGGGTTCAATGTCAATATCTATGATGGATTTTCGTGAGTTCAATTTTCAATCCAAGATTCACCTATGTTGGTTTATTGATGATCCCATCAATATTTTTTCCCTCATTCTATAGGGCTACATAGCTAACCCTAGATAATTACCATAATTGTAATTAAAAACAATTTTCACTATGTTTGTGATTTAAAATAGAGAAATAAATTAATAAATTATTTTTATTCATTTATTTCATGGATCATAAACCATTGACTACATATCATACAATGGTTTGATGCTAATGAACATTGTATCATACATAGGGTAAACATTCATTCTGAATCCAACTAAGGACATATATTTTCTATCAAACATGCCATGAAATGAGAATTCCATTATTTCAATAGAGATTAAAATATGTGGTTTATTATATTTCATATTTTTACTATATTTATTTAATTTTAATATGATACCTGTAACACCATACCAACATTAAATAAAAACAACCTATATATATAAATATCCAAAGGTTCTAAATATAAAATCTAGATTTTTTACAATATACTTTATTCTTTTTATGTTTAATCATTTATTTTGTGATTTAATTTAAAAAAATCATTATAGTATTTCTTCTATACAACTTCTTTATAGTGGTGGGATAACATATAATTTTCCCCATTCATGTTTATACTTTTTTTGTTGAGTTATACAATTCATGGAGATTATTTTCACACATATACTGTTTTCAATGTTTTATGGAACATTTCCTTTTTTCTCTAATGTATATTGATATTTTGATGATGATAGAGTATTTTTTTCATCATATAGAGGTTTCTTAGAATAAGAATATTCCTTAACAGTTCTTGGGGCTACTTATTTCCTCGTAACATGTTGTAAAGAGGGAAAATGAGTTGTTTCCAGGTTCTATAATTTTATTATAAGCTAAAATAACCTCATAATGTGATTTTATTTCTCATTTCCCATTGTATTCATTATATCATCACATCCCTTTATAATATCTCTAGCTCTATCCTCGTGAATTTTTCATTTTTATTCTAGAAAATTTTTAAGATCATTAATCATATATTTTATGATCTCTAACTGATCATTTTGGATTGTAGTTATGTGTTCAATTTCGTGGATATTTTATTAAAGCATTATCTTGGCTTCTTATCTCACATGAATCACAGTGATCCATTAATTTTCAAAATTTTGGAATCATTACTCTACCGCTTTAGGATTGTTAATTAAGTATATTTCTTATTTAGAGTGGTTTCTTCACATTAGTATCTTTAACTAGAATCCATTCTCTATATTTTTGGAATCATTACCTACTAGGTGATCTACTTATATATTATTTTGATAAATAAAAAAAATAAAAATGACTACATCATTGGTAAATTACTATATGTTCTTCATTAAATATGCACATGAATCATTGTATGGCTCATCACATGATTCATCAATGAAATGATCTTCACCACTCATAGATTCCTCTTTAATATAATGAGTTTTACAATAAATTTCTATTACCTCCTCATCATTTAGATATGAAAAAATGGGTTAGAACTATTGATTGTATCCTAAGTAGGTAATTCTACAAAAAGTCTTCTTATTACATGCCTACTTTTTCCTGATCAATAATTTTACATAGGGAAACTAATTTTTATTTCAATCCTTTAAAAGGATGGATTCTCATAATAGGTTTCTTTGAGTGTCATATTATATATAAATATATTATGATAAACTATAAATTGAATTCCTTCAATTAGTGTATAGTCATTTCAATCTTATTCCATGGATGATGTGTTTATCAAGAATTTTGCATATATTTACTCCCTATTGTTAATATTATTGCAGGATATGTCATTCATAGTTTATTTAATAAGAAAATTATAGGTTTATTCAAATATTCACTTCCTATGTCCTTTTAAAAAAATCTATTCATAATGAGATCATCAAATATGATAATTCAATAGAGGTGTGATCATCTTTGATATGAATTGTTAAGATCGTATAGGGATATTTCTAACATTGAGGGAGTGAATCAGTGTTGTATACATTTATTGAATTTTTTACTTTTACCCCACTATTAACTATTTACTTGTCCATTGATTGTAACTCTCTATCTCACTATTAGTTTAGGTGCATGAAAATGTTGAAAAGTAAAGTATCATTAGCGAATAATATGATTTATTTAATAAAATCCATAAATATGACTATATCCTTAATGTAACATGGTTATTATTCTATATATATATATATTCCATTTTATTATCCAAATAATGTTTAGAATGCGTGATAGTGAACCTATTATCCTAGATAAAAATATTTATAATGAATGTATATATTTGTTTATCAATACACATAATTGAATATATGATTTTGATTTATCCTTGTGAAGTTTAATATAAATGAATATCTTGCATCCCTTATAGACCATGTTAATGATCTTCTTCCATGACTTCAAAAATAAACTAAGATACCACCATATATTCATAATTATATAGTATACTATTTTATTATATATTTTTCATAATATTATCTTGTATTTGATATGTATTAAACAATTCTAGATTATAAACCCCTACCATTTCTGTTTTCATTATTGCATAAGAATATATCATTCTACAACATTATAACTCCCTTATCATTGATCGATACCTATAACTTTTTATTTCTTCTTGGATAAAGTATATTTTCCCTTAATTTTATTTTTTACATATAGAATTTATATTAGGTTATGAATAGTCAATTTTATCATATTCTTTTTTTCATGTTCTTATCATCTATACTCACTGTATTCCATGAAAATTGTTTCCTCATAACTCTCTCATATTCAGTCAAATAAAATCTCATTTATCATTTATCCTTATTTTTTGGTCTTGCTTAAAGATCTATTATATTTATTTAGTTAGTATCAATCCAAACCACCTACAAAAAATAATATGTTATTAACTTCATTATAATTTAATGATCATAGCCCTTTTATTTATAGTGTAAGACTTCTAAAAAATCTCCAGTCATCATTACAGTATTGACATTGGAATGGATGACCCTCCCAATTTCATAGAGAAAGTTTCTAATCTCACTATGATTAGAACTATGACATATTCACAGTTATATAATCATATCTCATATATGTTTTTCAATATTCCACTTTCACTATTTAAGTGGGGTGTTCTCTAACTCATAATTTAGTAGTTTCATAAACTAGTATGGGTATTGTTGTATCTCAATGAGAAAACACTTCAAAGAAATCCCCACCACCATTGGGCAGTCTCAATTTCATTCCTATTTTGAAAATATTTGGTTGTGGTCTTTATTTACTTCACCGTGGTCGCACTCCAGTACCTTCTTCTACAATGATTCCCTTCATCTTCATTTTTTATTAGAAAATTCATTTTTATGAATATTTTGTAACATCATTATGATATTTTAATTTTAGTAACAGAACATTTAATGAATCCACATGTTTAAATTCTATTATTTAGAGTTGATAATATTCTATAAACAATCACATTTTATTTAGAATTTATACTCCAAATTCACTAAGGTGATATATAATCTGAAATTCATACAAAATCTACCTTCCTTTAACAAATTTTAAAAAACTATAATGTTGTATGGATTCTAATGTCATAAAAAGTATCTATATTGATATGATATTCATGAAGTTGTAAAATATAAATAAATTCTTGAACTGGGAATTAAAATAAATGAAATGCAATCTATTCATGAAAAAATCCAAAATTCATAAAAAATTTAAATATAGTCATATGAAACCCATTTAGTATGACTGTGAATTTATACAAAATATAGGTTGACTTATATACTTGTCCATTTTCAAGAAATAGCTCAATTTCATATGAATTGGAATTATAATCACTTGATATATGACATAATATTTTCCCCTAGTCCATATCCAATAATTTTACACTTCTATATAATAGATCAAGGCTTCTCTAATTGAATCCACATATTCTAAAACCTTATTCCAACAGTGTATCAAAACTAATTTCTGCATCCTTTATATATAGAACACAATTGATTGTCTCTCAAATTTATTTAATAGTTATGTTATCAATCATGAAATCAAATGGTCAATTTCTTCACATTCTAAAAACATCAAACATCTATAAACAATTGTAAAGGACACTTTCACTTCATTGGTACTTTTCTTTAACATAATGTATATATTACCAATCGTAACACATTATAGTAACTGTAGACATATAAATTCCATCATTATGAATATTCTATTGAATCATTTCTCTACTATAAGAAAAATCATCCCAAATCTTACATGTATGTTGACTGTACAATAGTTTCATATTTATACATCACATGATCTTTTCCACGTGGATATATCATTGACCATGTTCAATTTTAGTAAAAACTAACTCCTATAATCATCCATTGCATTGAGTGATTCAGTTTTCTTGAATCACATGCATGAACTTCCAGTTAAGTTAATTTCAAAATAATCTGTAGTTGAATATTACATCACATTCATCTTGAATATATATTTGTAAGCATCTCCCCCTCAAAATAGATTGACACCTTTCTTGGGAACTCCATGGTTCTTCTCCTGAATATTATTAGGGACATATAAATACATCAAATAACCATATAATGTGTATTTATTCCTTTATTGACAAAAAATACAAGATTAAAATTTTGGGTTCTTCATTTGGATCTTTTATAAAAATTATTGTTACATAACAAGGTCAACTAGATTTATAAATGAATATAGAATAAAAAAATGAGGTATTTATTATTTATATATTAATTAGAAAAATTTTATATTTAAATATTCTCTCTCAAAATATCGTAAGATTACTAAAATCTAATTATGAATATTTATCAAAAGAATATGATGAAAAAAATTATTGGGAATGGGTCAAACAACTTACAATGTTCCCCATAACCTTCAAACTCTTCCTTAGTTACATTATCCTAGTTCAGATCCTATATTTCATAGGATTTGTGGCCTATCAACTAATATTTCCACAAAATCTATATTAAATTATTGACGTACTATATATACCAATTAGGAGGAAGTACATACAAGATCCCTCACATATACTAAATATAGATTTTGTAAAACTAGAGCATGACCTCTCCTCTGAAGATAAACCGAGGAAAATTTTTGACTATAGAGATAAGGTTTCCATTAATAAGAAAAATTATATTGTTTAAATAATTTTGAAAATAATTTAACTATAAAGTGGAAACATTCTAACTTGACAATGTAATGAAAAAAATTACCCTCACATATTTTCATCTAATAATATGAGTTCAAATTTAAATGATATAATTTCTAAAGGAAAATATTATGTAGAAAACTATAATTTCGTATTAAATATTTTAATTTTTAATATATATATATACATACATGTTTTATATTTAGGTATAATATATTTAATAAAATATATTCTCTATGTAAAATATAGTAACATTATTTTTATTTCATCAATGGGATAACATTACATTCTAAGGATAAATATACTCTATAAAATTAAAATAAGTAAAATGGGAAAATATATAATAAATTATTTAAGAAAAATAGAATAATCATTATCATTGTGGTCTCCAATAACATTCAAAATAAAAAAATAAAAAATAAACAAATAATTAAAAATATTATTGAAATTTTAGAAATTATGAATATAGAATCTGGAGATGAATGAAGGCAATTTGGGGTATTTTTTGGAATTATAAAACAAATAGGAACATTGGAATAGTATATGAAATTTTTGGAATTCTATCCTGATCATTCTAATAGTAACATTATTAATAGAATATTAGAATAAATTGTAAATAAAATCTAACATTAATAAATTAAATAAATGTAAATATTATAATTATAAAATATATATATTCTAATTATAAACTCAATTATTGTTAAACTTTATTTTTGATAAATTGTATTTTAAAAACATTTTTAAAACCCATAATTGTTTTGTAAAAAAAATAAAATTAAATATTTAAAAATTTATTTTATATACATAAATTCATTCATGGAATTACAATTTCGAAATATTCTCATAGTGAATTTTGATAATATTCTCAAAATCATGACTTTTATGTGATTAGAAAGAATATGTTTTTTTAAAAATAATCATCTAGTATGAAATTATATTTATGTGAAAATCAATTTCATAACTATTATATGGTTATATGATTCTAAATTTAATCTAATAAGATAAATGAAAAATTTAAAAACTAAAAAATTTATTTAAAAAAAAGGAAGACTGATTTCCAAATTCTAAAAATATATAGTACTCCAATAATAAATAACATTTTTTATTACTTCCATGGAGTTAAATTAAAAAAACAAATTATAAAGTGGTTAAAGTGTCATTAAATCATGAAACTTCAATAAAATAATATTTATACTTTCAAAAATATCATTATTGAATTTTTTTTACATTGGATATTTAGATTTATTCATTATTTTAACGTAAAAATACAAATACCATCATGTATAAATACCCCCAATTCCTCACCTTTAAAACTCACATCACTTAGCTCAAGTTATATAATCCCCTGACCACTAAAACAAAACATATGGCCAAATCAATGATGAACGGACCATGGGTATCTCTTCCAACTTTGACATGGGCCAACATTGGTGAAGTACCTACTAAAGAGTCGTGGGGAATATAGATGAAAGTAATTGGTTAATTTGTGTTTTATATTGTTTAATAAAACATCATAAATTATTTATAATCATTTACATGTTGATGGCTATTAGAAGAACCACTAGTGGGGAGCTAATGAGTTTCTTACTCACCACCCAACACTATCCCTTATAAACATGTAATGATTCTATGTCTCATGAATTATATAATGGTAAAGGCTTGGATTATCAAGATATGTGGATGAATTTTTTATGGATACATTGATATCCCATCATGAGTTAATATTTTATTGATGGGCCTAGTGATTTTTTAATTCCTTGTAGTATATGAATCTCTTTGAAGTTTTTTCTATGAATGTATTTGATCATACCACATGTGACATGATTCTTTATATATGACTATTATAACCGGGTATTTATCAAATTTATTAATGAATATTATATAATAACTTATTTATGTTTTTGTTTCTGGGATATTTCTTGTAATTTATTTTTTATTCAATTTTTGTTAAATTCTTTTACATATCGTGAAGTCTCCCCATAGTCACCTATTATCCCATAACCATTAGTTAATAAACACTAGAATATTAGGAGGTGTGCATGAGGTATGTGGAACCCCCATTCAATTACATACTAGGCGGTCCATGTTAATGAATTCTACTTAGTGGTATTAGAGCAGGTTGTTTTAAATGTTATGTAGTGTTTTTATGATTAATATTTTAAAATTTTGTAGATTAGAGATTAATTAAATGCTCCTTGATAAATTAATAAATATTGCACATATGAAAAATTACATGTGGTGTGTCAGGTAAGCACAAGTATATGTGTATGTCCATGATTTCGGTGAACATGGAACTTTGTTTTAGTTTTAATGGTTAAATTATTTAATTTCTATAAAAATGGTGTTTTGATATTATAGATTTATGTATTTCCTCTAGGTGATAAGAATATAGAGATACTCTCATAAATAATTTTACTCACATAGAGATCACATTCTGTTAATATTCATTTTTTTAATTAACGTGTTTTAGAGAAGGAATGGTTTAGTTGTTTAATGTGTCAATAATAGTCTATAAAATTATTTTCTATATTGTTTATTTTTGTAATTATACAATGATAAACTATGAAGGATGGTGGTTTTGGAATTATAGGTTGTGCGGATCTTGTATGTGTGTCTTTTTGTAGTACCTAACCCTTTGATGCGTAGGTGGGGTCTATGAGATTGGATAACATGAGATCCAGAAATTGAATAAGAGAGTGTATTGGGTTGTGGGTCATGATGCTTATTTTAGATTTACTATTTTTTTTATTTGAGCTATAAAATGTGATTTGACCATCTAATTAATATTTTTGTGATATTCCACCTTGATAAGTACCATTAGAGTGCAAGGAGGGTGAATATTTCCACAATCCGAGTCATTAATATAACATCACACACTCCAATATCCTGTAAAAAGTAGTTATATTAAAAATCTATTAAAAATTACAAGAATTCATGATGGATAAAATAATTTAATTTCATGGAAAATTGGATAAATACATATGTTGCACATGGAAAATGTAAGATACAACATATCAATATTGTGAGAACATGATTACTATAACATCTTGTTGTTATTTCATGTATTCCTAAACCATATTAATGGTATATTATTAATATCATATGTGGAAAAAATTATTTATCAAATAATATTTGGTAAAATTTTTAAAATACCAAACTAACTGTTATTATATTAAAATATTAAATTAAATATTTTGGGGTTTTGACACTGTGCTAGTGTGAGATTCTGAGACCCACAAATCCTCGTTGAAGAATGAATAAAAAAATAATTATATTATATTAAATGCCTGAAATTTATTAAAAATAATTGAATAAATAAAAAATGATGCGTCGTATGAGAAATCTGAGGCAACTATTGTGTCTAAAATTTGGTGTTTTACACTACAAGGGGTATAACATTCAATGTAGATGAACATTTGGATGCCTCACTTGTAATGCCCCGACCCCAGTTGCCTAGAGTGGGTGCATTATTGCGTAACATAGGCATGATCACCAAAGATCAAGTCTCGAAAGACCGATTAGTTTAGTAGTATTGGAAACACTAGATACATTCATAAATGTCACATTAAATCATAAAGTGAAAAAATATAATAACAAAGTCTCCATAGTCCACACTCATATCCTCTTCTGACTATCACTGTAGGTCATTCATAAAATACTTCTTCACATCCAGGAAAATATTAAAACATTGAAAGGGGTGAGCTCAGATGCTCAGTAAGGATAACAATATTGCGGAAGCTTTCATAAATAAAAATTAACATTTAAGGAAATGTGTAACTAAAACAAATGCCTTTTTAAAATTTAACTTCAGCATAATATGGAAAAAATAAAATTAAATAATTCCATTTACTTACTCACATGGATATTCTACTAGACGAATAATCACATGCAATATCAATAAACACTTTCATAATGATGAAATGCATAATGCCAGACTATCATAACCACGTAGCCAAGGCCTCATGACAAGACCACAAATAAGATTTTTTCAAGGCCTCGTGCCAAGACACTAGTTTTTCTCATGAGACCTACTGATGCATCGAGGAGCTATAGCAGGCTCCACCCATCAATAATTAAGTCCAATGCTTTCCTCATATGAATAGGTTTAAACATATCATAAACCATAACATAATTGTATCACATAAAACATGCATAAAGGAAACATAAGATTTCCACAATTCAATCACAAGATATCAATACAACACAATGATATAAAAAACACTTTCAAAACCATTTTCAATACCAAAATTAAAGAAAATTAAAACTTTGCATTTAATTTTCATTAAACAAAAATTATGGCTTGTAGAGGAAGTCGAAACTCAAATAATGGTCATGGCGGCGGAGAAGTCATTGTCGCCGCATAAGTACGGCAAGAAAAACATTTCTTTTTGTCATTTAGTAAAACGCATCGTATAAAAAAGATTCCTTTTGAACAAACGTAAAAGTCAAAGGGGTTTATACACTGTATAAAAGAAAGTTGTGTATAAAATCAAATATGCCTCAATGAAAAGAGATTGAGACGATGTCCTTACAAAAATCATTTTTAAAATAAAATAGATCTATTATGTGTATTTACTAAAATTACACATAAAGAAAGTAAAAATACAAGATACGACATAATAATATCATGACATAATTTGAAAGTAGGAGATTAACCCAAAGAATGAAAATTGGGTTAAGAAATTCCCTTACCTCACGTCCGACATGACTCGATTGTTCTTTAATCTCCTGAAAAATAAACTAGAGTTAATTCCTATTTTCATAAGAACCTTTTTCATGTTCATTATTCCTTTTATATCACTTATTACCATGTTATGAACATTATGTAATTATTTATTTTAATAATAGTCATTTTGTCGATCTTTGGTATTTGAGTCAAAAATATAATTCTTATAATTACAAGTTGTTCATGTGGGGAAATATCCATTATATCCAGAATTATATTCATGATTTAGATATCATATATAACATATATATCCAATATATACATTTATTTATAAAATTACATAACATTTAGAGGTAAGAAATGAAATGCACCGTTCATGGAGACGGTAAGCCGTACGTACGCATGAACGCTACTTTCATTTCCATTTCATATTTAATGGAATTAAGTTATAATTATATAAAGGTATAATATAATTCTAGTATAATATAATGTATAATACCATTTACTCCATCTTTTATACATCGACATATGGCATTAACGGTTCAAATCACTTTGAGGGGGCGGTAGTCCGCACTTCCTAAAATGAAAATATCGCGTTTACCCATAATGGAAATCATAAATAAATGAGAAATAAAGAAGCATAAGGAAAACATAAACATAATATATATATCATATATGAAAATAGTGTCATCGAAATGGCCACCATTAGAGGTGTTAAAAGAATATTGAACAATCATCGTTTCGTGAGGCAGTATTTCGCCACCCACAGAAACAGTATGTTCTTTAACCATTAGACGAAGGTTTGCGTAAGTTTAAACCAAATACTTATCATAACAACATTCTAGTATATTTGATATACTGTTTTTGTTACAAAATAAAGGAATAAAAAGAGTTTAAGGGGTTAGAGAATCAAAATAAAATAAAACAACATTAGAGAAGACATTACCTTAAAATCGGGTAACTCTTTTTGATTTGAGCCAAAGGCTTCATTGGGAAGACTTATGCCCAAAGTGGGGCTTCTAAGATTAAGGCAGGGAAGTTGAGAGTGTATTTGGGCAGATTTTGGCTGATCCAAAAGGCTTTGATGGTGTGAGTAAGATGGTAGTGGTGGGGGCCTTTTATAAGAGGAGAGAAGGGGCACTCTTGGAAAGATTGAAATGATACATTATTATAAAATGTTTTTTTCGGATTCTAAAGGTCCCACACTTATATATTTCAAGTATAAGGTGATAAGGGTTCGAAATATACTCATCCAATAGGTTTTTTACAAGTTTATGTCTTAAAGTTTACATTATATTTTCATTTTATTTAAATCGTTAATTAATGAGTTAATCGCTGCATCATCATGGTGTCATAAATAATTTAATTTATTTAATTTCTAAAAATTATATAAAAATATCATGATGTAAGACATCCTTTTATCTTTCTAATTTATATTTATAGTCAAAAATATGACTTGTATATCCCCATTTAAAAATTGTTTTAGTAAAATAACTCTTGTTTGTGACATTTTTATTTTAACATTAAATAAAAAGTTATTTATGTCATTTTCCTACCAAAGTGGCTCCATGGGGTCCCCAAGTTGACCCATGGATTTTATTGGTCGTCCATGACTCATACAATAGGGGTAGGACAAGTTTAAAGGTATTTTCATATTTTTATAATACCATTTTTACCTTAAATTTCACTAATAACCTTTAATCGTGATTAATTAAACTTAAAAGTTACTATACACCAAAAATTTATTTTAAACCCATTTTACCACATTTTACTTCCTAATTACAACCATGTATGTTGGATTTTTAAAAATCAAATCACAGAAGTGGTAATGTTTCATTTAAATGAAAAATCAGTTTTTTAACTACCACTTATTGATTTCACTATTCATCAAAAATTGATGTTTTTCAGAACAAGGCCAAAATTTCAACATAGGCTATAATTGATATTCTGAATTAAAAATTGATGTCTATTTTAAAAATTTCTAAACATATAAGTTTCATTAATTTTATTCATAATTAATTCCCGCAGTCACAACAAATAGCGTGTTTTTAAGAAACAATATATATCAAAAGATTGACAATTGTTTATGTCCAATTTCAAAGTGAAATTAATTGTAATGACCACCTTTGGATAAAATGGAAAAAAAATATTCTAGTTATACTCTAAAACCATTAAATAGTATAATTTATCACTATAAATTATTTTGATTAAAAAAGTTGTTTTTGAGTATTTTTCACTATTCATTAAAAATTGGAAGTTCTCAGAAAAATACCAAAAATTCAACATAGGATAATTTAGATATTCTGAATCCAAAAATGAAGTCCATTTTGAAATATAAAATGTATATAATTTCAAAAGGTGGGTATTACTATTCATAATGGCTCTTTTGATTGGTCGTGTTGTGTTAGAATCTCGAACATGCGTACAATTCAAGCTATTGCATTATGGAATGAGAAGCGTGTCGTGAAAGCTCGGGGTGTTACATTCTCCCCTCCTTAAATAAATTGCGTCCTCGCAATTTGTAATTTTTTTCTTTGAAAATAAAAGGTTGAAAATAGAAAATACCTTTGTGGAAAACCCACATCAGAAATAAGGTTAATAAAAATATAACATTAAAAGAAAGAACGATAAGTACAAAGTCACCCGAGATAGCCCATTCTATGATTCTCTGAAAATATGGATATGGAGGAGAAACAAACTATCATGGTCTGATGGAGAGTTGTAGAAAACAGGATTTGGAGAAAGTTAACCACAAGAAAATCACAAACTAGTGATTTGTTAAATGTTCATTGAATCCCCAGTTGGAAAAGTTAACCGACAACGTTTTTGTTTGAAGATACCTTTTAAAAAGTTGAGGAATTTATTTAAGAGATTTAATAAAAATATAAGTAAATAGAATTTCTTGTCACGTAGGATTTCTTTTTTTAATAAATTTTTACCACGAACCCATCTTTCACTCCAAATGGTAGTAGAACTCAAAAATATTCTATTTATCCTAATTGTATAAGGTTCAAAATATTACCACATACCATTTAGATTAGGAAAACTATTTTGTAATAACCAGGGACTTCCTGTAGGCTAGTGGTAGGTAATAAAGGCCTGTCACACTATGGTTGTGGGTTCGATCCCTGCAGCTTTGTCTGACGCGACGGGTTATGCCCCACCCTGCAGGTTGTCCTTTTCCTAAAACTATAGTATTATAATATTCCAAAAATAATCTTCAGAAATGTTTTAACCTTAAACAATACTATCCAAATATCAACTTAATCCATTCTAACATTTATAGTTATCCAAAATACCTATATCCAGACTTTCTCTAAAAGGTCTCTAAATTCCAAAATCAATTGTAACATCAGATTCCCCAAACAAAATAAAGCCTCTCTTTTTGTCACATAATAAAAATATGATTACCTCCATCATATTAAAACCTTAATGAAAACAAAAAGTACTGCAGTACAATCCTTATATATATATCACATTATCATTATAACCAGAATATAATCCTTCTGTCCAAAAGCACCAATACATTAATTATTCCGCTTCAACTGTAGTAACAGCATAAGATTCTACTTGATCCCTTGTCCTTTTCTGAGGTAAGATTCCCTGAAGCTTAGGACATACATTTGCATAATTCCCCAGTTCCCTACAATTTTAGCATTAAACTTTGATAGCCTCTTTCTTTCCCTTGCAATCACGAGCCTGGTGACCTTTTTCTCCACATTTATAACAAAATCCCATTCCTTTAAGGCAAGTACCGGGGTGATTCTTCCCATAATTATCACATGATGGAAAATCCTTCTTTCCCTTTTTCCCTTTATCTGTCTCTTGTTCCACCATCCTCTTCTTCTCTTGCTTTACTTTATTGTCATAAGATTTAGAGAATTCCTTTTCGGTCTTGATATCACACGAGACTATATCTTCATACGACGAGAAAGATTGTGAGACTAAGGCTCGACGGAGAAACGGTTTTAACCCATCAATGAAACGATCGATCTTACTTCTTGGGTTACGTATATAATCTGCTGCATGCCTCGCTATCCTTGTAAAGTTAGCCTCATACTTTGCGACATTCTCATCCTCCTTTTGTCTCAGACTCAGAAATTGCCTTTCCATATCTGCTCGATGGTCATGTGGAATGTATTTATCTATGAAAAGATCTTTTAACTCTCTCCATTCTATATTTGATACTTCATCATCTTCCATTGTGTTTTGAATCAGTGACCACCATTGATCGGCATCTCCAGTGAGGCTATAGACTGCCATGACAACCTTCTCTCTTTCGCTACTCCCCAAGGCATGGAATATTTTTTCTAAAGAGTTAATCCATTGCTCAACTTCTAATGGATTTGTAACCACATTAAATGTTGGTGTTTGTTGCCTCGTGAAGCGTTCTAACATTGATCCTCCACGTTGCGGATCAGGGTGCTCCATACGAGTAATGTTATAATTCATAACCTGAGTGAGTTGTCCCATGATGGTAATAAGTTGATCAGCACCCTTTGTATCTCCAGATCCATAATAATTATCATGAGCAGGAGGGAAATCCCTACATGGAGTGCGTGCATTGATACGGTTTCCATTCCTTCCACTAGTCTCCATTTCTAAACAATGGCATAAACTAGATTAGTTTATGATTCAAAATACATAATTCCATACTTAACATAAATTGAACTATTTATGGATATAATCCATAATCATAAAAATAAATGTTTTCTTTGAGGAAGTATATTCTTATAAACCCTTCATAATGGTTTGTAAAAAAATGAGAATTATCCGAAACATATCCCCTGGTAGTGTCATAACCAAGAATGCAGCAAGGCTCGTTGCCGTGCACTAGTTCCCGTTCGAGTCTAGCTCAAAGAGGTGCTTTCGGGGTTTACCCCTAGGTACATCTATGCCAGAGCCGCCTCTACCTGGTCGTATCCAGACAAGGATGTATTGCTCGGAAAACTCACAAAATCTCTATAATACCAAAATTCTAGGAAGTTCTTCTATACTAATCCTCAAAGTCAATTTTGGGCTATGTGCTCTAATCAGAATTTATCTAAATCTAGCTTCCAAGGTTAGTACTAAACTGCCTCAGATACCAACTTTAATGTCTCGACCCCAGTTTCCCAGAGTCTGTTCATTATTGCGTAACATAGGCATGATCACAAAAGATAAAGTCTCAAAAGCCCGATTAGTTTAGTATTCTTGGAAACACTAGATACATTCATAAATGTTACATTAAATCATAAAGTGAAAAACTACAATAACAAAGTCTCTCTAGTCAACACTCATATCCTCTTCTTACTATCATTGCAGGTCATTCATAAAATACATCTTCACATACTGGAAAATATTAAAACATTGAAAAGGGTGAGCTCAGATGCTCAGTAAGGATATAAATATTTCGGAAGCTTTCATAAATAAAAATTAACATTTAAGGCAATGTATAACTAAAACAAAAGCCTTTTTAAACATGAACTTCAACATAATATGGAAAAAATAAAATTAAATAATGCCATTTACTCACTCACATAGATATTTTACTAGTCAAATAATCACATGCAATATCAATAACCACTATCATAATGATGGAATGCATAATGCCAGACTATCATAACCACGTACCCAAGGCCTCGTGCCAAGACCACAAATAAGATTTTGTCAAAGCATCGTGCCAAGACACTAGTTTGTCTCATAATACCTACCGATGCATCGAGGAGCTATAGCGGGCTCCACCCGTCACTTATTAAGTCCAATGCATTCCTCATATGAATTGGTTTAAATATATCATAAACCATAACATAATCGTATCACATAAAAAATGAATAAAGGAAACATAACATTTCCGCATTTCAATCACAAGATATCAATACAACACATTGATTTAATAAAAACGCTTTCAAAACCATTTTCAATACCAAAATTAAAAAAAAATTATAACAATGTATTTATATTTAATTTAAAAAAAATTATGGCTTGTAGAGGAAGCCGAAACTCAAATAATGGTCACAGCGGCGGAGAAGTCGTTGTCTCCGCAAACGTATGGCAAGAAAAAAATTCCTTTTTGTCATTTAGTAAAACGTTTCGTATAAAAAAGAGTCCTTTTGAATAAACGTAAAATTCAAAGGGGTTTATACACCTTATAAATGAAAGTTGTGTATAAAACCAAATATGAATCAATGAAAGTAGATTGAGAAAAAGTCCTTACAAAGATCATTTTTAAAATAAAATAGATCTATTATGTGTATTAACTATAATTACACATAAAGAAAGTACAAATACAAGATATTATATAATAATATCATGACATAATTTGAAAGTAGGGGATTAACCCAAAGAAAGGAAATTGGGTTAAGAAATTCCCTTATCTCACGTCCGACTTGACTCGATCGTTCTATAATCTCCTTAATAATAAACTAGAGTTAATTTATATTTTCTAAAGAACCTTTTTCATGTTCATTATTCCTTTTATATCACTTATTACCATGTTATGAACATTATTTAATTATTTATGTTAATAACAGTCGTTTTGTCGATCTTTGGTACTTAAGTCAAAAATATACTTCAAATAATTACAAGTTGTTCATGTGGTGAAATATCCATTATATCCAGAATTATATTCATGATGTAGATATGATATATAATATATATATCCAGTATATACATTTATTTATAATATAACATAATATTTAGAGGTAAGAAATGAAATGCACCGTTCATGGAGACGGTAAGCCGTACGTACGCATTAACACTACTTTCATTTCCATTTCATATTTAATGGAATGAATTTATAATTATATAAAGGTATAATATAATTCAATTATAATATAATGTATAATACCATTTACTCCATCCTTTATACATCTCACATATGGCATTAACGATTCAAATCACTTTGAGGGGGGGTAGTCCGAACTTCCTAAAATGAAATTATCGCGTTTACCCATAATGGAAATCTTAATGTATGCCATAAATGAGAAATACAGAAGCATAAGGAAAACATAAAAATAATATATATATCATATATGAAAATAGTGTCATCAAAATGACCACCATTAGAGGTGTTAAAAGAATATTGAACAATCATCATTTCGTGAGACAGTATTTCGCCACCCATAGAAACAATATGTTCTTTAACCATTAGATGAATGTGTGTGTAAGTGTAAACAAAATTCTTATCATTAAAACATCCTATTATATTTTATATACTGGTTTTGTTATAAAATAAAGGAATAAAAATAGTTTAAGGGGTTGGAGAAGAAAAATAAAACAAAACAACATTAGAGAAGACATTACCTTAAAATCGGGTAACTCTTTTTGATTTGAGCCAAAGGCTTCATTGGGAAGACTTATGCCCAAATTGAGGCTTCTAAAAGAAAGGGAGGGAAGTTGAGAGATTATTTGGACAAAGTTTGGCCGATCCAAAAGGCTTTGAAGGTGGAGTAAGGTGGTAGTGGTGGGGGCCTTTTATAAGAGGAGATAAGGGGCACTCTTGGAAAGATTGAAATGTTACATTATTATGAAAAGTTTTTTTCGGATTCTAAAGGTCCCAGGCTTATATATTTCGAGGATAAGGTGATAAGGGTTCTAAATCTACTCATTCAATGGGTTTTTTTCAAGTTTAAGGCCTATATTTTACATTATCTCTTCATTTTATTTAAATCGTTAATTACTGAGGTAATCGATGCATCATCATGGTGTCATAAATAATTTAATTATTTAATGTCTAAAAATTATAAAACAAATATCATGATGTAGGAAATCTTTTTATATTTCTAATGAATATTTATAGTCAAAAATATTACTTGTATAACCCCATTTAAAAATTGTTTTATTAAAACAACTCTTGTTTGGGACATTTTTATTTTAACATTAAATAAAAAGTTATTTATGTCATTTTCCTACCAAAGTGGCTCCATGGGTTCCCCAAGTTGACCCATGGATTGTTTTGGTCGGCTATGACTCATCCAATAGGGGTAGGACAAGTGTAAAGGTATTTTCATATTTTTATAATACCATTTTTACCTTAAATTTCACTAATTACCGTTAATCGCGATTAATTAAGCGTAAAAGTTACTATTCACAAAAATTTTATTTTAATCCCATTGAACCACATTTTACTTCCTAATTACAACCATGTATGTCGGATTTTTTAAAATCAAATCACAGAAGTGGTAATGTTTCATTTAAATGAAAAATCAGTTTTTTAACTACCACTTAGTGGTTTCACTATTTATCAAAAATTGAAGTTTTTCAGAACAACGCCAAAATTTCACCCTAGGCTATAATTGATATTCCGAATTAAAAAATGATATCTATTTTACAAAATTAAAAAAATATAAGTTTCATTAATTAATTTCATAATTTATTTTCGTTGTCACAACAAATAGTGTGTTTTTAAGAAACAATATATATCAAAAGATTGACAATTTTTTATGTCCAATTTCTAAGTGAAATTAATTCTAATGACCACCATTGGATAAAATGGTAAAAATATATTTTAATTATACTCTAAAACCATTAAATATTATAATTTATCACTATAAATTATTTTGATTAAAAAAGTTGTTTTTAAGTATTTTTAACTATTCATAAAAAATTGGAAGTTCTCAGAAAAATACCAAAAATTCAACAAAGGCTAATTTAGATATTCTGAATCCAAAAATGAAGTCCATTTTGAAATATAAAATTTATATAATTTCAAAAAGTGGGTATTACTATTCATAATGGCTATTTTGATTGGTCGCGGTGTGTTAGAATCCTGAACTTGCGTACAATGCAAGCTAATGCATTATTGAAAGAGAAGCGTATCATGAAAGCTCAGGGTGTTACATCACTAATGATATATAGTTATTAAATAATATTTATTATATTATTATTCAAAATAAATAAATATCTCACAAACAGTGCATTGTGTGGGAAATCAGAGGCCCCTTATAGGTTTGGAATGTGGTGTTTACCCTAGGCAGGGTATAACTTTGTAATTTTCTTACATTTGAATGGCTGGCTTATGATAAAAACATTTTTATTTTTAATTATTTATTTTTTCCAATTTTTAAATAATAAATCATTAATATCTCTAAAAAGGTGTGTCGTATATGAAATCTAAGACACTATTGGATCTAGAATGGTGTGTTTAGCCTATGAGAGATATACCATTCACAAACAAAATGCATTTGATCTGGTTGTGAATAAATTTTATATTATTTAATTATTATATTAAATAAGTGAAATAATTATTTTAATTTAATTATGTATTTAATTCCAAAAATAGGATTTCATTGTTTATCCATATTCCCCAAAACCATTACCTCATTTTTGATGATTCGGGATTTCAAAATCCTCTGTTTCTTGGCTGTTTTGATAGGTTTATGTTCCAACACATTAACATGACTAAATTAATAACACCGTAACTTCAATTTAGTAGAAGTTCAGGGTAAAACATAAAATTGAATTTAGGTGTTCCACCATATTGATATGGCTTCAGGTCTTATACTCAAACCTATTCAGTTATTGATGTTGGTTCATTCCATCAAGTATAAAAAATCTCTGATATTACATGGATGTATTTAAGAAAGTATATTGATATGATTCTAGCGTGTGGTTCTTCTTCTTCTTCCATGTGTATTGGGTGAGTTATTCTTTTATTTTTCCTTAATTTAAATAATTTAATCCTTTATTTCATTATTTTAAACAAAAACAAATAATTATACTTAATTTTAATAGGAAAAATTCACAAGAAATTATCAACGGATAATTTTTTTAAAGATTCAAAAATCACATCAAATGTTCAATAAAAAAATTATTTAAATTATCATGTCATAATTATTTTAATTATCAAAGTTAATTATTAAAAAAATGATGAATATATATTTCCCAAAATAATAAAATGATATCTTCAATAATTTATCGAAGGATAATTTATCAAAATTATTAAAGGGTAAAACATTGAATTATCTAGGAGAATCATTTTAAATTATCTAAAAATAATTTCTAGAATATAAAAGAATAATTACTAAATACATTTATCAATGGATAAATTATAAATGATGATTTTTATTAAAAAATGTAAAATATAATTATAAAGGATAACTTTTAATTAAATTATCAAAGGATAAATATTGCTATTTTATCAAAAGATAATTGTTAAGAATTATCATATAATAATTTTGATGAATTATCAATGATTGAATGTGCATGATTATTAGAATGTAATTATAATGAAAAATCATCAAATGATAATTTCATCAAATTATCAAAAGATAATCGCAATGAATTATCAATTCAAATTTTCTTAAATTATTGAGATATTTTTATTCAATTATTAATATATAATTTTAATATGATTACCTCATGATATAGATTTCAGAAATTATAATATCATAATTATGTATTTTGACAAAGGACAATTATTTTAAATATAAAATAATAATTTCAAAATTATCCAAGAGAGATAAAATATTATCACATATAAAATTTTAATCAATAATATGAAATTATACATGAGATATCAAATATAATCACTTGTAATATTTTAAATCAGAATTTTAAAATTATCCAGGGGAGGGAATTTATAATCACAAGTGAAATGTTATTTCTTTTTGAAATAAAATAAATAGTTTCGGTTCTAGGAACACATGATGAACTTAAACCACTGGTGTGCTGATTCTTGTGATAATAAGGCCTTGAGGAGGTCGACTGTACTACATAGGGTGATTTATCTTTGTTACTGACATAGAAAACCTCAATGTAGGTGGTTCCCTCCTGATTAAAAAAATTAATTAATGTTGTATTTATTTTTTGATTTCAGTTTCTCAAATTTTATTTCAATCGATTTGATAAAACCAAATTCCAGTGAATTAGGTTATTTTGAAATATTTTTAGAATGGAAAATGGGAAAACCATGTAATTCCATTGAATTGGTGTGTGCTTTGGAAAATTGGTTATTTTTAATTATTTGATTTTAATAAGTTATTTGATTGAATTAATTTCAATTAAATGGTTAAATTTAAATATGGAAATGAGTTGTGGAATTATGAAATTGTTTTTTGAATGGATTTCAATCTTGTGAAAATGGATTAAATTATTTTGATAGAAACCGAATGGTTTTATCTTGCAAAATGCATGTTATTGATTAAAACCCATATTGGTTTTAAATAGAAAAGTGGCATTAAAATGGAAGAATTATATTAATTATATTTTAATCAGTCTGAAAATAAATTGTCCATCATTGATTGTGTAAGAGTACATGAAAGACTTAGGTATTTGGTGAGTTATTTGGACACACTCTATATTATCACAACATTTTAAATATACATGTACTTAGTCGCATCCCTTAGGTGATGGTGAGGATTCCTCTCTGACTAGTTTCTAGAGAATGTTTGAGTACACATATTTTGGAGCTCACTTATAGTGTATATAGTCCTATCGCAAAAAATACTAGCATACCTATATGGAAGATGATCATGTTAGTCTCTTTTTATTTATAATTGAGATATAAATTTTTTTAATTAATTTTTAACTTCTTTACATGCCTACTGAATTTGAAAAAACTATTTTATGTTACTGTTCTTATTTAATCCGTTATTCAAGAAATATTACATCATTTTTGAATCATATGTTTAAAATATTTTCCTATTATTTGAACTATATATCATGATTTGTTTAATTATGATATAAATTTCAAACATGTTTACTTTAAAACTGATAGAATTCCTTTGGTTAAGCTGGTATATGAATCTATTATGGAATACTTGGTGATACCCTATGGAGATTTTTTGTGCACACCCTACTTGTGCTTCGGGTGTTTGTATATTATCCTCTTTATTGTTCATGGAATGGGAAAGGAAAACATGGAGGTGGATCCAACTACTAAATCATGGTCTTGATGTGTTGTGTCCTTAGTGACCTAGGTTGTGTTTCCATGTATTAGTACTTGGACTAATGTTTTTTGGGAATGATTATTCCATAGTGTATTTTGGTACATTACTCCCAATGGAATTTTCTTTTGATATTAATATTGTCTTTCTTATTTTACTTATTCATTGTTAGTGGAAAAATAATTCCCACTAGCATGTTGTATGATGCTAGGTGATAGTTCCCAACCCATGGGGATCGGGAATCCCCTTCGGGGTCTATCAGAGTTAGTTTGGTTATTGGGTTACCATGATACCTAGGCTGGTTTGTGACAATTATACCTTCCATAATATCCCTAAAAAAGTACACATTTTCCTCTACCAATATTCCTAGGGAAAATAAAAAATATCGGTAAGCTCAGTTTCTCATAAATGAGTAAGATATAATGGAATATTACATAACATAAAAATTAATAAGTGATATGAAAAGAGTAAATAAACATGAATCCATAATCAACTTATACTAAGTACATAATATATATATTGTAATAAATGAAAACATGGATAAAAATCATCATTATTCTTATACTAATAGAATACAAAAATTCAGACATAAAAAACGTTCTCTCAATGTCTTTTTCCAAGACACATTACTTTTCATCAAGACTATAGTTAAGACATTATCATGTTTTAGGAAGATGGAAACAACAAAACTCATTTTATTTTGTCTCATGAGACATGTTTATATATATAGTGGATATATAATTCTATTCTACACCCATCACCTTTTTAAGTCCAATGAATTCACTATAAGAGTCATCAAGACCTTTTATACCATTCCATGAGAAAACATTATTGAATAAAACCTAGATATCAATATATCAAGAAATACAGAAATTAGATACATCCCCTTCAATATAATGGTGTTTATTTATAGGTCAACAACCCTTAATCAACTTGGAAGCCATGTGGTGTCATCAAAATAATATGAAGTAACATTTTAAAATAAATATAGTTGATATGGTACATTAAATGTGGTAGGTTTTACATGTAATGTAGTATTTTAATTCTACTTATTTAATTTTTATTAGAAATAAAAAATGGTAGGAAACATAATTTATTATTTTACATTAATAGAATTTGAATATATCAAATCAAATCCCTCATGAGTATCTCTCTAGGTTATCTGTGTTAGGTCCACTCACCATGCACAAAGTTGATGATTGACTAAATTATAACCCAACCCTTTTGGGGTGATTATCTCTAGGGGAATCAGTTCAATAACAATATCCATTTTTAATTATCTAGATATGAATTTACCTTCAAGGAAATTACACAAGCTTTTACATAATCAAAACATAGGATTAATTTTCTACAACAAAAATGCTGACACTATAAAAAAATGAATTCGGGATAAAAATATATAATTTAAAATCCATTAAATTTATTGAGTAATATATATTTATGTCTTCCATGTAATTTCCTTCATTACACAAAATAAAATAGTTGGTGATTATATCCTGATTCCTAATGAGTGAAATTTTATATGAAACCCCACAAATTAGTGATTTTTGAGAAATTAAATCATAACCTCTTAGAACATATAGATTGAAAATGATCCTAAAATACCATTAATAAATTAATTTTATGATAAAAAAATTCAATTTAGTAGTATATACAAAATATAAATGAGATTACGTGCATAGTATAAATTATGTCCAAAGGAGAAAAATTTTATATTGAAAAACAGTTATCGCTTGTGCCAAACTCCACATAAATAATTTAACATGTTTTAACAAAAACATTTATATCTTAATATATATATAACATTACTCTTATCCATTTTAATTCATACACTCAATAGATAGTCATTGTTTGTTTGAATTCATCAGGTTTTCCTCATCGTTTTTTGTGGATTTTATCACATAAACTAGTTTCATAATAGTGGTGTTCATATTCATTATTCATCCAAAGTCCATTATTATTAGGTCATTAAAGGAAAATTTAAATTTTATTTATAAGAAATTCTTTCATTTAAAATTCATTCAATGTTTGTTTTGGACATCATCCATGAGGATAATTTTGATAATAATAATGTTTTGGTGATTTTTGATAAAAGTCTGTGTTTTCTTAATTAATGAATTACATATTGAAATCATATCTCCATAACCAAATTTTTTATTTAAATATTTATATCATATTATACTATTAAATTAGACCAAATATTCATCCATGTAATAAATATATGGTTTTGTTTATTTAGGTGGTTAAACAAACCCAAACATGAACCTACCTTGATTAGTGGATGATTATGAGAAGGATTCATCGTAATTTTATTATAAAGAGAGTATAAGGATTTTAAATATCATTTATTAGTTTGATATATCATAATCATAATAATTTATAAGGATAAATAATTTATTTGTATTCATTGTTTATTCTGAATAAAACATTATCCTCTTAGTAGACTTATTTTAAATGACTAATCTAACAATGGTTGTCTATTAGTCACATAATTATTTGGTTATTAAATTTGTCACTTGAGAAAAATATTTATATAATAAAAAAAATATTTGTCTTTTAAAAAGACCTTATATCAACCCATATTAGGAGTGACGGAAAAAGAAATATGTTACATTGTAGAGGCGTTACTATCCACTATGCAAGAACAACAATTTTGTTCATAATAGAGGTCGTCTATGACCAAATAATGTTAATATCCTCATTGAAATGTTAAATAAAATAAATAATAATAATATAATTATATTAGTGCATATATAATAGTTTTTAAATAATATTAATATGAATAAAATATAAAGGTTTTTAATAATCATGTTGGGGACTTGATTTTTACTCGTAAGTCTCAATGAATTTGATGATATTAGGATAAATATGAGTGGGGATGGGATTATGTTAATTATATTGTGTTATAGGGAGATTAAAATGTAATAATTTTAATGAAAAATTATAATGGGAGTTATTTCTTGAATTGGTGAAGATGTTTCCCTTTTATAAGTGAAGGGAAGGGTAGTTTTGGGAACACCATTACATTTTTCAATAATTCAAAGGAATTGTTTAATGAATTGTGCCCCGAAAATTTAAAAAATTATAAGGGAATAATTTATTGTTCCATCCATATATCATCCATTCAATTATTTCCACATTTTAAATTGTTTCAATAATTTTACAAAATGTTATAGTCAATCTACAACTTTTACTTTCACTAATGTAATTAATTTATAAGCATTGTAACTAATTTTAATGAAAAATATCAATATTAAAAATTTTACAAAATTTGTTTCATAAAATTTAAAATTTGAAAATAATTTTATCAAATAAAATTTCTAAATTTTTGAAAAGTCAATTTTAAAATAAATACACTTAATCTTATAAAAACTCCTTTAAAAGAAGTAATGTTTATAATATATAATTTTAAATTTATTTTAATATTATTTTCATTACTAGATTTAATGGCCTAGATTGATTTATTAGAAAATTTATAAATTTTATGATAATTTTGAGGTAATATTATTTTTAGTCTCCCTTGAAAATATGTGACTCAGTGGAAATTTAAAAAAATAGATTTTTTATTAATGTAACATTTTAGTTAGTTTTGAATTTTTTTTCGATGGTTTTCTATAATTAAAAAAGATGGTAACATTTATAATATTATTACTTAAACTCATATTTTATTACTTAAAAGGGTTTCTGATCTTCTAAGTGATTATTATATAATTGTAAAATCATCAAAATAATACATTTAATGACAACTGTAGTTTTTGACTAAAACATGACCTATTTATAAATAAATCAAAAAGTACTACTATTATAGTTTAAGTATAATTAATTAAAAAATGTAATTATTTTGTAAAATTTTAAATTCTAAAATTTAACATTTAAATAAATTCATGAATAATGGATCTTTTGGTAGTTTATTTGTGAAATAGTTCATGATATGTTATTTACCTACTACTGTCAAGCCCCAAGTGTTACATTGTCCCCCTTAAACAATTTATTCCTAGAAATTGGTGTATATATCAACTATTTTACAAATGTGGATACTATTTCCTAATATATTTTTTAGGATTCCATGTTTCCACTTATAACTATTGATTTCTAAAAAAGAATTTCACAAATCGAGTGATTCAATTCCAAAAATACTTACTCTATCATGTATATAATCTAGACATGATAATCATTATAAGAAAAGTGAGACATCAACTATATTACCCTAGATGTGAGAACATATATTGGATCTATAATATATTTCCATATTAATGAAACACGGAACATATCATGTAATTATCAAAGTATTGGTTGCTTAGCCAATTAGTAAGCTACAAACCCACTTATTTCTAATATTTTAAAATGCCCAATATACCATGGCCTTATCATTTCCTTTATAAAAAATATCTCAAGTGAGTTTCATAGTAAAACCCTGAATAATTATTGATCCCCAATTTTATATTCAAACTTTTCCTTTGAATATCAACCTATAACCTTTGTCTTCTTTGGGGTTCTATAATGTCATATTGAAGAGTCTATAATTTAAATGGCATCTCATCCACTTGTTTTGGGCCAACTAACTTTCCTACACTGACCTCTTACCAAAAGGATGTAGTATGAATCATCTTCACATATAACGCTTCATATGATTCCATGTGTATTTTTAAATATAAGATACTATTGTATTCATATTCCACCAAAGGTGGAAACTAATCACACATACCATAAAAGTCAATAGAAAATTATATTAACATGTATTCTAATGTTTAGAAGGTTATTTTATACTGCCCATCATTTTGGGGATGATAGGGTGTTTTTAAAATGAATCTAATTGTTGAGATCCTTTGGAAGACCTGTTTTAAATTTCAATTTGAACTGAGGGTCACTGTAAGATACAACATATATAGTTTCCCATAAAATCCTTATGATTTCACTTATATAAAACTAAGTATGGTTATAAAGGTGTATATCTTCTTCTATTCATAATAAATTAGTATACGTAGTAATAATATTAATAATGACCCATATAACATTGTTCCTTATTTTATTTTTAGGAATCCACTGATAGAGAACGTTGTAAAATTGTTCCATTTCCATATATGAATAGGTAGAGGTTTCAGGACTCTCTTATTTTGTTTTCTTTTAAACATCACTTGTTTTCATACTAATCATATAGAAAAAACTAAAATTTACCACCTTGAACCAACCCAATATAAATTTTCTCATAAAAACCTATAAAAATTTATATTACAAGCATTTAAAGAGAATTTTTATATATATGTTTGATCTAGAAGATCCATTTTCAACTCTGGTTCAGATTAAAAACAGAACCTCTTTCAAAAAATCAAAACTCTATCTGGGTAGTTAGTATATATCAATTTCTCATAACTCTATGGTTTATAATTACTTTTAATGTTATCCTCATCCTAATAGTATTTCCCAATTCATTTTAGTAAGGATTGTTTATAAATTTCATTGAAAAGAAATTAAGGTTTCCCCTTCCATGAAATCCTCACATCCATCTTTACATGATTACTATATATGTGATCCTTGTTAATAATTTTCATTTTTATAACACCATGTTACCTCCAATAAAATCCACTAGAAACCCTGTTTTTTCTTTATGTGGTAGTTTATCAAGAATTCAACGTCTATGAGTACCTCTAACCATTTTATTTACCTCTGATTGATCTCATTTTGAATGAATATATACTTCAAACTCTTATGGTATATCTATATATTGCATCATTTACCATAAAGTTAGTTCCTCCATATTTTCAAATCAAGAATTAAAACTTCAATATCAAGGTAACAAGTTTGATAGTTTTGTTCTTGGATTTTTAATTTCCATGATTCATATAAAATCACCCAATCATTCTACATAAAGAAAAACAACCATGTCCTTTCTTTGATACATCACTATAAATTAAAAATACATCTTTACCTGATGGAAGATTGTAAAATTTATCATTAATCAATATCCTCTATATATTTTCAAAACATTCCTTAATTTTCATTAACTATGATAATTTAACACCTTTATATGTTAACAAGGTTGATGGTTTATCCAACTAGGGAAATTCATAAAAAAATTCAAATAGTAACCTACTTTGTCCATGAAACATCATATATCATTTATTTTCATTAGTGTTGGAAACTTTCTGACAACCTTTTTATTTTAGGGTTAAAAAGATATCTCATCATTCGAGATAATATGGTAAAGAAAAGAAAATTCATTGAAGCAAAATTTACACTTACTATACTTCCCATAGAATTTCTTTTTTCTGAGGTTCCCTAGAATTATATGTAGATAAATATTATGCTTTTTTATCTCTAATAGTATATCATGATATCATCAATTAATTCCAAGAAACATTTTTCATTATACTCCATGAATAACCTATTCATTATAACCCTAAATATGGAAGGTTCATGAGAAAATCCAATATTTATTTCCATAAACGTATAATTTCCATAATTTATTGGAAATTTAATTTTTGATATATCATTATTATTTATCCATATATAATGATAAGAAAAATGTATATCAATAATTAAAAGGTATTGGGATCCTTGAATATGATCAAATAAGTCATCAATATGTGGAAAATGATACTTATGATTTATTTTTACATAATTGATCTCCTTATAATCGATGCATAATGTCATAATCTCAGCATTCCATTTCATAAATAAAATAGTGCCTCCCCATAATGAAACTATAGGGAATATATGTATCTTATCAATAAACTCATGTAGTTGTTTATTAAACTATACCAACTCTTCTAGTTCTACAATGTAAGGATTTTTAGATATGGTTCTTCTGTCTGGAATGGATTCAATGTAGAATTAAAATTAAAAATCTTGTGGTTACAACATAATTATTTGGTAAAAACATCAAATAAATTTTGTACCATGGTTATAACATCTTTTCATATGATTCCTTAATCATCCAAAGATCACTCTTGATCTGTATCTTTACCTAAAATTTCAATAAGGAGAGATAATGGGGGGATCCAACATTATTTAAATTATGAATTTTCCCCACATAAGGAAATAAATTACACATCACCTTTATGAATCCTATTATCCATCTTTTTTAAATAAAAATATTCATTATAAATTGAAATAATATCTATATCATGTATCATACCAAATTTTTGCATGAGTATATTGACCATGTTTGTAAACAGGTTATACCCTTGAAACTTAATTGGAACTACCTAACATATATTTATTTCTATAAGACTCCCACATAGAGTCTTAATTTGTAACTCCCTTACTAGGGTTATAAGGACATATCTAATGTTTTTTAAATGGAATATATAAAAGAGTGGAAAAATCAAGAATCAAATAAAATGTTATCTAAAATTTTGGTAATGTTCAATGTACCTACCACCACATCACTAATAACTTTGAATTCAGTTGTGATAACTGTATAATCTTGGACATTATCCCCTATCATTTTCAAAGGAAACATTCTTTGAAATTTAGGGAATTGGGTCAAATAATGTTTTCCTACCTATATCTAAATCATTTAAGATCAATAGCTTCTATATTTCCCTCACATTATTGATCTTTATGGACATTTCTCCATACCCAAACCAATCTCATTTTTCCCTTCCTATAAGACCTATGTTGTTTCTTCCCATAGTTGTCACTCATGGGAAATCAAATGCTTTCTTTCTTACCCTTTGATATATTGTTCTTCCGATGATGCTCAAATAACATCATTTTCTCCTAATTCCCATTGAATATATATGTTTTATGTAAGTCCTTTTCAGTCAAAATAAAACATGAGATTATATACTCATATGATGAAAAGGTATTACTGTCCAAAAAATTTCAAATGACTATCCTTTACCTGTTAAATAAATGATCAATCATGTTTTATGGTCTATATAAATAGTCTGTAACATGCCTGGATAGACTTTTCATGTCTATCTCATACTCTACAACATTTTATGCCTCTTTTTTTAAAATATTTAGGAACAACCTTTTTTATTCTCCTTTATCACGATAAATGTTTTTTTATTGAATACCATCTTAAAAGATCCTCATTCCCGTAATTTTATCCCGTATTCCTCTATAGTGTTTTGAATTTGTTAGCACCATTGTTCTGTATCTTCCTTTAGATGATATACCGCTATGATTACTTTTTTCCTTTTTCACTACATCCCAAAGAAAGAACCATATTCTGTAGGGACTTGATCCATTTTTCACAAACCCATGGATTAGTAGTTCTAATCAATGATGGATTGTGGCTTGAAGTGAGTCATCATGGTTATACCATGGTTTAGATCTATAGTATTTTCTATGTAAGAAATGTTATGTTTCATAACATGTGTAGACAACCCAAAAATAGTTAAAAACTAATTATCCTCAACTCTAGCTTAATTAATTTGTTCTGGGGGAGTATCCCGAAATTAACTACAAGTCTTGATATAGTACCCATTTCTCTGACTAAATCTCCATACCACTAAAATCCAATACACGTAATTATCTCAAGACAATAAAATATAAAATATACTTCATATAATGTTTCTAAACTATTCCCTATAATTCATGAGGTACTTTTATAGTAAAATTTCTATCTAACTTGGTTTATTTAAATTTAATCTCAATTTTTGTTTATAAACATCCTTTGATAACTACTACAACATTCTAGACATCAGGAACCCATAACTGTTTGTTATATTACATTATTGGTAAAAAAACAAGTTCTCTAATGTTCAAATAGTTTATTAGTCTTCGAAGGATAGAGACATACATAAATTACACGTAAAAACATAAGATAAAACCATAAAATATTATGAGAACATAATTACTCATTCTATCGTACCCCTAAAAATTATACAAAGTCTTCCTCTAGGTTTCTCGGTAAAAGGAAAACAAATTAGGTTCATCTCATATACATAGTACGGATTATCATATAATGGAAGATTTCATAACTGGAACATGACATAAATGATATTTCAAAAATAAATGAAAATAATGAAGCTATAATCAACCCAAACAAAGATAATTATATATCCATGATAATAAATGATAAATTTGATAGAAATAATAACTGATCTCACACTGATAGATTATATAATTCAAGAAACCAAAAACATTTTATCAATTGTTTTTACCAAGACACATTACTTTGAGACCATAATAACAAATTTATCATATTTTGGTATGATTAATACACCAATACCATACTATTTTCTTTCATGGTACCTTTTTTTGTATTGAGGTGGTATATAATTACATTCCCCAACCATATCTTGATTAATTCCAGTGAATTCACCATAAAAGGCATCAATACATTTCGAGCCATTATCTAAGTAACCTCTTATTTAATAAAACATTTACATCCATATAAAGAAATATGGGAATTAAATACATTCCAATTCAATAGAATAGTGTTGATGACCAAGATAATATCACTTAATCAACTTTTAAATGTTATAGGTATCATCAATGTGACCAAAAGTACCCTTATCAACTAAATATAGTGGAGGGGTAAAATAAAAGGATCAATGTTATCCATGGAAGACATTAATTGGATTTAATATATTCAATTATTAGGATACTGAGTCAATTCTTGAAAAATCCTTAATTATGGTTCATTAATAGTGTGTGATTATTCTAAATAATATCCTACAAGAGTATCTCTCATGTTGGGATGTCTTAGGTACACTCATCAAGAATGAGGGTGATGATTCAATAATTAACCAACCAACTCTATTTCGGGTGATTACCACTAGTATAATCTATGTTTCATATGTACCAACTTTATAGTATCCATAAAAGAATTTATTTTCAATGACATTACACAAACATTTACATTACCAAAACATATGGTGATTTTTACTCAATGGTAAATGTTACTCTTGAACCAATGGAATATAGAAGAGGTTAAAAATATAGAAATTTAAATCCATAAAATTCTCCGATTTACATGGGAAATTTATATCAATAGTAATACATGAACAACAGAAAATAAAATATGTGATAATTCTAACTTGAGTCCCAAACAATGACAGTTGAGATGAAAAATGAAAACATATGGATTGGGTAGAAATTAAATTATATCAACATGGAAGATAGGAATTAAACAAGATCGCAAAATAAAATTAATCAAAACAATTAATGATATATCTTCTCTAATAGGTAGTATGTAAACCTCATTATGTAAATTAGGTGCTTAATACAAATTATGTCCTTTTAAGAGGAGTTTTTTATTGAAAAATCATTACCTTTTATCCTGAATTCCACAAACATAATATATCCTCCCCAATAATAATAAGAAAATATAGATTAATAACTTAATTAATTAACATATTCATTTTCATTTTCATTCATACTATAAATAAATGGACATTATGTACGATAATTCTTTAAATTTTCTACATCTATGTTTGTAGTTTTTATTTTTTATAAAAGATTCATAATATCGGTATTTCTATTCCTAATTATTCCAAATTAAACATTTACTATGTCATTAAAGAAACACTTAGGGATGATTTATAATAATATATTATGTCTCTAATTAATTTCTTGAGGGTTTAAGACCTTTTTATTAATGATAAAATGGATAATAAGCATGCTTTGGTGGTTTTTGATGAACAAAGAGTTTTTCCTTAATTGATAAATTATATATTGATATATTATATACAGAACCAAAAAATAACTATTTATACATTTATATTATATTATATAATTAAATAATATATCTTATTCATCTATGATATAAATTTATATTATTGTTCATGTAGGTGGTTAAATGGACCCAAACAATAGCCTACCTTGATTAATGAACAATTATAATATAGTTTAGTTATATTATCATTATAACGAGAGTATAATTTCATTATTTATTTTTTATTAGTTTTATATATCATAATTACAATGTATTTGAATAATAATTAATAAATAATAAAACATTATGAAATTTGAATAAAAGACCATCCTCTCATTACGATTATTCTAAACGATTAAAATAATGGTGAAATTTATGTCATATCATTAATAAATACATAAATTTTGAGAAAACAATCCTTAATCATATCCTAAAAATAATATTTACTATTTATATGTATCCTTATATCCAATCATGTAAGAAAATGCAGGAAAACTAGACATGTTACACTGTAGAGGTGGTGTTCTACACAACTCGCAAACCAATAGTTTTATTTTTTGTATTTATATATTGTATGAATAAATAATGATAATAAAATTAATATAGTTATATTTAATTATATAAATGTTAATAATATCATTATATTAGTTTTTATGTATTATATTTTTAAATAATAAAATTAAAAATAAAACTAAGTAGTTTATAATACTCATGTTATGGACTTTATTTTTTCTTCCACGTCATCCGGTATTTGATGTTATTAGGCTAAAATTGAGTTAAAAATGGATTATGTTATTAGGAGACGGTTATAGGGAGAGAAATATAGAGGAAATTATGAAAACATAATGGGATGTGAGTCTTGTTGTGTTGATGATGTTCCCCTTTTATAATTGAATGTAATGGTTGTCATAGGAACTCCTTTACATCATTCAATAATTTCATCTCACTTTTGATGGTTCAATGGAAAATCAATGTCAAAAATTGTAAAAGAAACAATTATTTGAAGATAAAATTTCTACCATTCAATTATATACATATTTTTAAATGATTTTTTACATTTACTCTAGGTTAAACACAATTTAACCCTTTTAATTTTACCGTGGTAATTAATTTATAATCATAGTAATTTGTTTTAACAAAAAAGATTATTTTTTACCATTTTACCTAATTTAATAATTATAATTTAAAATTATTAAAAAAATCAACAATAAAATTTCTATAGTTTTCAATAGATATTTTAAATATCAAGACACTTAATCATAAAAATGTATTTTTTAGAGAAATAATGTTTTTAATCATTAAATTTATATATAATTTAAAAATATATTTCATATTTAATTTAATGAATGAAATTTTATTATTATCAAAAAATAAATTTTCTACGGCATTTATGGAAATATAAAACAAAATCTCCCTTGAAAATACATAATTCAATGAAAATAAACAAAAAAATGTTTTTATGTGAAATTATCATTGTATTTATTTCTAAAAATATCTGTCAATGATTTTTTAACATAGAATAATATTTAAAAATATATAAATTTTTTCTTAAATTCAAATGATAAAATTTAAATTTTAAATAAAGTCTTTAATAATATCTAAATAAATGGTTCATTTGGTCAATAGTAGAAGATATGGAATTTAAACGCTACAATAGAGTCTCAGGTGGTACAATGAATATTGGGGCCCCTAAGGTCAGAGATGAGAATTCAATACATGTATAAGATCTTAGGTCTCTAGGGAATCTATATTGGCAGTGGAGCATGAGTAGTGGTTAAATGATTAGCTAATGGAATGATTATTGTGGGTTATATAGAGCATTTATTGGGTGACTCAGGGTGTTGATCTGTATGTGACATACTTAAAAAGTGAGTTACAGTTGGAGAATCCTCCTTTTTTTTAGATAAATGGAAAAGTATGGTTAGTAATGTAATCAATTTATTTTGTATGTGTTATATTTTATTAAATTGAGAAAAATCACTATGGGAAGGTGAAATTGGAAATGTATAATCTTATAATACAATATTGGTAGGACATAGATGTCCAAAATGGGGGTATGAGGGGATGCTGTGGAGGGAAATCAAGGAGATGTTCATTGAAATATTATTCCCCTAGACATTGATAGTAGATATATCTTGGGATTTCATACACATGATATAGTGGGTGGAATCATTCATGATTTATACTATTAATTTACATATTATAAGTTATTTTCATTGAATCTTATAGGGAATGACGTCTCCACGATACGGTGTTTCAATAATGGAATTTTACATATGATTAGGGTTCATGTAAAAACATTAAGGTTAAAATAAATTTCTATATTGTTGAATCATGAACTAATAATGAAATGAAATTTTATTGATGGAGGTATACACAAATCAAAATGGCCTCATGTGTGATAGGAAGAGGATCATTGAATAACTAAATGTGGTGATATCAGTAGATTTAAAAGGGAGGTCAGGGTAGGGGATCAATGTAACCATAGTATTGTGGGATCTCTATAAATTGTTTCTATCCGGGATGAAGATGGAATGTTTGGTCCCAATGTGATTGAATGATGAAAAAATATATTCCATGTAGATATATAGTAAGTATATATTGATTTTGTAGAAATTCCATTTTGGTAGTTTGATTATATAGTTTTAGGTATACATTGGAATCAAAAGTAAAACTAAGATCTACATTGTTGGGAAGTATCTTTATTTTTTCATTACCCCGGGGCAAAGGGAGTATGAATGGTAATAAAAAATGGGGTCCATTATCAATGCCAAATTTGATGTTGTGTGGTGGTTAGTCATCTAAATATCATGGATTGATATAGTATCATATAATTTATTTTAGATTTTCTGAGTATTAATATAATTTGGTGACAGTCATATGAATTTTTTGAATGTGTAGTATTGGGTTTTTTATATGATAGATATTGGCGCATGATGTGAATATGTGAAAATGGTTCTTGTAGGTTCTGAGTAAGGTATGAAAATAATGTTTGGTGGTGGATGATTGTATATTTGATCATTAGGGTAGGTATATTCTAAGATGATAGTCATTATGGTAATATTAATGCATTACATAGACTAGTTGGATCATTATCTAGTTGGTGATTTTAATATTGTGGGGTTCCCAAAGAGGTAATCTCCCAATTTTTTTCTCCTTATCTAGTTTAATCCTAATTTGATATAAGTGATCATCATCATCTATATGTTTTTGGGGTATAGTGGTCTGACACTTGAGTTCTAGTTGGATTTATTTTTTTTGTCCTAAGAAATATTATGATGTGTTGTCATATGGGGGCAGTTTTTAATGGATCGAGTTATCTAGAAAGTAATTTGGGTTGGAATATGAGTCAGTCAGGTGTATTTAAACCATACTGAGGTATCTGGGTGTTAATTTTGGCAATGAGTTGAGCTTTTGAGAGTTATACCCAGCTTAATGTTAGGAAAATTGATATTTCTATGACCGTTTAATAGTAATTCCATAGATAAGGGAAGTAAAATGTGACATGTGGATTTTCAATATTAATGTATTTGGGATAGTTGAACACCACATCGCATCTATGGGAATTTTAGTATGGAAGGTGTTGTATAATATTAGCAGAATTTACCATATGATTAATTTTTTGGCATGTTAATGGATCATTCCACAACATAATCTATTGTATCGTGATTAAAATCATGTTGAGATGTTATGAATGTTGAAATGTAGGATCATTATATGGTATTGGGAGTTGTTTTGTCTAGTTATTCTTAGACAATTCACATTCTACTATGGTGGGGTTACTACACTATAGTGAGACCATCATTATTTCATTACACCATGATACTTATTAGAAACATTGTGATGGGTATGCTATATCATTTTCAAAATAATTATTAATTTATTTATTTATTTAATGTTTTTAAAATAATTTAACATTTTACCGGAGACAATTTTGACAACGGAAAATGTCCTAGTCTCCCACTTTATTCTCTTTTTCACTTCGTGGTGTATTTCATCTGATTCATGTACATTGTTGATTGTTTTGGTTCTAAGTGGCCATCATTGGTATGGATATCAATAAAAAATAGTGTTTTCATACTTTTTAAATTCCTTTATGTTTCACTAGTTATGTCCTAATAATATAAATATGTTTTATTTATAGATTTTTCCAATTAGAATCTAATCAGATAATGGGATTAGACGAGTGGGGTCATACAGCTAAGGGGTAGGGGTTCGTGATTATTTATATTATTATGTATGTTTATATTCTTCATGTAATTGATGTTTTGGGTATGTATGTGTGTGAGACTTGGAATCAGAACCAACATTGGTCTCCAATGTTTATGAGGGTGTCCTAGGGACTTCTAGTTCTAAAACGTTTTTAGATGAATGGTTGAGGTGGGATCTCACTATATGAGGGCCTATGGAAATATTTTTTTTCAAAGCATGATGTTGTACATGGGTTACTTAATGTGATTCTAAAAATATGAATTATTGTAGAATATGGATGGTGGGAATGTGGGTTGTCGACATAACATTTGGGGTGATATTTATCATCAAATAATATGGTGGCATTAGAGGTTTATCGAGTTACAGGCAGTGGTTACAAGTGATAATGCTCACTATGGGGTTGTGTCCACTTGGGTCATTTTCCATATAATATAGCCATAAAGGGGTGTCGACTATTAGATTTTGGAGACATCTTTTTTATATGATTAGTTTATAATGGTGATGTTAATTATTGAGATAGGGGATACACCCTAGGAGTCCATGTGAATTGGATGGTGATCATGATCTCTAGTTGGGATCTTGGTAGGATCATTAAAAATGTGGAGTGTTAGGTCTATTGGCACAAAACCTAGAATGTGATATCGAGGGGTTTTTGAACCACTATAATGGGATTGGTTTATTTTTGTGTGATTTTCTAGTAGCACCACTGACTTATCTTGTTTATGGTGTGGTTTGAATGACATGTGTTTCCATTTATCATGAGATAGATTAAGAACCATGGTTCCTTTGGGTATGAAGGATTGCAGGTTTGTCTTCCCACTCTGACATATTCTAATGTTGGTAAATTACCCACTCAAAGCTCATCATCACATGGTGTTTTAGAATTTGTTTATGCTTGTGATCCTAAAGTTTAATCATAAATCACACATTCAACAAAATTTATATATATATATATAGGAGGATGTTACTTTGACAAACCACTGGTAGAGGATTACTGAGTTCTTAATCTCTGATCTAAAAAATTATTTTGATACATGTGAATATTTTATGTCTCATGCATCAGGTAATTGTAAATCCAAGTATTTTAGAGCGTAGTGTATGGCGGTGAATTGAACACACAAGTATAAGGCCATATGTTTATGTTTTGGTTATGGGTTGGGTGGATTTATAGTTTCTTTTTTTGCTTCATCCTTCTATTTATTTGCTCTATTTTGGTATTCTATCATCCTATGAGTGATTTGGTTCTTTCTATATGGTTGTTATGACATAGTATTTGTATATTTTTTTAAATAATACTGTATAGTTATTTTTTATTATTTTTGTTTGGATGTTTCCAATTATTTATTTTGATTTAGAAATTTTCTAGTTTTTTATAGAGGTTGTAGTCTCTCTATGGTAACCTCTTAGACAATTTTAGCTATCCGGAAGCCTCTAGCATACAGGTAGGCATGACTTTAGTCTATAGATCCCCAATTTAGTCATGGATTATCATTGTTGGGATAGTGGATGGTATATAGTATCTACTTAATTATTTTATCCTAATCCTCCTAGTACCCATAGAAATGATTGGGAATTATCCAAACATATTCCATTTATAATTTAGTCTCATATCAAAAGAGTAAGCTTCAATGAAGTGGTAACTCTAAAACCATCTCCTTTAACTTCTCTTCTTCTATATAATCTCAAACTTTATATTAATTTTATACCTTATTATACTATATTAATTATAATTATATAATGTATTAATGTTATTATGATATGGTGTAACAATTTTAATCCAATTAATATATATATATACTCTCCCCAAGTCTAACACATCCTTTTAATTGTTTGTTTCAGCCACCTACAAAAACGTTTTTCAGAAATTTATGTATTACATCCTACACAAATTGTTACTATAGACTGAATATTATATTTAAGAAATTATTTTAATATATTTTATAATTTTGTATTATAAATGAAAAAAATATAAATTAAAATGAATAAAAAATAATTAAAATGAAATGAAATTTTGAAAGTTGAAAGAAATCATGCCTTCAAAGCATTTTATCATTAACAAAAAATTACCAATAAATAAATTCTTATAATTATAACTGATTATTAATAACATAAATTAATGAAATAATATTTTTTATTAGGTTTCTAATAAACCTAATTTTATTATACAGGTGATGTAAACATGATGAAGAAAAATGGGACCTAAGGTACGTGGATTGTTCAACCTGACTCATGCATTTGGGGTAATCTCCTTTTTCTCAATATATAAAAAATGATTATTCTAAAACCAGATATTATGGAATTATATTTAATTTTACATTTTTCTTTCGCATTTATATGGATTTTCTTACTTCATTGGGATATATATTAATCCACCTTAATGATTGATAATGAAATGTTTATTCTAAAAGTCCCTTGTTGATTTTTTCTAATATTTTTTAAACCAGGATCATATCATTATTCACCAAACCCATTAATTCCTAAAATTTTATTCCCCATTATTATTTTGGGGAACCTATATTTTTTATTTATTTATATATTCATTGTCACGCCATTATGAATCCTTATATATCCCCGTGGGTTTATTTGATGATTATGATTGGTAAATGCTCTATTTCTATGTATAATGAATGATTATCATTATTTTTTGATGTTATGGGTTGCATAGAAATAATATATCCCTTCAATGCATTGGTTAAAGTGATATACCTCATGTTATGACTATTATTTTTGAATATGAATCTTGATTTCTTCATCTTTTATTATGTAACGATTTACTTATATGTCATTTCTGAACCATATGCATGATTTATTCACAATTTAGGAATGGAATTTACCAAAAATGTTATGATGATTCATTATTATGCATGTTCCACATAATATGTATCCTAAAAATTATTTTCTTATTCTTATGAAGATGATCTTAAATTTATGTTATGATGGTTCTCACCCATGTACTATATGGATTAATCTATCATGTTCATTCCCTTTTATCCAATAACATTCTTGGATTTTAACTCACCCTTTATATAAAATATATCATAGATTGATTACATGTACTAAAATGAAGATGAAATATATTTGGGTGACTATAAAGAAGGATTTAAATAACATTTAAAATTTCTTATGTATTTATATTGTATGAACCTAATTGACCCAATTCACTAACAATTTTGATTATGTAATGTTTTATTATTATTATTACCTATATGATGTAAAACCAAGTATTAGGTATGTGAATTTTTTATAATATACCACATACATAGTTTCAATTTCATTTCATTTGAGATGGTTTGGCATAGCCGGTAGTAGTTTAATAGTTCATTAAGTATTTATGTATCTTAATGGATATTAGAAGTTTGTTAAAATCACTTTGGTCTAGTTACTGTATTATAGTGGACAAACTATAGTGAAAATGTTATGAAAACCTAAAATATACATGCCCTAGACAAAAATTAAGGTTTACCTTGCATCAATATTAATATGTGTGTCTCTATAGATTATAGGATAACACCTTAAATAAGGCTAGTAATCATACCCATGTTGATGAAATTAATATGTATGGGTTTCATTGGTTCTCTATAATCCTTATTACTTATAATAAATTATTATTTTTTATAATATGAATTGTGATCTTGGAGGAAATGTTGTGAGATAGGTTTTCCATGATTAGATGGTGTTTCCAATAGATTGTGTTAGTGATTATCTAGTTGTGGGATCTCTTAATGGTCCTATGAAAAGGATTGGTTCATTAAGAGACTCAAAAGGCAATTCTTCTTTATCATGTAAAGAATTTTTAGATGTAGCTTGTGTTAATCATCAGAACATTCTCTCTCTAAAAAATGGGGTCTTGAAATTTATTATCATGATATGAACCACATTTCATTTCCTATCCAATTGGTATGTGATTATTTATAGTCTAAATATTTTTATTTTATTAATTAATTTTATAATTTTTGTACCCTAAGTATTTAATCCATGAAGAGTAAAAATTATGGTTCATCACCTCTTATATGTTTAGGGATTTCTATGATGAAAATTCATCCATATTAGGTGTGGATTCATTCACATTTTCCCTTATGAGAATCTAAAGAATCATCCATGGGGCATGTGTTGTTTTTCTAAATCCATTTAAATTTTGAATTCAATTTTGGGATCCCATGTTAAGAAAAAATTCAGATCAAAACACTTTGTATCATATATAGTTTTTATTTTTTAGCATGAACTCGATTCTATAACACTCGATGTTATTATATGATATATCTTCTATAATTGGAATACCTATAATGATAAAAAGGGCCACTAAATATGATTAAATATTATATTTTTTAAGGATTATAAAGTAGAAGTGTCTTAAGAATATTAGTTATAACATGTGTTCAATAAAAGGGAAAGAAACATCAACATTATAAAAGAATGTGGCATTGTTAATATAAAATTGTACATAAATTATAGGGATTAATTTCCTATGGGGTTAGACCTGGTATACTTAATAATTGGTTGAATCATAATCATTTTAATGCTTATGCCTATTGGATGAATAATTTAATGTCTAATATTAATTGGGTTTCCCAATAAGTTCAAGTTGTTATAAGTAGTGAGAAACTACACACATCCCCACATCTCCAATTATTGGGTCTAGAATTGTCGATTCGGGTATTGGTCATATGGATCATGTTTAAGGGAATATACAAGTTAACTCTCAAAATTATAAACCTTTATATTTTTCAATTAGGGCTTAAAAGTATTCAAATTTCATTATAGTGTAATCAACATCGCATTAGAAAAATTATAGTGTCCCAATATGAGATTGGTCTCACTACTCCACAATATAAAAATACCTATCATGTAAACTATATAACTAAATGGCCATGGTTTGACATCAAATATGAAGTATTATACTTCCATTTTCCTCTTACCATACAAATCAAGGCAAGGTATGACACTGACAATTAAGAGTATCGTAGGAAACTAAATAGACATAATGTGGCTGACAAATAATTGTTTTATGAGAAGAAATTACTTACATAGTGTGATCGTAAGGGGTAGAAAAAAATGAAATTTTTTATCATATAAAACCAAAACCATCACCCTATAGATCTAGATGATTTTTATCTATAGTCTTTATTCACATAAATAATGGTGGATTAATTTATACTCCATATAAGTCTTAATAAAGTCATTGATAATATGATCAAGTAGCTTTCTATTTCAATAAAGAAGTCTTGGATCAAAGATCACCCAAGAATTCGATGATTTTTAGGAGTCCTAATGATCTTATGATTACTCTTATTTCTACTGGAATCCTAGATCCCATTGAATATTGGAAAAAAAATTAAAATCTATAGAATTTGTTGAAATAGTTTCATAAGTTCTTATTTTTTATTGTTTTTAATAATGGAAATAAATATTCCATAAACATTTTTTACAAGGTGGGAATTCATATAACTACTTCTAAATCTTTTTCCATTCTGTGTGGTTCTTCAGGGAAAACGGTTTTCACTTACGAAGTGGAGGATGATAATAAAACACATGTTGTTTTAGTGGTTCTTTAGATTTTGGAGGAGGTCCAACTTTTTATTATAAATTATCCTAAACTAGATACTATGTATCAATATAGCGCATCGAAAAGAAAAAAATTGAGAAGATCAAATCTCCCATGTAGTAGGGGAAATAGAGGGTCTAAACACAATATGAGTATTTTTTCTTAAGAAGATATTCTAGAGAGTTTAGGTCCATAAAGATTGAATTCTATAGTCCATTTTGAATTTTTTTTCTCCATTATTGCTTTGGAATGATAGTTTTTTTCTTTTCTTACCCTATTATCATATGGTCCTTATATTATTTTTAAATTAATTTATACCGACTTAAACATTATTTTATTATTATTATTATGGTTGTGTGAGGGGATTATTTGATTAAAATAAGTGATTAGGTTAGTTTTTAATCGATTAAGTGCTATAATACAAAGGTTTATTATGTTTCATGATACTTTGATCAATGTAATTTATCCAATAATAAGTCTATATAAAATGAAATGATTAAGGAGAGATCCCCGGATTGGAATTCTCTATAGGGTATCATGTAGAAGTTCTCTCAAATATAAATGGATACTTCATGTATTTAAATTGTTCATCAAGAAATATCATAAGGAAATAAATAATTTTATATATTAATGAAATTATGAATGTTATCAAGGAAATATTATCGCATTACATATAGTTTAATATCCATGGAGATTCCATGATTTAGTTATGTGAATTACAAGGATTTAGGTATTTTGGACTAGGGGTGATATGAATTGGTTATGGTTATTATCACATAATTTCTCCCACTGATTAGTTGAAGATAAATTCATTATAATTATAACTAATTATACATAATCTAATTACCTTTTAAATTATAAAATAATAAATTATTTTTGATCCTTTCATTGCGAACAATATTCATGCACAAATAAGATCAATGTTTTAGGACTCAACTATTTTTACTAGCATTGGAATATCTTATGTGTTGTTTTTAATTTGATAAGTGTTATCATTAAGATTGATGGTGATTGAAATAGAGAAAATTATTGTATTTTTTATTGTATCTTGGTTGATGTTGATCTATCTACTAATAAAGTTGAATAATTATTCTTCAAAACTGTATACAAGAGTATCCACCGTATCACACATTATAAAATGTTTCCCTCGTTCTAGGTTGATTGTATGTTTATTGGACATGTATTAATTATATAAAAGAGGTATTGGTCTTTATAAATCTTCTAAAAGATAAAGGGATTCTATTATAGTGAAAATAGGAAGTTTATTCTCTTATAATGGTAATTGGAAAGTAACAGGCACTCAATGTAAATTCTGTATATTAGTAAAATAATTCATGATTCCTTACTAATTTATTATTATGTTTTAAAAATCACATATAAAGACATTTAAATTTCATTGGAACATTCCACATCATGAAATAATTTGTACTATAATATCTATAAATAGTACCTTGAAAGAAAAAAGAAGAATAATGCATGCACTAATGTAAACTCCATAGGCCTGAATTCTACCACGAAGTTCACTACTTACATCAAGATGTAAAAAAGGAAGATACAAGTTTGGGATATAGTAAGAATTATTATGGGAATTATAAAAATTTATAAGCGAAGTTGTGAATGATAAGGTATGATAATGGTAGAGTGTATATAAGGGGTAAAGAATAATATGACCATTGAGATCTACCAGTTACAATGTTACTGCTATGTGATGAGGAAACACAAAGGATATGAAATAAATGGATAACCACTACCTAGGTATATGACCATACATATACCTAAGTTATCAAGTGACCCATCTCAATCATGAGGTAAACACAAAGGTTATAGACTCATCTCAAACCAGGATTTTCATTATCAAAACCGTAACTGCTGAAGAGCCCCATCTCTGTAGTGTATAGTGATCATGTCACAACTCCGAAGTACTCCTCACTAACCTAAGACTGCTGAGGTACCCCTCCTGTCGAGTACCGCAGGTCAGCCACCCAAACACATTAGTTCTTCCCGCTAGGGTATGGCACCCAAACACAATAGTGCACACCCCCTAATAGTCTGTAGAGGTACTCTCCGGACGAGAACCGCGAGTCTGCACCCAAACAAAGTAGTTCTCTATCCGCCATGGGTATGCACCCAAACAAAGTAGTGCTCTGTACACTGGGCTAGTTGACTCACTCCAAGTCGAGTCGTTCAAGTAGTCTTCAGGTCTCAGCTGGCTACACGGTCTCCATACTCCGTATGCTCGTCTCCGGGAGGGTCCGCTCCATGAGCTACTGGTCGATACTCCTAGTATCATATAGTCCCACAATGAAGTATCTCAAAGGAATGCCTTAGGTATAAGATATAATAAACTAACTAGTTTAAAAGTAAAATATTTTTTATGAAATAATATTAATATTTTATTCATAATTTAAATAAATAACAGTGACAAACATGAAAAAATAAATGTTTGACCTAATGAAATCATAATTATTTTTTTGACAAAATCTTTATGATTTATGATCATTAAAATAAATATTTATTATAAACATAGAATTTTTAAATAAAATTTATATTTAATAAAATGGTTTAATGAGAAATATATATTGTAAAAAATATGATAATATAATTTTGTGACACTATATGTGATTTTTATAAGTGTTAGAAATTTGATCGTCACATAAAAACAAATTTTTAATAAATAATGATCATATTTATGTTAAAATTTCACATATTTAGAAAATTGTTTTCATGATTTTGCTTTCATTTTTTAATTATTACAAAAAATATTATTTTAGGATAGTTTTTAATATTTTTCTGAAAATTTTGAATGTTTATTGAATTGTAATATCTAACAAAATAAAGTATTTCATATAGTAAATTAAATACATGATTAGCTTCATATGGTGTTTTTTATGAAATCAATGTCTCATCCCCAAAAAAACTGATTGTTGAATTTTCCAAATATTCATCAGTATTTAGATTCTTGAGAAAAATAATAAATTAATTAATATTATATTAAAAAAACACCACTCTCCCAAATTTTAAATTCTACCCCTTCGCCAATCACATTATAAAATATGGAGATAGACACAAATCATTCCTTCTATCACCCCAAACCTCATACTCAAGTCTAAAAAGATATGGAATTATGAAAATACCTTCATAGGGATCATTAACGTGTATCTAAGAGTAGACTCGTAATGGATGTTGTAAAGTTCTAAACCAAATTTCTTTTGGTTCTTTTCTTTTTTTACCTTGCACAACTGAAATCCATAACCCATGAAATTGTAAAATTACTATCCTAAATATATTTATAGGTTATTATTATGGTATAATATCCATTTTTACCCTCCAATAAATTGATTCTAAAAAATTTTCATTTAATTCTAGGTTCACCACCGCCATAAATGATGAATTTCATTTTACCTACCACCTTCATGGATTGTTTACATTCAATTATTATTTTTTAAACAAAGATCAATAAGTATTTATTAATATTATTATGGAATTTTTAAATACACATAATGTTAAATTAAATGACATATGTTCATCATGGTCTAAAACCCCACCTAAATGAACTAACCATATAACAAAAAAGCGATAATATAAAAATAGTACTTATTTATGAATGGTTTATGATTCTAAGAACATTACTAAATTATTGAAACTCAGTAAATCAATTTCATCACATATATGGGGTTATAGAACCAATACATATAAGTGCCAATGATTACCTAAAGCTAATATAACATTCAACACATGACACAAACAACATTTGGATAATGAATATAGACTGAATATCTCAATTAAATGACTCTAAAAAAACATAAAAGGTTGATAAATAATAAAATACAGAAGAATTGCACTCTTGATAAAATTTTTAATAAATCACATTAATGATGTTAAGTTAATGTGAGAATAAAATCCAGACCTAATGTTAGGGAACTTTTTGAACCACCCTATATTTTGGGTTATACCTTATTTATGTCTACCTCAATTTATAAATTTCTTTATCACAGGGAATTCCAAAAAATTATATATACATATATATATATATATATATATATATATATATCTTATATATTTTCCAAATTTATTCTCCCTTTATTTTCTAATTTTATACATGCATTGAATTAATTTCTCAATATCTTCTTTAAAATCAAACTCGATTGAGGGATATTTATCCAACCCATAATATTTTCATGTAACAATATTTTCAAGTCTTTTACCCATTCATTATTTCAGAAAATGATAACTATTTTTGGATCAAACATTTTTTACCTTTATTTTCAATGAATATTATTTACTCTTTTCTACTTTAAAATCACTGTATATATTTCATAAAAAATTTATAATTGTTCATTTCTATACCCAATTATTTACCATTTATCATGAATTTTTCCAATAAAATTCATACTTTAGACTAATGATTATAGATTTAAAATTTATGCCCAAAATAATTAATTACTTATTCTATTTGAAATATTTATGAAATATCCTTTGATAACACATTGTGGAAATATTATAAAACCCATTACTTTCCATGGGTATTCTTTATTCTTATGCCTTATGTTAAATTCCATCATGGGAATAAATTTTCAGGAATATGTTATATTGATTGTACCCTGATTTCACTCCAATGTATTTCATAATTTTTATATCTCATGATATGATATGTATGGGTATAAATAGTAAATCTAATATATTATGGTGCTTTATTCACTATATTATGATTTATTAGTGTTGAGCCTTGACTTATTATTATAACACAAAGTATATGATGTTTACACATTCCTATTATACGATGAACATGAGATTATGTCTTCTTTATGTCATTACTCCATATTATTATTCATGATACTTTCTTTTTATAATATCATGTTATGATATATGAAACATATTTTATTCTTCATTATAATTATTATTCTATTACTATGATTTATTGCTCATCCATTTTTTTTATGTGTTCCCCATGTTATCATGGAATATTTTAGATGTTCATATAGATATCAGAGCGCATTATGGATGTAACACCCGAGACTTTTATGAGAAATATTTCGTTTTTATGTTATATAAATCATGAAAGGAATATTTCACTACACACAACACTAGCTTGGCCTGCTTTACACGCAACCACGGCCTTCCTCGATTGCTTGCGTCGTACGCAATACCGAGTTTCACTAAACAACGATATGCTAATAAAATATTATTAAAACTAGCCGTTATGAATAGTAATAACCACTTTTTGAAATTTTGTAAATTTTATTTTTCAAAATGGACTTCATTTTTGGATTCGGAATATCAAAATTATCTTAGGGTGAAATTTTGGTACTTTTCCGATAACTTTCATATTCTGCTGAATAGTGAAAATTACTAAATTTTAATTAAAAACAATTTTTTTAATCGAAATAATTAATAGTGATAAGTTAAAAATTTGAGTGGTTTTAAAGTATATTTAGAATATATTTATACAATTTAATACAATGTTTTTTATTGGATTTAATTTCACATTTAAACCAGACATAAACAAGTGTCAATCTTTTAATAGTTATTATCTCTTTAAAACACGCTATATGTTTTGACGACGGGAATAAATTTTTAAATTAGTTAATGTAACTGATATGTTTTAAATTTGGTAAAATAGACATCATTTTTTAAGTCATAATATCAAATATATCTTAGGCCAAATTTTTGATATTTTTCTGGAAACTGTCATTTTTTATGAATAGTGAAACCACTAAGTGGTAGTTAAAAAAACTGAATTTTTCATAAAATTTAATTTTACCGCTTCTGTGAGAAGAATTTCGAATATCCAAGAGGCATGGTTAAAATCAAGGACTAAAATCTAGTTCAATGAGATTAAAATATTTTTTGGTGAATAGTACCTTTTTACTTTTTTTACCACGGTTAAAAGTAAATAGGGTAATTAAGGGTAAAAGTGTTATTATTATTACCCTAAAACATGTCATAATTCTATTGGATAAGGGTAATATGACCAAAAACAACCTTAGGAGTAAACTATGACCATTTAGTCCCACTTGGATTATATTAGGACATTTATTATCAATTTATTTAAAGAAGGCTTAAAATAGTTAAAATCAAAGTTTAATAAGTAAATCATTTTTAATATAGGGTTATACATAAGATAAATTCGACTATAAATATTAATTAGAAATATAAAACGAATTCCCACATAATTGTATTTTATTTGTAATTTTTAGACTTAAAATAATTTAATTTATATATGACACAATGATGATGCAGTAATTATCTTATTAATGAAATATTGACATAATTGATGTTAAAAATACCTAAATAAATGTAATTTGAGACTTTTTATGAATTAAAATAATTTTCTATCTTAATATGACATGTTAGTATTGATTTAATGAATTTATTTCGAACTAATAATCCTGTTATGATTTTTAAAAAAATCAATTACCAAATAGTGTCAAAATTGACATAATATGGTTTTTATAACAAATATTATATTATTAATTGTGATTATATTCTTAAAAATATATGGTTCGTCCAAGATACTTATATCATGATAGTTGTATCATTAATGGACCACTTGCGTGTCTCTTGGATGTATATGGTATGTTTATTAACAATATAATATAAAAATACAAAGTGACATGGTAAATGTCAATCTAATTAACTAAGAGTTAAAACTAAAAGATAAGGTTAATATAATGACCTAAACTTTTATAAAATCTATTGGATGAGAGTATTTAGACCCATAACATCCTTATCTTCGAAATATATCAGTTTGGAGATATTAAAAACCGAATTGGACTTTATAATAAAATAATATTTTTAGTTATTCCAAAGGTGCCCCTCTCTTCCCTTATAAAAGGGAACCTCCTCCCTCTCTTCCTCACACCAGTTTGAGACTTCAAGCTCTGCCTTACCCTGCCAAATTATCTTCTCCACTTCCATAAAAACATCCTAGAGGTCCTGGTATTCTTCAAAGTCCAATTTTAGTTCCCTAAGAGGAGGTCTCAAAGCGGCGCTTCAAAGAAGAGGTAATGTCCGTTACCGATTCATTCAACATTATTTCTTCTTCCACTCCTTCTTCTTCTTTTGTTGTTTCATTATGAATTAATAACATAAGTGTCACTCATATACTGATATGTTATTATAAGTATAAAACATCCCTATTTCACCATCTATCCATCCTACGGAAAATGAAATCACCGCGCGTGCGTACATACGGAATACCGTCTCCACGCCGTGGTGTAATATATTTTCCACCAACACCTTACATGGATGGGTATAATGGTGTAAATAATGACTATATATTATTATTGTAAAGGTATATTGATTCTGAAATAATATACATACACTCCATTACAATTTCACGATCATGGGAATGATATCATCGCTCGTGCGTACATACGGAATACTGTCTCCACGATGTGATGTGACTCGTTATACATGGTCTTCATTTCATAATAATTATATAAATTAATTGAATGAATGAATATGATATATATTACACTAATACCATTCTGTAAATGAGGTATCTATAACCTAAAAATAAAAATAAGAATTTATTCGACAAAACACGCATAAGAACAAAAAGTAATAAACACCCGAATAACAAGTAGTAATGAAATATTGCTAATAAGAAGCTAATAATATGACCATATATGATATCATAAAAAGAATTATGATTCTGGAATAAGTCAATAACATTATTTAAATCATTATACAGGGGGTCCGGACACTTAGGAAGCAAATTGGACCTATGGTAAGGGAAAATATCACAATCTCATTTTATCCGAGATTGTTTATACTTTGGTATTTACTTGGGTGTATTTTATCATCCACATACATGTTTCCTAAATATTTAATATTATTTCCATCCAAAGAAAAAATTTTAAATCCAATTTTACCCTTCGTTCAGTTTTTAGTAAAGGATATGAAAGGAATCTTTTTTCGTTTTTCATACAAGGTACTTCTTTGACTTTTCCGACAAAAGTACGAGAAGAATGTTTTTTTAACTTATACGGAATGAATGGATTTTTAAAACATTATTTACAAGAATATTCCTTTACACGTTTTCATGTTTATTTTTAATCAACTTCTTTTAGTTTAGAATTGTATGACATGTTAAGAAAGGAAAAGTGTTTTTGAAGTAGAAAGGATATTTTCCTCAAGAATTGAGTTCAAGTGTTTTATCAAAATTATTTTCCATATAAGATAATAAAGGGTTCTGTTTATATCCCTATTATTACATTGATTTGATTATGATGTGATGGAATTATTTTTATGAATTCCTTTATCTTATATTAATTGTTTTATGATGTCACGATGTTTAAAAATCCCATTTTTATTACATGGGTTATGCAATGATGTATGGTTTATGATTACGTGGCACACATAAGAATGGTATCATTATGAGATGGGTGGGACCTATATATCCCTCCAATGCATTGGGTAAAGATTTTATATCTCATGAGATAGACATGGATGGAACGGCAGGTCAAACCGGTTCAGTGAAACAGTACTAAAACGAGGAGTAAACTCGGTTCAGAAATGGACTTTGTCCACTAAGATAGTCTTGGAAATAAGTCTTGACTAATAATAAATGATTCTATATGATTATGTGTATATTCCACAAAGTTTCATATTTTAAGTTATGATTATTGGGATTAAATTTCACAGCCATGATTTATTCCGTGTTATGAAATTATGATCTCTTTTGCAGGTTATGATTTAAAAAAATGTTATGTTCTTATGAATATGATGTGATTGATGTTTCTTTTGTTTACCCTTACTGAGAATTTGATCTCACCCTTTTTTATGTTTTCTTTCCCCATGTCTGGAAGAAGGTTATTAAGTAATATATGCCAAAAAGGGACTATAGATATGATGAAATAAATGGGAGATAGTGTAGATACTTTATGAACCAGTTGTTTATGTTTCCCAGTTTCTAAAGACACTATACCTATACGGTCCTTTCATGGTTTTGTTATATGTCGTAATAATTATGATTCAATTTTGACGTATTAACCATGTATGTAAATTATGGGTTGTTATAGTTTGTATTAGAGGCAAAGGATGTAGGAATGTATCAGATCCTTGGGAACTCTCACATGTGAGCATTGGACGAAGCATGGCTCTCCACCCAAGGGCTTCATGAGGAAATAGATGCCACTGGGGATGGTGGTGTGTCCCACCCAAGTGGTGTAGCCGCCCATGGAGTGCCCTGATAGGTATCCATTACAGTCCACTGGATGTAATTCCAGACCGTTATAGTTGGTATCAGAGGAAAGGTATAGTCAACCTTTGGAAACTAGCATGTGAAATCATTAGTAAGAGACCTAAGGATATTTCTAAGCATAGAACACAATCGTAGTGTTTTAGAAATTTCCATGAACAACCTATGATAAGACTTTAGGTGTAAAATTTTGTTCTTGATTATGTGGTTTTCTTATTTTAATTAGTGTTGCCTGCAATATTCTTCTTGGTTTTAGTCAATGGATGGAACCCGAAGGAACCGTGTTAATGCGGAATGCGATTGGCCATGATTGTCCCCCTGAGCAACCAAACGATATGGGAGCTGGAATGAAAAATCTTGTAGCCGTGCTCACACAACATTCTCAATCTATGAATCATGTAGGACTTCCAAATGAGAAAAGGAAGGAGCAACATTCTGTTGAATACTTCATGAGGCAGTGTCCACCTTCATTCAGTGGGTCTTATGATCCATTTGTGGCTGAACAATGGATCATTACCACTGAAAAGATATTTCTAGTTCTTCAATGTTATAAAAATGATAAAGCCATCTTAGCAGTGTATCGTTTGGAATATGATGCTGATCAATGGTGGAATCTTATTAAGAATATGAGGAAAATGGATGAAATTGAGTTCATGGAATGGGACGAGTTCAAGAACTTATTTTTCAATAAGTACTTCCCTCGTATTCTCCGAACAAAGATGGGTAAGGAGTTTCTTGAATAGAAGAAAAAGGATGATGAATCTATTGGTAGATACAAAGAAAATTTTACAAGACTTACAAGGTACGCTTCTGGTATTATTATCTAACCTGAGAGTAAGATTGATCGATTCTTTAGTGGCTTAAAACGAAGTCTTCAAAGGGGGTTAGCCATAAGGGACTTCAATAGCTACGAAGAAATTGTTCGATGTGCTCTCAAGGTTGAGATGGAGATTGGGGTAACCCATCAGTCATATGGGTTTGATAAGAAGAGGAAAATGGAATTCAATGGAAAATCTAAAGAGCACACTGAAAAAAAGATGAGATTTCCCTTATGCTCAAAGTGTGGAAAGAAACATGGAGGGAGTTGTCTTAAAGGGACAAGTAAATGATTCAAATGTGTAAAGGAAGGTCATCGGGCATTTGAATATTGCAATGATGGGAAGAAGATGTATAATGATTAAAAAAAGGAAGGGATACACAGAATGAACCAACTACACTTCAATGTTTCAAGTGCAAGGATATGGGGCATTATGACAATGAATGCCCAAATCCAAGGGTTGATGATGACGGTTGACGTCAACAAACTCTTAAGGCTAAAGACAATGGAAAGTCACATGAAATTTCTATCAGCGATGTGTAGTACGATAAGGATGTGTTATAAGGTACAATTATCATCCACATTAAAGTAGAAAATGTTTTATTTGATTCTGGATCCACCCACTCTTTTATTTCTGAAGAATTTTATAAGTTTATCGTCATATTACCTCAATAATTAGATGTTGAGTTAGCTGTGACAACCCCTAATGGCACAACAGTCACAACAAAAGTTTTTAATTCTTCTTCGATTGAATTTTGTGGGAAAGTGCTTCCTGCAAATCTTGTGACCCTTCCTATAATGGAATTTTATGTTATTCTTGGCATGGATTGTCTTTCTCTATATGAAGCTCATATCAATTTCCAAAGAAGGGAAGTCACATTTCATATTATAGATCAATCTATAATCGTCTATCAATGCAAGGATGAACATAACCTTCCAGTGGAAAATTCATCTATCTTATGGGTCATGATTCCACTAAATGAAGGTTATTTATCTCAAATGGTTGGAGAGAAACTTGCAATTAAGAATATGCCCATTGTATAGGAGTTTGATGATGTCTTTCCGGAGGAATTTCCAGGTCTTCCACCAAATCGTGAAGTTGAGTTTTTAATAGAACTCATACCGTGTGCTTTACCTATTTCAAAGACACCTTATAGAATGGCCCCAATTGAGTTGTAGGAATTGAAGAAGAAAATCTAAGAGAATCTTGATAAGGGATTCATACGCCCTAGTGCGTCACCTTGGGGAGCACCTGTTCTGTTTGTTAAGAAGAAAGATGGATCAATGAGACTCTTCATTGATTATCGAGAACTTAACAAGATCACTATCAAGAAAAAATATCCTCTCCCATGCATTGATGACTTATTTGACCAACTACGCGGAGCTCAATAATTTTCCAAGATTGATCTCCATTCAGGGTATCATCAATTAAGGTTCAAAAGGAAGGATATACCAAAGACGGCATTCCGTACAAGGTATGGACACTATGAATTTATATTGATGCCATTTGGTCTTACTAATGCCCCTGCAATCATCATGGATTTGATGAATAGATTCTTTAGAGACTATCTTGATCAGTTTGTGGTAGTCTTTATAGATGATATTCTTATCTATTCAAAGAGCAAGGCAGATCATGAAGATCACTTGAGAATTGTATTAAAGACCCTAAGAAAGGAGACGCTTTATGCCAAATTTACCAATTGTGAATTTTGGCTTCAAAAATATTCATTTTTGGGTCACATAATCTCAAAATAGGGGATATTTGTGGATCCAGCAAAAACAGCGGTTATCGAAAGATGGTCGATAAAAACAATAGTAACCTAGATCCAATGTTTTCTTGGTTTGGCTGGATATTATCGATGTTTTGTGAAAGATTTATCACGATTATCTAATCCACTCACCAGGTTTACATGGAAAGGAGTTAAGTTTGTTTTGATGGAGGAATGTGAAGAGAATCTCAAGGAGTTGAAAAGAAGGTTATCCAGTGCACATGTTCTCACACTGCCTTGTAGTGGAGAAAGGTTTGTGATCTACAGTGATGCATCCAAGAAGGGATTGGGGTGTGTTCTCATGCAAAATGATATGGTGATAGCTTATTCCTCACGACAGTTGAAAATCTATGAGAAAAATTACCCAACTCATGATTTGGAGTTAGCTGTGGTAATCTTTGCATTAAATATTTGGAGGCATTATCTTTATAGATAAAGGTGTGATATTATTACTGATCATAAAAGTTTAAAGTATATTTTCAGACAAATGGAGCTGAATATGCGCCAAAGAAGATGGTTGGAGCTGATTAAGGATTACGACTGCTCAATTAATTACCACCCTGGGAAAGCAAACAATGTGGAAGATGCATTAAGTCGACAAGACCATGCTAGCTTATCTATGATGAGGATCACAAAAGATCCAATATTTATAGATTTACAAAGGCTAGATCTTGGAATTATAATGGAGGGGGGGAAATCGTATCTTTCTCAAATGAATTTTCAACCATCTATGCATGTGAAGATTAAAGAGGCGCAGAAAGAAGATGTCGAGTTACAAAAAAATGTGAGAAATGTTCCTGAATTCAACCTTGATTGTGATGGGATAATAAAGCTTAGGAATCGGGTTTGTGTTCCTCCCATCCCAGAATTAAAGAAGGAGCTGCTGGATGAGGCTCATATTTCTTCATTATCTATTCATCTTGGAAGCACGAAGATCTATAGGGACCTGAAAGAGTACTTCTGGTGGGATGGCATGAAAAGAGATGTTGCTGAATATGTATCTCGATGCATGGTTTTTAAGAAAGTTAAAGCTGAGAGACAGATGTCTAAGGGGATGTTACAACCATTATCCATACCCGAATGGAAATGGGAAACATCACTATGGAATTTTTCACAAGACTTCCTAAAAAATTCAAAGGCAATAATGTTATCTGGTTCATAGTTGATCATCTTACAAAGTCAGCACACTTCATCGCTATTAGAGAAAATTTCTCTCTAGATCAGCTTTCCAGGATATATGTAAAGGAAGTTGTAATATTGAATAGACTACCGCTTTCTATTATATCTGATCGGGATCCGAGATTTGCATCGAAGTTCTTGAGAAATCTTCAGCATAATTTGGATACAGAGTTGAGTTTCAGCACTGCTTGTCATCCTCAGACAGACGGTCAGTCTGAGAGAACAATTCAAACTCTAGAAGATATATTGAGAGCTTGCTCTATGGATTCTAATGGTGGTTGGGATCAAAACCTACCTTTGGTGGAATTTTAATATAATAATAGCTTTCACTCCAGTATTCAGATCGCTCTTTATGAAGCTCTCTATGGAAAGAAATGTAGGACTCCAACATGTAGGGATGAAGTTGGGGAAAGAGAGCTATTAGGACCTGATCTTGTTGATTAGATGGAAAAAAAGGTCCAATCTATTCAAAAACACATAAGAGCAGCTCAGAGTCGACAAAAATGTTATGCCGACAACCAAAGAAAAGACCTAGAGTTTGAAGTGGGTGATAAAGTGTTCTTACGAATATCTCCCTGGAAGAGGGTCGTGAGATTTGGAAAGAAGGGAAAGTTGAGCCCTAGATATATCTGTCCTTTCGAAATATTGGATCGTGTTGGAAAGGTAGCTTACCGATTGGTGCTTCCACCAAATCTCTCTCAAGTTCACGATGTGTTCCATGTATCTCTCTTGAGAAAGTACATACCTGATCCTTCACATGTACTCAGTTCAAAAGTTTTACCGTTGGAGCAAGATCTTTCTTATGAAGAACAACTAATAGAGATTCTGGATCGTAGTGAAAATGTCCTAAAAATCAAGACCAATCGATTGGTGAAAGTTTTATGGAGGAACCACCAATCAGAAGAAGCTAAATGGGATCTTGAGGATATGATGAGGGAGAGGTAACCTCATCTTTTTGTTACAAAGTGACCAATTTTGAGGGTGAAATTCATTTTAAGGGGGTAGAACGTAACACTCGTGACTTTTATGAGAAATTTTTTTTATGTTATATAAATCATCAAAGTAATCTTTCACTACACAAAACACTAGCTTGGATTGCTTTACACGCAACCGCGTCCTTCCTCAATAGCTTGTGTCATACGCAATACTGAGTTTCACTAAACAACGATATGCTATTAAATATTATTAAAACTAGCCATTATGAATAGTAATAACCACTTTTTGAAATTTTGTAAGTTTGATTTTTCAAAATGGACTTCATTTTTTGATTCAGTATATCGAATTTAGCTTACGGTTAAATTTTGGTACTTTTCGGATAACTTTCATATTCGGATTAATAGTTAAAATTACAAAATTTTAATTAAAAACAACATTTTTAATCGAAATAATTATTAGTTATAAATTATTAATTTGAGTAGTTTTAAAGTATATTTAGAATATATTTTTACAATTTAATACAATTCTGTTCATTGGATGTAATTTTATATTTAATCCAAACATGAAAAAGTGTCAATCTTTTGATAGTTATTATCTCTTAAAAACACGTTATTTGTTTTGACGACGGGAATTAAATTTTAAATTAGTTAATGTAACTTATATGTTTTTAATTGGGTAAAATAGACATCATTTTTGTATTCATAATATCAAATATATCTTAGGCCTAATTTTTCTTATTTTTCTGGAAACTGTCATTTTTTGATGAATAGTGAAACCACTAAGTGGTAGTTAAAAAAACTGAATTATTCATAAAAGATAATTTTACCGCTTCTGTGAGTAGAATTTCAAAAATCGGAGAGACGCGGTTAATGTCAAGGAATAAAATGTGGTTCAATGAGATGAAAATTATTTTTGTTGAATAGTAACGTTTTTTCTTTTTTAACCACGGTTAAAAGTAAATAGGGTAATTAAGGGTCAAATTGTTATTATTATTACCCTAACACAAGTCCTAATTCTATTGGATAAGTGTAATTCGACCAAAAACAACCTTAGGAATAAAATATGACCATTTAGGTCAACATTAATTAGATTAGGACATTTATTATCAATTTATTTAAAGAAGGGTCAAAATAGTTAAAATCAAAGTTTAATAAGTAAATCATTTTTAATAAAGGGTTATACATAAGATAAATTCGACTATAAATATTCATTAGAAATATAAAACGATTGCCTACATAATGGTATTTTATTTGTAATTTTTAGACTTAAAATAATATAATTTATTAATGACACAATAATGATGTAGTAATTATCTTATTAATGAAATATTGATATAATTGATGTTATAAATACCCAAATAAATGTAATATGATACTTTTTATGACATCCAATAATATTATATGTTAATATGACATGTTATTATTGATTTAATTAATTTTGTTTTGAACTAATCATTCTGTTATGATTTTCACAAAAATAAATTACCGAATAGTGTCAAAATTGACATAAAATGGTTTTTAAAACAAATATTATATTATTAATTGTTATTATATTCCTAAAAATCTAAGGTTCGGCCAAGATACTTATATCATGATAAGTGTATCAATAATGGACCACTTGGGGTTCTCTTGGATGTATATGGTATGTTTATTAACTGTATAATATAAAAATACAAAGTGACATGGTAAATGTCAATCTAATTAACTAAGAGTTAAAACTAAAAGATAAGGTTAATATAATGACCTAAACATGTCTAAATTCTATTGGATGAAATTATTTCGACCCATACCTACCTTATCTTAGAAATATATCAATTTGGAGATATTAAAAACTGAATTAGACTTTATAATAAAATAATATTTTTAGTTATTCCAAAGGTGCCCCTCTCCTCCCTTATAAAAGGGAACCTCCTCCCTCTCTTCCTCACACCACTTTGAGCCTTCAAGCTTGGCCAAAACCTGCCAAATTATCTTCTCAACTTCCCTAAAAACATCCTAGAGGTCCTGGATTTCTTCAAATACCAATTTTAGTTCCCTAAGAGGAGGTCTCAAAGAGGCGCTTCAAAGAAGAGGTAATGTCCATTACCGATTCTTTCAACATTATTTCTTCTTCCACATATTCATCTTTAGTTGTTTCATTATGAAGTAATAACATCAGTATCACTAATATAATGATATGTTATTATAATTACGAAACAACCCTATTTCACCATCTATCCATCCTACAGAAAACAAAATCGCCGCGCGTGCATACGTACGGAATACCGTCTCCACGTCGTGGTGTAATCTATTTTCCACCACCACCATACTTAGATGGGTATAATGGTGTAAATAATGACTATATATGATTATTTTAAAGTGATATTGATTCCAAAATAGTATACATATACTCAAACACAATTTCACGATCATGGGAAAGATATCATTGCTTGTGTGTACGTACGGAATACCGTCTCCACGATGTTATGTGACTCGTTATACATGATATTCATTGAATAATAATTATATAAATGAATTGAATGAGTTAATATGATATATATTACACTAATACCATTCTGGAAATGAGTTATCTATAACCCAAAAAGAAAAATTAGAATTTATTCGACAAAACATGCATAAGAACAAAAAGTAATAAATACCCGAATAACAAGTTGTAATGAAATATTACTAATAAGAAGCTAAGAATATGACCATAAATGATATCATAAAAATAATTATGATTATGGAATAAGTAAATAAAATTATTTAAATCATTATACAGTGGGTTAGGACACTTACGAAGTAAATCGGACCTAAGGTAAGGGAAAATATCACAATCCCATTTTATCCGAGATTGTTTATACTTTGGTATTTAGTGGGGTATATTTTATCATCCACATCCATGTTTCCTAAATGTTTAATATTATTTCCATCCAAGGAAAATTTTTTAAATACAATTTTACCCTTCACTGAGTTTTTAGTAAAGGATATGAAAGAAATCTTTTGTCATTTTTCGTACGAGGTACTTTTTTGACTTTTCCGACAAAAGTACGAGAAGAATGTTTTTTTAACTTTTACGGCGTGAATGGATTTTTAAAAAATTATTTCCAAGAAGCTACCTTTACAAGTTTTCATGTTTATTTTTAATCAAATTCTTTTAGTTTAGAATTTTATGACATGTTAAGAAAGGAAAAGTGTATTTCAAGTAAAAAGGGTATTTTCCTCAAGAATGGAGTTTAAGTGTTTTATCAAAATTATTTTCCATCAAAGATAATAAAGGGTTCGGTGTCTATCCCTATTATTACATTGACTTGATTATGTTGTGATGGAATTATTTTTATGAATTCCTTTATCTTATATTAATTTTTTTATTATGTCACGATGTTTAAGAATCCCATTTTTATTACATGGGTTATGCTATGATGTATGGTTTATGATTTTGTGGCACCCGTAAGAATAGTATCATTATGAGATGGGTGGGACCTATATCTCCCTCCAATGCATTGGGAAAAGATTTTATATCTCATGAGATAGACATGGCTGGAACGGCAGGTTAAACCGGTTCAGTGAAACAAGACTGAAACGAGGATTGAACTCGGTTCAGAGATGGACTTTGTCCACTAAGATAGTCTTGGAAATGAGTCTTGACTAATAAGAAATGATTCTATATGATTATGTGTATATGACACAATATTTCATGTTTTAAGTTATTATTATTGGGATTACATTTCACTACCATGATTTATTCCATGTTATTAAATTATGATCTCTTTTGCAGGTTACGATTTCAAAAATGTTATGTTCTTATGAATATGATGTGATTGATATTGCTTTTTTTTACCCTTACTGAGAATTTGAGCTCACCCTTTTGTATGTTTTCTTTCCCCAGGTCAGTAAAAAGGTTATTAAGTATGATATTCCAAAAAGGGACTATAGAAATGATGAAATAAATGGGAGATAGTGTAGATTCTTTATGAACCAGTTTTTTATGTTATCCAGTTTCTAAAGACACTATACTTATACGGTCCTTTCATGGTTTTGTTATATGTTGTAATAAGTATGCTTAAATTTTGCATTATTAACCATGTATGTAAAGTATGGGTCGTTATAATGGAGTTTAAAATAAATATTTTGTATATTATATTCATTTTTATGTTTTACGAAACTATCCTCCAAAATATAATAGTCTTATGGGTCCTTAGACTGTATAAATTATATATTTATGTTAGGAATAATGTAATAAAATATATAAGAGGCTTGGGTGGTTGTACCATTACACTAAAGGATTATACCAAGTGAATAAATAATAAAAAGTTTGATAATCTTGTATCAATATTTATCTGTAGTGTGTATTATAAAATACATCAGGAATAAATGGTACAAGTATCCCATGATAGGAAAATGAACAAACAACAAGTCCAGATGAACTTAGTTCTGGATATAAGGATATATGAAATGAGATTATCTAGTAAGAAGGGACCATAAAAACTTCACACAACTAAAGATAGTTATATATTAATAATTTAAATAATGATTCCGTCTATTGAGATGAAATCACATGCACTGTATGAAAATGGTGAAATTAAAAATGAGGAATCCAATACAAGGGATCATTCGCACCATCCTAAAAAAGAAAAGTATACACCGAATTATATTTAAATTTATAGGGACTTTAAATAAGTTCAATAGGGAAAGTTATCAAGAATAAGTTGTTAAATAATTAATATTCATATCTAGTTACTTATAATAACCAAATCATACATTAGGACTCTTATGGGGTTATTAGATAATTGGATGATGAAGTAGATGAGGCTGATAATTATTTAAAACAATGGGGGAAAAGAAGCATGAAAATAGTTTGAATAGTTCACTGAAAAAATGTAATTTAAGTGGTAATAATAATATTACCCATGTTTACATGTCCAAATGATCCCAAAATAGGGAACTTCCCTTTTCAGAAATGATCTTATTGTCTTGTAGTAGTCATATTTTTAATGATATGGACACTTCATTGTCTATTTGACATTTTATTGAAAGGAAAATTCCTAGAATTATTATTTTTACAAAACCTATGTTTCAATTTATGAAATTATATATTATTAATTAGGTTTAAATCGTTTATGAACATATTGAATATAATTGCAGTGTGTTTTTTATGTAACCCTATGGTCTCCCTAAAATAGTTGTTAGAATTGTTCCATATTTAATGTGGGTCAATAACATATCACTATTATCAATGATTTTGTAAATTGTTACTAATTATACCCATTCTTTATTCTCACAAAAATTATACCAGTGGGAGATATCATCTGAATGAGCTTAATATGTTATCCTTGAATACACACTGTAATTGGGTTCTATTAAGTGGCTTCAACACATCTCTCTATCCCTATAAAAAATATTTTCTAACATCATCATGTGTATAAATATTCACTTCCATAGATTTATTGAGCATCGGTTTTTTTCTAAAATTTGTTTCTACTAAACTATGTGTGCATGATTTCAAAACACTATTAATTGAATGTATTCGAATAATATGGATGGGAATATTATTTCCCATTCTTGATCTGACTCTATCTTTAACTTTTATGATTTAAATATTCTTTTTTCCACTCATTTTATTTTCTAAATTCTCATTTTTTTCATATGAATTATAAGAGATCCTCTCCATCTCTATTAACATTCAATAACTCCTGGATACAATTTGAGTAATAAAAACATTTTTAAATAATAATGCCCAAAATATTATCCATTTAGTGTATTTTAAAAATTTAAATTTAATCTAGACACAACTAAATATAACATTAGGACTTGGTACAAATCCATGTTTTCCAAATTAGATCAAAATATCATAAAATATGATATTGAACTATTAAATTTCCATTGTAGGTCGATGAATAAACTTGTTCACACTTTTGATAGGGTGAAATCTCAATGCAATCAGGAGAATATTATTAACATAATATAAGGGTCCAAAATAAAATTTTTACCTAAGGTGGATTATAAATGGGTAAATGAATTCCAAATTGTTATACAATATCGATGAATGAAGGAAGGTAAAAAATTTAATGATATATTTAGTGGACAATGATCCAAATTTTAATTTTGATGAGAGAAATATTAATTCCATTGTTTACTAATTCACTATCCTATTAAACAGTTACACTCAATATTAGTCTAAGCTGTAATTGTTTGATGATATTCCCTCAATTTCATTGTAGTATAAAGACAAAAAACATTATTCTCTATTGAAAATGAAATTACACCAAGGACTGATGGATTTATGGAAAATTATTTCATTCTCTTTTAGGATATTTTTCATCTTCATCTCTTTTAAGATATTTAGTAACTATTCAATAGACGTTATCTTCCATGAAGAATTAATTATAAATTAAATAACCTTATTTAATAGTTTTAATATATTTTGTACATAAAATACTTTAGGCTAAATGTTTTAGTTATCACATTTCTTAATTTACTTAATAGAAACCTAGTAATTATGTTGTAAACAATTAGGGACATGATTTCCTCTCTTAACTACTTTAGTTTCATCCTAGCAGTAATGATTCAACTATTTTTTTATATTTTATATCAGAGTCAGTCGATATTATTATGTGAAAATGAATAAAATTGTATCCTTTTCCTCAAGGTTGATATATCCATGTCATTTAATATATTTAAATTGGACATTTCTTTTAATTTCTTGAAGATATATGTTTTTTTAAAATTTGTAAATATTATTCATGTTCTTCCACAGATTTCTATGATCTCTATGATTGATAGTGTTATTATAAAGGGTACTTATACTATATCAATGTGATATAGTCAAGGGATCCTCAATGTGATTTTATTTTATTAAATTTTGGATGTTTATGTTAGTATATATCTATATAAGGTCACAAAAAATGGTTATCTATATCCTATAAAGAAATAAAAACCTTATACATCATTAAATGACTCTATATATACTAATATACATATTATATTTTGTGAGGAAGATGATAAATATTTTAAAACTTTTCAAAGAAATTTTGAACACTATGATTCGGTCAAACAGAATTCAATTATATTGAGTAAATTCGCCATTATTTTTAGTTATAGAATGTAAGATATAAAAAATCCTTTTTATAAATAGTTATGAGTACATCATGATGATTTACCATTAATTACTTTTAAAAATGGATGATCTAATTTTGTAAAAGGATTGAAAGTAAATTTAGAAGCATGGTTTAATATGTATAATTCATGAAAATAATGTGGTGACAGTTGGTTAGAAGGAATTTGTTAATCCGGGGTTCATTATTCCTTTATTTATTACTTTATATATAATCATATTCAGCAAAAAAATGACTCATATAAATTTTTTTGTTCTACGAATATTTAAATGAGGAATACGGGTTAAATTTCTATGTGGGGTCATTTTTCTAAAGTATACTTGGGGGATCCATCAATTCCATTATGAAATATATTAAATGGGTTCCGTAAAGACATTGAAAAAACAATTTTTAGATAATTAAATATATTTTCTCTCCTTTGGATGATATTTTATTCATACCGAATAGTTTTTCAAATATATTCTTTTTCATTTATTTAAACTCTTTTTATCAAAATATAATGATCTTACCCATTTCTATATTACAACAAATTGAGAATGATTATTTCAGTTAAATTGAATTATGATTTTTATGACTATCTTGGATGGGTGTTCTTAATAAAAGTGATTCGTTATATACTTCTTTGTGAAGATTTTGACGAAATTACAAAATGCATACAATGTTTAAAGATGAATTTTATTCAACTATCCATAATGATTATCCTCTAAAATCTATGGAATAAGATACTCCCAAATAATGATACGATCACAATTAAAGGGATATGTAGGACATTAGATATACTACATTGTTTGAATAAATATACAACAATTATGGATATATTTCAAGAATGTGATATTTCTGTATAATTATATGTATTTATTTTTAATCATTTTTTGAATGATCCTCAATCTATAAATGACTTTACTGGTATCATAAACACTATTATCAACCTACCTATTAGAAAAATTATTCCCAAACTATTGTTTCTGGTCTTTTCCACAGGATTCTTTTATATATGAAGGTGTTATAATTACATAATTTTTTAGGGTAAAACCCATTATCTTAGGGATATTCTTTCATGGATTGTTAAAAAAGTTATACTTGCATCAAAACAACAATATAACACTATATAAGATAATCTTAATGAATATTATTATTACCAATACACTTGGAGTTGGATTTATTCTAATGAAAAAACATTTGTATAAATACATTTGATATCCCCCACCTTTTCCACCCTATATCAAATTGAATTTAGATCAATTTTCCTTGTATTCTTTGTTCCCATTTTGATATAGATGTATATTCAAAATATATAAAGGATTAATTTAGGCTACTTGAACATATTTCCTAGGTAATTATATTTCATATGAAGCTAAGCATTGATAAATTATTATTTTTATTTGAAGTTGGATATATAATTTGTATTTATTTGGAATTTAATCGAAGGTTATTATTAGGATATGGGTAGCCTTGTCGATAATAAATCTTCTAATGTGTCTTAAAACCCTTTTCATGATTGTAGGTACTACTAGAACCAAACGTGGGAGATGTATGTCAGGTCTTTAAACATCTATAGGGACATGAATATGGTGTTAGATGTACTCTAAAACATTATTCAGAATATCATTCCTATTATTAGACTTTTAATTAATCTAATTTTTATATCATTATTTTTAATTAATGTTAGAAATATTATTTACCCCAACATTGTTTAACAGAATATTGTAAAAGTTATATTTTCATAATAATAAATGTGATGGGTTTGTGTCTCTATAACCCGTTTCCCAGATAATTATTGAGTTTTAATATTTATATATATAGAATTAACGTATTCCACTTTATCCAAGTGTTACTGAGGATATTATCTTATCCATTATTGATGAAAATTTTAAAAAACATAATAAGATTAGGAACCAAGAAATTATAGTTAAAAATTGTATTAAGGAACAAATCCACTCTTGAATCTATGAGAAGGAAACACTAACCATTAACAAATATCACAATGGGGAGATATATATGGATGATTTACTAAATATTAGAGAACATGTTTTTTCTAATATCAAATTAGAATTTTATCATAATAATATCTTCATTTATCTATAACTTCATCGGGACTAGATCCCTTTGGAAATGTGATATCTTGAGATGACTCTGAAGATGGAATCATTATCTATCTCAACATTTAACAATTATAGATAACATTGTTTCTAGAGGAATATATTTTAGTTAATCCTTTCATGTGTGTCATTATTTGTGTTATTATTTTTTCAACATCAAATAATAGGTTTCAAAACTTGTATGTTTCTATTTATTTTCCTCACTAACATTTTTTCAAATATATCTCCATTGTTTTTATAAGGTCCATTTAATTTTATAATTTAAATTCTTTTATTGGGTCTATACGAATAATATAATATATAAAATGAATCCTCGGGACTCTGACTATTGATTGTACATTTGATTAGCTGAGTAAACCTCTAAATAATTGAGTTTGGTTAACTGGAATCTTTTTATGATGTTCCTAATTTGTGTTTTGATATGTTGTTAAACAAAATAATTATGATTTTATGTTTTTAAATGATTGATGGTTGATTTGAAAACATGTTTTGTATGTAAATATTTATCCATATTAATATTTTTTGATTGACTTATCATGTCTCAACCTACCACTATATCATGCTAAAATAATAGCCACACTATGAAAGGTTCATCATTTTTATTATTAGTGTTTCATCCTATCATATTTTCAAATATGTGACCATGTCACTAATTATCTCACATATACATTTAATACTACTATCAATTCGGGTTCAATCATCTATTAAGATTTTGTGAGTACTTTTTCTTGAGTACGAACTTCATGTTAATAATTATTCTGGTTCTTTCATTGATTCTCATATAATGATTAGTAATATTATCTAATTTTTGGGTTTTTTAAACTCATTAATCCATTTTTATATAACATACAGATTAATTAATAAAATTTTGAGGGGTATGGGTTGGGTCGACCACTCATGTATCAAATCATTTTATATTTTTGTTATAGTTGTTGTTTTTGTTTCTGTTGTTGTTCTTATTATTATTTCATCCTATGTCATGGTTGGGTGGTACACACCTCTAGTCTCCAGGTCAAAGAGACTAGATCTAGTATCCTAGAATTTCTATTACGAGTATTAATGACATAGGTTGTGATACATATATGGATGTACGTAGGTAGTGATAGGGGTGTTGATGCTAGGTGGTGGTGTACGTGTGATATGGGAAGGGAAAGTACCCATGTAATGGCCTTCAATCCACTAGTACTTTAGGAAACTAAATTTCAATGGGTATTTCATGTAGTTGTTGGCGTAGGGGTGTGTGTGTGTTATTTCCTTTTTGTGTATCATCCAAGACGTTCTACGATGATGATGATGATGAGGAGGAGGATTATTATTTTTATTATTATTATTATTATTATTATTATTATTATTATTATATCATTATTAAAATATATATAATATAAATTCAATATATTATATTTAAATACATAAATAATTCAACTTTTTGTCACAACAATTGTACCGTATATAATACCACTGAATTCATATTGAAAAAACCTCTGAATGCATCCCCATGAACAATGTGAAGATGAAGATTAATGAGTGTATTTATGTATATATAGATAACATGAACATGATGGACATATAACCCATTGAAAAAATATATAACATGTTAAAGAAAAATTATTCCCATGTAAAATTAAACTAATGAAATCTTAATCAGAGGTCTCATTTTGGATATATTATTAAATTTTTTACTAAGATCCCTTTTTTATATAAAATTGAAAATTTCATATTCTCATTCAAAATTTCATATGTAACATAATTAAACCATAAAAAATGTTGATTTAATAACTATATGCAATTTTAAATATATTTAAATAATGTATAGATACAAATTATGATCATATGTTAATTAATTAACATTTCAATCATAGCTCAGCTCAGTTAGTAGTCAAAAAAATAAATTTACCCATCATCATGATGTTTCTATCACTAAATATATTTTGACTATTAAGTATCTTTATTTAAATTTAATTATTATTTAAATCCATGTAAATCACATTCATCAAATCTATGTTCCCCTTTTTTATTATTTAAAATAGTATTAATTTATTTAATTTTAAAATGTAAATAAAGAAACGAAATTATTAAAAATCCATAAAAAATAAACTACAATAAGTATAAAATCATAGGTATCCATTTCATCCATGAAATTTATCTAATTAAAATTATTAATCTATATTATTTATCATCTAAAATCATTGAACATAACATATTAAACTAAATTACCAATGCAATGTGTGTTAGTGATTTTAAACAAATATTGTTAGTTTAATAAAACCATCGATAAATAAAAAAATAAAGCAAAGTATATGTGGGTTAAAATTGCGATTAACTAAATCATTCCTTGTAATTTGGACCTATATCAGGATAAATTTTAAATCATAAAACATTTTTCCAAATGTTCAATATAATATTGATTCCGCCAGATAGATCTTATTTATATTAGAATTCTACTCATATATACCCATTTGTCAAAGTAATAACTGCATAAAATATTTTATTTTTTAAAATATTCTTCATGAAAATATTAAAAAAATTTGACATACATCACATAACATATTATCTATTCCTATTTTCATCACACAACATCATAAATTGTTTGACCTACCTGATAAAACACCTTAATTGGGTCATTATAGTTTAGATGGACTTCAAATAAATCTACTCTAATTAATACAACAAATTGATTATTAAATTAAAATTTGTTATTAGTAAAAAAATATTATATTCATAAAGAAACATTATAATTCAATAAAAACAACTCAAAAACATGTTCAATAATTATTCATTCCATTCTAAACCATAAATAGTGATAAATTAAAATAAATTGATTCTATTAAACACAGGGATTCCTTATGAAAACATGATGACAATTTTATTTTATAAATCCTCACCAGTTAAGAAATAACTCTTGAATAATTTGGAAAATAAGTTAGCATGAGGATATATTTCTATCACAATATAATATGAGGTTATTGGTTATTATTTAATATATGAATTTTATAATATGAAAATTAATGAAATCCTAATAGATTGGTAAATATTTATATTCGATTTATAATCTTATTTTAGATATGTTATTAAAAACATTCATATGAGATATATATTTATTTATATAGTAATAATTATTTTAATTAAATTAATTTAAATAGATTATGTATATTCATTACTAATGGTAAAAATCATGATAGATCCTAAATAGGCATACCAATTTAACCTTGGTCTAACATAACATTAGAATTTTTAATCTCATGTCAAACTATCATGAATTAATTCAATGAGTTTTGACTAAATAAATCTTTTACAATCCATTTCCAAGTCAATAAATCATTTTTGAAACATAAATCATTTGATTAATCATTTTATTCAATTTGATAATCTTCTATTTTAAATTTTCTGTACATCAATTAACCATACATCCAAACATTATAAGGATTTTAACATCAAATAATCATGCATCTACAATTATCTATATAGACATGCACATTAATAGTTTGGTTTTTCATTACATAATACATCATATAAAATTTAATATTTAAAATATTGTAAACTCTTTATTATTTATTAATTTTTAATTTTCCCTCTAATATTTCTACATTGGACTCTTTCTCGTATATCAACATCACATTTCTTTCATTTTATAAATTTGTAGAATATTTTCTTCTAAATTTTTATATTTATAAATAAATTTTTCAATGTTTATTTTTTTCTTATTCATTTATTGTCAGTTTTTTATTGTTTTAGGGGTGATTCTTTACTACTCACATTGTATTTCAATCAATTTTTATGTTCCATGGTTGTTTTTTTATTGTAATATGAATCAAAAAGTTTTATGAAATATATTTTTATCTCTATTAATGAAACCAATTTATTAAAGAGGATGATTAAACATATACCAGTTTTCGGTATTGTGTGGGCCCTTTCTTAGGTTTTAATTTTATGAGTTTTGAGTATTTTCATTTTTTTAACAAGTTATTTTCATTTTATGGTCTCATTAATAATTTGTTTCTTTTTTAGAGTGTTTTTTTATAAAATTGATGTTTTACTTTGTCTATAAAATTATCATATATTCATATCTTCTTCTAAATCATGTGGAATTTTTGGGAGAATATATATAACTTTTAACTTCTTTATTAATTCTTACTAGAATAAAATTAAAATTCTTTCTAAAAATTAGACGTTCAATAAAAAGTTGTTATATGAAAAAATATTCAAATCATGAATAAAAAATTAATAATGAATGCTACTGAAAGAATGCTAATTTAATTTTACATCTAAGTCTATGTATAAATCTATAACAATTATAATAAAAAAGTAATAAATTATCAAAAAATAAATGGGAATGAAATTTTAATAATTGATTAATTTTAATCAATTCATATTTACTTAATCAGAAAATAAACACTATAAATATTATTTTAAAATATTATCCAAGTTTAAATACTAATAAAAAATAATTTATCACATTTATAAATAATAAATATACCTTTAATATATGATATAATGAAATAATTTAGAATAAATCATTATTTATGCTTACATAAATATAAATTAAAAAATATTAAACTAGTATGCATGAATACCATAGTATTTAAGGGTGTCACCAACCATCCACCACTTCGAAAATAACGAATCATTTCATTTTCCATCATATATTTAAATAAATACTAATATCAAATAAATAGAAAAATCACAAAATCAGTAAGAACATGTTCATCTTAAAAACAATATTAAATTACTTTAGAGAAATGGTATCCCAAACTATAATTGTCACTACATCCCACTAGGTGATATGGATATTATCTCTATAACCAATTATAACACTATCATCAAATTATATAAGGTGAACATGGATCATATGAAAACCCAAAAAAATAATTGTTATTTTCTTCTTTATAAAAAAAGTAATGAGGATACATTACTAAAGAAGGAAAATCCAACTAAAAAACCATCCATAGAAATTAAGACCACGTCATCACGGTTGAAGTATTATTTAATATTCATGTTGAGAAATAGTAGTTCATCAACAAAATAGAGGAAAATATAATAAGAATAATAGAATAATGAAATAAAAAATCAAAAAACATTAATTAAACATAAAACATTTATAGAAAAAAACAGTTAATTAAAAACATTATAACATTTAGTTAGGGGTCATTTTATCTAATTATTGCTCTTACTAATGTTTTTTACTTAATGTACTCAACTAATTATTTGATAAAGTTGAAAATTTCAAGAAAACCCATTTCACCAATATTAATTGAAGTTAGAAATATATGATTATCAGTATCCACCCATTTAGTTTATACTATTTCCAGAATATCATAAATCAAACATAAATATGAAATCTGGTTTTATCTTTATCAGTAAAATTAATACCGTGTTTATCTTATGTTTCAATTTAAAAATTATTCCATGAATACAATAACTATTTTTCATAAGAAAATTATCTTAATTTTTTCCATTATAATATTCCCACTTTATTGAATGTTTCGATTTTACTAAATGGAACCCTTCTTATTATATAATTCTAGAATCCTTATAGGGAGGGGATGAAACATTATCATCAATAATTTATTTCCATTAACATAATTAGAAAAAAAAAATGGGTTATTTGGTAACATATAATGGAAGGATGAAAGTATGTTGATTAGAAACAATATTGATATTCTTTCTAAAATTAGGAGTAAAGGGTATATAAAAATCAATATGTGAATTAATTGATAAGAATTTATATAGTAGAAGTTCTAGAATATGAGGGTTATATGGGGTTTAGAACAAGGGTTAAAATATTATAAAATTGATTTTTCTTTTAGTATTAAGTGATGGAGGGATTATAAGGGAAAATTATAACATTTTAGGTGGATATAGAATGTCCATTTAGAATATTCAACACATTACGAACATTCCCAATCTGGTGAATATTATCTCATCATAAAGAAATATTATAATAATAAGTGAATTGTGTCAAATTCAAGAATGAGGCATGGTTGAGTAATTATATTCACTATTGGGAGGATATTATTTACATAATTTCTTTCATGAGTCATATTAAGAGGAGGGATTTTCATATTTCAATAGAATTGAAAATCATATAAAGAAATTAGTAACAATGATGGATAGTTGAAGTTGCTCAATAGCTTTAATTTATTTACAGACATGAGCCAATGGGGGTCAAGTTCCCTTAATAAGGGAGGAATATGGTTTAAATAGAGACACTCATATAAACCATATTGATTTTAATGATCTCTCGTTAAATATATTAATAATAAAATTCTCTCTAGACACCCAAATAGGGACAACAAATAATTTAATCTATGTATGAAAATTCTACATTAATTTAAGATCCCTCTTTATGAATTTCTAAGAAAATATGGATTTTTGAAACTAAAACACATATAATTATAATTAATAGGATAAATTAAAATGGATATTGTTGGAATCCGAGATACACATAGAGAAGTTATTGAACCATATGCCTTCTATGACTCACCTAATCCAATGCAGTTTAGGTTGGATCATATAGAACATTACCACTAAAATATAAAACATTTTAAGGAGGGTATTTATAAATATTTTTGTGTGAAATTGATAGTTTTAAGACATTTATAATTGAAAATTTTAGAAACACATATTGAAACCAAAGTTCATTTAAAACGGAGACTTAGAATGAAAATTGAATATATACTTTCCTTAATATTGAGGGAGTTTTTTTTAATATTTTATCAATTTTTTATTTATAATAATATTGGAGTTCAAAATATAATTAAAAATATGGGTTCTAATTTACATGGTCACCATTATTAAATGTTGGATTTTTAATATTAATTATTTATTATATTGTTATAATGAAATATTTTTAAAATTATAATATAATTTTATGTTTTAATTAATTTATATATATATATATATTTGTTATATTTAAATTAAATTTTATATAAATATATAAATTATCTTTAAAACCCATGACCCTAATTTCCTAGATCAAATAGTTACATTTTTTATTGGCACAGGATATATGTGATCTCATCTTGTGGGATCAAAGAGTTTTGTTATATTAGAAAACATGAAACATGCTTTATTATATATTTACATTTTAATAAATACAATAAAATCTATTATTTTATTTGAGAACATTATTAGAACCTTATTAATATACATACATATAAATAATATTACACTTATATGCATCCAAGGAAAAGAAAACAAACTAAATTTTTGATCTTAGATTCCCAGTAAGGGAATGCATACAACCAAAGCTAGCATATAATAAATAGTGAATGGTTAATATGGAAAAAATAAATTATGATAAAATAATTCCATATATTTACAATCATGTTATCTTGAAACTTATTCATTAATAACCCAAATATATGAAAAATCACATAGATGTCAATTATTAATTTTATAATGAGTGAATTCATAATTCTAGACACCGTAAACATACTATCGAGACATCATTCCGTGAATAATTACATAAATGGGTATAATAGTTTCCAAAAAAATACTACCAATTTCATCTCATGATATAAAAATATTCATCAAGGGACTATTTAATTCTTGGAACCATCCATAACCTAACAAGTAAAATGCATTCATCATATAAATAAACAATATAACTTAATCAATTTTACTAATTAATTAACAACTATATGTATTGAAAGAATTATCAAATAAGAATTCAATACTTTCCTGAGTAAAAATAATTATACGAAATACAGATAAATATTACGAATGGTATCATTAGATTATATTCTCAGTAAATTATAATATTCATCGAAGGATATTTATATATATGAAAATATTTCAAAAAGATCACTAAATCATTTGTTGATAAAAACTCCATTTTAATTTGGAAATCACTTATTTATATTCTAGAATTTTACATAATATTTCTAAAACCATTTTATTGGTAATGAACCATGTAAACATATAAAGTAATCTTCAGGGAAAATTTTACTCATGATATATTTAAGAGTCATCCATGTGATCTATGTTAAAAAAAATATCTCCTTCACACCATTAGTAAAAAATTTATTATTGGGAAAATGAAAATAATATTCCTTTTAAAAAAATTATTTAATGTAAAACAATGGTAAAAATGGATTTAATCAATTACAAGAATATATAAAAACATTATTTATTTTTTTAAGAAAATATTGATATGTTAGAAAAAAATTTCATACTGAATTTCAAAACAAATTCAGTTTTCATTTAAAATATTCTTTTCGTATTTTTGAGTTATAATAAAAATAAAAATTTTAAAAATAGATAAAAACATATAAATAAATATAGTAAAATAAAATGGGAGTTTTTTTAGATAAAAATTTCACCTATTTTCCACAATAAAAAAATAAACTTAAATAATTCTAAATAAGGATGAGATTGAGAAATAATCCATCACGTCATGTCTAACTTGATTTGTATTTTATTTTAGCCACATGAATAATAGATTTAAATTTATTATAATTCCGTAAATAATAATATATATTGTTTTAATAACTTATATGATAGAATTATATTATTTCTACCCCTTTTTATTAATAATTCTTTGCTAAATTCATTAAATCTGAGAGTTTATTCTTTCAATTTTCAGATAAATTTTGATTTGGTAGTATCAGTCCTCGAATATTAATCATGGGTAAATCATCTCTATAATTATAATAATGATATAAATTTAATATATATTTTTTAAATGTATATATATATATATTTATAATTATCTTTGAATGGTGGAAATTAAAAATCAATCACATCACATCGAGGAGGTGGTTGACAAAACGTACGCACAAGCGAAATTATCATTTTTTAAAAAAGTGGAAGGGTAATAAGGTAATGTTTTATTATAATTAAATAATAATAATAAATTCATTAATATAATATACATTAATTTGTTTCATTCTTATAACCACCCTTTTAAATTGATGGGGAAAAATGAATGACACAACTTTGTGGAAAATGGCAAGTCGTACATATGCATGGGCATTGTTTACATTTTACTTATGATGAGAAGACAATTAATATGGGTTGTTCCCCAAAACTAAAGAAATATATTACATATAATTATTTTATTAAATTATCATGGTTATATAATATTTCATGTATGTAGAATAGGAAATAAAACGAAAACACTCAGTTAAAAATTATACTTCTTCTTCAAAAAACCACTTCTTTCTAACAATGTAACCCTTTTAAGATGATTATTTGATGAGAAATGAGCCTATAGGTCAAAATGATGATGTTTTAAAAGAGTTTTGTTTATATATTTCTTTATTTAAGTAGGTCAATAGGTATGAATATCAGATGATAATAGGTTCTTTTTTATAATTGATAAAAGGACATCTTGGGAATTACTTAAATGATTTAAATGTATTTAATGCATTTATTCATTAAAATAGTTAAAAATATTTATTTAATTTAATAATAATAGGATATGGTTGAAATTTATTCATCCAATAAAATTTTTATAGTCTTTGGGATTATTTTAAACAATATCATTTGGTTTAACCCCTTTGTTAACCCTTTTCAGCTTTAACCATGTTAACACATTTTTGACATGTTAAGGGTCATATATTTACTAATATATTGAAATATGGATACGAAATAGTCCATGGAAGAAATTTTAAACCAATAATAATCCTCATTTTTATTTTTAAATACTTTTTTATTTATTTAATAATTTCTCTATATATTATTTAACATAAAATATAATTTCTTTTTGGGTATTATTCATTTAATTTTACTTTGATATCAACAAGAGAATAATTTATTTAAAATATGAATAAGTTTATCATAAATTATACCTTATAATTAATAATAAAATTCTTGCAGCCTCATAATTAATCCATATTTTAATACATTTAATGATTATAAAATCATTTACTTTATTTTTCTATTACATGAACTGGAATTATTTCGGCATTGCTTATGAATTTAAGTTAAAAATTCCATCACTAAAAATAAATAACCATGAAAAAAATATTAATATTTAAAATAAACATTTATAAAAAATAATGAATGATTTCTATCCCTTTGGAAATATATCAGGGATGTTAAAAGAAATAGTGACATTTGTTACTTTATCATTTTCTTAATATAATATTAAAGATATAACCAAAGAAAAGTGTAAACAATTTCCAAATTTTATAATATTATAATAATATTGTCAAAAAAACCTATAAAATAAATTAAATACATGTTTTAAGGAATAATTATTTCCTTATCGCATAGTTTTAACCCTATTTTACCTTTTTTACCCTTACTACGGTGACAGAAATTTATTATAATTACAATTTTTATTGAAAAACATAAAGTGGACCTATTTTAAAAATATCATCCTCATTATAAGAAAATAGGGACATGGTTTTTCATGATTAAATTTCAATATATCTCAGAATTAATTTTAATATAAATGCATAAAATATAACAAAAATCAGTTTTTAGAAAATGGTGTTTTATGCATGTAAATGAACTAATACCAAAATAAAGTGTGATTTTGATTAATATGTAGTTAATTAGATTATATACTATTAAAGGAATGTTTTTATCATTAAGATAAAAATTAAAAACTCTTTGGAGAAGTTAAATTACATTATATAATGAATATTAATGAAGGATTTATAAAAAAATAAAAAATTTCACTCATTATTAAAACATTTAACATTTCAAAAAAAATTTAAAAATTATTCTTAATCTTAATTGTGAGATGATGATTTTAAATATGGTCTCCATTTTTTAAGGTAAATTTTATAAATTTGGAATAAATTAATTATAATATATTTGTATAAAATTTAATAAATAACATTTTGGAAGAAAACATATTTTGGAAACATAAAAGGACTTTAGTAAAAATTGATTTCATATTTACAATGCATTAAAAAATAAATTTTATTTCTATAATATCATTATAAATAGTTTTTATAATTTAGTTATTCATATTAATTCTTTCAATTCAGTAAATAGTTCATAATGTTTAAATTTAAATAATATTATTTTTATATGATATCACAACTCACTTTAGGACCTGTGTTTCTTGTTAATAAATATACCATGTATTGTGTTATTTTAAATTAATTTTTAAGTTGTTACATTCTTTCCCCTTAAAAGGATTCCATCCACCAAATTTTTATTATCTCTTTAATAAAGGGTTCAATATTTTAAAACGCCTTTGTTTAAAACCCACATTATAAAGAGGCATAATTAAACTACCATAAAAATGCGAAGTGGGAAATGTAATTGTAACCTAAAAATACATAATCTGGTTCCTATATAAATAAAACATTAATAGGAAGTGAAAATATGGATATGGAGGAGAAGTAATATAATTCAATGGAATGACAGAGAGCTATATAGAACCTAATTATGAGAATGTGAATGACCATGTTTCCATAAATTTGTAAGGGATGAAAGAAAAATTCATCCGAAATGATGAAAAAAGAATAAATTTTTTATTTGAATTTGATTTTCCTAATCATGTGGGATTATTTTATTATGAATATATATAATGTAAAAAAATATAATTATTTTATATATTTTAGCAGAATATGAACAATTTTACCTTTTGGTTGTTATTAGATCAGTATCTAGTTCATATCTTACTCTAAGAAATGAATATTAAATATGAATTTTTCATTCTAGATGTAATAAAATTAAATTTTAATGAATCATTATATTCAAAAAATAAAGGTCTTCAATTCATTCTATCTCTAAATATTTACCAAAGCCAAAATGATTCTCTGAGATTATCCAATTTGGATAAATATTCATATTATGAAATAAATCATTGATCTATAAAACCTCAATATTAATCCCGAATTTTCATCTTAAACTATTCCATAAATAGTTAACCTTAAGGATCCACCAAAATATTTCTAACCAAATTCAATATAGAAAGACTTAGAATGAAGATAACGAAATTTCAAAAAAAACATTACTTTATTCCCCCAAATAATATAAATATGCCCTTAATGTCGCACGCCAAACATTAAAGTACCTTGATCAGGTATTACTTTTGAGTTTGTTATTATTTCATTCATTCATAAGTATGTTATGTTATTTGTTTCTAGTTAATCTAATTTTACATTGTTTACATGTTCGGTTATTTATTTTTTATTTTTTACTATAATTTAGGGTATATTGTATCCACAATTCCACCATAGACCCTCTCAACTAGTTATTGGTATCCTTCATATATGTATATGTTACTATGTTCATATGGAATTTTATCTCCGACTAGGTGATTACGTTTAGGGTTACAAAAAATTTAACCGTAGCTATCTTATTTTTTTATTTTAGGGAGTTACTGTTCAGTTGACATAGAAATGTGTCAAATATTGTGATGAAACATAGATTGGTGTATCACAAAAACTGTTCTTGAGTGAAGTAAAGTAAACCTGGGCATGGTATTGGTTTTTTTCATATTCTATTATGATTATATGACTTCACCTCATGTGACACACATGGATTTCGAGGTTTGTGATTTATATATTGATTTGACTCTTGTCTATATCGGTAAGAATCATAATATTAATCATTTTCATCTTATAGTTTTATCATGACATAAATGATTCTTGTATTTTATTATACCAATTATGGGGGATTAAACATCTTTGTTTTTAATAATCGGTATTATTTTTGTAGATATGTGATCTTGGTGACATTCTATTTAGTTAAACGAGTATGCATGTATTCTTCTAATATCAAGTCAAATGAGACTAATATGTGGTGAACCTAGGGTATGATGATGATGTCAAATAAGATAGTAACAATGATGGATATGTTGATTTAGTACTTATATGAAAATATTTTTTAGTTTTACTTGATATATTATTTTTGAGAATTAACTACCTTTGAAAGAACCTTGTGGAATTATCCATTTGTTATTTCCAATTAAGTACACTTCCAACTATAGCCTATGTGGAGTGATTCATGTTTCCCCAATATAATTATGTTAAACTATTTCCAGAATCATTGGCCTTAGCATGGTTGGAATGAGAGAAAAATTGTTATTAAATGTCTGGAGATATTTTTTTAAGATGATGTTTTTTGAGTTATGACCCATATTTAAACCTTTTACAGGTTATATATAATACCTTGTGGCCTTAAAGGAGAATCTTTTGTAACTATTTTTTTGGTTTCTCATGTTGAATAATGGTAACTAGAGTGAGGATTTAAAATATGATAGAGTAGTCAATTTTAATTCCATAGGGGTAGTTTTCATTGAAACAATTTCACATTCATGTGAATAAACATTGAATGGATTAAAAGAATTTTATTAATATTTACTTCCATCCTATGAGTATGGTTCACCTCAATTACTAGTGATCATGATAAAACATTGGGTTTTAGAGAGATTGGTTTCTTTTGGCGAGAAGGCATGGGTCAAAGTCTTTCTACACTGATGGTATGGAATATAAATCTGATTTTACACTGAGTGAATTATCCTTTGTGTCCAAAACTAGGAGGGTTATATAATGGGTGGATTCCTAGTGGATAGAGAAGCCGTAAATTAATTTTGATCCCATAGGTCCATGAATCATTGGAAAATAAATATTTTTGGAGTAAAGAGTGGTGTTGTCATTCTTCATTTGGAATGCATTGATTCAGCACCATACATGATATAGCTTTATGAGGAAGGTTGAATATATGGAGTGTGGTTGTGAAACGATCGTTGAAAATGTTTAGAGTTATATAGATGAACCTAGTATATAATGTGGTGGTAATTAATTGATTAATTCTATTCATATTCACCCATTATGTTATTAATTAGTGTGTTTGGAATGAATTTTTCATAGCATGGAATCTTAGATGTCTTGGTTTGGTGTGGATTCTGACTTGATGGGACAATATACAAATGTGTTGGATGTCCTCAAACTTCACAAGTCTGTTGGTGAACTTTTCTAACCAAATGAATGGATCAATGAATTCAGTGAACTACATTCTAGGAAATCCATGTTAGTTAAAATATTGGTACATGTTTTTGATAATGAGCTATGGATGAATAATCATTATTAGTCATTATGTTTCTGGATGGAATGATCAAGGGATGATTGGTGTGAATTAGGTATGAAATTATGCCTATAAGGATACTTGTTTGAGTATAACATCGATCTAGTCATGTGTGAAGAGACCTATCTCATGGGACGATTCATAGACATTCCTATGAATGAACATTTGATAGTCAAAGGGACTCAAAAATACTGATGAGTGTAGTATATGAGGGAATCTATTTCTATGATAAATTCATGATATTTTATACATATGTAACTCTATATAGAGACCATATGACTGATTCAGACTCCAGTAGAAATTGATGATAATTGATATGGAGTGAGACTATTGGGGAGTTGGCTTATAATTGAGAGCCTTATAGTAAGTGTATGTAGTTGATGTATCAACTAATGTTTTTCCATTGAATTTGGTTTTAAATTTTAAAGGTACTTGAATTAATTTAATGATACCTATAGGATTTAATTTATCTTAATCGGTGGTGTTATGGAGTGTCATTTTTTCAGGTTATGTGCCTTCATAGGTAGTCTTTTAGAAATGTACAGATAGGTGTATCAACATGAACCTATATCTGTTGGGTTGGAACCAGATACAATTCATCATTTTATGATTTATTGAGGTGGTTAAAAATAATTTGGGGTCTTCCTAGAAAGGCCAAAATTATTGGGTTTAATTGCTCTTTAGACGCACAGTGGTTTAGTTCAGAAGAACGAATGAGGTTTGGTATCAACTTTAAACTTGTTTTTTGTGTTTGATCGAGAGTGATGGAATTGAACAGAAATAGTACATTTATTGGGATAATAAGATATTTTTTCATATAATGATTCCTATGGTAGAAATTATCGTGATACTTCGGGGGAATCAGTTGGATACTTGATGGTGTTTCATGTTAGGTGGTTGTGGTGATCATGGTCATGATGTTGTATGACGACATTATTTTTATCAACATGTAGTATTATTCAGAAATATCCATGTAACAGGTGTATGATATGAATTTAAGAATTAATTCCTCTTTGGGGCATGGATTTGTCATTTGGGATGGACTGAAAATAATTCCTAGTGAATGATTATCAATGCATATTGAGAGGTATGATTCATGTCTATCATAATTTCTCGAAGATGAGATGTGCTATGGTGGAAAAATTATAACATCCCACATAATTATAGGTTCTGCATTTTAGAGATAATAAGAAATTGTCTTCTGGTTGACAGATAATTTGGAGATCTGAGTGACAAAACCATGTTTTATCTCTTTGAACATCCACAAGAGGAATTTTTAAACATGAATGGAATCATGAAGGGACAGTCGTGGATCATGATTTTTATGGAGGAGGCCTAGAATGTTTGAGGATTTTGGTTTTGTCACTGACTTGATGTTATCCCCACACAAATATATCCAGTCAAGAATATGCTTCCCCAATACCCATTATGACTCAATAGATAATTGGTGATCATGCATCGGGTGGCCCATGTGGTGCACTAGGTTATATTTATTAGAGGGAATTTTGGACATTTTATCGAAAGAGGACCCCCCATGTTATATCATCTTGTCATGACTACATAAAAACCATTTACTTGGTCACCTCCACTATTATACCTCAATGAGAACCCATTGATCCATGGTGGATCTATTTGTAAACCAATGGATTATCTACGAGATATACTTCATTTTTTATCATTATTTTCCTCCATCTTCATGCTGTTGTGGATAATCATGTCATTCCCCATGGTTTAATACTATTGGTAATTATTTACCTTTATAATAATTTTATATCTCAACTATCTGTGAATCTTCTTCAACATTGATCATTTTGATTATTGTTTGGTTCTTAGTATTATCTATACTAGAGAATTGGTTTACAATTCCATTGGATCTTTAAGGAATTCTATGAGAACAATGAATAATTAAGCAATCATGGCTAGAGGATGTGCTATGATGGTAGACATGTTTCATTAATAATAATTTCATAGAATTAATGTCCCTTAGTGATATCATTTAGGGTTTTTTCAAAATTCGTGTTGAATCGGCCAATAGACCGTGGAATTGATTTGGCGAGTTTTCTCATCGTAGATTCGTAAGTGTGTTGGTATTTGAAGAAAATTGTTCAATAATGTTTCAAATAAGGTACATCACATGGTAGAGTATCATATAAATGTTCAAATTTAATAATATTAAATTTTCCCTCGCCTTATTGGCATGTGTTATAGATTTTTCCTAGAATGAATTTGGAACTGTGTTAGAGACATTCCATGAATGGTTTTTCATGGTTATGTTTATGTTTTGACACATAGTAAAACATTCCGTTGGAATTAATTTCTTCTTTGAATGTATGTTTCCTTGTAAGGTTATAATTAATTAAAATTTTGGTATAATTATTTATTTGTAATTCTTTGGAATGATTTTATCTTTGTGGAGGTTGATGGAGGATAAATGGAATTTGATGACTCGTTAAACTATGGTGGGATAATCATGGGTGGGTGTTTGCTTGATTTTAGGTGGCTGGTCTCTTATGCATTAAACTATAGTTTTCTAATTTGTTTATTGGAACACAACATGTGGTTTTCCACCTTCAAATAATGACCCTTAAATTCATAATGTGTTATAAATAAAAAGTAATACATAACCCATTAATGACCCTAAAGTATTAATTAATTAAATCAATAATGCCTAATGTATTTGGAAAAAGATCTATGGTCTATAATGGACCCATATACACTAGCTATTTGTCGAACTCTCAGGGATGACACTTGGTCACTAATGTGCGTCATAGATTATATGGACCCTCTTGGGTGTGTGGTTGTGCTACATGATACTAAATCTTGTGATACCATGTTTGATACCTACATCAAATGTGTGTGTTTTTTGTGTGTGTTCATGTTTGTGTGTCTCTATATGTATTTCTTATGAGAGCATGTTTAATTATTTATTACATGTGTGTGTCTACAATAAGACCATGTTTGACGCTTTAATCAAATGTGTGTACCAGAGTTGCCTATGAGTCCTTATTTTACATGTGATCATAATTTTTAGGTATGAAATATTGAAATTTTTCATGCTTTTCCTTATTTCTACATACTATGATATGTATTGTTTGTGTTATTGAATAAACTTTGAAACCTTTCTTCACATCTTAAGATTTTTAGGGGGTTAGTTTTAGTTAATGTCCCATTATAGGGGAGTATGATGACATGATGATGGATCTGAACTATGAGTCAATTGATTTTATCAGTTAGATCGCATACTTGTCTTTTTGGTGTGGGACTAGATCATGAATGGGAATTGATAATCCATCAACTAAAGGATTAAGTGAGATAATTTCATTTAGGGGTGATTTTATTATCTTATTATCCTGAATATGTTAGGTGGGATTACCATTATATGAGGATAATGGCGGCTTTTTTGGTGGGAAATATAGTGTTCCTGATAACAACCACTATCAGGATGGGGTGTATGGTGTTCATAACTTTGAACACTATGGGGGTGGGGCATATGGAATATCCTAAAAGGAAGATATTGGAGAAAGTACTATTGGGTACATGCAACCATCCTATGTAGTGAATTGATTCACATCTTGTGGTGTATGGGGAAATAAATTAAAAGACATACTGAAAGCATCCTAAATTATGTATAGTTGGGGGTTGTGGAAGTTTTGAAAGTGCATAAATCCTATGTATATGGGTGTTTTCACTTACTTTTGCATTTGTGAGTATGTGACATGAATATGAATTTATGTATTTGGTGTTTAATTTTTGTTAAGATTATCACATGTACATACAATTCATTTTACTGGTTGGGTATAAGATTTCCTTAGTAGTGCCCTATGGAGTTATACTCCCACCCATATAAGATATACATGATACTTGGGTACCCAAATATCCCTCATTTTTTGTAGTTAAAGATTTGTTTTAGGCTTAGGTTGATATTTTAGAAGGATATGTCACTATGAGTGTAGAAACCTAGAGGTGGTGAAAATCAGAGTTGGGAAAAGAGAATATTAGTGATTTTTTTATTTATTTCATTTTTATATGTGATGGGTAAATGTGTGATTAGTTTCATATATTTTGGTTTGACTTTTGTGATATATGTTTATGTATTCATTCAAATGATGTAATGTTATTGGTTTTTTCTTACTGTTATTATATATTGTTTACATGTCTGGTTATTTATTTATCATTGTTTACACATATTGATGTTATATGATCCACCTGATTCCAAATAACAACCTTCCTACTAGTCGTAATCCTCTAGTGTCTGTCGATGTAAACCTAAGTTTATGTGGCATACTATCTCAAGCCTATTAATTTAGGCTAGATTCTATAGTGGATAAGTAGTTTTGGAAAAGTGTACATTCTGAAATATGAGTTATAGTTCATGGGATAATGGATTTTATATGAATTAAATGGATCTTAATCATAAAATTTATATTAAAAAAGATAAGGATTAGTCAAAAAATATAAATAAGAAAAAAAATCATTTTAGACCATAGATAATAGGGAATCAGTTGAATCCTCTAAAATTTTATATAGAAGTTTGAGGGATATTTATAATGAAATGTGAGAGAGAAATCTATGAGTGAATATCTGGGTATTCAGAGAATATAAAATTCTATGAGTTATATAAATTGTGAATGATTAAATTATATGAGTTCTATATCATATGATATTCATTAGGATGTGAATAAGAGACACAACATTTCATATGTATTTTCATACACATTTATTATGAAGAAAAATGTGAACATGGAAGGAATAGTAGACAATAATCTTTGTGGAGAGTTTGTGATATATTTAAATATTATAGGGATAGTGAGTTTAGAGGTTCATTATGTGTTCTATATTTTATTAAACAAATCAGAGTAGTGTTTCATAGTGTTTCAGGTTTGTATGAACAATTATGTCCATGATCATTCGAGTATCATATTTGGGATGAACCAAGTAAAATAACATTTTACTCTTGTTACATTGATAACTCTTGAGAATTTTTGAGGGATAGGTATAAGTTTTCCTCTTATTGGGAAAATTATATTATGATCAAGGGATGGTAAATTTTAAAAACTAACATAACCTAATTCATCACCCCTCCTTGGGGTATAGTCCTATAATGGGCCTACAAGTGATATCAAAGAAACTGTTTTTAAGGTCATGTATTCTCCATATCTAAAGAAAGTAAGTCATTGTTAATCATTAATGAATACCTATTTTGAAGTAATTATTTTTGATTGAATAATAATATTAAAAAAAATTATTTTGGTTCTCTGGGAATACAAATTTACAAAGCAAGATTACTCGTATTTAATTAATCATGGAAATTGCTAAATTTTTAGAAAATAACCATAATAAATTAGATGTATATGATAAATAAATAAATGAATTATAGGTAGCTTTATAAAACTATATCTATAAAATGAAAATTAATTATAAGAACTTAAATTTTATGCAATAATGTTTTGGAATATTTATGAAGGAGAATTTGAATATCGAACGGAACATTTAAATCTTTTCTGGAATAAATATAAATATTTGAGGACAATACCAACCAAAAAACATGATACATTATATGATTACCATAATGATAATTTTTAATACATTCATGTTAATGAATACAATATTGATTTTATAAAAATATTTTAGTGAATCTTAGGGAGAATACCTCTATTTTTCAATGTGAAGGTATCTATGCGTGAAGACAATGATCCAAAATAAGTATCTCTAAACAACCTACATAGAAAGCTTGTATCATATAAAATGAGGAATAATGAAAATTAACCAATATAAAAGGATAATACATAGTATATATCTTTTAAAGAGATGAATAATCATTTAGTAAAATAATATTTATATGGAAATTATTTCAAAGTAGTGATGTGTTTCTTTTCCTCAAAACATAAGAGAAGAAAAGGAAATCATAATGGAAAAATTCCCTTAAATAACATTATGTGTGGTAAATATGATAATAATGTGGCCATATGTCTTAATAAATATAAGGATAGTGATTAATATGATACTCCTACCGAGAAAACATTGAAGTATGAGAAGGATAAAATCCCTATATCACAATTTATTCAAAAGGGAAAATTTTATTTCACTATAGTATGAATGTATATAAGAAATAAAAGGAAAATAGGTCAAGTATTTTTGTAACCATAGGGAAGATTATATTGGGACTATTTTATATAAACCATAGGTTGATGATTGTGAAGATGAGAATAATAAAGTTTAGGGAAGGGTTGATCTTTAGAAAAAACTCACTGTAGGCTTGAAAAGATTGATTTAAGGAGGGAAAAAAGAAGAATCATATTGTGGTTTTTCATGAATATAATATTTATATAAAACAAAAAAAGATATATAGAATTAATAGGAGAAGACACTAATTGAAAATATTAAATTGGGAAATTCTTGAAACCTGAGGAGAGAAGCTGAGCTAAGGCTCCAAATTACAGAGAAGGACCATATAATTTATGATATATCTAAATATTTAAATGGTGGACATAAGATAATTGATTAACATAAATAATAAGTCATGATGTTTTCGCCGAAGTATCGAAAATATGGATGGAATATCAATCCTAGAATGACATCAGGAATTTCAATGGAATTAGTGGAAAAGAAATTTCATTGGGTTTCTTTAAAAGTGAATATTCTTATCCCACATGGGAAATTATAAAAAAATAATTCAAAGATATTGATGAGCATGATCCTATGGGGAATATGGATTTGGTTGATACTAAACCATAATATTTAACACCCTTAAGAAATATAGATTTTTAAGGAGATAAAAATAATTTTGTTCGTGTATTTATGATTGAGAAGAAGACGACAAAAAACAAGTTTTATTTCATTATAAAATTGACACAAATTCAATATTATTGTTCTATTTTATAGAGGGTTATTAATGAAAAATAACCACAAAATAGGAAAGCAGTTTTTCAAAATTTTCTTATGCCCTTAATATTAATTTTTTAATTATAATGTATTTTGGTACAAGGTGCATAAAATCTAAATATTTTATATGTATTTACTTTGAAATAAATATAAAGTATCTAAAAGTGTTCTTTCCATTCAACCCCAACTCTAAATGAACCCTGATATTTTATAACTTTATAAACATGATGTTAGATTGGAGAGATTGAATAGGATTAAATAAATTACAAAATATATATATAATTTTTTCCCTAAAATAAAATGTACTGACTAATTTCTAATAAAGAAAACATTAATTTATTAATAAAACAATTTAATGGTTAAAAGATCTATTTTCAAATAAATAAATTTTTCTATATGTTATGTATTTTTATTTAAAAAAGTATTTTGATCACTACGTATAAATGATTTCAAAAAATATTGATAATTTATTTGAATAAATTTATAATCATAAATACATTATTTATATAAACTTTACGAATAAATATAAAATCATATACACATAAATGGAGTTATTTTTTATAAAAAAGTTATTTGTGAAATGTTTTTTCATCAAAATAAATTAAATAAATGCCTATTTTTTATGTTTTTAGTAACATTTATGTATTATATATTCAATAATGTATTTTAAAATTCATTTTACTTGTTTTAATAGTCATTTAACTAATGTAAATTCTATTTTATGCTAAAACATGCATTTTTCTAAAAATAGGTATTCATTACTTTCAATATTCTTATATTAAAACTAATTTCTATAAATTATGTAAAATGAATGTTTTAAATAGGATAAAAATTTATAATTATAAAAATTAACATAATATAATATGGTTAACTTAATTTTTGTCATAATTAATAGTAAAAACAGTAAAGAAATTGTTAGTATAGTTCATGTTAAAATGAGTTTTCTAGAGGTTTAAAATAAGATATAAGGGTATGATTACAACATAATATTATTTAATTTTTATTTATTCAGTATGTTTATTCCTGTAGTATCTTAATTTTCAATCCTTATCCATTTTGGAATAATTATACATGAGAAATACATTAATTATATATAAATAATTTAATTAATTTTACGAGTTCCCTCTCACTAACTTATTAATGGACACCTCCACTCAACACTTACTCATGAATTGTGAGCATTAAACCAGCCATTACCTGATTGAAAACATTCCAATATTAGTTCCCTCTATCCTAGACCCATTTTTATTCCCTTAAGACCAATCTTTCATGGATTAATGTGTAAGATAAAGGAGGTCTCGTGAAGAAGAGCTATAAATATAAACTGATCGCTTTGAATTTTGTTTAATCATAAAACTTTTATAAAAATATTTAAGACAACATAACATGATGAATATGGTATCATAAATATATTTTTATTTTATTATGATAATTTCATATTATTTTTCAATCTCTTTTCCATCAAATGAAAACCAAAAGTATCGCTCATGCATTCATTTGGAATACCACCCCTATATAGCGATTGGATGTATTTTACATTAATACATTAAATAAAGTTTTATAATGATGTATTTATTGAGTATATATTATATTTAAAATATAATTTTATCTTATTTTATTTTCATTAGAAAATGAAAATAACTTTCATGCATACGTACAGACTACCATCTCAATGAGTCCAGTAATAAATCTTATTATATATACTTATTATATATGGGTATAAATATCTATATAATGAATGTATATGATTTATATATAATATTTTTCATTCTATAAAATATGTAACCATGATAACATTACATGGACCAGAACTTTCAATCCCAAAGAGACATGAAAAATGAAACAGTTAACACACAAAACGATGATTGTCATAATTAGTTATAAATGTTTATTGAGATGTAATAAGTGGATTCTATATGATATTATAAGTATTTATATGGTTTTGGTATACAATTATAATTAATTTAAATTTAAAATAATTTATTTTATAGTACCTATAAAGGATCTTAATCTTATGGTAAAGATTTTATGTTACTAACTAATTTTTAACATGATTTTTTATGACAAACATTCAAATTATTAAGTTATTTGATATATCTCTAAAATATTTTATTTATTTTATAATATAAAATTTATTTTCAAAAATAAAATTTTTTTCTTTTCACTTTTCTCTCTATATAATCAAAAGTGAAAAATAAATTTTAAGATAAATTGAATATGTTTTTCTATTTAGTTGGGTATCCTTTATTCCATGTATAAATTCCTAATAAAATGTTTTTAAAAATGTTTTTAATATTCTCTTATTATTTTTTAATGGAATTTTACCCCTATTTTACATGCTATAATAAGGCTCCAAAGGAATATTCTTGTTATTTTTTGAAGAAGGTACTTTTTACCATGATGTGAACCGAGTCATTATTTAAACAAACGCCACAAAAAATGGATTTTCTCACCACGATGAATAATATTTTCTTTGAAGAATCACTTCTAGAAATGGAGGAAATACAAACATATTATCCCCAATGGTTTATGTAAACCGTTGGAATAGGGATGTTGATAGGACTTTACCCAACGGTTTCAATAAACCGTTGGAATATAGATTTTTAGAAGAGTTTTAACCAACGGTTTTAAATAAACATTAGAATATGTGATTTTTTAAGAATCCTTTTCCAACGGTTTTAAAAACGAATTGGTAAATATTACCATTCCCAATCATTTTAAAAAACCGTTGGGAAAGTTTTCCCCAAAAATTTTCACCAGCCCCAATCCCCCATCCGCCCGATTGTAGACCTAAATCCCGAGACATATAGCTCTCTTGCTCGAAATATTCATCTACCCTTTAATCAGGTAGTTGTTTAGTTATGAATTTAAAATATGTAAGTGTTACCTTAGGTTCAAAGTTTTCCATCTATTTTTTTATGTTTTTATTTGGCCTAAACCAGAGGTTCGTGTGCTAAGGTGTACCTAAGAAGTATAATTTGATTTGTTTTCTGTTTTTGTTCTACACTTCAACTATTTCATCATGTTAAAGATCTTTTAATTTTCCAAATATAATATAGTTTTATGTACTTTAGTAGATATTATCATATAGTCCTCAAGGAGTATATAACCAATGGAATTGTTGAGACCCTTACCTTTTATAATGATATGATGAATGTATGATAATGGGAGTTCTAGTGTAGACCCTTATGACTAGAACTTCTATTGACACATGGTGCTTGATCTATCAATATTTTACTATGATATTTCAATATGATTGTTAAAAATGTATTTATTTTCATGTTTAATAAAACTATTTTCTTATTCAACAATACTAGGTGTATAGACATAGACCACCTGTTAATATTTAAATGTCAGAAGATGGGTTCCATCATCCATATCAAGAGTGAAGTCATTAGAACCTGGTCAAAATTCATTAGACATGAAAGAAATCATATTGATTGTGATGGAGGAAAAATAATTCACCTACTTAGTATATAATATCTATTGGTATGATGGTTAAAATCATAATGTTTGTTGGTTTACTGAATATTGCAACACATAATGGGAGGTTCCCATGGTGCAGTTTGGTGTGTCATTCCACAATATATCATTTATTGGGTTAGTTCTTATTTGATCAATTAATTGGTTGTCACTCATATAACCATTTTATGGGATGGATACCATTCATTATCATTTTAGATAATGGTCGAGAGATATGTTTTCTATTCCATGGGATTGTGAAATAGAGTTTTACAATCCTCAGATGTCCATTCTAGAGAATATCTGATGGCAACAAATTCCTATATTGTATGACCTTGTATATCATGGTAAGGTAAATATGATAGGTGATTTTTTAACCATGTTTTTATGGATTCTTATTTTTGATAAATGTTTTCAGGTTGTTCCATAAGGTAGATATTAAGTATATTGGAAACTGACCGTCATTGAAGGAATAATTTTTATTCACCATGCATTCAATGTTATGTTGAATCAAACTTTTTTTATTTAGTGTAATGGTAGATACATATAAATTACAAGTGTTCCTCATTCATGATGGTGGTTCTCAGTGTGTTATTTCCTATTTTTGGTGAATATAATTATGGATTAATTATAGTTGAGTTTATCGCATTATAGTTGTAATCAATTCTATTAAAAACCATTTTGAATGTTTTCCACTAAAATTGTCGCTAGCCCCAATCCCTCATCCAACCAATTACAGACCTAAATCCCATGACACAGAGCTCTCATGCTTGTAAAATTCTTCCAACCTTGAATCGGATAGTTGTTTTGTTTTTAACTTCAAATCTATAAGTGGTACTTTAGGTTCAATGTTTTCCGTCTATTTTTTTTTATTTGGCCTAAGTCATAGGTCTGTGCGCTGTGGTATACCTAAGATTTATAATTTTATTTGTTTTCTATTTTTGTTCTACACTTCAACTATAATTAGTTTGTGAGTCAAATGTTTTGCGTCAACTTAATTTGAATTACTTTTATCCACTAGAGTTAGTGAACGATACTAAGGGATTGGGGCCAGTTAGAGTAGTGGTGAAGGTGTAGGTGGGGTGGGGGCTGTGCAGGTGGGGGTGGGTTGTGTAGTGTGGGGTGTTGGGGGAGAGGGGATATGCAAGGGGAGTCTGCTGGGGTGTGGTGGATGTGAGGGTGTGGGGCCTATATAGGTGGGGGTGGGTGATGTGTTGATGGGGGTGGGGTGGGGGTTGTGCAAGGGGGTGGGGTCTAGGTGGTGGGGTGCAGTGGGTGGGGGGAGGGGTGTGCAGGTGGGAGGATGTGCAGTGGGTGAAGGGGGGTGTGCAGGTAGTGGTTTGTAGTGGGGGGGTGGTTGTACATTTGGGGGTGGGGGTGGGTTTTGCAGGTGGGAGTGGGGGTGGGGATAGTGCAAGTGGGGTGTGTAGGTGGGTGGAGGGTTGTGCAAGTGGGTGGGGGAGGGGAGTGTGAAAGTGGGTGGGTGGGTGGGAAAATGTAAAACCAAGTTATTTGGGAATTATTCACTTAAACTGTAAAACCGGATTATTTGAAATTGAAAAAAAAAGATAATCTGGTTATTTTGGTTCTGTATTCTTGTTATAGAATCATTAGTGATTCTGTACAAGGATATTTATGTCACACACTGACTGTGGATTTAGGTTTTATTGATTTTCAACATCCTAGTTTGGGTAGGGGAGAGTCACCGCTTGGAGGTATTTCTATATGTTGACATACTTATCTGGAGTTATACATCTCTTGGGAATCTGGCAGTTTTCCTTCCAATTTATATGGTATTGTTCTGTAGTACATTGGCTTGTTTATGCATGTTTAACTGATAGTGAACATCTCCCTTTGGAGTTATTTTTTATGTATACTGTATTTTTATCTTGTATTCGCAATGCTAGTGGAAAATCATTCCCACGTTCATTTTTTATGATGTCAGGTTCTATTCACCATCCCATGTGGATCAGGAATCCTTGTGGATGGCCCACCCACCACCCTGGACACCCCTACCCCATGGACAGCCCCCAAATCTATGGACATCTCACACCCTAGACACCCCAACCCCCCTGCATAGCCCCGACACCCCCGTGGAGAGCATGCCCACCCCCTTTGACACCCTGTACCCCCTTGACAGTCATGTCACCCCCGTGGACATCCCACCCACCACAGTGGACACCCCTACCCCCTAGACAACTCCCTAACACCATTGGACATCATTTTCATCCACTAGACACCCCCTCCCCTCGTGGACAGCCCCCCCCCCCCCCCACAACCGTGGACAGCCCGCCCACCCCCCTGGACACCACCTACCACGCTGGACAGCCCAACCACCCACGTGGACAGCCCACCCACCCCCTGGACACCCGTACCCCCTGGATAGCCCCTCCCACCCCCGTGGACACCCCTTACCCCCCTGGGCACCCCCCACACCCATGGATAGACCCACCCACCCCCTGTACACCCCCTACCCCCTGGACAGCCCTGCCACCCTAGTGGATAGCCTCCACCCCCTGGACAGCCCCCACCCCCTTGGACAGCCCCCAACCCCCTAGACCACCACCCAACCCCTGGACACCATCCACCCTTTGGAACCCCCCTACCCCCATGGACACCCCCTATAACACCCCAAGATTTCATAGTACGTAATTTCTTCAATGTAATTCAATAACTTTCACTACATGGAACATTGAGTTCAAACGCACCACGACTTACCAAACTAGCCGTTCAAAATTTGGTATTAATAGTATTAAATGATTTTTCAACTTTATATAGTCCTTATAATCTTAGAATTTATATTTTGAGTTTCTTAGACATAATGTAAGAACAAATTCATTTTTTCATATGAAAGAGGTATTTTTCAAAAAATGCAATTTTACCGCCTTTTAATGGTGATCCCTTTTTAAATACAATATTTGAAACTTTTATATATACAATTTTAATAAATAAACTTCTTCTTTATAATCAAGACATAAAAATTTAGTTTCAATAAATTTTTTGTGTTTTTTTGATAACTTTCATATTTGGGTGAATAGTGAAAAATACTATATTATAAATGAAAACTTCTTTCTTAATCAAAATAATTTATAGTGTTTAATTATACATTTTAATGGTTTGGATGTATAATTATATTATATATTTACTATTTAATTCAATTATGGTCATTGTATGTGATTTCACCTTGAAGATGGATATAAACAAGTGTCAATATTTTGACAGTTATTATTTCTTAAAAATACGCATTTTGTTTTTGACAGAGAGAATTATTTTTAAATTAGATAATTAAACTTATATGTTTTAAAATTGGTAAAATAGAATTAAATTTTGGATTCTGAATATCATAATTAGCTTAGGGTGAATTTTTGGTATTTTTCTGAAAACATTCAATTTTTTATGAATAGTGAAAAACATTGAGTTATAGATTAAAAACGAGTTTTTATTTAAATTATTATTTATTTTATTTAAAATTATTTTAGGTCAAAATAGATACATAATACCTATGTATGTTCAATGTAATTCATTGGAGTCAGTTTATAATAATTTTGGATATATAAAAAAATTGAACTTTTTGCCGTCTTTTACCTACCACATAGGAGTTTTAGCAAATTTATATAAAACATAATTTTACCACTTCTGTGAGTTAAATTTCAAAAAGCCGAGAGACATAGTTAATATAAATTAGTAAAATTTGTTTAATAAGATAAAAATAATTTTTGTTGAATAGTAACTCTTTGTTTTTATTTACCACGGTTAAAAGTAAATAGAGTAATTAAGGGTAAAAATAATATAATTATTACCCTAACACGTGTCCTAATTCTATTGGATAAATATAATTTGACCAAAAACAACCATAGGAATAAAATATGAACTTATTTGGTCTAATTGGATTAGATTAGGACGTTTACTATTATTTAAATCAAATAAGAGTTAAAGGTGTTAAATTCAGTGTTTAATAACTAAACCCTTTTTAATATAGGGTTACACAAGAAGATAAATTATACTATAAATATTCAATAGAAAGATAAATGGATTAAATACATAATGGTATTTTATTTATATTTTTTATTCATTAAATAATTTTATTTATTTATGTCACAATTATGATACAGTAATTCGCTAATTAATTAAATATTAAAATAATTGATATTATAAATATCCAAATAAATGTAATTTGAGACTTTTTATGAATTACACTAATTTTATATGTTAAAATTACATATTAGAGTTAGTTAATTTTATTTTTTTCGAATTAATAGTTCAGTTATGAATTTCGAAAAAACTAAATACCAAATAGTGTCAAAATTTAAATAAAAGAGTTTTTAAAACAAATATTATATTATTAATTGATATACTATTCCTAAACAACTATTGTTCTGCCAAAACAGTTATATAATGATATTTGTATCATAAATGAACAACTTGGGGTTCTCTTAGAAGTATATAGTATGTTTATTAACCATATAATATAAAAATACAAAGAGACATGTTAAATTTCAAACTATTTAACTAAGAGTTAAATCTAAAAGATAAGGTTAATATACTGACCCAAACCTATCTAAAGCCTATTGGTTGATTTTTTATTGACCCATACCCGCATTATCATTTAAATAAAACACTTTGGAGACATTAGAAACAGAAAATGAGTTTATTATAAAATAATATTTCTAGCTTTTCCTAAGGTTCCCCTCACTACTCTTATAAAAGGGCACTCCACCTTCTCTCTAATTCACACCATCAAAGCCATTTGGCTCGGCCAAACCCTACTGAAATACCCTCTCAACAGTCCTAACTTCATCTTAGAGGCCTTCCATTAGTCATAATGACAATATAAATAACCCTTTTGATCAAATCAAAAGAAATAACCCGAAGAAGAGGTAAATATTTCATCACCTCTTTCAAGTTCCGTTCTTCTTCCACTTCCCCTTTATTTGTTGTTTCCATTATAAAATAATGACTCTAGTACTTATATATACTGTGGTGTTTTTTTAAATATGGTAAAACCATATTCATTATTTTATCCATCCATTGAATGATATGTCACCATATGTGCGTATGTACGGCTTACCATCTCCACGCCGTGGTGTAACTATTATTCAATACATTATTATTTGGATGGGTGTAATAATGATGTGTAATTGATGTAACAACTAAATATAACATGATAATGATTCAATATATATGATATAAAATCCAATTATATATTATTTTAATATCAAAATAATGATATTGTTTGTCGTGCGTACGTGATGATTATCGTTTCCACGAACGCGGTGAGAACCATTCCCCATCTTATCCATTCAAGACTAATTTTTATTAGACGATTAATAATAATATCTGAAGAGTTAATATCATTTTGAATATGGATATGATACTTCCTATCCATAAAAAATATTACTTGCATAATAATGCATATAAAGGAAAATTAATCTGTTAACACCGGAAACAATGATAATACTAAGATATTATTAACAAAGAAATGTTAAAAGATCGTATATGATATCATATTAATATATATGATTGTTTTATAATTTAATCAATTTATTTCACCATTATACAGGAGGTTAACCTACCCTTGACCAAGTAAAAGAACAAGGTAAGGGTTAATTTCTCAATCTCATTATTATTCAAGATTGTTTATGGGTATGTTTTTAATGGGACATATTTATTACTCATGTACATGTTTCATAAAAGAGTTTTCAATTGGATTATATTTAAGGGAATATATTACTAAAACATCATTTTAGATGTTTTAAATATTTATTCTTCGAAACTATTTTCATTAATGTCGATGTTTTCAAAATGGGTTTTAAGGATTTATTTATATGGACATGAATGTTTTTAAAATGTTAATTCCTTTCAAAAGTTTCAATATAGTATGGGACACTTTGATACAAAAATGTATTTAAATTTCATCCTTTCAAAATTGTGTGACTTTTTAATGTTTTCATAAAAAATGATATTTCTCTCAAAGAGTTTTACATATCATTTTCATCTATGTCAACATCCTTTGAATGATTTTAAACTTGTTTGAAGTAGATTTATTAGGATACAAATATTCAATATTTTATTGAATTTTTTGTGATATGTTTGACTATGGATTTGTTATTTTTATTCCATTAATGGTTTATGGATAAAATACTGACATTTAGTATGGTAGTTTTAATACAAATGTTTATGTTATGATTAAACCTTTTCATATGAGGAATGAATTGGACTTTGTATGTGATAGGTGGAGCCCGATATATCTCCTCAAGGTATCAGTATATCTCATGAGACAAACTAGTGTCTTGGCACAAGGCCTTGATAAAATATTATTTGTATTCCTGGAACAAGTCCTTGACTATGTGGTTATAAAAGTCTGGAATTATGCATTCCATCATTATGAAGTGGCTATTGACATTTCATGTGATTATTCAACTAGTAGAATATCCATGTGAGTATGTAAATGGAATTATTTTGATTTATATTTTCCATATTATAATGTTGTTTATGTTGAAAATGATTTTTTTAGTTCTATACATTGCCTAAAAGGTTTATGATTATTTATGAAAATTTCTTCTATATTTTTTATCCTTAATGATTATCTGAGCTCACCCATTTCTATGTTTTATTTTTTCCAGGATGTGAAGAAGTATATTAGGACTGACCTACAGGGATATTCTATGGGAGCTCAGTGTTTTCCATAGAAACAATGTTGTAGTAGTTTTCCATTTTATGATGTAATGTAAACCTTATGAATGTATCTAGTACTACCAAGGATACTAAACTAATCGGTATTTTGAGACGTGATCTTTTGTGATCATACCAATTTTATTTAATAATTCACTGACTCTTGGTAACTAGGGTCGGGGCATTATAGTTGGTATCCGAGGAACTTTAGTACAAACCTTGGAAACTAGATTTAGATAAACTCTGATTTGAGCACATAGCCCTAAGATAAAATTTTAGGATTAGTAAAGTAGGACTTCCTAGAATTTTTGTATTGTTGAGATTTTCTGAGTTTTCCATGAAATATATCTCTATTTGGATACAAGCAGGTAGAGGTGGCTCTGGCACAGATGTACCTAGGGGTAAAACCTGACAACAGCGCTTTGAGCTACACTCGAACGAGAAATGGTGCATGACAATGCACCTTTCTATACTCTTGGTTATGACACTCCTGGGGGATCTTCTTAGGATAATTATCATTTTATTTACAAATCATTATAAAAGATTTGTGAGTATATACCTCCTCAATGAAAATATTTTTATGATTACAGATTATATCCATAAACTGTTCAATTTATGTTGGGTTTTTTACAAGTTTAGAATTATTCATTGCAATTCATAAACTGACCTAGTGTATTCCATTGTATAGAAATGGCACCCAGTAGAACGAATGTGAACTCCAACAATACGTATGATCCAAAGAGTAAGAAGGATCATATCTTTCATGGTATTAAGAAGATATATATAAGGAAAATAGTCTCCCATGTATTCTCAACAGGTTAAGAAATAGAATCATTTGATATTAAGATATGTAAATAATTCACTAAGTCATATGGCTTTGAAGGGAAGCAGGAGAAGAAATGGATAAAAGAGAGAAAGAAGGATAAAGGGAAGTTGTAAAAAAATGATCATCCCATTTGTGATGACTATGGAAATAATCAGCTTGGTAAATGCTTGAAGAGAATTAGAGTTTCTTATATGTGTGTAGAAAAAGGACACCAAGTACATGATTTAAAGGGTAAGAAATTTTTTTTAAATGTACAATGTTTCATCTGCAATGAGTTGGGACACTACGCGAATCAATGCCCAAATCATCAGAGTATACGCCAAATGTTGCTATTTGATAATAATAATAATGTTATGATACTACCAATAATGAATATGAATTATTATATTTCATACATTGTTATTAAATTATTGTGTCATTTGAGTATTGTATTAATGATGCACATGTTAAAAGAATTATAGAGTATATAAGGATTGTACTGTATTACTATTTCATTAAGGACATGAGTTTGTGTGGAAAAAATAAAAGTGACTCAATAGTAGGTTAAAGTTTTGGAAAATATAAGGTTGAGATAAAGATAAACTATAATATGGTTCGGATACCGAGGTAGTAACTTTTGGAATAATACATTATTGATTTCGATAAATTATATTGGATATTTTTGAAAAACATGAAACAGATTGATGATTTGAATATTGCATCATTTTTGGAGTTTAAAACATTCTTGGATAGAAGGAGTATATCTAGTATTCTATAAGGAATAAGGGATCATGAATGTAATCAATACGGTTTTATTTTAATTTAGGATGTTTTAGTGTTTTAAAAGAATACACAATGAAGGTGTTCACATGTTATTACCTGGGAAAAAATAAATTCATTATATTTAAATTCCTTATAAAATTTGGACTATGAGTTTGGAAAGAAGTATTTTGGATAATTCTAATTTGAGATTTTTGTTGGATTCCATAAAAAAGGAAAACCCATAGGTCAAGGGGAAACCCATTGTGTCCAGTAAGGCCGTGAGACTTGAACCTGTAACTGAAGGGCGATAAGGGTGTATCACTTACCACTGGCCCACGTGATGTCCTGGATTGAATAATGTAGTTTTATTAAAAGGTTCTGAAAGATTAATTATAAATTCATCTTTTTTGGAACCATATACGAATAGTATAAATAATATATTTTTTAACGTTATATTATCTTTTAGAGTGAAAGATGAGTTAGTGGTAGAAATTAGTTAAACGATGGAACTCTACTTGTCAAGTATATATTTTTTTTATTATCTTATTCTATGAAAAATTAATTATAAAATTTTAGGTAAGGGATCTTAAAACTAAAAATGTGTTATCCTTATACCTTATGTTTTGTTGAAGCGATGATATTTTAAATCATCATTGATTTATGGCTTTGAGGCCCTCAATTATACAATTGTTTATGACTGAGGAACTCAATAAATCCCTATAAATATTTACATTTTCCCTCCAATTATGCATCTCTTATTTCCCACAATGTTCTCCTAATCAAGATCATAATTTTTGTGGTGACTTTTTCATTCCCCTTTTCCTCTTATTAAGAAAAAATTTATTAACCCCATTACTAATGTGGGTTTTCCCACAAATGTATTTTCTATTTTCATCCTTTTATTTTTGAAGAACAATTTAAAATTTTGAGTACACAATTTATTGAAGGAGGTAAGAATTTAACACCCCAAGATTTCATATTACGTTATTTCTTCGATGTAATTTAATAACTTTCACTACACGCAACATTGAGTTCAAGTGCACCACGACTTTCCAAACTAGTAGTTCAAAAGCAATTATGAATAGTATTAACTGAATATTGAACTTTATATAATACTAATAATTTTAGAATCCATATTATGAGTTTCTTAGACATAATTTAAGAACAGATTCATTTTTTTCGGATGAAAGAAGTATTTTTCAAAAAATGAAATTTTACCGCCTTTTAATGGAGAACCCTTTTTAAATATAATATTTGAAACTTTTATATATTAAATTTTACAAAACAAAAATCTTATTTATAATATGTACATGATAATTTTGTTTCAATAAATTTTTGGGGTTTTTCTGATAACTTTTATATTTGAGTGAATAGTGAAAAATACTATATTTTAATTAAAAACAACTTTTTTAATTAAAATAATTTATAGTGTTAAATTATAAATTGTAATTGTTTGGAAGAATAATTATATTATATTTTTTCCATTTAATCCATTTATTTTCATTGTATGTAATTTCACCTTGAAATTGGACATAAACAAGTGTCAATCTTTTTATAGTTATTATTTCTTAAAAATACGCTTTTTTTGGTTTTGACAATGGGAATTAATTTTAAATAAATTAATGAAACTTATATGTTTTGAAATTGGAAAAATAGATTTTATTTTTGAATTTGGAATATCAATATTAGATTTGTGTAAATTTTTGGTATTATTCTGAAAACATTCAATTATTGATTAATAGTGAAAAACACAGAGTTATAGTTTAAAACTGAATTTTTTTAGATAATTATTTATTTTATTTAAAATTATTTTAGGTAAAAATTGATAAATAATACCAATATATATTAAATTTAATTCATTGAAGTCAATTTATAATAATTTTAGATAAATAAAAAAATTTAAACTTTTTACCATCTTTTACCTACCTTCTAGGAGTATTTCCAAATTTACATAAAACATAATTTTACCGCTTCTATGAGTTAAATTTAGAAAATCCAAGGGAAACAGTTATTATCAAGGAATAAAATGTGGTTCAATAAGATAAAAACAATTTTTGGTGAATAATAACTTTTTACTTTTATTTACCACGGTTAAAAGTAAATAGGGTAATTAATGGTAAAAATGATATTATTATTACACTAACACATGTCCTAATTCTATTGGATAAGTATAATTAGACCACAAACAGCATTATTAATAAAATATTAAAATCATTGGTTCACTTGGATTAGATTAGGACATTTATTATTATTTAATTCAAGGAAGAGTTAAAAGTGTTAAATTCACTGTTTAATAACTAAACCATATTTAATATAGGGTTAAACATGAGATAAATTACACTATAAATATTAATTAAAATGATAAAAATATTTCCTACATAATGGTATTTTATTTATATTTTTTATACTTTAAGTAATTGTTTTTTAATTATGACAGAATGATGATGCAGTAATTACCTAATTAATGAAATATTAAAATAATTGATATTATAAATATCTAAATAAGTGTAATTTGAGACTTTTTATAAATTATACTAATTTTACAGGGTAATATGACATATTATGGTTGGGTAGATGATATTTTTGTGAAGTAATAATGCTGTTATGTATTTAGAAAAAACAAAATACCAAATAGTGTAAAAATTGACATAAAAGAGTTTTTAAAACAAATATTATATTATTAATTGATATTCAATTCCTAAAAATCAATAGATTGACCAAAAGACTTATATAATTATCGTTGTATCATTAATGAAACACTTGGGGTTCTATTGGAAGTATATAGTATGTTTATTAACAACATAATATAAAAATACAAAGAGGCATGGTAAATGTCAAACTATTTAACAAGTGTTAAATATAAAAGATAAAGATAATATAGTGACAAAACCTGTCTAAAACCTATTGGTTGAGTGTTTCTGACCCATCCCCACCATAGACATTCAATAATGCACTTTTAAGCAATTGGAAACCGAGAATTATGTTATTAAAAAATAATATTTCTACCTTTTCCTAAGGTGCCTCTCACTCCTCTTATAAAAGGGAACTCCCACTTCACTCTAATTAACACCTTCAAAGCCATTTTTCTCTGCCAAAACCTACCCAAATACCCTCTACATAGTCCTACCTTCATGCTAGAGTCCTTACTTTAGTCAGAAAGCCAAATTAAGTATCCCTTTTGATCAAATCAAATGGAAGAACCTAAAGAACAGGTAAATATTGTTTCACCTCTTTCAAGTTCTTTTATTCTTCCACTTCCACTTTCTCTGTTGTTTTCAATCTAAAATAATAACTCCAGTATATTCTATATAATTTTATATTATTATAAATATGGTACAACCATATTCATTATTTTATCAATCCTTTGAATGACATGTCACCATATGTGCGTACATACAGATTACCGTCTCCACGTCGTCGTGTAATTGTTATTCAATACATTATTTTTTTGATTGGATATAATAATGAAGTTTAATTGATGTAAATAATAAATATAACATGATAATTATTCTGTATATATTGTATAAAATCTAATTATATATTATTTTAATATCAATAGAAAGATATGTTTTCTCGTGCGTACGTACAGATTACCGTCTCCACGAACGCGATGAGATCCATTCCACATCATATCCATTCAAGACTAATTTTCATTAGATGATTAAAAATAATGTTTAAAGACTTAATAACATTCTTAATATGAATAAGATACATCCTCTAAATAACAAACATTACTTACATAACAAAGCATATAAAGGAAAGCGAATCAGTTAACGCGTGAAATGAGGATAATACTAATATATTATTAACAAAGCAATGTTAAAAGATTATATATGATATCATATTAACATATATGATTCTTGTATAATTTAATAACAATTTTTTCACAATTATACATAAGTTTAACCTACCGTCGACCAAGGAAAATTACAAGGTAAGGGTTAACTTCTCAATCTGATTATTATTTGAGATTTTTTATGGGAAGGGTTTTACTGGGACATATTTATTACTCATGTCCATATTTCATAACAGATTTTTCAAAGGGATTTTATTTAAGGGAATATTTTACGAAAACATCATTTTAAATGTTTTAAATATTTATTCATGTAAATCATTCTCATTAATGTCCATGTTTTCAAAAAAAAATTTATGGATTTATTTATATAGACATGAATGTTTTTAAAATGTTAATTACTTTAAAAAGGTTCAAAGTGGTATGGGAAACATTGATACAAAAATGTATTTAACTGTATTCCTTTCAAAATTGTGTGACTTTTATATTTTTTCATGAAAAAGGGATATTTCTTTCAAAATGTTTAGATATAATTTTTATCTATGACAACATCCATTTATGGATTTTAATCTTGTTTGAAGTTGATTTATTATGATACAAACCATCAATATTTTATTGAATGTTTTGTGATATTTTTGACTATGGATGTGTTATTTTTGTACCATTTGTGGTTTATGGATAAAGTATTGACATTTTTATGCTTGTTTTAATACTAATGTTTATATTATGTTTAAACCTTTTCATATGGGGAATGCATAGGACTTAGTAAGTGATGGGTGGGGCCCACTATAGGTCCTCGATGTATCGGTAGGTCTCATGAGACAAACATGTGTCTTGGAACAAGGCCTTGACAAAATATTATTTGTAGACTTCGCATAAGGTCTTGAATATGTGGTTATGAAAGTATGGCATTATGTATTCCATCATTATGAAATTGGCTATTGATATTTCATTTGATTATTCAACTAGTAGAATATCCTTGTGAGTAAGTAAATGGAATTATATTGATTTATATTTTCCATATTATGATGGGGTTTATGTTGAAAATTATTTTTTTCGTTCTATACATTGCCTTAAATGTTTGTGCTTATTTATGATAGTTTCCGCTATGTTGTTATCCTTACTGAGAATCTGAGCTCACGCCATTCTATATTTTATTTTTTCCAGGATGCGAATAAGTATATTATGACTGACCTGTAGGGATATTCTACGGGATCTCAATGTTTTCCATGGAAACAATGTTGTATTAGTTTTCCATTTAATAATGTAATGTAAAGCTTGTGAATTTATCTAGTACTTCCAAGGCTACTAAACTAATCAGTCTTTAGAGACTAGATCTTTTGTGATCTTGCCAAAATTATATAATAATGCACCAACTCTGGGTAACTAGAGTCAGGGCGTTACACTCCCGACCCCCTAGATAGCCCCCACCCTCTTGGACAGCTCGCCCACCCCCTGGACACCCCTACCCCATGGACAGCCCTACCACCCACGTGGAAAGCTCTCCCACCCCCCTGGACACCTCGTACCCCCAGGTCAACCCCACCACCCTCATGGACTGCCCACCCACCCTCTTGGACACCCCTACCCCTATAGACATCCCCACCACCCTCATGGACATCCATCCCACCCCTATAAATACCACCATAGACAGCCTCCCCCCCCCCACCCCTATGGATAGCTCGCCCACTCCCTATATAGTACCTACCACCTAAACAGCCCTTCCACCCCCGTGGACAACTCGCCCACTCCCTGGACACCACATACACCACAGGACATCCCCACCACCCTCATAGATATCCCCTCACCCCCTGGAGACCTCGTACCCCCTGTACAACCACGCCACCCCTGTGGACAGCCCGACCACCCCCCTAGACACCCCATACCCCCTGGACAGCCCCCCCCCCCCCCCCCACCCCCATGGACAGACCACCCACCCCCTGGACACCCACCCACCCTACCCCCTGGACACCCACCCTCCCTCACACCCACCCATGTGGATAGCCTACCCCCCCCCCCCGGACACCCCTACCCCGAAAAATAGCCCACTACCCCCCTTGATAGCCCCTAACCCCCTGGATGACCCCCCCCCCCCCCCCCCCCCCTTGACAACACCCTTCCACCTATACACCCCACCCCCCCATGAAACCCCCATCCCCATGGACATCCCCCACCCCCTTGGATAGCCCCCACCCCCTAGACACTACCCCACCACCTAGATACCCCCAACCCCCTGGATTCCCCCCACCCCCTGGACTTACCCCACATAGGACAAACTCCCTCACCCAACCCCCATGATGACCCCCACCCACTGGACAGCCCCCCACCCCCGTGGATATCCCGCCCTCCCCCCTAGACACCCCATACCCCCTTGGACACCCACCCCAACCGTCTGGATAGCCCCCACCCCCTTGAAGTCCCCTACCCACTAGGACAACACCCCCAACCCCCTGGACAGTCCCTTACCTTCCTTGACATCAATATCTAATTTCAATCTGCAACACTATATCATGCCAATATCATTGATAAAAAATACAATCCAATCCATAAGAACATCAATTCCCCCCTTTTTATTTGTTTTACAGTACCAACAAGAAAATCATACACCAATATGTTTGTATCTTTTTTCAAATTATTGATAATAAATACAAATGATATCTTGGGATCTTCTCATTTCATTTAACTTCTCTAAAAATGTCATCCTATCCTTATTTTACTCATAATTACATCATGCATCACCTTTTGATAGAATTAAAGTTTCATTGAGAACTTACCTAAGAGACATTGGTTAATTTTCTATATATCTAAATGGGATAACATAGAAAATAAGAGAGAATTAACTAAGACATAAAGGTTGTGCATTAATAAACTCAACATGTGATGCCATTTTAAAATAACTAAAATTAGGGGTTGGTATAAGTGTTACCAACGGTTATAAATGCTTTACCAACGGTTTAAAACCGTTGGTATATAATAAATTTCTAGTAGTGACTCCTTAATAATATTTCATGGTTATTTTAAAATAGGTTTGTTCGTTAATATTTCCAAAAAAATAGATTTTAAATAGGTGATTTCAAAATAAAAATATTCTTTTCCTCAAGGAATATTCCAGTGGACTTTTAAATTAATTTCCCATCTATGGTAACATTGTTTATATAACTAATGATTTTATAGGGATTTGATTCTATGGTAATATCCTTTTCTTTCTAAAGATGGTTTATTATTATGATAATTAAATATTGATGAAACTAATTTTCTTTACCATGGATTATTCTATGAAGAAATAAGGAATGTTTTGTTAATCATGTGGTATATATATAAATGGATTAAAATTATGTGATGGGTGGTTAATTAATTTACCTCCAATTAATTGGGTATATATTAATGTGGTATGAATTCAAATGGTATTTGTGTGGTTATCCAAATCCCAATAAGGGTACGCTAGAGGTTATCCTAATCCCAATGCAGGTACATGGGTGGTTATCCTAAGAATAAGATGTAACAAATATATTGGTGGGTAGCCTTTACAAAACATTTCTATGATTGTTATTATAACAACATTTATTACACTCTTTTATGACATCGTCATATTCCAATGTTGTGATATCATGGATCATTATTTTTGATTAATTTTTTATTTATATAATATGAACTACCATGTTTTATGCCATAACTCATTATTAGGATATATGAATTGTTGGGCATGGTTTGAAAATGTTAAGAACAATTTCTCATACCCTTATTCTCGTGTTATTCTTGAATGAATATTGATATCTCCATTTTTATCCTTACCAATAATTTGATGTCACCCTTCTTATATTTCAATTTCTCTATAATATAAAGAAATTTTTTTAAGTATGATATGTATATGAAGGGTAATAGTTCTAAATAAAATAGTAGGAGATGATGTAGATCATTCCTGTACCGGTTTTTTATGTATCCATGTTCCCAAAGACACTAAAATATTATGTTTATGGAATTGATAATAAAAATATTTTATGAATATTTATCTAATATGATATATTATTTATGTATGAAATGTTTGGGTTTCCTTAGTTGGTATTAGAGGAATTGTTTATATTTTCTAAAAGTAGTACAAGAAAAATATAGTAAGAAAGATTAAGATAAGATTATGTGTATTATTAAATTTGGAGTTATGTTAAAGAGAGGATTATGTTTATCCTATAAAATACATCCTTTTTAGATATCAGAATGTTGATTCAGCTATGACACAAATGAACAACATTGTAACAACTTAAAATGGGGTGGATTGGGTATTAAATGTATGGTCACTAGTGCAGGATGAGTGAACCTATGACTACAGATCTCTCTAGACACTCCCAATGGATATGCTTGGTATAAATCACATTTTATTTATGAACAATTATTAAGGATTCTGGTAGATGATGACAATGGAAGTACTATGTTAAACCTAAAATGGAAAAGATTTAAAAGAATGTTTCATTATTTTGGCATCCTATAAATGTTTTTCATGATTATATGATTCCCCAAAACAGTTATTATTTCTATTATAATGATTTTTGGTTTTATTCAATATATGGAACTAGAATAAATCCTAATAATGTTGAATAATATAGACAACGAAATGATTTTCCTCTTGAGAAACTGAATGTTATAGGTGATGGAATGAAAAATCATGTTGTTATTCCTATTAAATATTTTCAATATGTGAGTTATTTTTATCTTCAAAATTATAAATATAGAGAAAAACATTTTGTAGTGTCCTTTAGGGGATATTTCCACCATATTTTATTGGGCTATCAAATACAATAGTTTCTAAAAAATGGATCATTACAACTAAAAAGATATTTTTTTATTTGGTGTTCAGAGCATAAAATGTTCATTTTTATTTTTTATCATTTGGAAGGTGAAGTTTGTAAATAGATGACTCTTATCATGAACATGAATAAATATGAAGATATTGACTCAATGGAGTGGGATTAGTTTACATGTATATTTCTCCATATTTACTTCCCTCGTATTCTTCTCTTAAAAATGAATGTTGAATTACTTGAGATAAAGATGATTGATTATGAAAACATTAGTTCCTATGGGGAAATTTTTACAAGACATATATGATACTCTTCTAGAATCATCATCCAACCAAAATGTAATTTAGATTTATTCTTTAGTTTTATAAAACCATGTTTTTAAAAGGTAATTATCTGAAAGATACATTATTATCCATGATGAAATCATTCGAAGTGCTCTCAAGGTATAAATGGTGATAAGAGTCACCGATAAATCTCATGGTTTTGTTAATAAATTAAATATGGAAGTCGATGGAAATTATAATAATAAAAACCATGGAGGCATGAAGATGAGTTTTCCATTAGTTCAAAACAAAGAAACAAAACATAGAAGAAATTTCTATAAGGGGATTAGTTTATGTATTATGTGAAAGATGGAATTTAAAGTAACTTAAAATAATAAATCCCATGGAGGAAAAAATATTAATAACTATTTAATACTAAATTTTGGAATAAATCATGGAGTAGATTTTTTTTAAGGGTAGAATTTATTTACCTATATGTGGAAAGTAAGGTCATTGTAAAATCCAAAGCTAAAGTGATGAGAAAAAGTTAGACAATGACATGAATTGAGAGAAAGATCAATAAAATTCACCATAAAAACTCTAGTGTTTAAAATGAATGGAGTTTGAGAATTATGTTAAACAATGTTCAAATATAAGGGTTAATGATGATGATCAATGTCTGTAAACTCATATTCCAAAAAACAATATAAATTTTCATCTGATATCTATTACTAATATGGGTTATAATAATAAAGTGTTGAAATGTACACTTCCCATAAACTGATATACTACAAATGTCTTATTGTATTCAGAATCTACCAACTATTATATGAAAATTTGATAAGTGTATCACATTTCCACCACAATAATTATATCTTGAATTAGTAGTGATAAAACATAATGATATAATCAAAGAATATCATGTACATTATTATTTCCCAATTTAATTTTTTGGGAATTGTCTTCCAAAAAATATTGTTATTCTCCCTATTGTTTAATTTGATATTATTTTGGGCATGGATTAGCTTATTTTATATATATACAATATAAACTATCAATGAAGATAAGTCACATATTTATATTCTAAACCAACCTATGATCATTTATCAATTTGAGGATAATTTGGACATATATTGGAAATTATATCTGGTTTATGGGTACTAATTATTCTTCAAATGGATAATTTATCTTATATGGTTAGTGATAAATTCAACATCAAATATATCCCCATCATATTGTAGTTTTTTAATGTCTTTATATAATGGTTTGTAGTTATTTCTCTGAATTGTGAATTTTATTTTCCAATAGAAATCATACTTAGTATTACATCTATTTTAAATACATTATTTATAATATTCCAAATTTAGTTTTAGGAAATTAAGAAGAAACTCCTATTTAATATTGATAAGGTATTCACTCGTCCATGTGTGTCACTATGGGGTATACCTGTGATTTTTGTTAATAAGAAATATATATCAATATAACAGTAAATTGATTATTAGGAACTTAAACAGATCATGATCTAGAATAATTATCATCTTCCCCTTATTGATTATTTCTTTAATCAATTACTAGATGCTCAATATGTTTCCAAAATTAATCATTGATATAGATACTATCAATTGAGTGTCAAAAGTCAGGAAATTATCAATACATCCTTCTGTATGAGGTATAGAAACTATATATTTATATATAATTAATTTTTTATTAATAATTACCTCTGTATATCCATGGATTCATTGAATATATTCTTTAGAAATTTCCTTTAACATTTTTGGTATTCATTATAGAAATATATTCTTATTTATTCTAAGAGAAAGGAAGATAATGAATATCACTTAGGGATTGTATAGAAGACCATGTGCAAGGAGAAGTACTATATAAAAATTACCAAATATAATTTCGGATATTTAAAGTTGCATTTTTTGGGTAATAAGATTTCAATAAATGGTATATTTATGGATCTATAAAAGACAGAAGCTATTGAACATGTCCTTGTCTGACCATGGTGACTGAGTTCCATAATTTTCTTCAATTGGATGTAGATTATCAATTCATTATGAATGATTTCTCATGGATATATAATCAACTGAACAAGGTATCCCATAAGTGATTCTCGTTCCTTTGTATTGATGAATTTTAATGAAATCTCGTGGAAATGGAGAGAATATTAGTTAGTTCACTTGTACATACACTACAATGCATTGGAGAAAAGATTTTGATTTATAGGTATATGTTGAAGAGGCTTGGACGTGTACTTATGCATAATTAAACTCTTATAGGTTATGCCACCCACTAATTAATGTTTTTTGCAAAACAATACCTAACCCATGACCTAGACTAAGTACAATAATCATTGAATTAATGATACAGAGGCATTATGTTTATAGAGGCATGACATGTTTAAAAATGAAAAAAATTAAATTATATTTTCACCTAAAAATATTTGAATATTCAATATAGAATATGGTTCGTGCTGATTATAGAGTATGATTTATGAACACATTACCACCCTCTGAAAGTGAACAAGGTCGTTGATTATTTGAGTAGAAAGGTTCACGCTATTTTATCGATGATAAGGCTAAAACAATGGCAAAAAATTTATGGATTTTTAATGTATGTGACATGAAATATTAAATAAAGGGGATAAATATTATCTTACTCAAATGATTGTTCAAAGAACTATCCATCTGAATATTAAAAAGGTGAAGAAGGGAGATGTTGAGATTCCGTGTAATTTAATAAATGTTCTTTAGTTCAAACTTGATTATGATGCAATTGTAACATTCTGGTACTAAGAATGTGTATCCTTAGTACAATACTTGAAGAATGAGCTGTTGTAATAATCTTATAGTTCATCACTCTCCATTTATCCTAGAAATATAAATATTTATAGTGATATAAAAGATTATTTCATAAGGGGAACATGAAGAGATATGTTGTGGAGTATGTATCTCAATGGAACATATTTTGGAAATTCTAGTTTAAGAGATAGAAGTATAAGATGTTGATACAACCATCAGCCATAAAATAATTGAAATGGGAATGCATCCCCATGGATTTTTATGTTGAACTCTCCAAAACATCCAAAGGGAATAATGATATTTGGGTTGTAGTCGATCACCTTGCGAATTAGTCAAAATTAATATCTATTAGAAAATATTACTCACTTGATTATAATTTTTTATATAAATTAATCCATTGTTATGTTTTCAAGGATTTCAACATTTTAATATATCTGGGTTATATCTATAGTTTACCTTATTGTTTTGGGAAAATTATTCGACAAAATCTAGATATAGAGTTTTTTTTCATTATTTCTTATCATCCTAATACATATGGTCATCTTGAAAGAACCATTAAAAACCACTAGGATATAAAGAAATCATTTTCTATGTTCTGAAATGTTTTTGAGACCAACACCATCTATTAATGGATTATTCTTACAAAAATATATTTCAAAAAAGCATTTAAATAGCTCCTTATAAATCCATAAATAGAATGAAATGTAGAAATCCAATGTGCTGGTATAAAGTTAGAGAAATAAATATATTAATACATAATATTCGTGATAAGATGGATTATGTAGTTTGATCTATTCAGCAGCACATCATGACTAATAAGAGTCTACATAATAGTTACGCAATCAATCATCAACATGATATGGAATTCAATGTAAGTTAGAATGTATTCCTATGAATTTATCAATTGAATATGGTTATTATATTCAACAAATAATTGAAATAATATCCCAATGTATATCGAACCTTTTGAGATTCATTATTATGTCGACATGATTGTGTATCTCTTGGAGCTTCCACCATACCTCTCATAAATTCACAATGTGTTCTATGTATCTTTTATAAGGATGTACATACATGATCCTTCACATGTATTGAACTTAAAGGTTGTAACTCTTTATAATTTTATTATATGAATTAAAACCTGTGTAAATTCTATATCATAATGATAAAGATTTATGGAACATGAAAACTCATTTAGTTAATGTTCGTTGGATAAAGAAGAAATTATATGAAGCTACCTGTGAACCAGAGGATATGATTAGGCAGATATATAATCATTGGATTATATCAGAGTGATTTAATTTATATGAAGAAATTAATTTTATTTTTGATATAATAAAAAATCAAAATATTTTATATGTATTTTATTTGAAATACATTTTATTTATTCAAAAACATAATTTATACACAACCCAGAGTTTAAATGAACCATAAAATATAGTTTCATTATAACCCACTCATTAGAATAGTGGGTATGAATTGGATTAACTAAATTATAAAATACATGTAAATGTTTTTCCAAATTTCAAATGTATTGATAAATGTCTAATAATCAATCCGTAATTTTTTTATAAAATCATTTAATGATTAAAATTAACATTTTTTAAGAAATGTATTTTTCTAAATGTTAATTTTTATCTAAAAATATATATTGATCACTATTGAAACAAAATTTTTATGAAATAATTTTACAATGAAAATAAATTATTAATCATTGATAGATTTGTTATATAATGTTTAGTAATGAAGATAAAACCATTTAATGGTAAAATGAGTTATTTTCCAAAAAAAATTACTTTTACGCGAGTTATTTTTATCCTATTGAATTGAATATATCATTATAGATTACTAGATTTATTGAAATTTATATTTAAAATATCCCATAAAATATTTTAACATCTATTTGAATGTTTTTACTATGGTATGAATGATAATAAATTTAGTATTATTCTTCAGAATTCAATTTTCTAAAAATGATTTTTATTGCATTCTGTCCACTTATTTTAATATTAATTTCTTCTATATATATATTTGAATATTTTTAAATGGATTAAATATTATATTTATCATAATTAATATAATTTAATATATTAAACTTAATTTTTTCCAAAAAATAGAAAAACAATTACCACAGTAATGGTTAAAACAGGTTTATTTGGGGTTAACATGCAAGATAAGGGTAATATTGACAATTACAATTGTCTGATTGTTATTGTTTGAATATATTTTGAAAATATATTATCTTAAGTTAAAATACATGCCCATTTTAAATGAATATATTTAATAAATACATTAATTATATTTATATATTTTAAGTAATTCCATGTGTTTCCACTCCCTCATTTATAAAAGGGTACCTCCTCTCCTACATTATTCATCAATTTTGAGCCTTCTAAATCATCCAATCTACAATACCACAGGATTTTGTGAAATACGTATTTCAAAGAAAAATTAATTTTTTCAATATTTTTTGTTACACACAATAATTATTTCACCTTGAGTTAAACTATAAACTAATGTTAGCTTCTGTTACATGCAATGCATTATTTAAATAAATCATGAATAACTATTAAGAAATTAGTATGTAATTTGATAGTTATCAACTGGAAATTGGAATATAGTGAATGAATAGAATTAACTAAACTATGAAAATATATGTTTTAAACATGTATATAAAATGAATTATTTGGTAACTAATTAATTAGAAATGATAATAAAAACCACTTCAAAATAAAGGAAATATTTTTAAAAAACAATTTTTATATGAAAAAACCCATTTTTCCCCATATAATAGAAAATCCAATTGTGGTGAATGATTTAAATTTAATTTATATATTAAATCTTGAATTAACTTTCTAACATTCATCTTATATGTTTCCTAGATAATAGAAAACAATAAATCCAATTTTACACTTAAAAACACTACTATTCTAAAAAGAAATTTTTTTGAATTTTTCCAACATATTTTAAAATTAATTTATTAAAAATTTATTATTATTTAAAAAAAAATTAATTTCATTTTTAAAATAATAATATCAAAATTATATAAGGGATAATTTTTGATAATTTTCACAGAAGATTAATTTTTTATGAATAATGAAATGTCCAAAATTTAAATAGAAAACTACCTTTTATATAAATTGTTTATAAAATTAAATATAATTTTAATTAGGATTTATAATTAAATTTTTTCAATTATATATCTATCAATCCAATTTATTTTATTGAATTAATTTTCCTAATGAATTTATATAAAAACACTGCAAGCTTTTGAACTTTTTAACTTTGAAATCCCTCTATCTCACCTAGTGTGTGGGATTAATTTAAAATTATGTTTTTTTAATAATATGAATGGAATTTGGAAAAAAATTCTATATTAGGAATAAAAATAATTTATATTATCTAATAATTTCAACTTAATTATTTATTGTAATGAATAGTTAAAATAGTAAAAATAATTATTTGTGGTTTAGGTAGAAATTTGTTTAACTTGGGGTTAAACAGAAATGGTAATGGTTACACATGACTCAAAAACTCGTCCAAAACCCCTTTAATGAACAAACTTACATCTTATTGGTCATTTTCATGTGAAAAATGTATAAAAAATGCTTTAATTTCAAAAAATTACAAGTGTTCCACTCACCCCACTTATAAAAGGTCACCCCTCTACTCTCTTCTCAGCACATTAAAAACCCATTTGGTTCACTAATTACCTATCTGGATAGCTTAAAATATTCCTTAATTTAATCATATATCATTATTATGTGCATAAAATGAATCCTTGTAAATATTTTTCTTCGAACCTGTGAAGGATACCAGAAAAAGAGGTTATTTTCTTCAAAGTCCGTTTTAATTTTAATTACTCCTCCAACTCCTTCAATTATTTTTCAAACATGATGATAAAATAACCTAGGTATAATAAAAAACTAATATTTTTTTATGTTAATGTAATGTTCTAGAACCATACCCATTTTCATCAAACGAGTTATGAAATTATCATTCATGTGTACGGTGAACTAACACCTCGTAGAACGATGTTATTCGGTTTTCCATTACCACCACACACAGTTGGGTATGATAGTGGATATAAATTATATATATGATATTCATAATATAAGTATACTTTTTCTATAATTATATCATATATACATATTTAATTTTCATTCCATAGGGGATACGATAATGTCGCTCATGTGTACGGAAGACTACCACTACATGAAGCGATGTGATTCATTTATCACTAAATATTTATATTGCTGATAATGATGATAATATTACCAAATATATATGGTATACATGACATAATTATGATATTAATTTCACATTTTCATTATTAAATTATAATATATAATTTTATTTCATCCCTTTTCACTCATAGAAATTTGATAATGTTATTCATGTATGTGTGGACTATCGCCTTCATGAATCGATGTGACTCTATGTTATCATTTCCTAACCTATTTAATGATATTAATACATATATTTAAAGATATAATACGATATTTAGGATATTATTATCATTCTATTAAGCTAAAATATTACTTATCCCATTTCTATAATTATCGTTGAAAAATGGAAATGTTACACAAGTATATGTACGACCAACCGTCGTCATGATTGTAACATGCATAATTTCTCAAAACCATATTTTATTGATGGTACTAAAAGTATGATTGATGTTTAAATATAAAAATTATTTCATTAATAGTAATATTAGAATATTGTACCATGATAAATTTAATATAACCTACAATAAAAATAAAAAACATATACAAAAAATGAAGTGGTTATTACCTGAAATGTGATTTTAACAATGAATTATTAATAAATAGGTTAGAAATGATCACAATAAAATATTTATCGTATAATATATATAATAATGGTTATATAAGAGATTTAAAATAATCATATATTTATTATATATCATGCTCAAACATGTATAATGGAATTCGATACTTAAATTAAGAGATTGTTGTCATAGTTTTTAATTATGTGAGACTCATTCCATATTCACTATCTATTTATTTTATATGGTGATTCTACAGCCAATGAATTTATTTTGTGATGTCTCTCTTGGGAATTATTTATATTTACTTATCCATTATAGGATCACAAATTTTATTGGGTTTTTAATTCAAAGGGTACCAAATCGTTAAGCGGTATTTATTGTCTCAATATTCTTTAATTGAGACATATGTTATTTCATGAACCTAATTTCATATTATATTTTTATACATCACCTTTTACATTTAATATCATGATTTTATTTATTATCATTATATTCCATGTTTCATTTAATCATATTCTTTCATGGCACTTATGAGTCAATGTTACCAATGCGGTAAAGGTTTTATGTTAAAATAACATCATTTATCCGAATCTTCCTGGATTATTCTTATAATGATAAAATATTACTCATGAATTTTCCCCTACAATAGTTATGTAATTTCAATAAATATTTTTAATTAATTTTTTTTCCATTTATGTACTCAATTTTTCAAAATAAATTTTTTAATAAAAATTGTCTTTATTTGTATCTTCAGTTATAACCCATTTTCTTCAAAAACCATGTTTTCTAAAACAAATCAAAATAGTTTTTTAAAATTGTTCAAATTATTTGTTAAATTATTTTTTATACATGTTTCAATTTTTACAAAAAGGTTTTCAAATCTATCTCCATGTCTTTTTACAAATATTTTACATTTTCATTATACCAAAAATATAAATGGAATCGTTGTTTTTGAGTTGTATGACATGAATGGTATTTTCCACCATCATGACCTATCAATATATTTAAATATTAATTTATAATTCTAAATGGTTATTTTCAATGAAAATTATTTTGAAATTTATATATATTTTTGAAAACTATTTTCATAGTGGAATTTATATTTTACTCATGAAATGTTTTAAATTATTTTAAAATATTACTTAAAAAAATTTAAAAGTTATTTTCAATGAAATTTATTTCCAAAATATTATATGGATTTTTATTTTTTAAAAGTTATTTTTGAAAAAAAAATCATTTTCCACATAAATAATTCCAATTGATTTATCTTTCAAAATCATTCTCCATGTAAGAAGAAATTTCATTTTGTAATTTATACTTTCCTGGGTATAGAATCCAAGGATACCATTCATATTACATCATTGACTATTTTATAATTAAAAAATATTTTTGAAACATAATAATATTCCATAGGTTATAACATGACAAAATTATTAGGAAACACACTTCTTTTTTCACAAGTTATGATATGTTGAAAAGATATAATGATTACAAAACTTATCTGTTTTAAAAAGGATATGATATGATTACAAGTTTATGAATCCCATCTTATTTCAAGGGTAATAATATAATTATTGTTTTATGATCTTATAGAATAAATTTGTTTGATTTAAATTATATGATGGTAGTTACCTTATAACTATGAATTGTGGTTACATTATAACCTAGGATGTGTTTCTTTTATAACCAAGATGGGTGATACCTATATCATACTATATTTCATTGGAGAAAGATTTACATATCATTAGATAGACAAGAGTGGAATAGGGAGTGATCCTAGTTCAGTAAGGGACTTTATCTATTATGATGGTCTTGGGATTTATCCTTGATTACTATAATGGATGGGGAGTGAACATATTCCATAATGATATGAATAAAAGTGAGGCATAACTAATATGGAATAGATTTTTTATTATTATATGTATTTGAAAATTCAATTTCTTATGATAATGTTATGCTCTCATGACTCATGTTCTTTGACTTCCTTGTGATTTATTTCTTATAAACTACCAATAGTTATTCCAGGACTCAATATTATGATATATGATGTACATGGTATGGTTTTCAAATTTTAATCTATCATTTTCATACCCTTATTATAATGTTATGATTATGTATCTCTTGTATTTATCATTATTGAAATTTTTTCCCTTATCCTTTCTTATGTTTATTTTACCCTTGTCATGAAGAATGGTTCTAAGTAGGGAATGTGTTTAAATAGTACTAATTAAAAGGATATTTATGGGTTATGTTGAATATTAGATTCAAAATTTGAATATTTTGTACCTAGTCTACAAAGACACTAATCTATTACTGTCCTTTGGTGTTATTTTAATGTATTAAATATACATCCTAAAATATGTAATATCCATGTTTGAATATCCTGGGTATCTATAGATGGTATTAAAATAAATGATTAGTTAAACATTGGAAATTATGATGAGAAAAAATTTGTGAGATCCCTATATATATTTCTAAGGATATTTCAAGGGGTTTTAATAAGGATAAGTATAAGGATGTGTCAATGTAGAGGATAATGTCCCATAATTTTGGTAAAGGATAGAGAAAGTGGTTTCCATAAAATTTCATTATTATCTTGATACTAAAAGTGTACGTGGCTCTAGCACATAGGTACATAGGTTTAATAACTCCAAAAGGGTGCATTGAGATGGGCTCAATCATCACCTAGTGAATTACAATTGGCCTTAATGTACACATGGTTTGACACAACAAGGATATATTATTTATAGACTCACAAACTCTTTATGAATGATCATAAAGGATTTAAAAAGATAACAACTATGAAAGAACTTTTATAGACCACTGGTGTTATAGATTACAAAAATGTTTTCATGATTAAGACATAAAATATTTTATTTCAATTATAATTTGGTTTCCCACTATGATTAGCGTTTCCCACAATATTTTTTGGGTTTTATGAAATGGAAGGATCCATACGAAACTAGGTGATCATTAAATGTGGTGGATAATTTATTGATGAGAAGGAAAATAGGATGATAACTAGAGTGAATTATGCTGTGATTATACCTAATCATCTATCACAAAACATGATCAAAAATGTTCACCTTAACCAAATCTCATAATAACCAAAGAATATAAGTATAGAGTTTGTTGAGAGTTTCAGAATCAGTGAAATTGTAGAAAAGATGATTAAATTTTCTATATGTCAAGGATGTGGGAATAATCACTCTATGGAAAGTCTCAAAGGAACAAAAATATTTTTTCTGTGTGGATAATGAGGGCATTGAGTAATAAAATTATGAGGGAAAAAAGAAATGTTATGTTAATTCAATTATTCACACTCCTTTCATTATCAAGGAGGATGAAAATATTTTTTCAAGATAATCTTCGTCATGATATAGTCCAAAGGATTATTAAGAATAACCAATGAGATTATCCAATTTGACATATTCTTACATACACCTATGTGTTACATAAACCACATAGTTACCCGGCGTAAACCAGAGTGGTAGGACACCCCTACACCATGGACCTACATCTTGGACCTATGGTGAATATTTTCTTGGACAACCGATTTTTTTGGGGGTCCTGTATTTTACTATAAATATGAATCTAGTGCTCCTCATTTTAAGGAATGTAAAATCGAAAGACCTCTCAGATATTAGATTGCACAACTACTTCACCCAGGACCCCTGAAATTTATCAGTTATCACTATAAGACCTAATATAAGAGAAAACTAAATGGGATAAGTAAGATAAATGTCCCTTAAGGGTATAAAATACAATACAATTAATTGATGACCCTTATTCTATAATAATAATTCACCTAAATGTGGTCCCTTCATTAGAATTTTACTTGCATGATTCCCTTCCCAGGAAACTAGAGGATTCCCAGGGTGTCTGGGATAAAGCCTTGCTGAAATTTTGTTTCGAAGATGGTCTATTGACTGAGGCATTACTAGGTTGTGAATCCCTTTTTCCAATGCATAAACTATTTTTTCTGTTCCACTCGAACTCTATGACATACCCCCATGTGAATAAACTACACCAAGAACTTGTTCAAGTATCCCTTTTGGCCTTCTTCCAAGCCACCCAAGGAAGGGAATCTCTTTTTTTGGCTCCCTGGTCTAAAATGGATCAGGTCTAATCCTCCACAAATATCTCCTAATTCCAAAAAACCATAGGAAAATGAACACCAGTGTGTCCCCCATTTGGTTTTATATTTCTACAATCATATTTTTCCCTCACTTCTCTAACTAGATGGTTAGGATCCTTGGGAGACATGTGGAATTTTATATCTAAATTCACGAGGAACTCTACCCTAAGGAGAGTGTCAATAACTTCAAATTCATAAAAATAATGGTTTAAACCTTGTCCTCCCATTCTTGTCTCTAAGACCTGAATCCTCCAGTTCCAAGAAGGGAGGAAAAGATTTATGCAATTGTTTCCTTTTGACATGAAATAAAATCCTCGTTTCTTTCTATGGAACCGATTCTAGGGAATCCCTTATAGAGTAACCCCCTATCCTTTTGTGTAGGATGTTACAATATTTCACTTCACTCCCTCTATTACCTTCACCTTCATTCTATACTTTGGGTAAATTGATGAGAGGTATGTTTTATAACCCCTACCACTTCAACTATCATCCACCTCCTCATACATTGGATGAGAAAGGTTATAGGAAACAGTCACACTCAATGCATAATCGCTCTCATATTCAACTTTGTCCACAAGTCCACCTATGGATAAAAGAAGATTATATGATTTTTCAGATCTTCTACTTCCACTTATTTTTCACACCGTGAATGACTCATGTGGGATTAGAGATAAATGGTGATCAAGAAATCTGAAAAATCCTTGGAACATTGACTGAACTATGATAACATTAATTCCTACTAACCAAGATATATAGGATGTTTACAAAAGGACCGAGTTCTATAGGGATTACTCCTTTCGAGTAATCCCTAATCTTACTCTTCATAATCTTAGCATCCCCCTTGGTATTAATCCCTAAATTAAACCCCAAAATCTTCATGAGTTGAGAATAATGTGTTGATACATCAATCATAGTCCTTTCCTAGGGAATCCACTTGAAGATTAAGTCCCAACATAATCCCCTCAGAAGGCCATACTCCCCTACGAGACAAACCAAACAATATGGGATTTAATTCCCATCCAAATGGGATATGTAGGACACCTCCTTGTGGTTCAATCCCATCACCCAAAATCAACCTTGTTCTCTCTAGGTAAATATTCACGATAGGGTCTAATTCTACATGTAAATTCATATCCCTTCTAGGTTCCTTTTGAAGCATTAGAATAGGTCCCACATGAAACCTTGACTAGGCACCTTCATCATATACTACCTTGCCACATGGAATTAAACTATATGGTTATATCTTTATCACATGACCTTAAATGGTTTTATGTTCCCCATTAAGTGGCAAAAAACTTTCTGGGATTTAATTCCCATCCTTATGGGATATGATGGAAGCCTTCTCGAGGTACAAATACAACACCCCTAATCAACACTATTCTCTCTAATCCAAATTCATATAAGGGTCTAATTTAACATTAAATTCCATATCCCTTACTGGTTCCTTGGGAAGATTCATCATAGTTCTCACTCCAACCCTTGACTAAAAACCTTCCACATAGAAGTACATTCCTCATGATGTTAAAATGTATGGTTAGGTCCTTATAACATGACCATAAAAGGTATGATGTGCTGTATTAAGTAGCATTGAACTACACAGGTTCTGATTCTTTTCATGAGGATACATAGGAAGCCTACCATATTGGATTTATCCTAATCATCAAAATAACTCATGTTCCCCATTATGATCATACAATACATAGTGCCCAACTGTGTGGCTACAAAATATGGATCATCATGACTAAATAATCTCTAATCTGTACATACTGATATCTCCATTGACGGGGAACCTTAGATACATACAGATGAATCTATGTTCAACACATGTAAATAATTGGTTTTTAATTATAAGGAAATCTACCTTATACTTGGGATTTAACAATGTATTCATGAATATGTCAAAAATATATAAGAGAGTAACAAATTATGAAATAATTCTCCCCCAAAAGGGTGTAATGAGCCCAACCTCACATACTCTCGGCCAATGTGAGTTCTCAAGAATCATTGTTGAAACATCCTAATGAGATATAGACTTTATAAATAAGGACCCCTAGGATATAGAACCATTGGTTGTTTACAATTCCATGAATAACTCATTGGAAACAGTTCAAAAATAGTGATTCCTAGCCAAAATGCATATTATAAGGGAAAAAATGGTGAACCCAATATGAATATTTAATCAAGAAGACAATGAATCACAACTATCAATCCCCTTTCACTTGATACGTTAAGTCCATACCAGAAAATCAATCAATCGTTGTTGATGCTCCTTTCCGTCACAAAGTCTAATGACATAAAAAGGGAAATACCTATGTCCAAAGTGATTCATCCTTTGAAGAAACATCAAAAATAGACAAAGGCATGAAGAATGATTTCTTCCCACTTAGGTCACACAAGTTTCATCATTGTCGCGCAAGTATACTTGCATGCCGCATAGTGGTCACACAGGTGACTTGTGCGCCCTTTTTTATTCTCACCCAGGGTCTTCAACAGCCTATAAATACCACTTGTGGGCCCCCCATTTCACGGCGGAAAAATTCCAAAACTCATATTCCAGATCCCAGCACCCTAGTCTCTTCTGAAAGTCTTCCAAACACTTCTAAGGTAATTTCATTCTCAGAATGGAAGCTCTAAACAGAGGAAACAATGCCTAAGTGTTTAAACTCATCAACACTTGTGCACCTAAGTGGCTATCCCTTAAAGGAAAATGGCCACACTTGTGCGCCGCCTTATCCCTTAAATAGAACATACATTCCACCCTTTTGGATGTTTTTAGGGATAATACTAAGGGCTTGAGCCAAGTCTCCCCCAAGTATTACCCTAAGGGCTAACCATCACGCAAGTACCCATGTGTCGCGCATGTATACCTGCGCGACCAGGACTTGCGCACCCACGCAGGACTTGCGCGACTCTAACTTTTTGGGTGCCCCTCCTGCCTATTCACTTGATTTCTTCAAATCCACCCCACCTTTTCACGATTTATCCTTCAAATACCTCTTCAAAGTCATTTATGGCATGGTTTCTTTGTTGGTTTCCTTATCTGAAAGGAATTCTGTCGAACATTTCTCAAAACCTAGTGATTTACATATCTTTACATCACTAAGGTCAAATATTTCATTCATTCAACATCATCCTTTAAAGATTAGAGGATCTTTAACTTGGGCCTCCTTTTCAGGAGTAAGTCCCAATCTAAAAAATCCCCAATTTGGGCATCCTCTTTAGGAGTAAGCCCCAAGTCCCTTAACTTGGGCTTCCTTTTCAGGAGTAAGCCCCAAAGATAATTATTTTAATATGGGAATCATCCTTAAGAGTTAGCCCCGAGATCCCAAAATCCAAGTCCCCTAACATGGGATTACTTTTCAGGAATAAGCCCCTTTCATAATTCCCTTTAACCTGGGCATCTTCTTTAAGATTAAGCCCTAGTAATAATTTCTCTTAACCAGAATTAATATACATTTGATTTGGGATTCCTTCTCAGGAGTAAAACCCAATCATAAGTCTTCTCTATTTTGGGTATCCTTCATTGGATTAATTCCTAAGTTAAGTATACAAATATCCATAAAGAATATATACCATTATGGACCTTGTTCCCAGGTTTCATACCTAAAGTAAATTCTAATCTTCATCTATCTGGGCAGTCATACATACATAAGCCCCATATCATTACTTATAAGTTCATCTTTCATGGAATAATTGTCTGCTTTTACCAATACCACTTGTTTCTCACACCGATCATGACTCACGTGAGCTTATACTGTAAAGGTAATTATGACCTATTTTCTTTGAGTCATCAATCATGCATAAACCTCATAATTCTTTACTCCAACTACATGGGTTCTGATTCGTTTTCTAAAAAAAATGATACGTAGGTAGCCCATCTGTGGGTATGATCCCAACTCTGAAATAATCTATGTCCTTCTGAATGAAAATAAACTTCAAGTGCCTCGATGAGTGGATTTAAAACCAGTATGGTTATCATAATGACCATGATATTTCTATATGATGTGTCGAAGGATACCATTGACTAAGAATATCTAACAAATATAGATGATTCTCTATCAATGAAGAACCTCGAATACATATAAAAAATTCTCTAAATCTCATACATATTAATCATTGATTTTCGGATCTTAAGGAAAGCTCATTTTCATACTTGGTAGTGTAATAAGGATTCACGGACATAACTCAAATCTATAAAGAGAGTCCCGGAGTAGACAATAATTCCCCCCCAAAAAGGTGTGATGAGTCCAACCTACCATCCTTTCGACCAATGAAAATTCTTAAGCCTCATCGGTCCATGACTAATGTGCACCTACCTTTGGAAAGATGGACCAAATGGATATGGAATCATTGGATGTTTCCGGTTCTACGAACAAACCTGTTAGAAACCGCTGGGAATGTTTGATCATTAAATCAATGAGGTTATCCCAAATTCTAGAGGAAAAAAAAAATGGTGAACCCAATGTGAATCCTTAACCAAGTTAAAATGATGTTTTGATTATTTTTTCGGCCCCTATTTAAACTCAATGAGAGGGCCAACAAAACAATCAATAACATATGTGCTCATCCAAAAGATAATGTGGCTAGGCTTATCTTGATTATGTCTGTTATATCAATCAAGAAATATTTTTCCATGATCTTCTGATTTCTAGAAATGGCTGCTCTAAATATCACGCATGTGAATACCTCTACTGTGAATGCCTCTACTGTTACTCCTACTTGATCATCATCCACTCTGAGGATGACATCACCTTCTCAACGTCTTCAACGCTGGGTATCAAATGCACCGGTTAAGGAATACAATAAAAATGGAACCATTATGACTCTGGAGGCCACTCGATAAGACCACCAAGACAATAATTCACCCTGGTAATCTGGACAGCGGCGACCAGCGATCAAGAATCAGGCGGTGCTAACCACCGTCTCCAACCGTTTCGGGCCGTTTTCCCCGGAACGCAACAACCATTACCTCCAATATTCTGAAGAGGTAAATTAGAAGGTCGCTCAATGCCTTCATTTAAAGAAACATGAGTCCTTCTTGAGGACTCCCAACAATTATCGCCGCTAGACTCATTCAGCAGTGTGCCCTCCACATGATAAGGGTGTCATCTCCAGGCATTCGGCACAAGTTCCTCGAACCTTAGCAGGCAAGACAAACCACCCGAGGCGACGACCGGTCAACAATGAGAATTTTCTTATCTCTACTATTTCTGGAGAATTCCACCAACCTAACTTGGTGGCAAGCAACGAGCGGGCACTCACACCAATCCGTTTTAATTCTGTTGTCCACCAGACTCATCTGAAAGCAAGAAACCATTCCATCCAGTCAATTTCGACGGAGTACTATAGACAGGAACATACACCTATTTATAAATCATCATCTAGCCAGCAGGTTTGTCTGACTACATATGGTGAAACCCACCAACCCAGTGTGTTAAAAACTGGTAAACAGGCACACACACCTAATTACACTCATCAATCCTGCCAGTAGTATCCACTTCCAGTATTGAAGGAAGTTCATCAAACACATTCGGTGGAGTGAAATAAGAAGGCACATACACCTGCTAGAATTGATCAAGCCCACCAATAGTCTCGTTTGGTAGTACCTGGAGAAGTCAATTGGAAAGCCCCAATGACAAACATGAGGCAGACTCAACTCTCTGCCCCCACACTTCAGTACTGTTAGAATTCACTGACATGAAAAGAAGGACAGGAGCAGGAACATACACCTACTCCAAGCACGGAATGGACATATATTCTTATTTCGGCAGCTAAAGTCAGCAAGCATATTCTGTCAATGGTGAAAGAGCAGAATAAAATCCCTTCTCATATTCTAGATGTCTTCCAGGATATTACAACAGCTTCAACAACATCATAGGGAAAGACATGAAAATATATCCCTACTAGTGGAGTGACACATCAATAGTTCCCTCTGAAACAGACACACACCTTTGTTCTAGTCCAAGAGGGTTGTGGGGCATACTCCCTATATCATACAGACAACCAAGTTAGGCACACACACCTGATTTGAGTAAAGATAATCAGCCTAACTTGATCCTTTCTTCTGATTAGGCACATAAACCTACCCATACTAACTGCTTTTGTAAAAAAGTGGTTCCTAAAGTGAGTAAGAAGGCATCTATGAAAAAGACCCATCTATCACAGTCAACAAATCAAGGTCCAATATGTAACAAGGCCTTGCTCGATGCTGGGGTTCTTGATGCACTCAGACAGTTATCTGTTGTAACTCAAGATTCTACTCTCTCAGTTCCTACTAGTCCGGACATTAATTCTGAAGGTCTGTATTAGATACTTCCTCATGAAGGCTTGATTCATGACAGTTCAGTTGATCTCAAAGTTTCATCTTCAGATGAGAGCCACAAGGACCCTCTATGTGACCAGAATACTAATGAGCAAGAGGTTTCCTCTTTTGTTGTAACCCACCACGGTGTTCCTCCCCATGATGGTGAATTTAGCTAAAAAAAGTCCTCTCCACAGTATCAATTCGCATTCCCTGGAAAATTCTCCAATGGAAAATGTAGTGACGAGAAAGCCCTCCTATCACGAGGCACTTGAAAATGTGAATCCATTAAAGTGTGATACTTTACCAATAATAGGAGAAATAATTTCTCAATCAAAAGATAGCCTGAGGTGTAGGTCATTCTTCGAACCACCCCAGAATCATGTATCTTCTAGTTTGATGAGTGAATTCTCTACCGATCCTATTGAATTTATTGATGAAACAAAGAAGCACCAGAATTTGATTAAACAGGTAGAAGAATCTTTATCAAATTATAAGGAATTACTGAATATAAGAAAATAACTGGCGAAAGGTGAAGTGCTAGTTATGTTTTGGCCTTTGGCTGACTCTCAATTTGACATTCCAGAGATGTTGACGGAAGATTGTATTCAAGACATTCATCTTAACATGTGGAAAACTCTTTTCCAATTGAAAAATAAAATATTATCTTATGATGAATATGAAAATCATGTAAAGACAATATAAGGGTTACAATGCCAAATTGATTTGTCTTCTCTCTCAATTAATCGATATATGAAGGTTTAAAAGAAATAGAGATCCCTTCAGTGTTCATGCCTTGGCACGCTAAGAAGATTACACCAGTTAATTGACAATGCCTCATCTAGTATTCATATCAGGGGATGGGGTTTCCATGGAGCACTACATTTCATTGTAATCTCTAGCCAACAAAGCCTGTAGAAAATTGTCTCATTCCATGTTATTGCCCAGGGTTGGCCACTGCCAATTGGATTTGTTTGTAATAAAAGGCCTGCTCAAGAACATGCCTTAACTAGTTCTTCCTAGAATCAATAATACAGATAACAAGTTTTTGAATTACTTTTACATCAGGAAAATGAGAATTTTGAACAATCTTCTCATTTAGCGTGTGCACATCATCATGTGACAGATGTTTTAGAAATCACCCAACGGTCCTTTGAGCCTAGTGATAAGAGTGGATGCAGGTTAATGCATCCAGCCAATTTCCGTACTAAAGTCTGTAAGATCATGAGTGATTTTAAGAAGTTCTCAGATTTAGAAATTCAAGAACCACCCCAGTCTTCCAGACCAGGGACTCTTTTAACCCAACCCTCAGAATCAACAAATAGGACTCATGGAGTTGTTCAGGAACATCATGAACAGCCCGAGTCCACTAGACTGGGGACTTTTTCAAATCCACAATATCTTCCTCAGAGAAATTCAGTCTTCTCTCGATTAGGGAAGAATCCCCAATATAAACTAAGAGCCAAATTATCAGGAGATTCCCCCCAAATTATGGTTCTTCAAGAAGTTCCTGAGGGATAAAATAAACAAAATGCAGTGTCTCAACAAGGACATGGAAGAAGACAATATCGCTAAAATGCCGATAGAAGAGATGCAATGTGTTAATTCATAATTCAATGAAATCAATGTCATTGTTGCTAATTCCCCAAATGGGGCTCACTCAGAGGGATCATATGAAGAGTTTCCTGGCCAAGAAGTTGTATGAACAGACACAAATAAAGAAGGTGTGCATACACGAAATCAAAGGATTACCCATAATCTGGGTCTTACTTCAAATAACCAACTTCCCCCTCTCTGAAAGGCGTCAACCAAAGGAAAAGGGAAGAATCAGGGTGCATACCCTTCCTCTGGAGAAGGCCAATCACTCTCACTATAGAAAAGATTCGCACAATAGGAGGAAGAGATGAAGGAATTAAGGAGATTTAATGCAGAACTACTTCTAAGTAGTCTTCCTCCCAATAATGCTGGAGTCAGTCAGCCAAGGTAGTTTATTGCGATTATTGAGATTGATCAAAAATATCATCCTTTATCTGTACACCCTCACAGGTCTAGTCCTATGGGTCAGGTGCAACAACAACCGATGGTGTTATCATCAGTTGCAGTACCAGCCACCACATCTGTCCAAGCTCCAGTTATTTAACCTTCTTAAGTCCAAGCTCAACCAGATGTTTCTCAAAATTTAATAACTACTATCGAGTCATTAACTTCTCAGTTGGAAGATATTGAAGGAAAGCATGCACCGGTTCAACCGGATAAGAGATCTTACCCTGAATGGGTAGACACAATTCCACCCCCATCAAATGTTTCAAGTACCACATTCCTAGTATTTAATGGTTTGGGATACCCAAAGAAACACTTAACACATTTTGTTTCTCATTGAGATCCTCTAATGGGAAACCCTTAGCAATAAGAAGAAGTTAAGCTAATGTGTTTTGTATAGTCATTAAAAGGGCATGCTTTTGTCTGGTATACAAACTTGCAATCCTGGTCAATTACCGGGTGGGATGATCTTCGTCAATAATTCCTTCTTCAATTCAGCCCAACTTTGCCAAAGACAATAGTTTTGGATCTTACATTATGTAAGCAAAGGGAGAATGAAAGGGTTTCAGATTTCATTGCTCACTGGAAGGGGTTTAAATATTCCCTAAGATTAGAACTCCCTCAAGAAGAATTGTTTCCAATCTATGTGGAAAATTTGCGTGATGAGTTGTTCACACCGTTGATCCCTGTGAAATACACAGGAGGGTTTCAAGACCTTACTTAGATTTCTCAGAAGATTGAAGACACCATTCTAAATACTAAGGATAAAGCTTGTGTAAATCCATCACCTCTTGGAAAGAGAATGGGTAAATCATAAACTCCTACAGTTATTGTTAAACAAGCACATGTACCTGCTTCTACTTCAAGGCCTTCATCTTCTCGAAGGGCTCCGCCTCCTGAGCATAAAAAAAAGAGGCCGTTTCTTCAAGAAGATCAAAGAGATCAAAGACTGAAACAATTTGAGGATCTAAAGAGAAACGTCTACTCTTTCCGAAATGAACAAGTTCCTGGTTACTTCATTTCGGCTCTGGAAAATAATTTGGTTCAATTGCAAAGGCCCAAGAGGCCAAACAAATAAGAAGATGAATATCGTCCCAATTATTTCGCATTTCATCAAATGTTGGGGCATCCCATTCATGATTTTTTTGTCTTCAAGGACCTCTTGAAAAAAATGGTGGACTCAGTACAAGTCAAATTGAAAGGTTCTTCAGCTCAGGTAGATTGTGTTACTGCTACAAATCCAGATGAAGAAGGCGAGTGTCAAGATTTCATGAACAAAAATGCGCAAATATATGATGATTGGATTATTAGAAAATAAATCAACCGAACTCATGCCATTTTGCGAACTAAATTGAAGAAACCAATTGTGTCTTCTGCTATGAATGCCACATTAAATCCCCATTCATTGGAGGAAAAATCCTCAATGAAACGTCATAATTCAAAGAAAGAGGAACAATCAGATAAAGATGAGATCATGTCAAATCCCATGTTGACTTTGACTCTGGAAGATTTTATGCAATCTACTTCGAAACAACTGGCACCACCCCATCAAATAGCACAGCCTAAACAGGATATTCTGGAAGAGACTTCATCAGATGAAGAGTTTATCTTTGGTTTAGTTAGTATGATTAATTTAACAGATCCTTATGACAGTCGCAGTTTTGATCTTGATGAGCCAAAATTATTTGTATCAAACAGAGGAATTAGAGGAAGGACCTTATTCAATAAATAAAGTCTACTCCAATGGAGCTTATTATTTAATATCAATGGATGGAGAACACATCTCTACTCCAACCAATACTAGATTTATGAAGAAGTATTTTTTGTAACACAAATTCCATCGTCTAGCGAGACGTTGAACTGCATAATCCATGTTCTATGAGTATGACCTTAAACTATTTTTCACTTACGTCCAACAGGACGTTAAATTGTGACATCCTAGCTACATAATGATAAACTGTACAGAAGTACCTTACGTCCAACAAGATGTTAAACTATATTTTTTCCTTGCTACATGACACTAAACTGTGCAGCACAAATATTCTTCACTGCATTACATTAAACTGCATAGTCCCCTTTTTGTCTAGCAAGACGTTAAACTGCATAATCTATGGTCCATGCATCTGACCTTAAACTGTTCGCACCATTGGACAACATGATGTTAAACTGTGCCATCATCCATCATGATGTTAAAATTTTAAAAATTCCCTATTACGTCTAACATGACATTAAACAGTGTCCTTTTTTCCTTGCTACATGACATTAAACTGGACAGTCCCCCTTTCATCCAACATGATGTTAAACTGTATTGTCCCCATCGTCTTAGCTACAAAATGCTAAAATTGTATAGCACCCCTATTGTCCAACATGATGTTAAAATGTTTCCCTATATTTGTCCTACAATACATTAAACTGTATTTTTTCCCTGCTACATGACACTAAACTGTGTAGTACAAATAGTCCTCACTGCAAGACTCTAAACTTCATAGTCCCTTCATATGTCCTACATGACATTAAATTGTGCATTGTCAAGGTTGCTGATAACTCTTGTTTCTCACACTGAGTATGAATTGCGCGAGCTTAGAGTAAACTTCCACCATAACACCCTCTCTGGGCCACAAATAATGTGTAAGTCCCAACATCTTTTTTTAGGTCGTTGTCCTCAAGAACAACTTGATCACTAATTCATTCTTTAATTGAACTACACTGACTTTGATCCTTTCCTTCTAGGCTGGTTACATAGGCAACCTCATGAGGTTGAAACCCAAAATCAATCTCTTCACATTGGTTCACCTCCATCTCATATGATGTTGTTATGTGAAGCAGCCCCAGAACCAATAATTTTTACATTGGTTCACCATCGTCCTTGCTATATGACATTAAACTATTCTCAATTTTTGTCATGTATGACAATAAACTACAATATTATTTTTCACTCTCACCTGAGAGGGAATCATTATTTACATTGATCTTCGATCATGTTATCTTCTAAAGACTACGTGAAGAGATAGAAATGCATGATCCTTTTATCTTCGGCCAAACCATCATTGCATTAATGTCCCCTTTAAACCTTCACTTGTACGAAATAAATCTGTACAATGGGTATTTCAAGAACTACGTGCGGCTTGATTCCCATCCTTATGGGATACGTAGGAATGTTTGACAATCCCTCGAATCCAGCCCCAAGTCTTTGGGCCTTACACCAAATTCCACTTTTAGTCCCCTAGCTGAAAAGTCCCTATGAAAACACACACAGTGTATTCAGTACTATGGTCCGAGCTCTATGACCCTAAACTAAGATTTCCTATACTCTCATCCCACATGATGTTAAAATATATTTCCAGAACTACGTATGTCTTGATTTCTATCCTTATAGGATACGTAGTGAAGTCCAACATTTAAATTCATGTCCCAGCCCCAACATAGTTGTGGTCAGAATTGGTCTATGTATCTATTTCATGAATTGGACAGTACTCATTTTCATGTGTCATAATCCTAACCTTAAATACTTGCAGACCTCTATAACCCTTTTCTTGACTTCTGGTCACAAAATGTTCGATACTTGAGATTTATGTTTCCTGACTATGTAGCACGTGCCCTTTGGCGGCCTTGCATAAACAGTCTACATAACAGACTTGTCAGCCAAAATATGCTATTTTTTGACTATGTAGACAATACCCTTAGGATTCCCTGCATAATTAAACCCCCTAACGGGTTTGTCAAATAGTGGTATCTTCATTCCTGGGAGGAGAAACTCTTTTTTCCTTATTAATCTTAATGACAATACATAGGGATCTGCAAAATAGACATCCTTAACATATTTGTCTCATACTCTTTTTCATGATCTGAAGGTATTCAAGCCTATGGTTTATATTTTCCTTCCCTACGTTCGGGTCAGACCTTCATAGGAGTGAAATGCATCCATTTATTAGACGAGTTTGTTTGGAAATATCTTCTCCATATTCAACTACATCCCTCCATACAGAAAACTTTATGCTTTGGAAAATATGGATCCCCATAAACTTCCACTAGTTTTTTAGCAGTAGAAAAGTAAATTTCTTAGAGTTATTTTGTCTGACTATATAGCACATGCCCTTAGGCAGCCATTCATAAGTAGTCTACATAACGGACATGTCATTCAAAAGATGTTATAATTTGACTATGCAACCAATGCCCTTAGGTGGCCCTTCATAATTCAACCCCATAACATGTTTGTTAAATAGTGGAAACTTCATTCTTGGGATCTACTACTTATAATTCCTTTTAGCCATTTTTCATATCATTCTTCATATTCAAAATTTCTTAAGTCATCGTTTACATATTTTCCCTCATACTTGAACATGGTAATATGTTTTCAGATAAATTATCAAGGTACTGAGTCAATGTTAATCCATTCGATCAAAGCTGTTTCGACCTCAAACATTAGCCTTTTTATATCTGACGTGCATGACTTTAAACTGCCCACAAAATACAAGGTAACTCTAAATAAAAGTCAATTCCCAACTCACTAAGCATGAATTTTGTTTGATTTTAGGTAATATTGAGAAATTAAATGATTTATAGTTTGTAGGTTTATTTTTATAATCGTAGTAAAAATAAAACTATGCTTACTATACCCATTGGCTTAGGTAAAATTTAAAGCAGATATAAAAATAAGGCATGCACAAATGATTGAAGATGAAAGTGTTTTTAATTTGATGCGTAAAAGTTGGAAGAAAATCCACAGATTGGAGTCTCTTCTCTTTTCCCAAGAATTACAAAAGGTTGTCAACATAAATATTTATTTGATTTATAGAATCACGATCCTCATCCGCAGCCACTTGAAGCTCATGCACTCGATCAACTTCACTCTTTTCAGATTGATGGAGTGATTTCTTGGCTTCATCAATGGTTTTCGTGCCAATTGTTTGAACTCCTTCCAGTGAATTATTCAGTTGGTCAAGTTCCCCAGTAACAGCATCCAACTGTTGCTGAAGGTGCATATGCTGGACAACCTTCTCCTTGATCTTATGCTTCAGCTCCTTCAACATGGCAGCATGATCAGCCTCATCTCGGGATACTGCAGCCGCAAATTCACCAATATTGGTTGATAACATTACTCTGGCCAAATCTAGATGGTACTTCTGCTCCTACTCCCTTCTTAAGATGACTTGTTTTACCGAGGCACGGATCTTTTGATATCCAAAACCACCAAGTCCCAACATGATGAATAGGGATGAAAATTGGGGAATCTTATATAACATCTCTTCTAAAGGCACTTCGGATATGATCTTCCATATGTTCTTCCATGCCATGCGTCGTGAAAATTAGAGAGCCTTTTGTATCTCCTGGTCTGATTCAGCATCACTATCAGAGGGGGGAATATAATCCGGGATTAACACAATTAGGGAAGTTCCATGTTCTTCTCCTTCCCCCCGCCCCGTGTTTCTTCACATTCTATTCCCGTTGGGGTGGAAGATGAGTCTTCACCTCCAAATCTAGGCACTGAAATTGAGGGCCCTGCATAATCAATTGAATGTTCTGGTTAGTTTCAAATGATAAAAAAATATGATTGGTTGTCTGGAAAATTAAGTATAGTCACAAAAATTGTTTTCTCTTACTCAACGGTAGATCGGTAAATTGGGAAGGCTCCTCCCCATCATTCCTAGCTTCAACATTATTTTCACGACGAGTTTCAGGAAGCTCTGCCAGGTTAATCTCTACATGAGACAATGTCTGTACAATAGTAGGGTTTCTTGTACCCCTTATAGGCATTGGAAGATCAGTAGTTTTCTTAGATAGAACTGCACATTTCAACCGATCATGATCAGAAATGTAATAAGAAGTTATTTTTAATAGGAAGAAGGATAACACTCACGTCCATAATCTTCAAAATTACAACTTAATTTAACATTATCTAAAAAATATTCAAAAGATGCACCATGTTCCATCATTTCATCCAATGTAATCTCAGAATCCTGGTTAATCTCACTAGTGGGAGCATTCGATATGTCTTCTTGGTGACCTTCATTCTGCAGCCTCTGACCCTGGGCAGCCTCTTCAGATAAAATAGAGGCATCAGTTGCAATGGCCGCCAAAAATCTCTAGTGCAGGGGTTGAACCTAAAGTACCACGAAATAAAAGTCAGTTTATGTTTCATTCAACATTTTATGAAGCATTTTTAACTCACCAGAAGTAGGTTCTTCTATTCTTGTAGTAGCAGTGGGAGTGATACTGGGAACAGACGCTGGTTCCTTTTCAGGAGTAGCCAAGCCAGCATGAGCTTTTGATTGTTCACCATCACCCACTATGGTCCTCAAAGGAGGGTCAGTCCTCTCCTTGAAAGGGGAAATTGAAGAATCCCATTCAATCAAAAAAATTATGAGTAATCATTTTCATGGGTTAAGACTCGTGATTATCTGATGGACATACCACTACTGATGAAGCGTTTAGTTGTGGACTTATTCCTTTGATGCCTTTGTCTATTTGGTTTTTTGGGAGTGTCGATGGTATCCTTTACAAGTACTTGAATTGGAGAATGGAAAGTCATGTCCAACTCTTCATACATGGCTTGCTGGAATAGAGATATCTCGCCTGATATGCGAGGGGATTCATTAGCCCCAATGGTAGTACCACTAGGGCTATACTGTGGTAAAAGAACCTTAGTGGTTCCTTTCTTTTCAATATGCTGGATAAAAGAAAATAATTTCCTTGAGTGACAATGATTTGACTGAAATTAAGTTGCAAATTAAATAAGGATAGAGACATACATCTTTAGGAGCCATGTAATCGTGCCACTCCTCTTCTTCAGAACAACCCTCAATGGCACCATGATTTATCATTTCCTTCACCCGCATGGTGATAGGAATGGAATCATCGGTGGCATATATGAGAATCTCCAACTCTCTGATGTAATCCCCCACTTCATCGGTGTTATCCTTTTAATTTATATCTATAGAAGCCCGAAGACTCCCTATTCCAGGGATTTGTAGCCCCTTGCACAGATCCAGCCATGATGTTTCAACACTACAATAAAAACTTCGCCACATCTGGATAGCCTCTGGTCGTATATATTTATCATGTGTACCAGAAGTCTGTGAGGAGGGTCCTACAATTTTAGACATCAACATCTTCCCAGCTCTTTCAACTATAGATACGAAATAATAAAATAAGAATTATTGCTCTATAATGTAATGATGATTAAGGTTCCCTAATGAGGTCACTCACTAGGATTTTATTGAGTTGCTCTTTTTTTTTATGGGAGGATTATATCTGGCACGAGGCCGCTTGGCCACAAGTTGTGCCTTATCATTCACATCTTCGGAATCTGATGAGTCATCCCTAGATGAAGAACCCGGTGAATCAGCTACTGGTGGTGTAGAAGAATCACCTTCCAGATGAAGGGTTTCTTTATCTATGGTTCTTTTCCTTTTCCCCACCTGATAAACTGGGTGAATCAACACCCCTCTAGCATATGATGCTATCTAGTTCTCGGCGTACCATATAGTTATGTTACTCGCCTCTTTATAAACTGGTAGATCAAACACTGCCCCGGTCTTCTCCCTCGATGTAAGCAACCATAGTTGTCGAGAAACCATCGGATGCTGCTCTAACCTGACAAGCACAGGAGGGGATACAATAGTCTGCTACAGACATTTGAATTGGCGTTCAAATCTGAATGGAGCGTAGGCATCGCATATAATCTCTCCATCAATCCTGGTGGCTAGTACACTATCTCTACAAGCCAGCATGTACGACCTCAATTCCAGATCGGTAGTTCCATAGGCAACAATCTTACCGGTTGGTGGGTTTCCATGAGGAAAGAAATTTAATTCCTAATACATGATATGCCTCACCTTCAATTCATAGGAATTGAGAGCTAGCGGAGCAATTCCAGAGAATTCCTGCACTAATGGACTGAAAGAACTTCCGGGGATCTGTACTATGTTCTATAAATTATATGTTCTGAATTGAGTGGCGATCCATCCCCATAAAACCTAGAATGGTCCCACTATTATCAAAGGAGACATACCAATGAATTCATGGAGTAAGATCATGTGAATCTTTGCTAAAATGGGGGTAGCCAACCCAAGTATTTTTCACTCAGCCAACTTGGCTGCAACAATGAAGGTCCCTGGCCTAATGCCTCCCTTCAATTCCCTGACTGGAAAAAGATAAACACTGAGCCACAGGGCCAAAAAGCCTTCCATATGAGTCTTTTTTGGGATTCTTTAATTCACTTCATATCCCCTCTTCTCAAATTCACCTGCTTCTAGAGTTGGCCAGAATGTGCCAGGAGCACCCCTCTTCTCATTTTGGGGCAGGTGGTAGGACGAGTATAGGTGGTTCCCTTATCCTATGGCTCCTTCTACTGCTTCTTGGTAAGAAACATTTTCTTCCGCTCCTCTGAATGAATATCCTTTCTAGAATGAGTTAGGGAAGTATCTGAAGTCTTGAGCTTGTATAATATTTTCAATAATTCCTGAGATAAATCCGAAGTCTTCTCCGAATCATTCCAAGTAACCTTACGGGTGATGAATTCATCATACATGTCTCCTATAATTGGATCCCCCGAGATCTTGTAGACATCCCACAAACTGATGCATACTTCTCCATGAGTCAGATGGAATGAATTGGTCTCTTGACTTCAATGGTTGAGTATCTCTGGCACAAAGTCATCATTTCTGTATACATATGTTTTCCCAGCCCAGACGGCTTCATATATTGCAGCTTCTTTTAAATCCTCGACAAACTCTGCGTAAGTTTATCAAACCCAGTATTCCCACATCCAAGTTGGCTTCACACCTCCTCCAGGACGAAAGTCCCAAATTTTCTTCCAGTATTTGGATTGATCCATCTAAGAGTTTCGGAAAATTGAGGGATAACAATGTGGTTGCAGCTTAGGCTTGTGAGGTTTCAGATCTGAGTTACAAGGGCTATGATGAATTATGTAGGATTTCTACACTATTCAAGTATTTATAAATGCTCCCCCACCTAAGATATTTTCTAGAGAAAAGATGGTGTAATTATGAAACAAAGAAATTGGGAGAAAGTTATTTTCCTCTAGAATGGTGAATTCTCGCAGAAGACCATAGCTATAAAAAGGTAGATAAATACTCTGCAGGAAGTCAAGATGATACTTCTTCAGGTACTTGGCCAATTCTGGAAGAGTGTTGTCGATGATAGTATAATAATCATTTCCAATGATGCTCATCATATCATCAATTCTCTTTCTAGGCAGTTCATCAGTAATTCTGATCCTTCTAGGAGCCATTTAATCTGCACAAAAGTTGAATAATTAACTATTAGGTAAGTTGATTTTTCATAAAATTTGCGAAGAAAAGTGAAAATGTGGCTAAGGCATTAAGGCGTGCAAGTCCCAAATTTGGCGCACAATTATAGGTGTGTCGTGCATATTTTTGGCACGCAGGTATCACCATTCAAGTCCAAATACCATTGCTGCAGCGTGACACAACGAAACCAGCGGAAAACAGAGAACTTGTGCGATGCCGAAAACTTGCACGGAGAGAGATCGAAAGTTTGAAATTTGGTGCTTTACGCGAGAAATGACAGACTATATATAGGCCAAGCCGCAACCCTATGCACCAAAGCCTGCGCCGCTCATACCTGTGTGATGCCATTTGTGTGCTCAACACTTCCGCGTCGCATGTTCCTTGATTTTCTTCTTTACCTCAGAGTAACATCATTATTTCTTTCGGATCCAACTCTAAGGGGGGACGTTTGTTAATGCTCCATTCTGTCATAATGTCTACTGACTAAAAAAGGGAAATACCTGTGTCCAAAGTGATTCATCCTTAGAAGAGACATCAAAAATCGACAAAGTCATGAAGAAGGATTTCTTCCCACTTGGGTCACGCAAGTTTCATCATTGTCATGAAAGTATATGTGCACGCCGCATAGTGGTCGCGCAGGTGACTTGCATGCCCTTTTTTATTCTCACCCAGGGTCTTCAGCAGCCTATAAACACCCCTTGTGGGATACCTTTTTCATGACAGAAAAATTCCAAAACTCAGATTCGAGCTCCCGGCACCCTAGTCTCTTCTAGAAGTCTTCCAAACACTTCTAAGTTAATTTCTTACCAAGAATGGATGCTCTAAATAGGGGAAAAAGGACTAAGTGTTGAAACTCATAAACACTTGCGCGCCTAAGTGGTCAGCCCTTAAAGAGAAATGGCCACACTTTTCTGCCGCCTTATCCCTTCAATAGAACTTGTGCACCACCCTTTTGGAAGCCTTTATGGATAATAATAAGGTCTTGAGCCAAGTCTCTCCCATGTATTACCCTATGGGTTGACCGTTGCGCAGGTACCCATGTGTCATGTAGGTATACCTGCATGACCAGGACTTGAGCGACCACGCAGGACTTGTGCGCCTCTCCCTTTTTGGGTGCCCCTCCTGCCTATTCCCTTTATTTCATCAAATCCACCTATCCTTTTCAATATCTAGCATTCAAAACCCTCATAAAAGTCATTTATCACACGGTTTCTTTGTTGGATTTCTTATCTGAAAGGAATTCTATGGAACAATTCTCAAAACCTAGTGATTTACATATCTTTACATCACTAAGGTCAAAGATTTCATTCATTCAACCTCATCCTTTAAAGATAAGAGGATCTTTAACATGGGCCTCCTTCTCAAGAGTAAGTCCCAATCTCAAAAATCCCAAATTTGGGCATCATCAATATGAGTAAGCCCCAAGTCCCTTAACATAGGCTTCCTTTTCTAGAGTATGCCCAAACCATAATTATTTTAATATGGGAATCGTCCTTAGGAGTAAGCCCCATGTTCTCAAAATCCAAGCCCCTAACCTGGGCTTCCTTTTCAAGAATAATCCCCAGTCATAATTCCCATTAACCTGGCCTCTTCTTTAAGAGTAAGCTCGAGTCGTAATTTTTCTTAACCAGTATTAATTTACTTTTTATGTGGGCTTCCTTATTAGGAGTAAAACCCAATCATAAGTCCTCTCTAATTTGGGAATCCTTCTCAAGATTAATTCCTACGTTAAGTTTCCAAATCTCTAAAAAGCACAAATACTGTTACGGACCTTGTTCCCGGGTTTCTTCCCTGAACTAAGTCCTAATCTTTATCTATTTGGGCAGTCATACATACATAAGCCCCACATCATTTCTTATAATGGCATCTCTCATGGAACAATTGTTTGGTTTTACCAATACCTCATGTTTCCCACACTGAGCATGACTCACGTGAGCATAGAGTGTAAAAGTAATTATGACATGTTTTCTTTGAGCCATCAATCATGCATAGACTTCATACTTCATTACTCAAACTACGTGGGTTCTGATTCGTTTTCTAAAACAAAGGATACGTAGGTAGCCCATCTACGGGTACGATCCCAACTCTGAAATAATCAATGTCCTTCTGATTGATAATATCCTTCAAGTGCACCACTGAGTGTCATTAAAACTATTATGGTTATCATAACGACCAAGAGATTTCTATATAATGTGTTGAAAGATACCATTGACTAAGAATCTCTAACAAATATAGATGATTCTCTATCGATGAAGAACCTCGAATACAGATAAAAGATTCTCTAAATCTCATACATATTTATCATTGATTTTAAGATCTTATGAAATGCTAATTTTCATACTTGGTAGTGTAATAAGGATTCACGAACATAACTCAAATCTATAAAGAGAGTCCTAGAGTCGACAATAATTCCACCCAAAAGGTGTGATGAGTCCGACGTCCCATCCACTCGACCAATACCAATTCTTAAGCCTCATCGGTCCACGCCTAATGAGCACCTACCTTTGGAAAGTTGGTCCAAATGAATATGGAATCATTAGATGTTTCCAGTTCTACGAACAAACCCATTAGAAACTGCTTGGAATGTTTGAACCTTAAATCAATTAGGTCATCCCTATTTCCAGAGGAAACAATCACGTATTTATTAAATTGAGTTTCTTTTTTGAAATTTTATTTTATTTGTTTTTGTCGTTTATACATAAACTTATTTTCGGAACTCCCCTCAATAAAATGATGTCATTCCAATTTTCATCAATAAACACCATGGTTATTGCTCAGGTCAGGACTTCATCCATGTGAAGGATACCATCACCAACCCAGTGTCTCAATAGTGGGTCTCAAACTCACTGGTACTAGAGTACCATCTAAATGGTACAATCTTGACCCTGGAGGCATCTTTATAAGACCTACAACTCAACAAGAACCACTAGTCGTTAGGTCATTGATGTAAAATGAGCATGAACTAAACATCACTGGCTACTATATTCAACCATTTCAGGAGATTATCCAATGAACGTAACAAATAGTCCCACCAACATATCTGGGAGGTGTATCAGGAGGCTATATATGACCTTAACTGATGGACAGATGGGGAATTTTCATTGGATCCTGCTAACAATCATTGTTGCCAAAATCATGTGGATGTAACCCCACATCATGATATGGTTCCATCCTTGGTTGTCTGGTCTAGGTCCTTCAAGCCCGGGCATGCAAGATAGACCGTCAGGGATGACAGCTGGCCAACATATATAAAATTCACACCTTTTACACCTTCATAGGATCCGACTAAAGCAATTTGGTGGAAAATTGTGAGTGGAATCTTACATCCAACCTCCTTCATTCATCCCACTAGTAGAATTGTCTAGCAACCCATAATGAAACCCGCCATTTAATGATGGTTGCATACAATGAGTAGGGACACACACCTTGATGTAGCCACCAAACCTTTTAGTAGAATCCTCTAGAAGCACTGAAATAATCCCACCATCCTAGTTGGACGACAAGCCACAAGTAGGCCCTCACGCTTTCATTCATTTATCATGCTCGCTAGAAAACTCATTTGGTAACACTAATAAAACCCACTCAAAATGCCAGGATGAAAAGAAGGGGAGCACACAACACTCTACCCCCACACATGAGTACAGTCAGTATCCACTACTATGAAAGGGAGTAGTGGAGTAGGCTTATACACCATCTTTATATACTGAATAGGAATATATCCTCATTCTAGACATTTATGTCACTATAAATATCTTGTAAATGGTGAAAGGGTAGACACATATCCCTACACATATCATATAGACGTTCCGAGATATCATAATGGAGACAATAGTAGTTCCTGGGGGGATGGACCCATAAATCTATCCCCAAAATTGTGGTGTCTCATCTGTATATCACCCTGGAGTAGAAACACACCTATTCTCTCATACAGGAGCATCCTAGGGAAAAATCCCGCATACTATACAAAAAACCAGATCAGGAACACACATCAACTTCAATCAGAGGTAATCGGCCTATCCCAATGTCCACTCTAGGGTAGAAAAAAACTCAATCCCATGACAACTACTTCTCCCAACATGTTGCCTAAATCGCTGGTTATAATGCATCTAAGAAGAAGCTTCATCAAATATGACTGCAAAATGAAGATCCAGTATACGAACATGCTTCATTTAGTAATGGAGTTATTGAATCCCTTAGACACTTATCTCTCACAGCTCAAGATCCAACCCTTCCATTAATCAATTATAGGAGCAGTATTAGTTACTACAAAGGTCTTCATCAGACACATCACCTTGAAGGCATGCTTCATGCCTATAATCTTATCAATCTTGAGAGTCCATATCCTAATGATATCCATGGAAACAGTGCATATTTACATTAGATATTGGATCAAAAAGACCTTCCACTTTCTATAATCCATTTGTTTTCTCCCCTTGATGGCATTCACTGGGAAATTTCTCTCTACAGTAGTGTTTCTTGTTGTTATGATAATTCTATAATTTTAAATGTAGTGATGATAAAGACCTCCTATCATGAGGAACATGAGAACTCGGGACTAGTTATGTGCGATTCTTTGTCACTAGTAAGTGAAATAATTTCCAAACCAGAAGATATCCCACTGTGGTTATCATTCTTCAATCCTCCTTTCGATAGTCAATTTTTCAACATAACATATGAAATCTCAACCAATCTCACTACCTATGATAAAATGGTAAGAAATATTCTACTATGTTCAGATCATGTAGAGGATTCCTTGATGAAAGAAGAATAATTCGTGCTAAATATGAGGGAAAATATGGGTAAAGATGGAAAACCAATTATGTTTTGTCCCTTATCCACCCCTCAATATAGATTTCCAGAGGCATTGTCGGATGAGTGTATTCATGACATTTTCCTCAACATATATAAATATCTTTGTCACTTGAAAACAAATGTATTACCATATGATGTGTATCAAAATCACATCTACGTAGTCGAAGGGTTGTAATCAAAATTAACAAGGCATCACTCATGGCTTCACAATATCCAATGATCTAGAAACAGTATGTATCCCTTCAACATGCATGCCTTGATGCATTAATGAGGTTACAAAAACTGATCACATATACCCCATCTGGTGCTCATATTAGAGGATGGGGTTCATGTTGAGAATTATATTTCACTACACCCCCAAACCAGTAAATCCCACCAAAGGTGGTATCATGCAATTTCATATAACCAGACTGGTTACAAAAAACTTATTCTTTTCATGACCAAAAATATGATCAACAATAATCAGCCCCAAAAAACAATCACAAGTGTCTGGACACAAGAGACCTGGATTTTGAGATACATTTATGTCATGCATCATAGAATTTTGAGCACACAACCTTCTTAGATGACGTCATTCATCAAATAGCGCCAATATAAAAAAGAACTCAATGGTATTCAAAAATAGGAAAATTATGTGTGGGATGAATGATGCACACAACTTACATTTGAACAAAACATTGTAAAATCAGAAGAACAGTTGCGGTAATATCAACCAAAGTATTTCATCAAAAAACCACTATCCACGTGGTTTGGGGATTTTTTAAGCCAAACATGAAGGTTAGAATACTCGGCCCGAATGGTTGTGGGAGAAGAATGAGAACTACCCCACCAATTTGGGTTGGGGGTTTTTTCACCACAACAATCACCTCCTCATTGAGAATCCATTTTCGACTAATTAGTGAAAATTATGAAAATTGGATCCACATAGTTCTTGTCATCATCTGATCTAGTATCCTCATTGGGGACACATATGACTGAGATATCTGAGGATATACATTAATTTATTGTCCACCAAAAAGCTCCTAATAAATAGAAAAATGACAGTAAAAGGCCTCTTGAAGGATATAGATGAAGATAGTCTCATAAAGACAGAGGTAGAATCACTATAATTCATTTTTCATAAGTGAATTTCATTAATTTTGTCACTGAAAATCCTCCAGAACATGAGTGAAATTCAGAGGAGTTAGAGGAATAGTTTCCAATCCATAATGTGGTACACACTAGTAAATGAAGAATGTGTACATACCTTGAACCAGAGGATTTTTAAGAATCTGGGCATTCCTGGGGACAATCCACCATTTCCAACTCAAAAGTCATATATCAAGGAAAATTGTAGGAGGAAATTTATACCACACCTTTCTCTTAGGGAGGTTAAGATCTTTTCCCTAGAAGAAATATTTTTTCAAAGGATTAAGATACAAAAAAATTATGAGACTCAACACCTAACTACTTTGAAGAAACCTTTTTTCTAGATACATTATGCTAAGGGATCCTCGACACCCACTTCCAGTTGGCACACCACATCAAATATATTTGTTTATAGAAACTGATGAAGATTTAGAACTTATTCTCAACATGGGATACAATTCACCAAAATATTGGTATCCTACATCACAAAATCAAGAATTCCCTCCAATTGATACACAAAAAAAATAGGGTTGGGCATATCCTTATATGATTTACCATACAGGCTACCCATGAAAAGTTCCAGTAGTGTTTCCACCAACTGTCTTATAAGTATATGCACCTATTTTGGACCCATTCTCAATAGATTTATAGTTTATAACTTATCTAGAAGTCCCAATAATGATTATGATCACCATTGAGTCACTAAAGACTCGATTGGAACCCATGTAGGAATGGTGTGTGTTGACACAACCATTAAATAAGGCTTACCACAATGCGTAGATCTGAGTCTTCCCCTGCCAAACAATTTGAATCCTAAAATTCTAATATTTAATGGCTCAAAAGACCCATAGATAAACTTGAAACATTTTTTCTCTTGCTGAGACCTTATGATTGGTATCCCAAAATAATAGGAGGCAGGGAAACTCAGGTGGTTTGTGTAATTGCTACAAGGTTCATCCTTCATGTGGTACATAAGTTTTTACTATCAGAAAGTCATTGGGTGGGAAGAGCCTTTTTTGAATTCTCTCTTCTAGATCAACTCAAAATTGTTGATAATGATGTTCATTGTCCTCAAAAATAATAAACAATGATATAATAATAGGGTTTCATATTTCATTGCTTGGAGGAAAGGATAAAAATACTCCTTAAATTTACCACTTCCTCAAGAAGAATTGTTTCCAATATGTGTATATAAAATTTGCAACGAATTTTCCATGACTCTAATCCCTGTGAAGTACATAGGAGGATTTTAGGACCATTAACTCGATTTCTCAAAAAGTGGAGAACTACAATGCAGAGACCAAATAAATGTATTGAGTAGTTCAATCGACTCAGGGAAGGAGTATAAGAAAATTATATGCAATTGCAGTTACAATTAAGCAGGCCCTTGTACCCACTCCTTCAAAGCTTCTACTATATAGTATGGCTCATCCACCCAAGCATCAACAACACCACCCGCCTCATCAATATGATCAGAAATACTAGTGACGAAAGTAGTTTGAGGATATGAATAATAGGGTCTACTCTTTCTGAGATAAACAAGTACCCAACTAATTCATATTCACATTGGAAAACCACTTAATAATGTTTCTAAATCCCAATAATCCCTACAAGGAAGGTGATAAAGATATCCCAAATTATTTACCCTTCCATCAAATGTTTTTTCACCACATACAGGATTTATTTGTTTTCAAAAACCTCATGCAAAAGAAGGTAGGATCCTGGTAAGGGAAATTAAATAATTCTACCACTTAGGTGGGGTATGTTTCTTTTAGTATCCTATTAGAAAATAAAATTAATGTAAATAAGTATAGAGGAAGAGTTCATAGAATTTTAGTGTTTGGATGGTTAGAAAAATGATCAAACGAACTCATACTGTTACACAAACATAGTTGAAACACCCAAATGTGCATCCTTCCACTCCCACTATAGCATAAACATCATCACTGGAAGCTCATTCCTCCAAAGGAAAAACCTCCAAAAATTGACATGTCCATCATGATAAGAAGAAACTACCATAAGATGAATCTACACCAAAGATGACATTTTTTATAAATTTAGCAGACTTCGTGCTTGCATTCCTAATCGCACAAGCACCAACCCACCAATTAGTACATTGAGAATTTACCCAACATAAGGAAGAGTAATCTGAAAAGGAGTTGATCTTCAATTCCATTAATGTTATAAATTTAATGGATACCTTCTCAAAAGATGATTTTGGGTAAGAACCATAATTACATGAAATTAATTGGGAAATTATGGGAAGAATCCTTCAGAGTCGAGGTTATAGGAGATGAGTGTTCGTGACATAAGTTACTATTTTAGCCACACCCCTACTCGAACTGACCATGTGGCCAGAACATATGTGAGATCTCTTCAGCGAGCTCAGAAGGAATAATGAAAATCCCACACATATGACAGGGTCTCCCCCAAATCAATTATCCAAGAAGATCTGCTATGAGGTACGCCACCACATAACCATCCACAACATCTAGGCAGACCCATCCGACCCAATCTACCAAGATTAAAAACACCTTTATCTCCTATTCCATGGGATGGTTCATCCATATTAGGAACATAAGATTCAAAAACACCTAAAAATAAATATTCCCATACTCGGAATCTCAATCCTTTAGACCATATCTATGATGTTTTGATGTAATTTTCCTAGGTGAAAGTTAATCTGTTAATCCTTGATGCTTTGAGTTTGTAAGAAGTCCTCTATTAATCACCCATAGAGGTCTTGTTATATCCTTTAGAGTTTGAAGTTGAGGATTCTATGACTCATGCATATCATATAGAGAATGATCCTATGGAATGACATCTAGTCATCTACATCACTGACCAGGATGAGGATGTTGTCATAAAATGACACATCAAACCATTTTATATATCCTCTAGGATAAATGACATTGATATCCGATGAACATTCATTGATAATGGCTCGTGAGTCAACCTTATCTAGGTTTGGAAACTTTTCTAACTAGGTATCAATGAATCTTAGTTGTCTTCATCCACTCTAATTTTACATCGTTATGAAAGGAATGATAAATAACCTCTTGGTGTGTTCACACTAAACACTCAATTTTTAGATCATATGTCTAACTCAATGTTCATGGTTGTTTAGCATGATACGGATTTTAATGTTATTCTAGGATGAAAATAGCTACATTAGCATGTGTCCATTCCCTTATCATACCACCAATGTCTCAAGTATTGTATCATTTGTAAAATTGGGAGGATTTATGGTGATAATTCCCAATTTCGAATCTTGTGAGACACAATAAATTGACCTAGTATTCCACAATGAGGGAGGAAAATAATGTAGCCTAGATTAATTCCCCAGATTACCTAGACATGATTCCATCTTACCCTTTCAAGTATCTCAATGGATATTATGTGATTACCATTAATCAAATTGAAGTAATTAACCTAATTTCAAGAACTCATTTAGAAATATTCGTGTTGTCAATCAAGATAGATGATCCCTATGGTACTGAGTAAATTATCAACTATCTGAGTGATAATGAAAGGTTGGATGAAAATGTTTTCATTCCATCCTCTACATCCCCAAAACTCTGAATTCCAAAAATTAGGCAATAATACATTTCCAAAAGAATTGTATAAATTGAAGAGGATCATTCTCAGTACATCATTCCCCCTTTAGGACTCCATGTTGTATTCATGCAAGCATTTGAGCTCAAAATGATTGTTTCATTCGATGAATGGCTAAATGGAAATACCCTCTTCTATATGAGAAAATTTTATCATCATCTCCTCCAAAAGGTAGAGGTTCAAGAAATGATTATTGAGGATGAGGAATAAGGGAATGATCATAGAGATACCACTCCAACATTTGAAGAAGAAATATCCTCCATTGTGGATGAATTATGATAAATAGATTTCGGTTCGGATGAGGATCCATGGCCCACTCTGATTAGCGTGGCCATGGATCCTAAAGAGAAAGAGTTATATGCATCCATTTGGAAGAAACACTGGTATGTGTTTTCATAGAATTATGAAGAGATTCCAAGACATGATCCCAAAGTTGTCACGTGTCATTTGGGTTTTCCAAAATATATTCGACGATACAATCGGGTAGCTATAAGGACACACCCAACTCATGCCTTCAAGATTGAAGTTGAAATGGATAATCTCATCAAACCGATATTATTTGAGAGTTGTAATATCCAAAATGGTTAGCAAATTTCCCCCAATTAAGAAAAAAACGGGAAAATCATATTCTTCATTGAAATCATACATCTCAACCAACATTGTCCCAAAGATGAATTCACAGTTCCAATTACAAAACTCTTTATTGATGAAATGGATGGTTATCAAGTCATTTACTTCATGGATGTCTATTCTAGGTATAAAAGAATACAGACGGCCCTGAATGATGAAGAAGACACAAACATCAAAGTCCCCTAAGGTTTGTTATGTTATCCGGTATTTCCCTTTGTCTTAAAGAATACTAGTGCCACATACCAAAGTTTCATGAAACACATATTCATCCCCATCCTAGGGAAGTTCCTTTAATTCTATGTTGATGAACAGTTTTTCAAATACCAATAATGTTCTGATCACTTTGAACACATGGAAACCATATTCTATAAGCTACGACAACATAGATTGAAGATAGACCCTTGAAATGTGCTTTTAGGGAAACCTCGAGAATGTTTCATAGCTTCATCCTATTCCATCGCAGCATCCATGTTGATCCAGGTAAAATTAAAGCTACCCTTGGATTGTCCCCTCCTATAAACATCAAATATTTAAGGGGAAATCAAGGAAACATACCTACATCAGGTAATTAATTTCCAATCATTCGGGAAACTTTTCCCCATCACAAAATTGATGAATAAGGGAGTCACATATCAGGCGACCAATGAATTCCAAGAGGAATTTGAAACCATAAAGACATACCTCTTGATCCCAACAATATTGATGCCACCTATTGATGTAAATCAACTCATTATTTACATGATAGACCTAGAACACTCACTAGGCACCTTCCTTGAACAAAATAATGATTTTGGGAATGAATATAGCCTATATTATATTAGTAATTCCATTTGTTATGTGTATAAAATATATTCAAATATTAAGAAGGGAATCCTAACATTAGTCTTTGCTATTAAAAATATAATGCACTATCTTCAGCACCATGTGGTCCAACTAGTCTCCAACAATAACCCACTCAACTACGACATCATCTATCTTATGTTGACGGGACATATGTCAGGGTGGGTGGTCATTATAAAATAATTTTGTATACATTTGTTTCCTAATAATGTAGCTAAAGGCCATGCCTTGTAAGATTTTCTAGCAGATCACCTATCTGTGGAATCTCGTCGTAATATTCTAAATTTTTATATGAAGTGTTATTCTATATTTATAAAAACCCCCAATCAAGGGAAAAGTATTTAGATGGTGCATCCAAGAATACAATTGGTAAGATAATAGAAGACCCCAATCTCAAAAATGTTGGGGTTTGAATTATGACCATTTCCTATGAAGAGGGATTCATACCATGCTCCTTTATATTATCGTAAGGATGTACCAACAATGAGGAGGAATAATATACCATGATTGCCAGTTTGGAACTAGCTCTCTAAATACCAGTGAATTATTTGGAAATAAAAGGCTATATAGATATGGTAATCAAACACATCAATGGGTATTATACCATTAGAAATGAGGATATGGTTCCCCTTCATGACTGTGTCCATGGTTTAATGGAAGAGTTTTCCTTAGAAAAAATATTGACTCATTTCCCATGATCACAAAATTCCTAAGAATATGTATTGGTAAATGCCACAACAAAATTGGATGATTTGAATTGGGACAAAATAATCATCACCATTTCCCATTGCAAAATGGCCACTCCTTTTGTTTGAGTCATAATAGAGGAGATCAACGAAGTTAGGCCTATCCCAATTCTAAATGGTCCTACCACCACATAGATGAAACCAATTACGAACAACCTTTAGGATGGATTACTTCCATCAGAGAGGGCTGAAAAGATAAAATTTGAAAGCGAAAAGACAACTTCAAACTAAATGATGGCCCAAATAACCAAATTTCGTCTATAATAGAGGCTTTGATGAAGTCCTTTTCATATGTATTGGTGGAGAAGAGACTCTGCATATTATGGATGAAGTATATGTAGGTTTATATAGCACTCATCTATCTGGATATAATATTTCCCACTAAATATGATGGTATGGGAATTACTGGCCTTCAATGACATGGGATTGAACAAAAATCAACATGAAGTTTCATCCTTTCCATGTGCAAGCCATCATCATTCATTAACCCCCAAAGTTTCTATATATTCCCAAATACTCAAGGTCATTTGACAAATGAGTGATGGATGTTGTTCGGCCATATCCTCTAGCTAAAGCCAAGTAGGTCAAGTAAATTCATACTATTAATTATTTCTTCTCTAAATGGGTGAGGCAGTACCTCTCAAAAAATCAAGCCCAGAAGAATTTTTGGCTTTGTAAAAGACACCATAATTACCATATTTGGTGTCCCTAATACAATATGTACTGAAAATTGCTTCAATTTCTATTAATTTGATATAGAAAAGTTTTATAAGTAATATGATATCAAATCAAACCAATCATCATGCTATCATGCAGCGGCTAAAGGACAGATAGAATCTTTCAAAAATACCATGTTTAACATGCTATAGAGTATGGTTGATGAAAATAAAATATCTTAGCCTAAAAATATCTTGCATGTCTAATGGTATTTTCTAACTACAAACCATAATACAACACAAGGGACCCAATACTTGTTGAAACACATGAAAGAAGAAGTAATTCCATTTGCAGACCAGTTTCCATCACTATGTGTTTCCATTTATGGCCAGCTATTTATAAATGAATATTCCCAGAAATGACTGGATGAATTGGTGTGACTTGGTGAAAAAAGATTTCATACCTTGTATCCCTTCAAATTATACCAAAATCGGATAGCATGACCATTTTACAAAATGGTATGCCTCGATTATTTTCTTCAAGGAGAATTGGTGTTAGTCCTTAGGACTCCAATAATACCTAAAAAGAAGCCTCTAAAACATGATCCAAAGTGGGAGAGACCTTATTCCATATACATGGTCTTATAAAATGGTTCTTATTCCTTGATCCCAATGGAAGGGGAAATCATTATGACCCCAACCAATGCAATATTCCTAATGATGTATTTTTTGTAATCTCATGAGATATGTCTTAGCTATGGGACATTAAACTGCATAACACCATATACTTCCCATCTACATGACATTGAACTACGCAACTATTTTTTCACACAATAATAAAAGCCATGAAATAATGTGTGTGTCATATGACATTAAACTGCGTGGCATCATAATCTGTGTTGTATGACATTAAACTGAGTAGCATCATCGTCTGTGTCGCATGACATTGAACTATGTGGAATCATCTACAATGTCACATGAAAATAAAATATGTGGAATCATCATCCAAGTCTAATGAAATTAAAATGTGTGGCATCATCATCCTTGTCACAAGAAGTTAAAAAGACAACATACGGTCCTAGTCATATGACTTGAAACCATGATACATTGTTTTTCATCACTGTATGATGTTAAAATGCATGGTTAATGACCCCGACCATAATTAACATTATGATCCCCCAAAATACAATGATATTATACTCCTTGTATCTCTCATATTGGGGAATATCCCATGTGTATGGCCTACTCACATCATTTCCACTCCATAGGGGTACTGGGGCCCTTTTATAGGTATAATCCCCATAATTATCATGTCTTTTCCAAAAGATGATAAACTGTACGGACAACATCCTTACTGTAATATGGTAAGCTTCTTGGACAACAATTGCATCGCATGATGTTAAATTTCAGGATTTTTTCATGGAAATCGTGTGGCTTGATTCTCACCTCAATCAGAAACACAGGGAATCCCAAATCCCCAATGTTAGGCCCATCCATGAGAATGAATAAAAATTCCCCCCTTTCCCTGTGTATGCACAAGATCTACATAGGGAACTTCACAAGATCATGGGACTTGATTTTCCTTACAATGAGATTCAGAGTGCCACCTAGACTATAAGTCTCAAGACCAAAATATTTCTAGAAAGTATCAAATCACCATTTCAGACATCAAATATCAATTAGTGTGGGTAAAATTATTTATGAACTACACATGGATTTATTCTCAACTCAATGATATATTTAGTGATGCCTAGATCTTGTGTCCCGAGGCCATCCATGAAACAAATAGCTCGCCTTCCCAATGTATGAATTATATCTGTATAGGTAGTCTTTTCAAGAACTATGATTTCCTTGATTATTTTCCCAAAACACTATGTAGTGATATCTATATTTACTATATCGGTTCATGCCCGCAACATTTTCATTATATCACATCAGTGCATCCTCATCCTCACTGTAGAACATTAAACTGAACAACATTTCAACAACTACGTATGACCTGATTCTCATCCGAATTGGATACGTAGTGATGCATGTATCATATCTCTTGGCCCATACACTATAGAATATAAATTTTCCAATACTTTTCTTATACTACCTTTTGTGTCATGCAAGATACTTTTTCCACACATATTTTCTCACACCGAGCATTGCTCACATGGGATTAAGAAATTTTTTAAACAAGTTTCCCTGCATAAGTATGAAATATCAATTCACATTGGCGTTACTGTGGTCTTGGTTGTAAGACCTTAAAGAACATACTATATGTCCCCATCACATGTTAATAAACTTCATGATTTCTTTAAGAATTACGTGTTTCTTGATTCTTAACCCATTAAGATACATAGTGATATCTAGGTCTTACACCCGGGTCCAACTGCAATATTAATTTTCTCATCAAAATCAACCATGTCCTCATTGAAATATGATAAACTATATAGTCCTTCAAGAACTACATGTGGCTTGATTATCACCCCAATGAGATATGTAGTGATTTATATATCTTCAATCATGGGTCCAGCTACAACAAAATATAGTATATCTTCCACTCTCCCATGTACGAGTTACATCTATTTGAGAAGACCCAATATGAGTTCACATCCAATGCATGATCTTTTATCAAAACAAACCACCATTTTCCTCCACTACTAAATTCAATTAGGGTGGGGGAATTTATTTTAGAGCTTTAGGTGGCTTAATTATTACTCTAATAAGATAAATAGTGATATGCATGCCCTATTCCATGGTCCAGTCACAATGTCCCATTACTATTTAGGTCTAGAAACTATCTTCCTTACCACATGGCATTAAACAGCATGGCTAATGTCCATTCCACATGACATTAATCTACATGGTACCCACAAAAATATGTATGGCTTGATTCTAATCCCATTGAGATACATAGTGAATTCTAGTCCATATTCCTTAGTACCATTTATGGGTTAAGTAAATTCACCCTCTTATAAAAACAATCCAAGATCTATGCAAGAACTATTTTATTTAAACCCCCCACCCCATCAAAAGATCCTTCAAGGAAAAAAATCTCCTCTTTTACATATGATTAAGATCTATAATAGGGGTACCAAACTCAAGGATGATATTTGTCCAGGTGATTCTTTTATACTCAAACACTTCCCTTCATCAATTTATACTTCTAATCTTAGAAACATTCAAATATTCATAATATTTCTTGATTTCCTAGTGAAAACAATTTCTGATACCTGAAGGCACCTTTTTCTAGATATGTAATGTTCCCTAGTTATCCTTTAATATAGAAACCCTAGTAATGGGAGGGTTATGCATATAATACCACTATTATACTATATAGTAGGCTATCTAGTTGGCCTTGCATAAAAGTACCCTTATAATAGGGTTGTCAACTAGTTGTCGCTTCTCCCATTGGATAATCCTATTTTGTCCTCTTAAGATTCGATAACAATATTTTAAAATCCTTCATTTGGAATATTCTGTCTTTATCCTGCTTATATTTCCCACATTCTCTCCCCCAATACGAGAACCCCCAAGATAATGATTTACAATTTCCTCTTTATGTCCAAAGCATACTGGAACGATCTCTATCAAAAATTCCATGCATCCCTATAATTTTATTAATACTATGGTCCTACTCATATGACCTAAAAAACTTTATATTCCATATTACCTATTCTAGGATCAAACCTATGTTCTAAATTTCCTTTCCTCATTTTTCAGAAATTTTTTACATGAAATACCCTTTCCAAGATTAAGTACATTCCTCCCAAAAACCAAACTATGTTCTCGAAGAAATCTAAATCTTTATAAACATTCATTGATGGTTTAATTTATGAATTATTAAATACTTGTTTCCCTTACTATATTGTATCACCTCCTTGTTTTCTTTTAATAAGTTTCTCTGAAATTTAGTGGATTATCATCCAAATGATTCCACTAATGACTATATAGTTCGTTCCCTAGTCAACATAGCATAAAATAGCTCATAAAATGGGTTTTTCAACCAATGGTAGCTTTTTCCTCAAGAGATACCTCTTATAAAATGATAATACCTTCTTCCATAACACACATTTGATATGAAAATTCCTCAATAACTACTTATTATTTTCTTGTCCTACAACTATACATAGGATCACACTTCTATAAAAATTACAAGGAATGGGAGAATCTTAAGCCTTTGGGTCAAAGATAAATACCATAAATTATATCCCCCCAATAATTACCTTGATGTACAAATTTAACATTCCTATAATAATTTGATTTCAATATGAATTTAAATTTCATAGCATAATGTCCATATTGTATGACTTTAAACTGCATGGTTCGTGTTCTAGTTGCAAGAAATTAAACTACATGATACATAAAAACTTTATATAAAGGGAAATTCCCCTTGTAATCTATAATCTCATGAAATATACCCTCCCTCACTCAAGATAAATCCATGTAGAAGTGGTTTCCCATTCATGGCCAATTCCAATACTGATTTTCTCTTTAGTCTCAAACACCTTCCCTTGAAAAAACCATCCATTGTGGTCATGAGAAATATAAATTTTAAAACCATCAATCATCAGAAAAAGAAGTTCAGAATTATTGAGAGAATAATTTTTTCATTAGTCTATAATATTCCACAGTTGCCTTTTCCTAAGTTTCACATAGATTTTTGGGCATGTAAGAAAAATGATTCCACTATTGACTACACAGTATGTTCCCTATATGGATTTTTATAAAACTAACCAAAATGGGTCATTTATCCAGTGATAACTTCATCCTCATGAGAGACATCATCAATTTTATTAGAACTATTTTTTAGAACCCAAAAACTCAAAAATCATGTCTCAAGATTCCCCACTGGATATCTATTGAATGTCAGAGCATTTTCATCCCATTAGCCCAATTTGGGTCGTTATTCCAAACATTATTGTCAAAGCTATTCAACCTAAATCACAAGCCTTATTAGTACGACATTAATGAAATTAAACTACCAGAAAAAAATAGGAAATACTCTCCATATAGAATTCCCATAAAGGAAACTCTAGAAAAAATAGTCAAGTCTCATTTCTCTAGAAATATGATCTGATGGTTTAGGCATAAAAATCGATCAGCGCAATGAAATATGCCCAAAACATGTTAGGATGAAACATGCAAAGGGTGGCTTATGTAAAATCCAATTCTCACTTGATCTTCCTCCTTTATATTGATCTTATAAAAAATAAGGTTTAGGACACAAAAGACACATTTTTTAGGGTTTTCCATATAACACAAGAAACCATTAAAATGAGCTCACTAATCCCCTTAGCTTAGACCATAAAAATTAGAACGTCATTTTCTCTTTAGATATTCCTTTTATTGTGGTCAAAATTACCTGAAACTAAGATGTTTTATTGTGAAATTCAGTTTAAATGATTTTTTAAATCAGATAAAGTTAACAGGTATGAGGACACAAATCATTGGAAAGAAAATATAATCCTTTTTATTTAAATCTAGAAATGTGGAGGAAATATCACATGTCAGTTCCTCAACAAAAAAAATCATAGTTTGACATCCATATAATATTTGAGAAGATGAATTCAACCATGAGAAAATAGCACAATATCAAGAAGCCTAGACCTTTACGAAGCAACTAACCGTTCATCTTTATGAATTTTCTTCTTCTCGGCCTTGATGACATTTCTCCTTCATGATGAATCCCCTTCCAATTATCAATGGTTTTTGGCTACATCTTCCCATGTGGAATTCAATTCTTCATTAATGAGGATTATTTTGACACATTTTTCATATATTTGATTTTGATATTCCTCTATCTCCTTAGAATGGTTCTCAACATCTTGGATTACAATAGCATACATTCCTCAAATTGGTTTGGTTGTTGCACCTCATCCTATTACAATATTTGTTCCTCCTACCTTTGCTGAATTATTTCCTTCACCAAACCATGGATACTGTAGTAGTCAAACCCACCATATCACAACAAGGAAATAATGAACGGTATTCAGAGAAGTCATGATGACATATCATCAAGGGTTTTCTCAACAATGGGCTTCTAGATATCTCTCTAGATGAGAATGAATGAATGGAGTAAAGATTCATGTACTTTTGAGTCAGAGTCAAAACCACTTTCTAGAGGAGAGATATAATTTGGGATTAGTGCACTCAATGGGCATCCTTGTTTCACTCCCTTTGAGTTATCTTCATCATCACTTACCAAATATGGTGGAGCTAGCATAGAATCCCAGATATCAAGCCCAATTCTCAAAATTGATGACATTAAAGGAAAAATATCACTTTTCATTAATTTTAAATGATCAAAATGTGGTGGAGGAAATTACCAACATGATTTTTGAAAATTACTCGTTGTTGGATCAACTAAAAGAAAAAACATGTCTCCAGCACCCCAAACTTCAACTCGTGGGAAAATAACCTCCTAACAAGGAGAATCTTCTTAAGTCTTCCCAGCATCTGAAATTAAAAACCCTCTATAACATTCCACTTTATGATTATTAATTGTTTGTCCTTTGACAACATGATTAGGGTGGATTTGGATTCCCTATTCTTGAAGTTATATGACAATATTCTCTATATAAATAGATTCACATGTTGATCCACTGTATGAAACATCAGGTGAAAAAAAACATGTCAAAAAAATTTAAGGATGATGAAACTCATGTTCTTTCAATTCCTTGAGGAAATATTAAAACTCCTCAATGGAAGATGTAATATAAATTCATATATTAATTACACCACTTTTTTAGGCTAAATAATGTTCTGACTTGCTACATTCTCCCTGATAAGGGTATTTGAGGAATTTTTCTCAGAACACTAATTGGATCCACCGTAAATTCCCTCTACTCCCAGTGAATTCAAGGTCAGTATCAACACATTAATCAGACCTTATAAGAACCTTTTCGTCCCTTTTAGGAGAAATAATAGGACTAACATTGATTACCTGGGGTTCTTTGGTAAGGAAAGATGAACAAAAATATCTAGAAGTGGTATAATTTTGAGACAGCACATGACACCCTAATAGAGTGCATCTAAAATTACCATGACCATTCTACCCCTATTTAGAAGTGGGGAAAAAACAACTTCACCTCTTGACTCATCATCCATCAAGATGATGAATTAATCAGAAATAATTTGTACCTCCCCTAGAGTATACTCCTTGACCCATGATGGACCAATATGAAAATAATTATGAGAATAAAGTGATACATGTTCTAAAAAATGAAAACCACGATTAGAATTGTTTTTCAGGAGGTTTATAAAATTTTGTGACATCACAAATACATAAAATGACACATTCATTAGACAAAAATTAATTCATTCTTTAATTTAATCTTTGGATATGGTGAAGAGAATGTACCACTCTTCCTAGTAATAGTGACCTAAGGAAATCATTGAAGAGTCCCCACTACCATCACATCTATCATATTCCTCTGACCTGAGGTAACTATGAGGACTCAAGGAAATCATCCAATATATCAATGGGTGGATCTTTGGGGATATATTTTGGTAACCTAATCTCTTACGTTTCCCCCTTCTCCTCCTTCTATTCTGTGTTACAAAATAAAATACCCTCAAGATTAATTATGGTGGATGAAAGAGTAGGAAAATGAAATAAAAAAACATAAATATGTCTGTAGGGTTAATATAAATGTCTCATTCTATAATAGGATGAACAGTTACCCATTCAATAACTCCTCAGTATTGTATATCAGACTCTTACTTTGAGTTAGGGACCTGGTCATTAGTTTCACATAAAAATGCCTCCAACTCTTGCATGTACTTCATTAATTTAACCAAATTGATATTTGGATAGAGACAAAAGGGTTTCCTAAAATAACCAAACTCGAAGATTCAAAAACTAGTGGGTAGTAACTCCCATGCATCCCTGGAATTGTGAGTCATGTTCTCCCTAAAATGAATCACCATGGGCAGCACATATCTTTGCTCTAATACAGATGGATGTGAAGAACAATCAACACCCCACGATTGGGAAGCCTCTTAAAAACATTGTTCTCATTTAAATGAATGAGGGGACATGATAGGGGCCCCCTTCTTGTGTTAATGAATTGACCGCCTTGGAAGCAGAGGTATGTTTTTGTTGTAACGCCCTGACCCTAGTTACCCAGATTCAGTGCATTATTACATAACATTGGCATGATCACAAGAAAGATCAAATCTCGAAAGACCGATTGGTTTAGTACCCTCAGAAACACTAGATATATTCATAATGTTTTATATTACCTCATAAAGTGAAAAACTACTACAACAACATAGTGTCTCCATAGTCCACACTATTATCCCCACATACTATCCCTGTAGGTCATTCTTAACTTACTTCTTCACATCCTGGGAAAAATAAAACATAGAAAAGGGGTGAGCTCAAATGCCCAGTAAGGATAACAATAAAAAGGAAACTTTCATAAATAAGAATAAACATTTAAGGCAGTGTATTACTAAAACAAAATCCTATTAAACTTAAAATTTAACACAGTATGGAAACAATAAAATGAAATAATGCCATTTACTTATACACATGGATATTCTACTAATCGAATAACCACATGCAATATCAATAACCACTTTCATAATGATGGAATTCATAATTTCAGACTATCATAACCACATAGCCAAGGCCTCATGCCATGACTACAAATAAGATTTTGCCAAGGCCTTGTGCCAAGACACTAGTTTGTCTCATTATACCTACTGATGCCTCGAAGAGCTACAACAGGCTCCACCCGTCACAAATTAAGTCCAATTCATTCCCATATGAAAAGGTTTAAACATAACATAAAAATTAGTATTAACACTAGCATATGAAATGTCAATACATTCACCATAAACTATGAACGGTATAAAAATAGCACATCCATAGTCAAACATATCACAAAACCTTAAATACAATATAGTAGTTTTTTATCATAATAAATCAACTTCAAATAAGTGTAAAATCCATCATAGGATGTTGACATAGATGAAATCAAAACTCTTTTTAGAGAAATATCTCTTTCTATTTTGAAATAATTAAAGAGTCATATATTTATAAAATAAAATATTTTCTTTGAAAATATTCTTATAAGCTTGTATGGAAAGCTTCGACGATTTTATAACGGCAGAATATAACTGCACCTGCCGTATAAGTTAAAAAAACATTCTTACCTTAATTTTGTCAAAAGGTTAAAAAGCACCTTGTTTGGAAAATGACGGAAATATTCCTTTATAAACCTCTTGTAAAAAGTAAAACAAGGGTATAAATGACTTTACCCATATTATTTTAAATATAAAAAATGTTTTCAAATACATTTTTAAGAAACAAGGATGTGGATGATAAAGAGATCCCAGTAGATTATTACGTATAAAAAACCTCGGATAATGAAGAGATTGTGAAATAACCCTTACCTTGTACTTTTCCTTGGTTGTGGTAGGTTAGCCTCTTGTATAATGGTGAAATAATTTTTATTAAATTGTACAATATTTATATACATTAATATGATATCATATATGATCTTTTAACATTGATTTTTTAATAATATCTTAGTATTATTGTTGTTTCGGGTATCAACATATTCATTTTATTTTATATGTTTTGTTATCTAAGCCATGTTTGTAATGGATAGGTTTTATATTAATCATATACATAATTATATCAAGTCCTTAGATACTATTATTAATCATCAAATTAGAATTATACTTGAATGGATACGATGGAGAATGAATCTCATCACGTTCGTGGAGACGGTAGTCTGTACGTACGCGCGAGTGACAATATCATTCTTTTGATATTAAAATAATATAAAATTTGATAGTATATCATATATTCAGAGTTATTATCATGTTATATTTATTATTTACATGAGTTACACATCATTATTATACCCATCCTAATAATAATATATTGAATAACAATTACACCACGACGTGGAGACGGTAAGCCGTACGTACGCACGTATGGTGACATTATATTCAAAGGGTTGATAGAATACTGAATATGGTTGTACCATATTTATAATAACATCAAAGTATATATACAATACTGGAGTTATTATTTTAGAATGGTAATAACAAAGAAAGAATAAGTGGAAGAAGAAAGGAACTTGGAAAAGGGTGGTGAAATCATTACCTCTTCTTTGGGTTCTTCCTTTTGATTTGATCAAAAGGTCTCGTTAGGTTGGATTTATGATCAATATAATGCCTCTAGGTTGTAGTGAGGTACGTTGGGAGAGTATTTGGGCAGTGTTTGGGGGAACAAAAAGGCTTATAAGGTGTGAAGAAATGAGAAGGAGGAGTGCCCTTTTATAAGAGGGGTGAGGGGTACCTTTGGAAAAGCTAGAAATATTAATTTATAATAAATTCATATTCGGTTTCTAATGGCTTCAAAGTGTATTATTTAAATTTTAAGGTGGGTATAGGTCGAAAACCACTCAACCAATAGAATTTAGATAGGTTTGGGTACTTATATTAACCTTATCTTTAAGTATTAACTCTAAGTTTATTAGTTTCACTTTTACAATGTCTCTTTGTATTTTAATATTATATGGTTAATAAACATACCATATACATCCAAGAGACACCCAAGTGGTCAATTACTGATATACCTATCATGATATAAGTCTCTTCGCTGACCCTTAGATGTTTAGGAATATAATATCAATTAATAATATAATATTTGTTTTAAAAACTCTTTTATGTCAATTTTGACATTATTCAATAGTTGATTTTTTTTAAACTTATAAAAGAATTATTACATCGCAAAAAGTTAATTAAATCAATCCTAATATGTCATATTATCCTAGAAAAGTATTTTAATTCATTAAAAGTCTAAAATTATATTTATTTGGGTATTTATAATATCAATTATTTTAATTTTCACTATTATGGTAATTACTGCATCATCATTGTGTCATAAATAAATTATATTATTTAATATCTAAAAATTATAAATAAAATTTCATTATGTAGGAAATATTTTTATCTTTATAATGAATATTTATATCTGAAGATCCAACATATATAACCCTATCTAAAAATTGTTTTTCTAAAAGATATATGCTTATGTCATTTTTGTACTTATTTTAACTTAATTAAAATTAAGTGTCCCTATCACCTACAAGTGGCTCCATGGGGTCCCAAAATCGACCCAAATATGACTATGGTCGAACATGTATCAACCAATAATTCTAGGACACGTTTTAGGGTAATTTAGTATTATTATAATATTATTTTTTAACCCTTATTTACCGGATTTACCCTTAACCATGGTAAATAAAATATTTACCGAAGTAATTATTCAAAATGTCTAAAAATAAAAGTTACCTATTTACACAATTTGAACATCCTGATTACAAATATGGAATCCATTTTTCCACATTCAAAACACAGAAGTGGAAGAAATTAATTTAAAATTAATACACGTTTTAAAAACAAAAAGCGTGTTTTTAAGAGATAATAACTATCAAAAGATTGACACTTGTTTATGTCCGGTTTAATTGTAAAATTATGTCCAATGACCAAAATTATATTAAATGTTAAAAATATATTCTAAATATACTTTAAAACCACTTAAATTTATAATTTATCACTATTAATTATTTTGATTAAAAATGTTGTTTTAATTAAAATTTAGTAATTTTCACTATTCATCAAAATATTAAAGTTATCCGAAAAGTACCAAAATTTCACCTTAGGCTAAATTCGATATTCCGAATCCAAAAATGAAGTCCATTTTGAGAGATAGAATTTATAAAATTTCAAAAAGTATGTATTACTATTCATAACGGCTAGTTTGGTAAGTCATGATGCGCTTTAACTCGGTGTTGCGTGTAGTGCAAGTTATTGAATTATTTTGAAGAAACAACACACTATGAAATATTGGGGTATTACATTCACCACTCCTTCAATAAATTTCTTCCTCGCAATTTGAAATTTTTATTCGAAAATAAAAGGTTGAAAATAAAAACTATCTTTGTGGAAAAACCCACATCGGATATTGGGTTACTAAAATTTAGTCTTAATATGAGGAAAAGAGAAATTAAGGGGTCACCACCAAATTATGATCTCGATTAGAAGAACATTGGTGAAAATTAGAGACATATAATTGGAGGAAGATGTGAATATTTATAGGTGGTGACTGAGGTCATCAATCACAAACAAGTTTAAAATTGAGGTCCTTAAATTCATCAATCTATGATGATAGTCACCAATCACAAACAAGTTTAAAATTGAGGTCCTTAAATTCAACAATCTATGATTATTTGAAATACCATCGGTTCAACAAAACATAGGGTATTAGGATAACACATTTTTAGTTTTAGGATTCCTTAAATAAAGTATAAGAATTAATTTCTTCATAGAATAAGAGAAGAAAAAAAAATATATTCTTGACAAGTAGAGTTCCATCCTTTAACTAATTTCTACCACAAACTCATCTTTCACTCTAAAAGATAATAGAACGTAAAAAACAATTTCTATTTATCCTATTCGTATAGGGTTCCAAAAAAACAAATTTATAATTTATCAACCAGATCTTTTAAAAACCAACATTATTTAATCCCGGACATCACGTGGGTAAGTGGTAGGTGATACAACCTTGTTGCCCTTCGGTTGTGGGTTCAAGTCTCGTGGCCTTGCCGGACGCGACAGGTTGCCGCCCGACCTCCGGGTAGTCCTTTAATGGAAATCCAAAAATAATCCAAACTATAACTATCGAAAATACTTCAGTCCAAAATTTATAAGGAAGGTAAACACAATGATGATCCTTTTTCACGTAATAAAATGTGATCACCTTCATCATGTATTCTTTTAAAACACTAAGCCATCCTGAATTATCTTAAAACCTTATTGATTACATTCATGATCCCTTATTCCTTAAAGAATAATAGATATACTCCTTCAATCCAAAAATGTTTTAAACCCCAGCACTGATAGAATATACAAATCATTAATCAGTTTCAAGGTAGTCAATAATTTATCCAAAACAATCATGTATTATTCAAAAATCACTACCTCGGTATCAGAACCATATTATGGTTTATCTTTCTCTCAACCATATATTTTCCAAAAAATTAACCTGTTATTGAGTCACTTTTCATTGTTCCACACAATCTCCAATCCATAATGAAATATTATTGTAGTATAATCCTTATATACTCCATAATTATTATAAAAAGTACATTGTTGATACAACACTCAATTGACATAATCAACATAAGAACTCTAATCATTCCTCTTCATCTTTGGTAGTATCATAACTTGATTATTATCCAATAGCATCATTTGTGGCATAGTCTGATGACTGAGACATAGGTTTGCGTAGTGTCCAAACTCCTTGAAAATGAAGCATTGTACATTTGAAATCATTTTCTTACCCTTACAGTCACGTACTTTGTGACCTTTTCCTCCACACTTATAACAAACTCACATTCCTTTCAGGAAAGTTCCAGGGTGTTTCTTCCCACATTTATCACATATGGGAATATTCTTCTTTTCCCTCTTCCCTTTATCCATCTTTCTCTCTTCCATCCTTTTCTTCTCTTTCTTCCCTTAAAAGCCATAGGACTCAGTAAACTCTTTACTTATCTTATCAACACATGATATTATTTCTTCATATGATGATAATACAAGGGAGACTATTTCTCTTATAAATTCTGGCTTAAGACCATGAAAGATATGAACCTTCTTTCTCTTTAGATCATGTGTATTTCTAGAGTTATCATTCCTTATACTGGGCGCCATTTCTAAACAATGTCATACACTAGATTAGTTTCTGAATAAAAATACCTAATCCCAAACTTGTAAAACACATAACATAAATTAAATAGTTTGTGGATATAATACATAATCATAATAAGGCCTCCTTTGAGGAATTATATACTCATAAACCCTTAATAATGGTTTGTAATGAAAATGAGAATTATCCTAAGCATATCCCTCGGGACTGTCGTAACCAAGAGTGCGGCAAGGCCCATTGTCATGCACCAGTTCCCGTTCGAGTCAAGCTCAAAGCGGTGTTTTCGGGTTTTACCCCTAGGTACATCTGTTCCAGAGCCGCCTCTACCTGCTCATATCCAGACAGGGATTTATTGCTCGGAAAACTCACAAAATCTCTACAATACCAAAATTCTAGGAAGTTCTTCTATACTGATCCTCAAGGTCAATCTTAGTTCTATGTGCTCTAATCAGATTTTATCTAAATCTAGCTTCCAAGGTTTGTACTAAACTTCCTCTGATACCAACTGTGACGCCCCGACCCCAGTTACCCAGAGTCGGTGCATTATTACATAACATTGGAATGATCACAAGAAAGATAAAATCTCGAAAGACTGATTGGTTTAGTAGCCTCAGAAACACTAGATATATTCATAAAGTTTAATATTACATCATAAAGTGAAAAACTACTACAACAACAAAGTGTCTCCATAGTCCACACTGTTATCCCCACATACTATCCCTACAGGTCATTCTTAACTTACTTCTTCACATCATGGGAAAAATAAAACATAGAAAAGGGGTGAGCTCAAATGCCCAGTAAGGATAACAATATAGAGGAAACTTTCATAAATAAGAATAAACATTTAAGGTAGTGTATTACTAAAACAAAAGCCTTTTAAACTTGAACTTCAACATAGTATGGAAAAAATAAAATGAAATAATTCCATTTACTTATACACATGGATATTCTACTAATCAAATAATCACATGAAATATCAATAACCACTTTCATAATGATGGAATGCATAATGCCAGTCTATCATAACCACATTGCCAAGGCCTCGTTCCATGACTACAAATAAGATTTTGCCAAGGCCTTGTGCCAAGACACTAGTTTGTCTCATTATACCTACTGATGCCTCGAGGAGCTACAGCAGGCTCCACCCGTCACATATTAAGTCCAATTCATTCCCATATGAAAAGGTTTAAACATAACATAAACATTTGTATTAACACTAGCATACGAAATGTCAATAATTTCACCATAAACTATGAACGGTATAAAAATAGCACATACATAGTCAAACATATCACAAAACCTTAAATACAATATAGAAGTTTTTTATCATAATAAATCAACTTCAAATAAGTGTAAAATCCATCATGGATATTGACATAGATGAAATCAAAACTCTTTTTAGAGAAATATCTCTTTCTATTTTGAAATAATTTAAGAGTCATATATTTATAAAATAAAATATTTTCTTTGAAAATATTCTTATAAGCTTGTATGGAAAGCTTCGACGATTTTATAATGGCAGAATATAACTGCACCTGCCGTATAAGTTAAAAAAACATTCTTACCTTAATTTTGTCGAAAAGGTTAAAAAGCACCTTGTTTGGAAAATGACGAAAATATTCCTTTATAAACCTCTTATAAAAAGTCAAACAAGGGTATAAATGACTTTACCAATATTATTTTAAATAGAAAAAATGTTTTGAAATACATTTTTAAGAAACAAGGATGTGGATGATAAAGAGATCCCAGTAGATTATTACGTATAAAAAACCTCAGATAATGAAGAGATTGTGAAATAACCCTTACCTTGTACTTTTCCTTGGTTAGGGTAGGTTAACCTCCTTTATAATGGTGAAATAATTTTTATTAAATCATACAATAATCATATACATTAATATGATATCAAATATGATCTTTTAACATTGATTTGTTAATAATATCTTAGTATTATTGTTGTTTTGGGTGTTAACATACTCGTTTTCTTTTATATGTTTTGTTACGTAAGACATGTTTGTAATAAATAGGTTGTATCTTAATCATATACATAATGATATTAAGTCCTTAGATACTATTATTAATCATCAAATGAGAATTATACTTGAATGGATATGATGGAGAATGAATCTCATCACGTTCGTGGAGACGGTAGTCCGTACGTACACACGAGTGACAATATCATTATTTTGATATTAAAATAATATAAAATTTGATAGTATATCATATATTTGGAGTCATTATCATGTTATATTTATTATTTACATGAGTTACACATCATTATTATACCCATCCAAATAATAATATATTGAATAACAATTACACCATGAAGTGGAGACGGTAAGCCGTACGTACACACGTATGGTGACATGATATTCAAAGGGATGATAGAATACTGAATATGGTTGTACCACATTTATAATAACATCACAGTATATATAATATACTGGATTTATTATTTTAGAATGGTAATAACAAATAAAGACGAAGTGGAAGAAGAATGGTACTTGGAAAAGGGTGGTGAAATCATTACCTCTTCTTTGGGTTCTTCCTTTTGATTTGATCAAAAGGTCTCGTTAGGTTGGCTTTCGGATCAATATAAGGCCTCTAGGTTGTATTGATGGATGTTGGTAGAGTATTTGGGTAGAGTTTTGCCGAACCAAAAGGCATTTAAGGTGTGAAGAAATGAGAAGGAGGAGTTCCCTTTTATAAGAGGGGTGAGGGGCCCCTTTGGAAAAGTTAGAAATATTAATTTATAATAAATTCATATTCGGTTTATAATGGCTCCAAAGTGTATTATTTAAAATTTAAGGTGGGTATGGTTCGAAAACCACCCAACCAATATAATTTAGACCGGTTTGGGTACTTATATTAACCTTATCTTTAAGTATTAACTCTAAGTTAATTAGTTTCACTTTTACAATGTCTCTTTGTATTTTAATATTATATGGTTAATAAACATACCATATACATCCAAGAGACCCCCATGTGGTCAATTAATGATAAACCTATCATGATATAAGTCTCTTGGACGACCCTTAGATTTTTAGGAATATAATATCAATTAATAATATAATATTTGTTTTAAAAACTCTTTTATGTCAATTTTGACATTATTCAATAGTTGATTTTTTTGAAACTTATAACAGAATTATTACTTCTCAAAAAGTTAATTAAATCAATCCTAATATGTCAAATTGTCCTAGAAAAGTATTTTAATTCATTAAAAGTATCAGATTATATTTTTTTGGGTATTTATAATATCAATTATTTCAATTTTCTCTATTATGGTAATTACTGCATCATCATTGTGTCATAAATAAATTATATCATTTAATCTCTAAAAATTATAAATAAAATTTCATTATGTAAGAAATCTGTTTATCTTTCTAATGAATATTTATACTTGAAGATCCAACATATATAACCCTATGTAAAAATTGGTTTTCTAAAAGATATATGCTTATGTCATTTTTGTAATTATTTTATCTTAATTAAAATTATGTGTCCCTATCACCTACAAGTGGCTCCATGGGGTCCCAAAATCGACCCAAATATGCCTATGGTCGAACATGTATCAACCAATAATGTTAGTACACGTTATAGGGTAATTTAGTATTATTATAATATTATTTTTTAACCCTTATTTACCGGATTTACCCTTAACCATGGTAAATAAAATATTTACCGAAGTAATTATTCAAAATGTCTAAAAATAAACGTTACCTATTTACACAATTTGAACATCCTGATTCCAAATATGGAATCCATTTTTCCAAATTCAAAACATAGAAGTGGCATAAATTAATTTAAAATTAATACCCGTTGTTAAAACAAAAAGCGTGTTTTTAAGAGATAATAACTATCAAAAGATTGACACTTGTTTATGTCCGGTTTAATTGTAAAATTATGTCCAATGACCAAAATTATATTAAATGTTAAAAATATATTCTAAATATACTTTAAAACCACTTAAAATCCTAATTTATCACTATTAATTATTTTGTTTAAAAAAGTTGTTTTTATTAAAATTTATTAATTTTCACTATTCATCAAAATATTAATGTTATCCGAAAAGTACCAAAATTTCACCTTAGGCTAAATTCGATATTCCGAATCCAAAAATGAATTCCATTTTGAGAGATAGAATTTATAAAATTTCAAAAAGTAGGCATTACTATTCATAACGGCTAGTTTGGTAAGTCATGGTGCGCTTTAACTCAATGTTGCGTGTAGTGCAAGTTATTGAATTATTTTGAAGAAACAACACACTATGAAATCTTGGGGTATTACATTCTCCCCTCCTTCAATAAATTGCGTCATCGCAATTTGAAATTTTTATTCGAAAATAAAAGGTTGAAAATAAAAAATATCTTTGTAGAAAAACCCACATCAGATATTGGGTTACTAAAATTTAGTCTTAATATGAGGAAAAGTGAAATGAAGGGGTCACCACCAAATTATGATCTCGATTAGAAGAACATTGGTGGAAATTAGAAACATATAATTGGAGGAAAACGTGAATATTTATAGGTGGTGACTGAGGTCATCAATCACAAACAAGTTTAAAATTGAGTTTCTTAAATTCATCAATCTATGATGATAGTCACCAATCACAAACAAGTTTAAAATTGAGGTCCTTAAATTCATCAATCTATGATTATTTGAAATACCATCGGTTCAACAAAACATAGGGTATTAGGATAACACATTTTTGGTTTTAGGATTCCTCAAATAAAGTATAAGAATTAATTTCTTCATAGATTAAGAGAAGAAGAAAAAATATATTCTTGACAAGTAGAGTTCCATCTTTTAACTAATTTCTACCACAAACTCATCTTTCACTCTAAAAGATAATAGAACGTAAAAAAATATTCTATTTATCCTATTCGTATAGGGTTCCAAAAATAAGAATTTATAATTTATCAACCAGATCTTTTAAAAAACTAAATTATTTAATCCCGGACATCACGTGGGTCAGTGGTAGGTGATACAACCTTGTTGCCCTTCGGTTGTGGGATCAAGTCTCACAGCCTTGCCAGACGCGACATGTTGCCGCCCGACCTCCGGGTTGTCCTTTTATAGAAATCCAAAATAATCCAAACTAGAACTATCGAAAATACTTCAGTCCAAAATTTATAAGGAAGGTAAACACAATGAAGATCCTTTTTTCGCATAATAACATGTGATCACCTTCATCATGTATTATTTTAAAACACTACAACATCCTGAATTATCTTAACACCTTATTGATTACATTCATGATCCCTTATTCCTTAAAGAATAATAGATATACTCCTTCAATCTAAAAATGTTTTAAACCCCAACAATGATAGAATATAGAAATCATTAATCAGTTTCAAGGTAGTCAATAATTTATCCAAAACAATCATGTATTATTCAAAAATCACTACCTCGGTATCAGAACCATATTATGGTTTATCTTTCTCTCAACCATATATTTTCCAAAAAATTAACCTGCTATTAAGTCACTTTTCTTTTATCCACACAATCTCAAGTCCATAATGAGATTGTACTGCAGTACAATCCTTATATACTCCATAATTATTATAACAAGTACATTGTTGATACAACACTCAATTGAAATAATCAATATAAGAACTCTAATCATTCCTCTTCATCTTGGGTAGTATCATAACTTGATTATTATCCAATAGCATCATTTGCGGCATAGTCAGATGACTGAGACATAGGTTTGCGTAGTGTCCAAACTCCTTGAAAATGAAGCATTGTACATTGGAAATCATTTTCTTACCCTTGCAGTCACGTACTTTGTGACCTTTTCCTCCACACTTATAACAAACTCACATTCCTTTCAGGCAAGTTCCAGGGTGTTTCTTCCCACAGTTATCACATATGGGAAAATTCTTCTTTTCCCTCTTCCCTTTATCCATCTTTCTCTCTTCCATCCTTTTCTTCTCTTTCTTCCATTCAAAGCCATAGGACTCAGTAAACTCTTTACTTATCTTATCAAAACATGATATTATTTCTTCATATGATGATAATACATGGGAGACTATTTCTCTTATAAATTCTGGCTTAAGACTATGAAAGATATGAACCTTCTTTCTATTTGGATCATGTGCATTTCTGGAGTTATCATTCCTTCTACTGGGCGCCATTTCTAAACAATGTCGTACACTAGATTAGTTTCTGAATAACAATACCTAATCCCAAACTTGTAAAACACAAAACATAAATTAAATAGTTTGTGGATATAATCCATAATCATAATAATGTATCCTTTGAGGAATTGTATACTCATAAACCCTTAATAATGGTTTGTAATGAAAATGAGAATTATCCTAAGTATATCCCCCGGGAGTGTCGTAACCGAGAGTGCAGCAAGGCCCATTGTCATGCACCAGTTCCCGTTCGAGTCTAGCTCAAAGCGGTGTTTTTGGGTTTTACCCCTAGGTACATCTGTGCCAGAGCCGCCTCTACCTGCTCGTATCCAGACAGGGATTTATTTCTCGGAAAACTCACAAAATCTCTACAATACCAAAATTCTAGAAAGTTCTTCTATACTGATCCTCAAGGTCCATCTTAGTTCTATGTGCTCTAATCAGAGTTTATCTAAATCTAGCTTCCAAGGATTGTACTAAACTTCCTCTGATACCAACTGTGACGCCCCGACCCCAGTTACCCAGAGTCGGTGCATTATTACATAACATTGGCATGATCACAAGAATGATCAAATCTCGAAAGACCGATTGGTTTAGTAGCCTTAGAAACACTAGATATATTCATAAAGTTTTATATTACATCATAAAGTGAAAAACTACTACAACAACATAGTGTCTCCATAGTCCACACTATTATCCCCACATACTATCCCTGCAGGTCATTCTTAACTTACTTCTTCACATCCTGGGAAAAATAAATCATATAAAAGGGGTGATCTCAAATGCCTAGTAAGGATAACAATATAGAGGAAACTTTCATAAATAAGAATAAACATTTAAGGTAGTGTATTACTAAAAAAAGCCTTTTAAACTTGAACTTCAACATAGTATGGAAAAAATTAAATGAAATAATGCCATTTACTTATTCACATGGATATTCTACTAATCGAATAATCACATTCAATATCAATAACCACTTTCATAATGATGGAATGCATAATGCCAGACTATCATAACCACATAGCCAAGGCCTCGTGCCATGACTACAAATAAGATTTTGCCAAGGCCTTGTGCCAAGACACTAGTTTTTCTCATTATACCTACTGATGCCTCGATGAGCTACAGTAGGCTCCACCCGTCACATATTAAGTCCAATTGATTCCCATATGAAAAGGTTTAAACATAACATAAACATTTGTATTAACACTAGAATACAAAATGTCAATACTTTCACCATAAACTATGAACGGTATAAAAATATAACATCCATAGTCAAACATATCACAAAACCGTAAATACAATATAGAAGTTTTGTATCATAATAAATCAACTTCAAATTTGTGTAAAATCCATCAAAGGATGTTGACATAGATGAAATCAAAACTTTTTTTAGAGAAATATCTCTTTCTATTTTGAAATAATTTAAGAGTCATATATTTATAAAATAAAATATTTCCTTTGAAAATATTCTTATAAGCTTGTATGGAAAGCTTAGACGATTTTATAACGGCAGAATATAACTGCACCTACCGTATAAGTTAAAAAAACATTCTTACCTTAATTTTGTCAAAAAGGTTAAAAAGCACCTTGTTTGGAAATTAAAGGAAATATTCCTTTATAAACCTCTTATAAAAAGTCAAAAAAGGGTATGAATGACTTTACCCATATTATTTTAAATAGAAAAAATGTTTTGAAATACATTTTTAAGAAACAAGGATGTGGATGATAAAGAGATCCCAGTAGATTATTACGTATAAACAACCTCGGATAATGAAGAGATTGTGAAATAACCCTTACCTTTTACTTTTCCTTGGTTGGGGTAGGTTAGCCTCCTATATAATGGTGAAATAATTTTTATTAAATTATAAAATAATCATATACATTAATATGATATCATATATGATCTTTTAACATTGATTTGTTAATAATATCTTAGTATTATTGTTGTTTCGGGTGTTAACATACTCATTTTCTTTTATATGTTTTGTTACGTAAGCCATGTTTGTATTGGATAGGTTGTATCTTAATCATATACATAATGATATCAAGTCCTTAGATACTATTATTAATCATCAAATGAGAATTATACTTGAATGGATATGATGGAGAATGAATCTCATCACGTTCGTGGAGACGGTAGTCCGTACGTACGCACGAGTGACAATATCATTCTTTTGATGTTAAAATAATATAAAATTTGATAGTATATCATATATGAAGAGTCATTATCATGTTATATTTATTATTTACATGAGTTACACATCATTATTATACCCATCCAAATAATAATATATTGAATAACAATTACACCACGACGTGGAAACGGTAAGCCGTACGTACACACCTATGGTGACATGATATTCAAAGGGTTGATAGAATACTGAATATGGTTGTACCATATTTATAATAACATAATAGTATATATAAGATACAGGAGTTATTATTTTATAATTGTAATAACAAAGAAATAAGAAGTGGAAGATGAAAGGAACTTGGAAAAGGGTGGTGAAATCATTATCTCTTCTTTGGGTTCTTCCTTTTGATTTGATCAAAAGGTCTCGTTAGGTTGGCTTTCTGATAAATATAAGGCCTCTAGGTTGTATTGAGGGAAGTTGGTATTAACTCTAAGTTAATTAGTTTCACTTTTACAATGTCTCTTTGTATTTTTATATTATATGGTTAATAAACATACCATATACATCCAAGAGACCCCCAAGTGGTCCATTAATGATACGCCTATCATGATATAAGTCTCTTGGCCGATCATTAGATTTTTAGTAATTTAATATCAATTAATAATATAATATTTTCTTTAAAAACTCTTTTATGTCATTTTTGACACTATTCAATAGTTGATTTTTGTGAAACTCATAACAGAATTATTACTTCGAAAAAAGTTAATTAAATAAATCCTAATATGTCATATTATCCTATAAAATTATTTTAAATCATTAAAAGTCTAAAATTATATTTATTTGGGTATTTATAATATCAATTAGTTTAAATTTTCACTATTATGGTAATTACTGCATCATCATTGGGTCATAACTAAATTAAATTATTTAATCTCTAAAAATTATAAATAAAACATAATTATGTAGGAAATCGTTTTATCTTTATAATTAATATTTATAGTCTAAAATCCAACATATATAACCCTATGTAAAAAATTGTTTTTCTAAAAGATATATGCTTATGTCATTTTTGTACTTATTTTAACTTAATTAAAATTAAGTGTCCCTATCACCAACAAGTGGCTCCATGGGGTCCGCAAATCAACCCAAAGATGCCTATTGTTGAACATGTATCAACCAATAAGGCTAGGAAACGTTTTAGGGTAATTTAGTATTATTATAATATTATTTGTTAACCCTTATTTACCGGATTTACCCTTAACCATGGTAAATAAAATATTTACCGAAATAATTATTCAAAATGACTAAAAATAAATGTTACATATTTACACAATTTAAACATCCTGATTCCAAATATGGAATCCATTTTTCCAAATTCAAAACACTAAAGTGGCAGAAATTAATTTAAAATTAATTCCTGTTATTAGAACAAAAAGCGTGTTTTTAAGAGATAATAATTGTCAAAAGATTGACACTTGTTTATGTCCAGTTTAATTGTAACATTATGTCCAATGACAAAAATTATATTAAATGGTAAAAATATATTCTAAATATACTTTAAAACAACTTAAATTAATAATTTATCACTATTAATTATTTTTTTTTAAAAAGCTGTTTTAATTAAAATTTAGTAATTTTCATTATTCATCAAAATATTAAAGTTATCCAAAAAGTACCAAAATTTCACCTTAGGCTAAATTCGATATTCCGAATCCAAAAATGAAGTCTATTTTGAGAGATAGAATTTACAAAATTTCAAAAAGTAGGTATTACTATACATAACGGCTAGTTTGGTATGTCATGGTGTGCTTTAACTCGGTGTTGCGTGTAGTGCAAGTTGTTGAATTATTTTGAAGAAATAACACACTATGAAATCTTGGGGTGTTACACTTGTCAACCCTATCTTACACGGTGGTCCTTGTGTGAGAATTTCTCAAAGCCTCTGAAGCCTCTACATCATCATTAGCCCAATAGTTTTTACCAAGAATACCATGACCAGTAGTTTTCATGGCCTCTACCTAGGGAATGACTTTTTTCAAATCCCCATGTATGTATGAAGAAATAAATTCATTGGAATTTTTGGCCTTCGGGCCGATAAAATCATCTGATGAAGGTAGCACGATTAAAATTTTTAATACCTATAGATCCTTGAGGATCTATAACTATTGGACTGTAACCATATTCTTTGTATGCCTAACATTTGTAAGAGTAAATGTACATAATTGTTGAGGACATTTAAACTTACGAGTGAATTGATAAAAATCATAAGACTTATTGATGATTTCACTCCCAATAATGGATACCAATACTCTATCCTTGAATTCCATCATGTACTCCCTCAACACATATTTCTTCTCCATACCATTATCCATATATATTTTGGTAGGTGGGTTACTATACGGAAAGAAATTAAAGTTTTTAGATAAATTTAACGCCCTCATCACATCATCACTGTTTAGGTTCAAAGGATGAATCTTGATGACATTATAAAAAAATGGGTGGAATCATCTACCATGGATTTTAGCAGTGCTCAACAATGAATATGAGCTGAAATATGCTGCAATCCACCCTGAAGACATGTAAAATGGCCAAAACATTTAAATTTGGACTCCCCATTGTATCTATGCTATAAAAACAATTAATTAAATCCATAACCAGATAACCCAACCCAATGAACTCCATTAATCTAATTTTTCTATGATAAAATATTTACATGGACTCAAACTACCATGAGAATCATGACCTAGGAGTAGGGAAATTTTTTTCCACATAGTGAGGAATCCATCTTTGAAAAGTATTTCATTAATCTTGGGATTAAATTTTTTACCCCGACACTTTTACTCACCCATCTCAAATATGATCTAGAACATTACCTAAGCACCCTAGTTCTCTACATTTTGGAAAATAATAGGGATCACAGAAGTAGGAACCTCTCATACTGGTTCCAAATTGGCCTTCATCCACGTCCCTATACAGACGTTAGCCCTAGGGTGAGGATCTTGGTATCCCTACATTTCTTTATTATCTTTATGAGATCGTGGGCCAATGGTGGGATCCTATCAACATCATCCCACATTGAGATTAGTGGGATAAATTAATCATATATTTCCCCAAGAAGGGGACCCTGGAGATTTGGACGATATCCCATAAGCTGATACCAATATCACTATGTATCAAGTGAAAGGAATTTTTTTATGGACTCCACTAGCATAGTAATTCAAGGATGATGTCTAGATTTTTATAGACATAGGTCAATCCTACCCAAAAATCCTCGTAAATATGAATATCCTATATCTTATTTTTGAATTCATGGTATGTTTGGTGCACCTTAAATTCCCACATCCACTCAGGCCTTACTCCACCTCCAGAACAGAATTCCCAGCCTTCTTTCCAGACTTGTGCTTGACTAATCCATAAAGAAGGAAAGGTTGAGTCATAAAAATGAGGCCATAAATCATAAATTTGAAATATCATATTAAGATTAAAGCCAATGTGATGCATAATTCATCCCATATGGATAGTTTATTACTTTAAAAAAACACCATTTGAGTAGATGTGAAAAGAAAGGAAGGATATGTGCTTTAAGAACCAAGATGGTATGAATTATTTCATAAACACTAGAATATGAGAATCCCTAACAATTTAGTGCTCTTATAGAGGTAGTTAGTTTATATATGATAAATCACATTGATATAGTATCAAATAAATTTCTAGATATAGAAAAATAGGTTCAACGATGTCCTAATAATCAGGCCTGATGACTTTGATCATTTCAATTTGGACCAGAAATGATTGCTCTATGGAATACCTTGATGAAACCATTTAAAACATGAAATAAGGAACTGAATTCTCTCATTAAGATTAAATATTAACTCAAAATATTTTAGATTTTAACCTTATAGAATTCCAAAAAAAATCTCAAAGGAATGAACTCACACATGTCCCTTGATAAGGGTTCTTATGAAGGTCCCATGAAGGGTTCCCGTGCAGTTCCATAGACAAGGAATGTCGTGTAGGTCCCATGATGAGATGGCTCAACAAGTAACCTTTACAATGTTTCTTTTTGTTGACTCATCACTCATATTATTGTACCTTGTAAAACATTTGGGAGACCTTCGAGAAATAAAAATCCTTGAATAGTAAGTCTTGGTGGATAACATACATAGTGATATTGAAAATTAATACTTATAATGTGAGGACAATGATAAAGGGGTTGGGTATTTATAGATTCCTCTAATCAACACTACATTCCTACACCAACACCCTACACTCAAAAACTGTGTGTTAGGCCTCCAATGGAGGCCTTGTGTGGACAACCTGCACAGAGACCCTGTGTAAATCCATTATTTCAACCCTTCATGATCATTTCTCCATTTACCTCAAGATTCGACCCTCCCTTTTTCATTTAGATCCATTCCTGAGGTGGACTTTGTTTGGGACTCCATTAATTATCAATGAGGATAAAAATATTACGAAGATAACCTAAGACATGAAAAATTGGTAAATATCATTTTGGAGAACCAAGGGACTTATCCAAAATGACCAACATGTGTAAGAACATGCGCATTACATAAGTCGTGCAAGTACCCTACATAGACCAAAGGGGAAGGACAGACCTACATAGTGGACCTATTTCATAGACCCATGATGAAGACCTATAAGGAAAACATTGGTCACCCAGTGTCCTATATTTTTCTCTAAATAGGACACGAGGGCTCCTCCATTGAACGACTAAAAAATTGGAAGACCCCTTGGAGCTCTGATTACACACCACCTTCACCCAGGTCCCCTTAAATTTCTTAGGTAGATCACTAAGACCATATATAATATAAAATTATAGGTGATAATTATGATTTATTTCCGTTCAGTGTCTAAAATAATGGACACATATTTGGGGACCCTTCTTCGTTAATAGGAAGACACCTATGTGATGTATCATTCATAAAAAAGGACATGCATGAAGCCCTTCCCATGATACTAAAGGAGATCCAAGGTGCATAGGCTAAGGACTCTCCCAAATTTTGTTTCCCCGATGGTCCATTTCCTAATTTATCTCCAGGTCATGCAACCCTTTGTTCCCTTTTCCGGATCATTTTTTTACTTCTACCAAGTACTACATGGAACACCTACATGTAAATCCTATGTCAGACACCTGTGTGAGTCACCCTTTAGGCCTTCTTCAAAGCCACCCTTATGAGGGCCTCTCTTTATTTGGCACCCTTTGCGTAAAGGGGACAGGTTGAAGCCTCCAACTAGACCTCTTGATTTGAAAAACCATGTGGAAATTCACACCAGCAAGTCTCACTTTTGGATTTTTATTTCTATAATAAGAGGTTTCTCATACTTTTCCTACTAAATGGTTAAGATCCTCAGGACACATGTGGATTTTTATATATATGGTCATGAGGAACTCTACCCCAAGGATATTTTCTGGGAGTTATCGATCTCAGAAACAAGCATTAGGACCATGGTCTCCCATTTTCGTCTCTGAGACCTAGAGCCTTCGGTTCCATGTAGGGATGATGAATATTACACTTCTGTTTCATTTTTAAATATAATAAAATCCTCCTTACATAATAAAAAACTAATTCATCGGAATCTCACCTTCAATAATCACCTTGGAATTCATGTAGAAGGTTTTAAACTTTCCTATATCTACTTTGACATACTTCACCTTCATTCGCTCCTCTGGGTGATGTAAAGAGAGGGATGTTCCACAACCCCAACCTCTACCACAATCATCCCCATAATCGTTTTTTAGGGGATAATGGTTGGAATAAATGGTAACACTTAATACCTCATCCATCTCCCTTTGTGATTTATATCTGTGTCCACCTATGAACAAAAGAAGATTGTGTGGTTTTTCAGATCATCTACTTCCTAATGTTTCTCACAATGAGCATGACTAACATGGGATAATAGGTTAATGGAGACCATGAAATCTACACTATATATGTAACATTTATTGAACTATAACAAATTTGATTCTATTTAATTAGGATATGTAGGAATCCAACCTATGTATCGAGATTATTGTGAATCCTATTTATGATTAAGATTCATTCATGATATCCTTAATCAAAGAATCCTACTCGGTATTAATTCCTAAAGAAAACCCCCCAAATCATCATGAGTTGAGAATCAGGGGTTGCTATATCTCTAATAGTCCTTTCATATGGAATCCTCTTTATGATTATGCCACAAAATCATCATCTCAATGGATTATACTACCCTTTAAGAGTAACTAAACTACATGGGATTTTATTCACATCCAAATGGGATACGTATGATGCCTCCTTGTGGTCCAAGCCCAACATCCCAAATCATCCATGTTCTCTCTAATCCATATTCCTTGTATGGTCTAATTCAGAATGGAAATTCATATCCCTTCTTGGTTCCTTGGGAAGCTTCAACATTGGTCCTACATGAAACCTTGACTGTGAACACTCCTCCTAGATTTTGTTACCGAGTCATGTTAAACTATATGGTTAGGTCTTTATGAAATGACCATAAAAGGTATGATGTTACTCAATAAGCATCAATGAACTATGTGGGCCTTGATTCCCATCCATGTGGGATACGTAGGATGCATACTCAAGGTCTAAACCAAACACAACAAATCAATCATATTCTCTCTGGGCCATATTCCTAGTATGTTCTAATTCAAATTGAAAATTCATACCCCTTAAATATTACTTGGTATGATTTTTCTTTGTTCCCAAACCAAACCTTGACTAGTTACCATCTAACAAGATGTCATTTTCACATAATGTTAAATTTTATGGCTCGACCCTTGTCATTTAACCATAAAAGGTATGTTGTTCCCCATTAAGTGTCACCTAAATAAGTGGGTTTGTATTCCTTTAAAGAGGATACATATGAATCCTATCACGTGTATTTGACTCCAAACAACAAAAAACTCTCATTTCCTAGGATAATGGTACACTTCAGAGTGTCACACTCTGTGGCTAGAAAACCAGCATCATCATGACTACAGAATCTCTAATTAATAAATATAGATATCTCTGTTGTTTTAGAACCTTTGATACATACATATAATTCTATATTCCATAAAAAATAATAATTGGTTGTTAATTCTTGGTTAATTTACATCATACATGGGATTTAATAAATGTTTTGTGAATATGTCTTAAATCTATAAGAGTGTCCCAGAGTAGGCTATAATACCCCCTCAAAAGGGTGTGATGAGACCAAACTCCAGTAAACTTGAACTATATGAGTTCCCAAGAATCATTATCCACATATCATGATCATAACCTTCTATTGTAAATCAGTTACCCTAGGATACATAATTGTTGCGTGATTCTAGTTCAATGAACAATCTCATTTTAAACCGTTCCAAAATAGTGATTCTTATTGAGAATACATATTCTAATGGAAACAATGATTGATAAGAATATTAGTCTCCCTATGGTATAATAAATGGATTAATTATTTAAATTTGGATTGTATGGGCATTATAAAAATTCATTTCTCAACGGGAAAGCTAGTTAAGAGAATCAAGAAGGTTGTAAAAATAATGGTTATAATGTTGTCGATGAAGAGATTATGAATGAAATATTAAATGAAATAGGTATTGTGGAATAAGATGATGAATCCTGGATAATGAATTTAAATGGAATTTGAATTATTGAACTGTTAATGTAATGGAATTCAAGGAATATATTATATTAATTATGAAATATATAAGGATTTTTTAGTATATGTTTTACATTTATAATTTGAAATAATATGGGAAATAGTACTAATAGACAAAAAATGATTTATTGAAAATTTTAAATTTTTATTAAGGGAGGATAACACTTAAAATGTTTTGGATAATTGAGAAATGATGTTTGGATAAAAACACATATGATATGCATAAAGAAAATTTGATAGTTAAAATTATCTTAGAACCGATTATTGATTTTTTTAACAAAGTAGTTTATTCTATAATTGATGGAGTTTAAAATAATTCTTTATTTATGGAAAATATCCAATAGTATATGTTTTATATAAGTAATGAGTATTTTTTTTAGTTTTTAATGAGGTTTTATGGTAATTCGTATTATTACCATGTTTCAAGAGAATACATGATGAAGGTATTCACCTATTTTGTATGTGAAAATAAAGAGATATTTTATGATATATTAGGGATTAATGTTAAATTAATTTTGAGGAATTTATTTAATTATTTATAAAAATTCTTTTTTGGAATGGTAAAAAGGTTTACCATTTATAAATGGTTTAATTTTAACTTTTTATTGGGTTTAGAGATTAATTTATTACTTGACCATATGATTATTTATCCATATTGGATAACTAGTGCTAAATATTTTTTTAAACTACAGATATATGGAATGACTTGTCATTATATTGTGAATTATATTTAGTTCATCAAACAAGGAAACAATTCACCTCTTAGAGTTAGGGTCAATGTGGAAATTAATCAGGCACAACCAAAGGAAGAGATTACACTAATGAAATTGAATGAAATAAACTGAGTACATCTTTTCATAAATATTCACCAACATTAGGAAATGGATATTAAAATAATCTTTTTTCATATAATTTTATTTTATTATGATATCAATTACCTTTTCATGCCTCTTTAGTTTATGGGTTATCTATCATTAACCTTCTCTATATCACCCACTTTCCATTGATAAATGATCTCTATCACTCACTATAATTATTTACACTTTTCTTCCATGTCTATATATTTAGTTATCAACTTTTTTCATATATGGAAACCCAATACGTGTTTCTCTACATGAATTTCACACATACATTTATATTTATCTTATAGAGTGTTTTATTAACACTTTTAATGATGTCAGTTTCTATGAAATAATTTTCAAATGTTAAAACATTGATGATCGAGTTGAATTTTGATGGTGAAATTCATTTTAACGGGGCTATAATATAACAACATGAGATTTTGTTAAATATTTTTTTTTAAATTTTCTTTTGGATATTTTGTGTTAAACACAACACTAGGTTTATCTGGTGTTACATGAAACACTTTTTTTTTTATCTTGTGTTACATGATATTCTTAGTTTTAATGAAAAGTGACTTACTATTAAAAAATTATTATTTAATATGATTTTCATCACCAAGCCATTAGAATGGATGGTATGACTAAGATTAACTATATTATGAAAATATATGGTTTACATGTGTTTACAAAATTAATTCTTTGGAGAATAATTAAATTAAAATGAAAATAAAATCTATTTTAAAATAATTGAAATATTTTGTTGTGAAAAATTATTTTTAGGATGAAAAATGCCCTCTAACTCAATAAATTAAACAAAATTTATTTTGTGAATTATTTTAATTAAATTTATATATTTTATATTCAATTAAATTTTTAACATTAATCTTATGTGTTTTCTAGATAATAGATAAATTTAAATCAAATTGTTTTCTTAAAAACTGTGTTTTTCTAAAAAGTGGTTTTTTCAACGTTCTGCACAATAAATTAAAAAAAAATTAAAAAAATTTAAAAACTTTATTTTAATAAAAAAATTAATTTTTTAAATCAGCATATTAAAATTATCTTATGTTTAAATTTTGGTATTGTTCTGAAAAGTTTAATTTTTCGATGAGTAATAAAAAATACTGAATTTTAATTGAAAAAAACAATTTCATTTAAATTATATTTAAATTTAAATTGTATTAAAATTTCGTCTCAATTTAAAATTAATTAAATTATATATCTATTAATAAAATTTATGTGAATTGAATCATTTTCATTTTGAATTTGGATTTAAAACTCAAGTAAACATTTGAACATTTTTTCATTAAAAATATTCTTTTTTTATGCCTATAGGTTTAATTTTAAATTAACATTTTTCACTTATGATTATAGAATTTATAAAATGGATTAGTTATTAGGAATTAGAATAATTTATCATAAAAATATGGTAAGCTTAAATAATTACTATAATGAATAGAAAAAATAGTAAGAATTATTTACTACGGTCAATGAAAAAAGAAACTTATACTGGGTTAAAATAAAACGATAAGGGTTACAAATGACATAAAAGTTATCCAAACCCAATTTTAAGGTAATATTTTGACCATATATATTATAGGTTATATAATGTCCCATTTTTTACCATTTTGAATTTTTAAAAACAAGGCCACACCATTTTCTTTTCAAACAAAAATGTTTGCCACTCACCTCACTTAAAAAAATCCACCCCATAGCCTCTCTTCTTCAAAACATAAAACCCTTTTGGTTCAAAACATAACTAAAAAAATACATTAATAACATCCATAATTTCATCCTAAAAGTATTATTTTTTTCATAAATCGACCCCAGAAGAATTATTTTAAAACCTAATGAGGATACCTAAAAAAAGAGTTAATGTTCTTTAATGAGCATTTTCAAATTATTTTTAAACCATGATGATATAATAAACACAATATATTATCTATAATAGTTTGTTTTTATGTTTATTTCATGACCTAAAACCATATAAACATTTATCATATGGGTTACGAAATTATCATTCATGTGTGTGATAGACTACCGCCTTGTGAATAGATGTCATTCGTTTTTTCCATTACCATCTCTCGTGGTTGTGTATGACGATGGATATAAAGTATATATATGACATTTATAAAATAATTGAATATATTTAGTAATTGTATCATATATAAATTTTTAATTCCCATTCGGTAGGAGATACGATAATTTCACTTTTGTGTATGGAGGACTGCCACCTCGCGAAGTGATATGATTGGTTTTTCTCTCACAATTTACATGGAAGATAATAAGGATAGATTTATTGAATATATATGATATAAATTAAATAATTATGGTATTAATGGAATATATTTCACTATTAAATGATAATATATCATTTTATTTATTCACTTTCAACTCACTGAAATATGATAACGCCGTTCGTGTACATGTGGACTACTGCCATCACGAAGCATTGTGACTCGCTCTTTTTATATCCAATCCACATGGATTATTTTTATAATTATATGAAAAGAAATAATATGGTTTTTTTATGTTATTATAATCATTTAAATATAAAATATTATCCAACTCTTTTCTAAAATTATCATGCAAAAAAAATGTTACTCAGGCATACTTACGACCTACCCTCTACGTGAATGTAACGTACTTCCATTCTAACAAATTCCTTTCATGATCTGTATAAAAATTTTAATTTAGGTATAAATATTATAGTTATTTCATGATTATTATTATATATATGATGAAACTATGATCCATGTAAGAGGACCGAAAATAAAAAATTAAATCCTATACAAAAAATATAGTGATAATTACATGAAACATGATTTTAACAAGGAATTACTAATAAATGGGTAACAATTTGTTTTAAGAAAATAATATACGGTATAATATATAAAATAAAATTTATAAAATAGATTTTAAAAAATATTTATCATACAGGTGGTTGGAATATTAATAATGGAAGTCAACACTTAAGGTAATAGATTTTCGTCTCAATTTATAATTTTGTGGGACACATTCCATATTCAACAAAAATTTATTTTACAGAGAATTTATAATTATAATGAATTTATATTATGATTATTCTATTTAAAATTATTGATATTTAAATTTCATTCTAAGAATCTATCTTTCACAGAGTTTACAATTCAAAATGTTTTAAATAGGTAAGGGATTATTTTGTGTCAATTTTCTTTCCTTGAGATAAATTTTATGTTATTAACCTAAATTATTTTATCAGGGGTTTATATAGTCCCTTTGAAATTTACTATCATGAATTTATTTATTCTAATGATATTCAAGGGCTAATTTTCTGTTATAAAATCATTGGGCTAATGATTTAATGTTACCAAATTGGTAAGAGTTTTATGTTACAATCTCATCATTTATCGAGATTGTATATGATTTGTATTCAGTGATGACATTATACTCAAGAATTTTATTCTCCTCCAGTTATGTGAGGAGAATTAATTTTTCCTTTATTTTACTATATATTTTTACACAATATTTTAGAATAATTTTTTTTATGAAAATGTTCTTTATTTAACTCTTCGGTAGATAACCATTTTTCATCCAAAACAATGTTATATAAAAATGTTTCAAAAAGTATTTTCCAAATAAATAAAATTATTTATTACATATAATTTTATCCATGTAATAATTTTTACAATATGTTTTTGAAGAAATATTCTTTTCATTTTCAAAATAATCCCTATTTGGATTTTGATAATAATATGAATCAGATTTTTGTTTTAACTCTTATAAAATGAATGGTATTTTACACTGGCATGACCGCTCAATGTTTTTAATACTTACGTTATAAGACTAAAATGTTATTTTGAATTAAAATTATTTTGAGGATGTTTTATTTTTTAAAAAATTATTCTCAAATTGGAATGTATATTTTTTTCATGAAATGTTTTAAATGATTTTTAAACATTCTGTTATAATTTTAAAGGTTATTTAAAAGGAAACGCATTTAAAAAATATTTTATTGTTTTTTTGTTTTAAAAAAGTGATTTTCAATGAAAATTTATTTTATTCAAAAATCATTCCAAGTGGTTTATCTTTCAAAATCATTCTCCATCTAAGATAAAATCCCTTGATATAGATTATGCATTTCTGGGGATATGAACTAATGATCTGATTCTTTTCTCTCATTAAATTATTTATAATGAGAATATATTTAAAAATCATGATTATATTCCTTGTTTATACTATTTTGATTCTATCATAGCTCATATTCATTTATTTACAAATTATTTATGTCTTATGAGTTCTTAATATTTATGTAATGACTCAATATTCTGATCTTTTATATGTAGGGAATGGTTTTAAAATGTTTTTATCATTTTTTCTTACAATTATATTCATGTTATGCTTATGTATATCCATTAAAAAACCCTTATAGATCATCTTATATCACCCATTATCATATTTATTGTCCCATATTATGAAGAAAGGTTTCATGTAGGGTATGTTTCTGAAGAGTAATAAAGGATAATATCTTTATGGGTGATGTTAAAGATCTTTCACCAAATTAAAACAAATTTGACATAGTCACCAAAGACACTAAACTATTACTATAATTAAGAACGTGTCCATTTAATATATTAAATATTAAATTAAAATAATGTAATATCCATGTATAAAAGTCCTAGGTTTCTATAGTTGGCATTAGGGGAACATCTTTGTTAAACGTTGGAAACTAGGATGAGAAAATGTTAGGGGGGTCCCTAGGGATATTTCAAAGGATATGTCTAGTGGTGTATCTTCTGATGAGCCTAAGTATGAGTCAACGTGTAGGAACATTTCCTGGAATTTAGGTAAAGGATATATAAATTTGTTTCCAATAAGTTACGTCCATGTCAAGATACTACAAGTGGATGTGGCTTAGTTGTAGAGGTACATAGGGTTAATAACTATGAAAAAGGAGTACTGAGTTGGACTCAATCATCACATAGTGCATGACAATTGGCCTCGCTTCGCAATAATTTTAAAATAGTTTAGGGATATCATTTGGAAATTCCAAAACTCTTTATAAACAATCATGTAGGATTTATATATATTATTTCAATTAATGAACTAAGAAAATCCTAAGGATTCATAAATGAAAAATAATGTTTCATGATTTATAAACCATGTAAGTTATTTTCATGATTACTTGGTTTCTAATTATTATTAGTATTGAACAAACATTGATTTTTTGTTCTATTTCATAGTGGGAAACATAAGGTATTGGGTTGAAATTTAATGTAAAATCAAATTTAATCATGATCATCCAAATGGGATAATGACTAGAGTGAAGGATGTTTTGTTCTTATCTAATTGTCTATCATGAAACATTATTAACAGCATTCACCTTAACAAACTCTTAGACTCACAAAATCAAAGAATGATATATTTTACATAGTGTTTGAGTAATGGAGACCATGAATAAAAGAAGATCTAGTTTCTTATATGTCTAAAATGTGGGAAGAATCGCTATAGGGAATGTCTCAATGGAAAGATAAGTTAGTTGATGTGTGAATAATAAGTTCAGAGTATGAAATTTCCAAAATAAAAGTAAAATTTCATTTTACATAATAGATACGAATATTGTTCTATATATATTATTATGAATATATAATTTTTTAAATCTAGATAGTAATAGATTTTTTTAAATCGTTGTCATATGGGTAAATATCATGAATTAAATAAGTATGTTGGTACAAGTAATGTTTATATTGCGGACAAAGAAGAGACTACATATGATATATGAAAGGAAATAAGTATTAATGAATAAGATGGTGAATCCTAGTTAATAGTTTGAGAAGGAAGTGGTATTATTGATTTATTAATTTATTTTAATTCAAGGATTATGTTATATGAATCATGAAACATATAAGGATTATTCTGAATTTGGTTTTACTTAAGGATTATCAATAACATGTTAGATGGTATTGTTGGAATAGAAAACTAATTTAATGGAAATATGGTATTTTGATAAAGGGAAGATAAACCATAACATGTTTTGAATGTCGGAATAATGATTTTGGGATAAAATATGATTTATATGGATAATTAAAATTGTATAGTACTGATTATCTTTTAATTGACTAATGATTTATAGACAATGTCTTATTTTTATAACATTTATAGAGTTTAATCATTTTGTTTTTTGAAGAAAATAACCATGAAATTGTGTTACATATAAGGAATTAATAATCATGTATGTTTTTAAAAAGGTTTTATGGTAATTCATGTTATTACCCAGTTTCAATAGAATTCATAATGATGGTATTCACATGTTTGGTATGTTACAATGAAGAGTTACTTCATAATATATAGGAGATTTATGTTAGGGGTATTTTGATTAGTTTAGTGACCTTATTTATAAATTTTTAATTTTGGAAGGGTAATAAGGATAACCAATTATATAATGGTTTTAGTTGAACTTTTGATGAGGTTTTATATATTAGGATATTAAATCTCTATATGAGGATTTATCTATATTGGATAACTAGTTCTCACTTTTTTAAACTAGAGATAGTTTGAAGGAATTATCAGGATACTCTAGATCTTCTTTAGTTCTTAAAGAATAACAAAAAAATCATCTGTCGGTGTCATTGATAAAGTGAAAATTGAACAAGGTACAATCAAATGGTTTGAGTGTTCTAGTGAAATTTAATGAAATTAAATGAGTATATCGTTTCATAAAAATCTCCAGAATTAGGAAAAGAATCATTAAATAAATTTTTTTTCTATTATCATCATTTATTATGATATTATTGAGCATTTCATACTAAATTATAATATAAATTTTTGTTCATTAACCCTCTCTAGATCACCCACTATATTTTGATCAATTATCTCTACCAATATCATCTTTTATGATTTTCTTCCATGTCCATATCATCACTTCTCACCTATTATATCCTATTTGGAATCATAGAATTTTTTATTCCAGATTAATTTTTCAAATCACTTTATCTTTTTTCAATAGGATGTTTCAACAACCCTTTTTACAATATGGGCCACTATAGTGTAATTTTCAAATGTTAGTCCTTTGATGAATAAGATAAATTTCTTGGGTCAAATCCATTTTAAGGGGGTATAATGTAACACCCAAACATTTTTGTGAAATATTTTGTTCAAATAAATTTTTTCATTTAAATATTTTTTAATAAATGCAACACAACTTTTAATTTTCATTACATGAAATAGTAATTTCATTTTTCATTATATGCACAATTATGTTTAAGCGAACAAATATGCACTATTAAAACAAAATATTTATATTATAGTTATCACTTTTCTATTGGAATATATAATATGATTATGATTATGTAAATTATAGAAATATATGGCATGTACATATATATTAAATGAATTCTTTGGTGAAAATTTATTGAGAAATGGAAACAGAAACCATTTATAAATAAAGGAATTATTTTTTTCTGAAAAACTATTTTTATGCTCACAAAATAATTTAAAATAAATAAATTTAAAAAAAATTGGTAATTTATTTTAATAAAATTTATATATTATATTTTTAATTAAATGTTTAAAATTCATATTATGATTTTTCTTGATTGAATATAAGAATAAATCTAATTTTATCTTTAAAACTATATTTTTCTAAACATAATTTTTCTCACATTTGCACGCACTTATTTTAGAAATTTTTTTGACACTTTTAGAAACATCATACTATAAAATAAAATGTTTTATTTAAATATTAATATAAATATTATATTAGGGTGAAATTTTGATAATTTTATAAAATGGTTAAATTTCTGATGAATATTGAAAATTATTGAATTTTAAATTAAAACTACATTTTCATTAATTTTTTTGAAAGTTAAATTATATTTTAATTTTATTTAAAAATAAAATTAGTTCAATTATATATCTATTAATATAATTTATGTTATTTTAATATTTTTCATATTTATTTATGAAATAAAAATCTTGTTAACCGTTGAACATTTTTTCTTTAGAAACCCTCTTTCTCGTCTCATCTACTGGAATATGTATAAATTGAATTTTTCATCTTATTTGAATGTAATTTGGAAAAATTTATTCCATATTTGGAATCATCATAATTTATATTATCAAATTCTGTAAACATATTTTTTTCATAATTAATAGTAAAAGCTGTAAAAATTATTTATTGCGGTTAAGGTAAAAATGGATTTATACAGGAGTTAAACTAAATAGGAAATTGTTAAAAGTATCCCAAAACATTTCCAATGGTAATTTTTAATCCATATTTAGACCTTAAATATTATATTTTCTATAGAGTTCCATTTAGGTCCCTTTTATCATGTGAATACCGTGGGTTTTCCTTTTTCATTCCAAACAATTACAAGTGTCCCACTCAACTAACTTGTAATGGTTCACCCTCTCTCCACTATTTTTCAAACTGAAAAACCCCTTTGGATGGAAAAATATTAGAACAAATATATAATAAAATTTCATCCTCTCATACATGAATACATATTTTCGGAATAAATCCAATCGAGGAATGATTTTGGAAAAACCCTTCATAGGATACCCGATGTAGAGGTAACATTATTCATTAAGTGTTTTTATTTTATTTCTTCCACCACCTCATTAAATTATTATTAAATCACTATGATATAAAAAACATAGTTTCTTAAATAAAATGATATGTTTTTGTTTTAATTTAATTACATAAAACCATCTCCACTTTTATAAAATGGGTAACGAAATAATCATTCGTATATACAGCAGACTGCCAACTCACGAACCGATGTTATTCGGTTTTCTATTACCACCTCTCACATTAGATTATGATGATGGAAAAAAATTCCGTATATGATATTTATAAGATAATTATATAGATTTAGAAATTATACCATATTTAAATTTTTACTTTTTATTCCATAGGGGGTACTATAACGTTTCTCAAGTGTACGGTAAACTTCCTTCTCAAAAAGTGATGTGATTCATTTTTTACTAACACTCTAAATGAAAAATTATATGGATAAATTTCATGAGATAGGTGATATAAATGAAATATTAGTGAAATTAATGAAATATGTATCATAATTAAAATATAATATATCACTTTATTTCTTACCTTTCACTCACTGAAAGATGATAAAGTCATTCAAGTACTTGTGGACAACAACATTAATGATGCTATGTGACTCTCTATTCATCACCATGCCACATGGATGACATATATAAATATATTTACTAAAATACTATAGTATTTATGATAATAATATAATTATATAAACAAAATGTATTTATTTCCTTCTTTCTAAAATGACCACTGAAAAATGGAAATGTTACACAAACATACGTACAACCTACCGTCTTCATGGTCGTAAGGTACATCATTTCCTAAAATCATAATACATTATTAATCATAAAAATAAAATTAATGTGAAATTATGATAATTATATCCAGATTAATATTATGTATATGATAGATCCGTGATCAAAGGAAGAGGTAAAAATCCACAAATCAAACAAATATGAAAAACAAATCTATTGTTACATGAAAAATGTTTTTAAAAAGGAACTAATAATAAATGGTAAATAAATGGTCATAATTAATTTATATACAGTAAAATATATATTATTATGTTTCTATAACAGATTTATATTAAACATATAGTTCTTATAAAGGATGTATTAATGTGTACGAAATAAGTTGAGACTTAAAGTAAGGGGTTTATGTATCACTTTTTACTTCTATGAGACACTTTCCATATTCACCACCTATTTCTTTTATGTGGAGAGTATGCTGACCATTACAATATTTTATTATTTTTCTCTTGATAATTATTTATATTGGTATATCTATTTTAGGATCTATCATTCAGGGTTTTATATTTCAAATGTTACCAAATCGGTAATGAATTTTTTGTCTCAATTTTAATTGTTTGAAAAATATGTTTTGTAATAAACTTACCTTATTTTATGATATTTATATAAATATCATTTAACATGTAATACCATGATATTAATAGTTTTATTTAATTTTATTCATTCATGGGGCTTATGATTCAATGTTAACAAAGTGGTAAGGATTTTATTTACAATCTAATCATTTATCATGATTTTCAATGATTATGATTATAATGATTAAATATTTCTCATGAAATTTATTTTCTTATTTTAAGGTCATGAGAATACATTTTTTCACTTCATTTTTTTCTCTCTATGTACTCAAGAGTTCAAAATAATTTTTTTTAGAAAAAAATTATTTTCTTTTCTCTTTGTATGAAAACCATTTTTTTCTAATCCCATGTTTTAAAAAATATACTCAAAAGAGCTTTTAACATTCATAAAATGATTTATTGAATAAATTTTTAGCCATGTTTGATTTCTTACAACACAGTTAATATTTTATCTTCATATCATTTTTTAGACATTCCTTATTTGTATTTTACTAATAGTATGAATGGAATCTATTTTTAACTAATATGGAATGAATGATATTCTATTAAATCATGATAACTCAATTTTTAAAATTCTTCTATTATAATATTTAAAGGTCATTCAAAATGAATATTATTTTAATTTCTTTTATGTTCATAAAATTTTATTTCTAAATAGAAATGATATTTTCCTCAAGAAATGTCTTAAATGATTTGTTATTATTCATTTATAAGTTTTCACTATTACAAATATAGGCTTTAATAGTACTAGTATTTATCATCTATAGAAAACAAATTATAAATGGAATATTTATCAGTGCTAAGGAATGAACAGATAAATTTAACCTTATAATGGTGCTTTTTTTAGCCCTGATAAGGATAACCTTTATCAGTGCTTTATTTTTAGCTCTAATGGAGGGAATCTCTTGTCATTATTATATTTTTTGAACTCATAAAGGTTAACATTTACCAATTAATTTATTTTTAGCATTCATAATGGGCACCCTTTATCAGTGCTTTATTTTGAGCACTAATAAATTTTTATTTCATTAGATATTTATTAGTGATGATAAAGGTCTTAATAAATAAAATGAAATAGTTAAATAAATTAAAATAATAATAATAAAATTTGTTGGAAAAATCTTAAAAATATTAGTAATTAAATAATTTTTGATAAAAATATAAAAAATCATTTTACATTATTTTATATTAAACATTTTATTAATTATATAATTATGATAATTAATGTTATTAAATTATATTATATTTATATATATTATTCAATATAATTATGATTTATATATTACCAATAATTTATGTGCTTTATATTAAACATCCATATATTTATTGAACAATGGTTTATAATTAAAAATTAATATGAATTAATAATATTGACTAATTTCATAGTACTCGACATATAATTGAATGGTGTTTTACTTTTCAATTTAACATAGATAAAATATGTGTTATATTTATTTCACATATATGTAATTCATGAATTTTTATATAAAATGGGCACACATAAAACTTATCCACTTTCTCACTGTTGTTAAAGTGTACATATTTTTAATTTATTCAATTTTACTCATTTTTAACATATATGCATGAACTTAATCTTTATTATTCATTAATAATGTAAAAACTATAATTGTAAAAAAAAAATTATAAATAAATATATTTATTAATGTATATTTCTAATATTTATACTGTTTTTTATTTATAATTATAAATAATTATATATTTTTTTAAATGTATTTATGTAATCATAAATAAATAATTATATAAAGTTAAATAATAATTAAATTTAAAATTAATTTACTTAAATAAATAATATATATACTATATTTATATTTATCAATAATTAATATATATATATATAATTAGATAAATATATATAATGATATAAATAGTATTTTTTTAAAATATTTCGATAATTATTAATTAATTATTATAAAATTATAATAAATATATTTTAAAATATAAAATGATTACTCTATTTATATTTATATATATTTATTAAGTATATATAAATATTTTCAATGTTTTTATATATAATTATAATTATAAATCGTTTAACAGTGATTAGGTAATAAGCGCTGATAAAATGAACATTTATCAGTGCTATAAGTTTAGCACTGATAAAGATTGGTTTTATTAGGGATTTGTTCACATTTATAATGACCTACCTTTTTAATTACTAAAAATGAGATTATACAGACTTATTTTATGAGAACTTAATTAATAAACACAGATAAAAGGACTCTTTTTCGGTGCTTTTTTATAAGAACGGATAAAACTGTCTCGATCTAATTAAAAAACCTAAACATTTGAGAACATGTCACGATATTAGAAGATTTTCATGGATGCCACCCAATACCAGTGCTCCTCCTCAGTGAATCAAAGCTCAAATCACACCACTCAAGTGTCTCTAGTTGCTCAAACATCTTGTCTGATGTCTATTGTTTGATTGCATTAACGGTTTTTAAAGAGGGTCTCGGATTTTCTTCAACCTAGAGAGGTAGTACTTTCGATTTTGTTTGTGTATTTTTGATTTTTTTATTTATTCTTCGATGATGTTGCTATTTATGGTCTATTGATTGTATACTAGTCAAGTAAGCCATCACATTTTCTTAGTTTCCAATTTTTCTCAACTCATGATCGCTCATGGAGAGTTTAGTGATTATGGACACGATGGTTTCACATGGAGTCACATGGATTTTAGATAGTTGTTTTAATTTTTTTTACATTTCCCAAATGGATCGCCAAAATTTATCATACATATTTTTTTTATCAATATATTCCATACATGGGAAATTTTAAAAATAGAAAGTGGGTATTTTGTGTGTGAGGGAGTGCAAGGTAGGTTAAAGGATTTAATTTATATTACACTGCATCATATCTTCTGTTTTCTTCCTATTTGGGTTGGTGTGGTAATCCAATGTATGGATAAATCATGAAATTTATTATTTAAATTTTCTTTCTATTAGTTTTATTTCTTTTTTGGCCAAATCATTCCCACTCGGTAGTTTTTCATGCCCTGGTGCTAGGGTCTAGACTAAGGGGGATCAAGAATGTCCAATTGAAACTATTATGGGAAATCATGGGTGTTTGATATAGGGTTTTCTTGGTTTGTTTTGGAAACTATTTCTATTGTTAAATGTTTTTTACCTTTTCTAAATTATCCATCTTCTTATGTCTCTACACTTTTAAAAACATTATTTTATTTTTATCTCTCTTTTGATTAATCCAATATTATTTATAAATCCATTTAATAATAATATATGAAATATTATACCTTGATGTTATATACTATTTTCCAACAACATTACAATTTTTTATCATCATCATACGCCCAATATCTCAATAATTTTCAAAAAAAATAACCTTTTTAGATTACCCCTTTCTATTTATACCAGTTTTTTAGGCCTATATAAAACTATAATAAATTTTAATTTCTTTCTTGAAAATGTATATTTTCAAGAAGTTCACCCACTTTTGAGTATTCATTTGACTAATAACAACTGGATTTTCAAGGAATCACATTGATACCTAGAAATATGACATGTAGAAAAATAATATGTCGAGCCTTTTATGATAAAAAACTTTAGCATGTAACAAATCTCCCTCACTCCATAATATAGATTGACATTACACCCACAATATTTGAATTTTTAGTCAACTTTAAATGGGTTTTAACGTGGTTTTTCAATATTCCTTTTGAAATATATCAAACAATTTCATCACTTACATGGATTGGAAAAACAATATCCCAGGTAGTCCATGTGTTCCCTATAAATGTAGTAAAATGTAAACTCACTAATAATCAATATTTCAATATTAAATATTTTTAATACAGAAAATTATTATCATAATTCATCTATTAAACCTCTAAATAATATTTCATCCACATTGATGAACACATTCAATCTATCTATAAAATTATTTTTTATTTATTGTCTATGATCAATTCCTAATTTTTTAAATTGGTGTTTCTTAAATAATTCATCTAATCATCAATACCAAGATCTTAGTTCTTGTTTAAATTCATACATCCCCTTTTTCAATTTACAGACATTATTCTCAAATTATAGAATAGGAAAACTATGTATTTGTTTATTGTAATTCATATTCATGTAATCAATTAGTAATTGGTAATTTTACAACCAGTTGGAGAACCTTGAATTTCCTTAGGATGGGCCAGTGTGGGGATATGAAATCTCAAGAGTTTTGATATTTTTTCAAATATTGATATAAATTTAATTTAAAATATAATAATTCCTTGGGTTACTACATCACATATCCCAATACATTTTTATATCTTGTAGTTGATTGAATGATAGGTTAATATTCTGGTTTAACATATTTGAGTTTCTTATTACTTCTTAAATTACTATATTATAATTTTCATTTATTTAGGAGATTTAAGAAATCTTATATATGGATTAATTTTGTTCTTAAACTGAATTACCCATTTTCTTCAGCATACTAAAATTCAATGTAACAATCAAATGATGAGTTCCCCTTATTAGAAATCTCTATTACATTAAATTTTGATAAGGAATATGTTTTGTGTAATTATTTATATGTTGTATAAAATTATTCTTTTATGAACCTAATAGGATGGATATGAACTGAAAATTGATGTGTGTTAATCATTTGATAAATAAATAGATAAGTTTGATTTAAAGAGTTCATCATGTTTCTAATAGAGCTCGAAAATGACCCTTCTAAAACCCATTTTTCATGTTTATGTTGTTTCTATTCAAGAAATATTAGTACTGATGAGTTGGAATAATATTTCTTTATGTTTGGATACATTTATCAATGGATCCAAAACAATTATTAAATATGAATCACTCAGAAAGCTAAAAGTAAAACTAAGGATTCTGTGTGCACTTCATAACTATAAGTTAGCTACTGCTTAGCATATCATCTAACCTAAAATTTCTACCCAATGTCCTTGTGATTTTCTCATCCCGCACATAGAAAGAAACGAACTAAATAGATTCTTGATCATAGAAAGTTTTTTTAATAAACTAATTCATTGGGTAATGGTTTTGTGTAAAACACATCTAATTGAAGAAGAAATAAGAGAATTTTAAATGCTATGAAGGAAAAATATTCATACTTTTTAAAATAATGAATAAAATTTTCAATCATAGAAGGAAAAATGAATGTCAAGTGATGATATGATAGCTATAGTGGTGATCATGGCTGGGATGAGTGCATCCCCGGGATGTCGGGCAGGATGTTCAGGTTAGATTCCATTCAAATATGTACTTAACAAATATTAGTGAAGTGAACCGAGAATCTATATTTTTGTTATAAACTTTGTGAGTGATTCACATATAATACTTGTTTGGTCATTATTGATCAATGGATCCAAATAGACATCAATATCATTAACATTATCATGGTTTCATCACAACAACATAGACTTCTAAATAGTAATGAAGTGTATAGAGAATACATGGTTTTTATATTAGCTTTTATCTAGAACAAAGAAACCCTTTAGAAAGATGTAATGGAAATTTTATGATATGAATTCTCTATTTTATCAGAAAATTATATAATGAAAATTGATATAATATTCATTATTCCTTGTAGAGTTTATTTATTTTAGAAGATTTTTTTCCACATGTCATACCCTTCTAGGAAGAGAAACAATGTTATCTATACTCAATCACAGAGGTAATGATGATGTTTTCACAGTAAAATAATTTTACATAGAATGAATTTATTATCTCAATTTTATGTTTAATTTATTTATTTTTAGTATTAATCACAGAAAAAAAAATTATATTGGTGGATTCTTTTTTATGATTTGGGGTGCACTATCTATCATCATGCCATTCTTCACAAAAACATTCTAATAAGCTTATCCCTCAAACCTTTTTACCCCCATAATTTTAAATTTATCACTTTCATTGATGTTCTCTCCAATGCCTTTGTATGAAGAGAAAAGTTGTTGCCTCTTCTCAATTACAAACACAGTCATTATGTTTTCATAGTAAAATCATTTCCTATAGAGTTAATGTATTTTTTTAAATAATTTTTAATTTACTTCTTTTTAGTATAACTTAAATAATAATGTTTTTCATATATAGGTGGATTATTTTGTTTGAGTTGGGGTTATTTATCCATATTTCATGGTTCTTCTCCCTCAAAAACCATATCACCCTTGTATTGTTGAATTTAACACTTATATTCAAGTTCTCTCCACTTCCTTTATTGGAAGAGCAACACGCCTACCACTACTCAATTACAGAGGTGATCTTAATGTTAGAACAATAAAATATTTTCTGTATAATTAATGTATTGTTTCATATTTAGGATTAATTTATTTATTTTTCGTATTACTCTCAATATAATTTTTTTCTTATAGAGTTGGATTCTATTTTTTGAGTTGGGTGGTCATTCCAATTGCATAACTTTCTACACCAGAACATACATAGAATTCTTCTCCATCAAAACCATTCACCCCTATAGTTTTGACATTTATCACTTTTCTTAATGTTTCTTCCACTAATAAATCATAGAGGTAAACATGATATTTTAATTTTAATGTAATTTTCAATATAATTGTTGTATTATTTCACATTTATGTTTATTTTTTTTCTTTTTTAGTATTACTCATAATAATGTTTTTCTTATACAAGTGGATTATTTTTTCGAGTTGATGGGTTTTGTTCAAATCCTTCCAAGTAGTGTTGGACGTTTGGATAATAAATTCAATGTAAATCATTATAACAGTGACATTTAGGATTTTTTTGAGACTTTGGGACATGTAGGAAATAGTCTCACCTCAATATGACACATGATGTGGCTGGTATGACTCCATGTACTTCTTTTTATTTTAAATTGACATTAATTTTAATAAAAAATATAACTAACACAATGTGTTTGTTTTCAGTATAAAATACACATTTTAAAATAAAAAGATTCACTCAATGAAAAATGATCTAACGTGATCTCGTTTTCATCATTTTTTATTGAATTGATTCATAAATAATTTGTGATGTGTAAGAATTAGTCTCACATTAAACTGATATATAATGTGATCCGTATGAGTCAAAGGTTGTGTTTCATGTTTAAAAAATAAGTAAAAATGAAAAGTGATGTACTCAAAACTGGGAAAGCACATTCATATTTTTTGATACATTATTAAAATAATCCATAAGTTATTTGGAAAGTGTAAGAATTAGTCGCACCTCAATCTAATGCACGGTGTGATCGGTATGACTCTATGTGCTTCTTTATTTAAAATTAAAATCATATTTAGTAAAAAACAAACTACCCTACTGAAATCCAAACAAACACTTTAATTTTGTTTTCATACTTTAGGACAATTATAAATAAGTAATTTTACACATGCATAAATCACTCGCACCTCAATTGTAACAACCCGAGATTTTGTGAGAGATATTCATTTAAAATACTTTTGATGTCTGAGTTGGTACGCTATACAAAGATTATATTTTGCAATATAAAACACCGGATTATCTTGGGGTATATGCAACGCTATGTTCGGCTTGTGTTACAAACAATTTCAGGTTGTTTTAATATAATTCATTTCACGTAAGACCATGTATTAGGGAATAATTAAATATTATTATGTTAGCATATAACCTATCTATTAAAATGGTGGGAAAGAAAAATATTAATTTATTTATAAATATATTTTTTACACATGTATTAATTAATTCTTTTGTGAACAATTATTTATAAACAGAAATAAATTTTTTTACGGAAATTTCTTCCAGAAAAACAATTTATATTAAAATATGTCAGTTTAAAAAATAATAAAACCACTATTTATGGATTTTATTAAAGAATTATGTATATAATATATTCAATTTAATGTTTAAAATTCATCATATATGTTTTCTATGAATGATATAAGAACAATATCATATTTTCAGATAAAAGAAGTATTTAAAAAAATACATGTTTCACGCCTTTTGATAGCGAACCCATTTTAAATCAAGTTTTTTACAGTTTTATATGTTCTTTATGAAAAAATATAATTTTTATTTCGAATTAGGACATCAAAATTTACTTTGGTTAATCTTTTGGAATTTTTATAAGAAGATTCATAATTTAATGAATAATGAGAAATAATGCATTTTAATTCAAAACTTCTATTTCGTCTAATTTATCTGTATTGATAGATTATATTTTTATTTGGTTTTAGAGTATATTTAGATTAATTTTTATCATTTAATCTAAATTTTTTCATTTGTAATTAATTTCAGAATTAAATTTATTATAAGAACGTGTTAATCTTTTGATGGTTTTTCATAAAAACACGTGTTTTCATTCTTTGACAATTAGAATTAATTTAACATTTATTACTAAAATTTTTGTGTTTTGGATTTATATAAATTGATTACATATTTTTAATATTATGACCATATTATGTAAATAGGCCCCTTGTATTTTTTGAACAATATGAATAGTAACTTTGATAATTCTTTTACCATGGCTAATGGTAAATTAGGTAAATTATGGTATAAAATAATATGATAAGGAAAATATAATTACCCAAAAATGAAAAAAAAATTATTGGATGAACAAATTCGGCCGTTAACACCTAAGTATAAAAAATTGATTCATTTAATATACGTTTCCCATGAATGTGATGTAATTATTATTTAAACAAAATAACATGACAACATGTCACTCTCTTATCTCTTATAAGTATAAAAATATTAATGTAGTGATAAAAATGATGAAAATATAATCATAAGTTGTCTCCAAGAAGATAATTAAATTTTATACATCATGTGAATTTATTTATAATTTTTAGAGATTAAATAAATCACATAAATATTGAACAACAGTGAGACAATAATTATTTTATTAAGAAAAATATCATAAAAATGATATTATAAATATTAAAATATATATTATATGATATAATTTATGCCTTCCAGAAAACTTGTAGGTGAATATGTAATTTTATAAGACTATTAATTAGTTTTTTTAAAAGTTAAATCTATTTTTTAATTTTATTTACATTTAATTAAATGAATAGTTAAAATTTTGAAAGTACAGATATTTTATAAAATAATATTTTATTAAATTATTTAAAAATAAAAAAAATAATTTAAATTCTCATAGTGACTATGATAAGATCAATAGATTCAATAATTGTTCAATTTTGAAAACTTTACCCCATATAAGTAAAATTTATAACCTTTTAATACTTAAAATGTTGTTACCACAATTAATATTAATAGATAATAATTAATGGTAAACCAAAAAGATAATGTTTAAAATAAAATCAATAAAAGCCTAAAAAATATTGTATGAAATCTTTTCTAACTATCCTCATCTTATCATCGATATATTTCAATTTTGTATATTTTGGATTAAAAAATTAATTTATATTACTTTAATATTTTAATAATTTCTAGTGGTTCCCCTCACATCAATTATAAAAGGGCACCTCCTCCCTCGCCTCCTCACTTTAATTTGAGCCTTGAAGATCTTCCATACCTTGCACATTTTCTTAATTAAATTTATTAGTCATATTATAATGGTTTTTGTCATCTCAAAACACCAACTCTAGTTCCTTGCAGATGAGATTTAGAGGGAGTACGTTGAGGAATAGGTAATCTCTTCTACAAATTATTTCAATCTTCTTCCTTCTTCTACTACCTCTTCGTAAGTTGTTTCATTATAAAATAATAACTCTAGTATCATTTATATATTTAAATTTTATTATAATTATGAAACAACCATATTACACCTACTATCCATCCTATGAAAACTGAAATCACCAAGTATACGTACGTATTGGTTAGAATCTCCACATTGTGGTGTAATATATTTTTCACCACCACCTTACCTGGATGGGTATAGTGATGGAAGTAATAACTATATATGATTTATGAAAACTTGATATTAATTCTTAAAAAGAAAACACCATCCAATTAAGTACCATTCTAAAAATTTAGTAATGATATCATCGCTCGTGCATACGTATGACCTACCGTCTCCACGATGTGATATGATTCATACAACATGATCTTCATTAAAGCATGATTATATAAATGTACAGAATAAATAAATGTGGTATATATTTTAATAAAATAATTTTTTTAATGATATCACTATGACCTAATAAGTATAATCATTACTTATAAGACAATACATGTATAAGAACCTAACGTAGTTTATATCTTAATAACAAGTAAGAATAAAATTTTATTAACAAATAGATAATAATATGATTATATTTCAAAATATAAAACATTAATATGATTCTTAAATAATTCAATGATATTATTTAAATAATTTTACTGGTGGTTCGGATACATACAAAGGAAATCGTACCTAAGGTAAGTGATAATTATTCAATATCATTACTATCTGAGATTATTTATATGTATGTATTAACTAAGTTATTTTATAATCAATGTACATGTTTCTTAAGTATCTAATATTTTTCCTCTATAAGGGTTTAAAGTTAATTTTACCCTTTGGTGAATTTTTATTAAACGGTATTAAATGAATCTTTTTTTATTAATCGATATGAGGAACTTTTGGACTTTTTTGACAAAAGAATGAGGAGAATGTTTTTATAAATTATACGGCATGATCCGATTTTTATATCTTCATAATTATTTATCTCTATTAAGATTAAATTACATAATTTCATGTTTATTATATAACAAATTATTATTTTTTAAATTGTGTTTTTTTATGAGAAAACAAAATGATTTTGAAGAAGAAATTATATTTTCCTCATGAATTAATTTCAAGTGTTTTATCAAAATTATTTTTCATCTAAGATTACATTCCCCCAACAAAGCTAGGTTTATATCCCTATTATTACTATAATGTTTTTGTGTTTATGATGGAATTATTTTTATGAAATAAATTTTTTTATGGAATATGATGGGATGATGTTTAAGAAACACATTTTTGTTTTTTGGGTTATGTGATGATGAATGATTTATGTTTCGGTGAAAAACATAAAAATGAATTCATTATGAGAAGGGTGGGAACTATATATCCTTCCAATGAACTGGGTAAACATTTATATCTCATGAGATAGACATGACTAGAACAACTAATAAATATGTTTTATTAATATTGGGCTGAAACGGAAATTATATCTGAATAAGTGATACGGGGCTAGTATGAGAAGTGAACTGAGTTCAGTAATTGACTTTGTCTGGTATGATGGTCTTTGAAGTGATCCATGGATAACATGAAAAATATTTTCTATTCTTATGTGTTTTTAAAAATTCCATGTTATATTAAAATTATTATTTTTTCATGGTTCATGTTCCTTTATGATTTATGAATTATGAATTACCGAGAATCATTCTATTAATTATAATTTCAACTTATGTTATACATTGTATTATTTTCAAAAGTTATGTTCCTGTTTTTACATTCTTATGTTAATGTTTTCTTTGTTTATCCTTAGTGAGCATCATAGATCACCCATTCTAATGACTCTATTGCATAGGTTATAATGAAATATTTTAAGTAGGATTAATAAAGGGGTAGATCATTATGGGAGATATTGAAGATCATTTACATGTTATAAGAATGTATTTAATATTTTGAAAGGAAGAATACAATTATGGTACTCAAGTGTGTGTGTGTGTGTGAAATTATTTGAATTTTAATCTAAAAAGATGTAATATTCATGTATTTCAAGCTTGGTTATTTATATCTAGAATTAGAGAAAATGTTTTTTCAACCTTTGGAAACTAGGATGTGAAATCATTAGTGAGATCACTAGAGATATTTCTAAATTATGTCTAAGGATGTACTATGTATAATCCTAACTATAGGTTAAAATCTCTAAATTTTGGTGATGGCCATTGTTAACCTGGGATTAAACATATTATATTAGAGATTTAAAGTACTTCCCCTTAAATATCGTATTTTCCTAGTTTGATTTTTTCCTCCCATGTTATTCATTGTAGTTTTAGAAAATGCTTGTAACTCAATGGATCTTTTTCAATGATTAATGAAATGGGAAATGAAATAATTTCCCTATTGAACAACCACATTTAATGGGATGTGGAATAAAAAAACATATCGCTATACTTACACAAGCAATGAATTATTATGGACTTACAAATGTTAGTAGAAGGGAACAATATTCTAATGAGTATTTTATGAGGCAACTTCCACGTTCTATTAGTTGGACATCTGATCCACTTGTTGAACAATGGATCAGTACCATTGAAAATATATTTTCCATCCTTTACTGTTCAGAAGATGAAAAATTCATTTTGATTACTTATCATTTATAAAGAAAAGAGGACTAGTGGTAGAATCTAATGAATAATAGGAGGCAACAAGATATGATTGAATCCATGGAATGTAAAGAGTTCAAGAACTTATTTTTTAAAAAGTAAATTTCATGTATTCTTTAAAAAAATATAAGAAAGGATATCCTTGATCATAAGAAATATGATGATGAATCTATTGGTACATATGAGGAAACATTTACAAGACTTTCATGGTTTGATTCCGGCTTTATCATCCAACCTAGAGTAAAATTGGTCGATTCTTGAGTGGCTTAAAACGAAGTCTTTGAATGGTATTTTCTAAAAGATAATTTTTTATCTCTGAAGATATAGTGAATTACGGTATCAAGGTAGAAATATAATTTGGTGTTACATATCAATCCCATGGCTTTGAAAAGAAGTAGAATATAGAGTTCTATGCAAAATCTCAAAAAAATGGTGAAAAAAAGATAAGTGTTTCTTTATGATCAATGTGTGGAAAGAAGCATGGTGGAGATTGACATAAAGAGACTAGAAAAAGTTTTATGTGTGGAAAATAAGGTCATCATGATGTTGAGTGCCAAGTTAATGTAATAACTGTTGGTAATAGAGAAAATTAATTAGAGAATGAACCGAAAACACTTAAATGTTAAAAGTTCAAGGAAATGTGACATTTTTTCAATAAATAACCTATTCTAAGGATTATTGAGGATGATTGACGTGAACATCCTCATGAGGATAAAGGAAAAGGAAAATTAAATTCTATCACTATTGGCGATATTGAGTTTGAAAATGTAGTGGTCAATGATTGAGTGTTGATGTAATTGATACTAGAATAATGTTATAGAATCACTTTTATGGTATTATAGAATAATGAAATATATATGTAGTGGTCCACTATGGATTTACACATGTATTTGATAGTATATGTAGAATGGTACCTATAACCATTAAAAGTTATTGAGATACTTTTTTAAAACACATGATATGTGCATAATGATGGGATAAAGAGATAATGAGATGTTTGATAGTATTAATGACAACATAACTAATATAAGGACAATGTGATATCATTGTTTGAGTATATAAAATTTTTGTGATATTTAGTAACATTTAATTTTTTATAGCATTCAAGTTTTCACAAAGAATCAATTCTAATTAAAGTTATTACCATGTTTCAAGAGAATACATGATTATGGTATTCCTGTTTTTTGGAATGTAACAACCAAGATCAACCCTATGAGATGTGGTAGATAAATGTTAAGGTGGTTTAGTTTGCCTCTTTATAATTACTTATATTTTCAATTTTGGAAGAATTGTAATGTCATCCATTTATGGATAATATAACTTGAACACCACTTAAAGTTTGTTAGATTAATGTATTATCTCACTATAGGTGGACTAATGTATATTTAATAACCAGTACTAACCATTTTGTTGAGACAGATGGAATGACTTATTATTCTATTAATGGATAGCATGTTCTTATCACACTTAAAGAATGAAAAATTCTACACCATTTCATTGAATAATATATGAACTGGTAGTTTTTCAAGGAACACTAATATTGAGATTGTACCAAATTCAGGTAGATATTTCTTCTTCATGAAAAATTATTCAACTTCAGAAAAAAGGATCTCAAAACCAAAAATGTTATCCTATCACCTTTTAATCTCACGAATCAGATGGTCCCATAAATCATTGTAGATTTTCAACATTCTTATTATTAACTTTATTATATCCTAGTTCTCTATCACTCTCCATCAGAACTTGATGGTTATATTTTTTCCCCATATCCATGATTTCACCTCCCAGCCATGTTCTTCTATATGGAAACACAATGAAAAGTTACATTGGGTAACCTTTATATTTCTAAAATTCCTTTTAAAATTAATTTTTCATTATTCCTTTTTACGAAGTGGGTTTCTATAAAAGATTATTTGAAGTAGTAAACCTTTATAACCCAGACGAATTTTGAGGGAGAAATTAATTTTAATGGTGCCAGAAAATAACTACCTGAGATTTTATGGGATAAATTCATTTTCATTTATTTGATGTATTGTGTTGTACGCTATACCAAGATTAGCTTTCACTATATGAAACATCGGTTTAGCTTGTGGTATAGGCAACTCTATGCTTGGCTTGTGTTACAAACAAGTTGAAGTTCTTTTAATATAATTCATTTTATACCAGACCAAGTATAAGTGAACAACTAAATATTATTATGTTACCTGATAACCTTTCATTTAAAATAGTGGGAATAAATAGTATCAATTGATTTATGAAAAAAAAATTACACGTGTATTTAATTATTTATATTGTGAACATATATTTATAAATGGAAATAAAAAAATTCTTAAATACTATTTAAATACAAATAAGTTAGTTTATAAAATAAAATAATCAATTTTTATAGATTTTATTAATGAAATATTTTTTTAATATATTCAATGTAATATTTAAAATTAATCAAATATGTTTTCTACTTATGATATAATAACAAATTAAATTTTTCACAAGAAAGATGTATTTTTCAAAAAAAAATTACAGTTTTACCACCTTTTGATGAAAAACCCACTTTAAAACTAGTGTTTTATAATTTTATAAGTTCTGTTCAGAAAATTATACTTCATATTTTGAATTAGGAAATCAAATTTTACTTTCATTGATATTTTGGAATTTTTATGGAAAAATTCGTACATTATTGAATAGTGATAAATAATGCTTTTTAATTCAAAACTATATTTTCTCCTAATTTATTTGTATTGAAAGATTATCTTATCAATTGGTTTCGATGTATATTTAGATTGGGTTTCAATCATTTAATCCAATTTTGGTAATTTGAAGTAATTTTACATTGAAATTTGTTATAAACACATGTAACTATTTTGATGGTTTTTACTTTAAAGAAACCCTCATTTTCTCATTTTTACAAAGGGAGTTAAATTTAAAATAATTACCAGAATTTTTGTGCTTTGGATTTGGAAAATTTGATTCCGTATTTGGAATCATGGGGTACTAATTTTTCAAATAGGTCACTTTTATTTAATTTTTTGAACATTAAGAATAGTAACTTTGATAATTGTTATTTACCATTGCTAATTGTAAATCAAGTAAAATTCGGTAAAAAATAATATGAAATGGATAATAAAATAACCATACTTCCTAATAAAATCCTATTGTTTGAATAAAATTCAACATGTAACACATAAAGGTCCAACTTGATTCATTTTATGGACTTTTCTCCACAAAAGTGATGTAATTATTATTTGAACAAAAGAAAATCAAAACAAGTCACTCTCTAATAACTTATAAGTATAAAACATTTAATGTAGTGATTATCATGATAAAACTAAAAAACTAAGTAGTTTAAAAAAATAAATTAAAATCATATACATGATTTTAAATTAGTTATATTTTTTAGAGATTAAATAGTTACCCTAAATATTGACACAACAGTGATACAATAATTATTTTATTAAGAAAAATATCAAATAACTGATACTATAAATATAAAAATAAATATTAACTGACATAATATTTGTCATCCATTAATTTTAAATGTGACTATGAAATAATATAATCCTATTAAATGGTTTTTTTCTAGGTTATCTATCTCTATGAATTTTGTTTTCAAATCAATGAAATGAATAGTGTAAAAATAAAACTATTGATATTTTATAAAAATACTATTTTATTAAAATATTTAAAATACATAAAAATATTTTAAAATTAAAAATTTACTATTATATATTCAATAAGTTCATTAAGTGTTTTATTATATAAAATTTACCCCATATAAGTAAAATTGATAACCTATTAATACTTATAATGTTGTTACCTCAATTGATATTAAAAGAGAATAGTTAAGGGTAAAAAAAATATTAGGTTTAAAATAAAATAAATAAATCTCTAAAAAATATTAAATGAGAGTATTTAAATAAATCCCCATCTTATCGTCGATATATTTCAATTTGGAATCTTCTGTATTGAAAAATTAATTTAATATTTTATGAATTTCTGAGGGTGCCCCTCACCTCAATTTTAAAAGGGAACCTCCTCCCTCACCACTTCATATAAAATTGAGCCTTCAAGTTCAGTAATCCCCTTACCTTTTTACTTATCAACAACCTTAGTCACATTTTAAAGGTTCTTTTTTTCTCAAAAGACTAACTCTAGTGCCATTAAGATTTGATTTAAAGGAAGCACATCGAGGAAGAGGTAATCTTATCTACCGATTATTTTAAACATATTTCTCCTTCTACTTCCTCATTGTAATTTATTTCATTATAAATTAATAACTCTAGTATCACTTATATGATGAGATTTTATTATAATTATTAAATAACCATATTCCACCTTGTATCCATCCAATGAAAAATGAAATCCCTACTTGTGAATATATATAGCTTACCATCTCTGTGATGTGCATTAATCTGTTTCTCACCACAACCTTACATGGATTGGTATAATGATGGAATTAATAACTATATATGATTTATTAAAAAATTATATAAATTATTAAATATTATACACTATCTAATTCAATACCATTCAAAAAATTGGGGGAATGATATAGTCAGTCGTGCATACGTATGACCTATCATCTCTACGATGCGATGTAAATATTTCTACATAATATTCATTAAAGCATGATTATATAAATGTATAGAATGAATAAATATGGTACATAGAATTTTAATATAATTTCTAATGATATAACTATACCCTAATAAGGATAAACTGAACTAATTCGACAGAAAATTCATAATAACATGAAGTAGTAAATATCCAAATAATGAGTAACGATGAAATGTTATTAACAATCAAATGAAAATATGATCATATATGATAAAATAGGAAAATTACTATGATTATAAAATAACTTAATGACATTATTTAAATCATTATACATGAGGTTTCAATTCAAACAAAGGAAATCGTACCTAATGTTAGGGATAATTTATCAATCACATTATAACCTAATATTTTTTATACATAATTATTTACTATGTTATATATATCATCCACATCTATGTTTCATAATATTGTAATATTACTCTTCTATAATGTATTAATGTTTATTTTACCCTTTGATGAATTTTAATTAAATGCTTTGAAAGGAATATTTTTTCATTATTCGATACGATGTATTTTTTTACATTTCTTGAAAACGTTTGAGGGGACTTTTTTAACTTATAGGACAATACCATATTTTTACATCTTCATAGTTCCTTATGTCAATAAATATTCCTCTACATGATTTCATGTTTTTTTTCAAATAAATTATTTCATTTTAAAATTTTTTGCTATTTTGAGAAAAGAATATTTTCTTGAAGGAGATAGGATATTTTCCTTAAGAATTAATTTCAAGTGATTCATAAAAATTATTTTCCATCTTTGATGACTTTCATTAAATAGGCTTATTTTTATATTCATATAATTAATATGATTTGGTTGTATTTATGATGGAATGATTTTTATGAAATCCATTTATTTTATATTGATTATGATGGAATTATGTTTACGAAACCCATTTTTGTTCCACGGGTTATTCGATGATGAATGATTAATGTTTTTGTAGAACACATAAGAATGATTTCATTATGAGATGGGAGGGACCTATATCTCCATCTAATTCATTGGGTAATGATTTATATCTCATTTGATTTACATGAATGGAAAATAAGGTAAATATGGTTCTATAATATTGGGTTGAAACAATAAGAATATCTAGTTCAGTGATAAAGGGTTGGAACATGGAGTGAACTCGGTTCAGTAAGGAACTTTTTCCTTTATGATGGTCAAGGTAATGAGACTTCACTAATATGGAAATTATTATCTATGATTATGTGTCATCCACTATTCCATGTTTTATGATAATCCTATTTTATCATGGTTAATTTTCCATTATGATTTATGCATTATAATTTTCAAAGATTCAATCCATGACTTGTAATTTCGATTTATGTTATACATAGTAAGATTTGAAAAATGTTGTGTTCATGTTTTTACATTCTTCTATTCATAATTTATTTGTTTACCCTTACTGAGCATCTGAACATAGCTATTTTTATGTTTCCATTCTTTCGGATAGAAGGAAATATTTGATATAGGATTACTAAATGGGAATATCTTTATGGGATATGATGAAGATTTTTTCCATGTGAGAAGAATTTATTCTAAGTTTCTATAGGATCTTAACAATTTCAATCCTTATGCGTGTGTTTATAAAATGAAATTATTATTCATCTAAAATTATTAATACTCATGTATGTCTAGATTAGGTGGTATATATCAATCTGATACATATTGTGACTGAAATGACTCCATGTGCATGTTTTTATTTGAAATTCTCATTTATTTTAGTAAAAGGCCAACTAACCTAGTCAAAATAAAGAAAACCCATTCAATTTTTTTAATTAATTTAAGAAAATAATCCATAAGTCATTTGTGATATGTAAGAATCATCCCCACCTCAATCCAATAAATAATGTGATCGGTATGAGTCAAGTGCATATTTCAATTTTAAAAGGACTTTTTTAAAAAGGATAAGTGACATAATAAAAACTGATCAAACAAATTCATATTATTTTGATACATTAGTAAAATGGTATATAGGTCATTTGGGACATGTCGGAAACCACCTCACTTCAAAATGATGCACAATGTGACCGATATGACTCAAAGTGAGTCTTTTTATTTAAAATTGTCTTCAATTTTAGTAAAATGGACAATATTCCAACTCAAAACTGATAAAACACATTTTTAATTTAATTTATACATTATGAAAACAATACATGAGTCATTTTTGATGTGTTGGAATAAGTCGTACATCTATCTAATTCATTATGTGCTCGGTATGACTCAAAGTGTCCGTTATCTTTTTAAAATCGACATTTTAGTTCTAATAGTGTGGCTCACTATAACAGATCAAATACACTCCGATTTTCTTGATAATTTAGTAGAATGATTCATAACTCATTTGTGACATGTATGAATCTATTATATGTCAAACTAATACATGATGTGATCTGAATAAGTAAAAAGTGTGTGTTTCCAGTTTAAGGTGACATTTAGTAAAAAAGATAACAAACGTACTCAAAACTGAGAAAAATCATTCAGAAAGTGTTGATATTTTATGAAAATGATCCATAATTCATTTGAGATGTGTTGGAATCATCATGAACCTCAATATACAACACGGTGTGACTGATATGACTCAATGTGTTTCTTTTATTTAAAATTGACATCAATTTTACTGAAATTAACACTTTTTGTTAATTTATTTCTTTATTTTATTACTGACTTAAGATTTGTTTTCTTATATAGATGTATTATTTTTCTTGATCAGGGGTGGGTTTTTGGGAAATATAATGAGTTGGGTCATGATTAAAATATAAAAGAAAATTTATGTTTTTTAATGTATGTAATAATTTTTATTTAATTAATTATATGAACAAATGTTTTGAATTTCTATAATATAGTGTTTTTTATTGTGTTTTTGTTTCAAATTTCATCACATTTAAATCCTATTTTGGAACTTGTTTTTCTATATTTGGTGTGTTTCAGGTACTGTGGTGCGTTTTAACAGCACACTGTAGTGGTGTTGCGGTGTGTTGTTGTAGCACACTGCAGTGTGGACCTTTATCAGCACTCATAAGAGTATTCATAAAGGACTTTTTATCAGTACTAAAAAATTATTGATAAATGGTTAATTTGGTGGTGATAAATTAACATTCTAATAAAGGTCTATTTTATTAATGTTTTTCATCTCTATTAAACAACAGGGGATTATAAACATTCTCATGTAGTCAGTGTGTTTCCAATGCTAATAAAAGAGATTTTTAGAACTTTTAATGGTCGGTTTTATAGTTGTGTTATAAGGTTATTTTGAAAGAAAAAGATTTAAAATATTTTTTATGAATTTTTATTTTAAAAAAGTGAATTTTAAATATATTTGTTTTTCTTAAAAAAAATTCAATTTGATTTATCTTTAAAAATAATTACCCATATAAGATTGCATCATTTGATGTAATTTATTCATTGTAGGGGATATGAACCAAGGATACCATTCTAATTAATTTCTTGAATGGTTTATGATGACATGAATTTTATGAAACGTGTTTCTCTTCCAAAGGTTTTACCATGATAAATTTATTATAAGACACACTTATTTTCCCATGGTAAATGCTACAATGTGATGATGAAATGATCTGGAAACCTAGAAATTTTTCATAGCTTATGATATGATGAAATTTTTATAAATCCCATTTCATTTTCATGGGTTATGATTTTATGAATGTTTTATAATCTCTAGAAAACATATGTACAATTTTCATTATGATATTGTTGTTATGCAATAACCACGGATTTTGGTTACATTATAGGAAATATGGGAGGGACCTATATTTCTCTCCCATGAATTGGGTAAATATTTGTATCTCATGTGGTATAAAAGACAAGAAGGGGGAGTGAACACATTTCAATACAGGATGTTGTCCTCTAGGATTGCCTTGGGAGTTCCCTTGACTACTATAATGGTTTGGGGAGTGAAACCATTCGACTATTATAGCCTTAGTAGTGAAACCTAAATACAATTGAAATGATTTTCTATACTTATGTTTATGCCACAATTCTATGTCTTATGCCAATGTTATTCTCACAACGATCATGTTATTTGATTTCCTTATGATTCATGTCTTATGAACATTATATAATTATTCCAGGACTCAAGATTATTATCTTTTATATGAATGTTATGTGTTAATATTTTATCCCCTTGTTCTGAAACCCTAATGTTCATGTTATGCTTATGTATCTACCTTGTATACCCTTACTGAGCATATGAGCTCACCCTTTCTTATATCTCTTATCCCGAGTTATGAAGAAAGGTTTTAATTAGGGTATGTTTTTTAATAGTACTAAAGGAGTATATATTTATTGGGTATGTTGAAGATCTTTCACCAAATTATAAGACTGTGTAACAAGAATCCAAATACACTAAACTGTTGGATCCTCAAGCATGTGTTTGTGTAATGTACTGAATATTCATCAAAAAGGATATAATATCCATGTATGAAAATCCTAGGTCTCTATAAAATACATATCCCAAAATACATCTATGTTACTTTACTTTACCCTATATCCCATGGTATCTTTCAAATTCAAATCATTCATGTATTATAGTGTTATCCAAATGATTTTTTTCAAGTGGTAAAAACCCTAACCGAGCTCTTTCAATTTCATTATATCATTAATCTTCTCAAAAAATGTATATCCATCATAATATTATTAATCAAATATCATCAATATTCTGATATGTTATTATAGTTATGTTATGAAATTTTTCCATCTTTTTTCCATCAAATGGTAAATTAATGCATCACTCATGCTTATGTATGGACTATCAACTCCACATAGTGATATGATTTATTTTCCATCATTTCCATATGTGAATTTTTATAGTGATGGATTTAATGAATATATATGATATTTATGATACATTTATGATTTTAAAATGATAAATTAATAATTATCATTTTTCATTATTTTCATTATAAAATGATAATAGTGTTCATTCTTACGTACAGACTGTGATCTCTATGAATGGTATAAGTCATTTTTATGTCTCTAAATTTTATGGAAAATTATAAATATTTATATAATGAATATATATGATAGTTCTATCATTATTAAAATTTTAGGTATTATAAAACCATAATCTATGATTATGGAAATGAACTTCTGAATCGAAACCTACATGAAAAGGAAATAGATAACACCTAAAAATAAAGATTTTAATAAAAATGATATATTAAATGGGTTTTATAATGTTATAATTGGATCATATATGAAATTATAAGTATTTATATGGTAATTTTATCAAATTATAATTAATTTATATTTATTATACTGGGGTGTAGAATGGTTATTAAGAAGAAAAACTTTGGGTAAGAATTTTACATCACAATCTCATTTTTACAGGGATTTTTAATAATTAAATTTATGATGATGATGTTCTAAGATATATGACTCATAAATATAATTGATTTTCTTATCATATGGTATTTTATTAAATCACTATCTTTCTTTTCGATTATCCTCTCTCTAAGTACTAAAAAGACTAAAATTATTGTTTTAAGGAAAATAGACTATGTTTTTTTATCTTTTCGGGAATAATTTCATCCACCACTATGTTTTCTCTAAAATATTTCAAAATTATTTTTAATATTGTCCTATTATTTTTTAATGTCATTTTTACACATGTATTAATATATATAAAATTGTTTAAAAGGAATCATCTTTCTATTTCCCAAATAAGGTATTTTTTACTATAGGTGTAGATGAAATCATTATTTAAACATACCCTACAAGAAAATATTTCACAGTTGTCATGAATACTATTTTCTTTAGTTATTATGTAACAAGATTCCATGGTTCTTTTCATTAAAAATTTTTCGTTAAATTTTAATAATTTTTTTTTGATTTTATATAAGTGATTTCAAAATGAGAAGGGTAGTTTTCTCATGAAGTATTATTGTGATATTTTAATGGAATTTTTTATCTATTGTTACAAAATTTGATGTTATGTATGATTATTTTGAGATATAAATCTATGATTGAATCCATATTATATCTTTGTATGGTTTACAATTATGATGATAAAATATTGATAACCCCAATTTTCATTTCTATGGGTTGATCTATTTTGAAAAGATAAATATTTTCATGATCTTATGATATATATATATATATGAATATATTATGATTATGTTATGGGTCAGCCCATTATATCCATCCAATGAATTGGTTAAATAATAATGTTTTATGAGATTCAATGTTACTTGGTGGTTATCCCACGCCTAAAAATGGTACACATTACGTTATCCAAATCCCTAAGTAGGTAAGTGGGACATTAATATAATATTAACATGTGAAGAATGTATTAATGTTTAAACATGACATGATAAAAATATTATTCTTATTATTCCATAATTTGTTCCCTACTTTTATCACATGATCTTATGGAAGTGTTATCATCTCATGACTCATGTTCTTTAATTCATTTATATTTTATGTCTAATAAACTTTTATGATTTATTCCATGACTCTTGTTTAAGATTTATGATTTCATGGGAATGATTTTGAGATTTTAATAACATTTTCACATACCTTTAGGCTCATTTAAAGCCTCATTGGTCATTTATATGTCCTCTTTTTATTTTTATTGAGTATTTGAGAACACCATCAATTATTCTTCATTTTCCCAACAATGTGAATAATGGTTTTAAATATGATATGTCTATGAATGGTGATATATGTGATTAACTTAGTAAAATGTTATGTAGATCTTTTATGTTCCATTTTTTTATATTTCAATGTTTCCAAAGACTGAAAACTGTAATAGTAATATCATGGATTGTAATGTTTTATAATGGATACCTATATAATAAGATATAACATTTATGTATAGAATTATTGGGTTTCCTTAAGGTGATTATTGTGATTCAAGGGAAAAAATAATGTTTCTTAGGAGTCATATAAATGTATAAGACACTAGATAGAACTTCCATAGATAATATAGAAACTAAAAATTTACTTACACTTATAGTAAATGAGGAAGAAACTATAATTATAGAGGCTCAAAAATCGCGTACCTCCTCAAGAAATGTTAACCAATGGTCATGGGCGAATAAAATAAAAAATGAGAATGAAAGTTTTGTTAATATTAATTGAATAATAATAAAAAAGTCCATATTATGGATTCTGGACAGGAGATATACCTTAGACAAGACTATGAATTAATATTTAATCACAGTTATCAAATGCAGTAAAAATTAAGTGGTTTGATTTGGTAATAATAAACAAATAATTATTTAAATTTTAATAATAAAAAATTGTTGGAAAATATATCATAGAAATAGAATTGTTCTTAGTTTAAAGTCTTATCCATAATCTATTATGTGTAACTGGTGTATATTTTCCATGTAGAATGAAAATAGGTTATATCATATATGTATATTCCATTTGAACTATAGATATTTTTTAAATCTATTAAAATTTTATGGAGATTGTAATTTCCCCAAGATCACATGTGATAACACTCATACATATGGTTCTTACCAAATGGAATTATTTTTTTGAAGACTTGTAATAAAATAAAGGAATCACCATCAATATTACTTGACCATTTCATGTGAATTATTGTGGGCCAATGTAACCTAATGCCTTAAATATATAATATTATTATGAATTTTCATAATTTGGGTAGGATGGCATGGTTTATGGTATTTACTCACAAGACTGAAGATATCAAGTGTATTAACTGATATCAAATAAAATATGAAAATATTCTAAGAATAATATTTGAAATATTTTATATGGTAAATGGTATGGAATTTAAAAATATCCAAGATGAATAATATCTAGAAAAACATGGGATTCGAAATTATGTGTTAGAAGTGAGGACTCCTCGGTATAATGATGATTTTTAAAAGAAAACTTTTCCAATAAAAAACATTTCTTCCACCATTATTATTAAAATTTCCTAACCAAAAAAAATATTTGATGGTGGTTATTATTATAGTGGTCTATATCACTAATTAGGAATTAGTATGTTTAAATGAAGACAAAATTTAATTTGGAATGTTTTGTGAAGAGAATCCAACACTAAACTACATAAGTGTTCTTGGAAGAAATTGAATTATAATTAACGATGAAAATAAGAAATCATAAAACATGAGGTGATGAAGGTATGTTTCTAGTATATTCATCCAATAGTAATTCATATAAGTGATATAAAAAACAATTGGGAAATCCCATTGAATGTAATGTTGTTTCTAAAACACAAATCTAAGTAAATTTAAAATTTTGGATATCATATTTTAGTCTTGTGTTTGTAAAATTCACACAGTAAAAACCTAGTTTTGGGGGAGTAATGTTATAAAGATGTTTCTAGATCAAGGATAGTTCATTGAGAGATAGTTAACTCAGATGATATATTTGATGATGAGGAAAACACTACATAAGTAACCAGTTTAAGAAGATGATATAGAAAAGAATAAATCACGAAAATTAATATCATTGGTGATTGTATAGCCTCATCTAAAACAATATGGATTAAATTGAAACAACAAGAATCTTAATTATCTAATATGAAACCAAAATATTTTAAATAATCAACCAAGGATGAATGTTAAATCAAGGTTATACTTGAGGAACATGATTATATAAAAATAAAAAAACATGGGAAGTTATTTTGAGGTTGAAAAAATTAATTTAATTAAAATCAAAATGGTTTTAAAAAAATAATCAATGAAAAATGAAATGTGATAAGAAAAAAATAGTTTTTAGTGTGAAAGGTATAATAAACCATAGTTGTTTAGGTATCTTATTCTTTATATTAAGCCTTCATTGTCTAATTTTTAGTAATTATTTTCTTGGGTGATGTCTAATGTAGGTTTCAGTTAGTTTTGGAGGTTTTTAAATGACATTAAAGGGGTGCATTGTTTGTGTATGGTTAGGGTAAACTATATAGGTATTCCTAGTAAAATATATGGAATTCTTGGAGAATTAATTTCTGAGGTAAATGGTTAGTTATCTGTTAGGAAAACCCATTTTACCTTCCCAAAAAACCATGTGGCTTATGAAATAGGTCAGAAACACTATTGGTACATAGTTTACCAAACCATGTGACCAAACTGTGTGATTTCCCAGATGTGGCAGAAAACCTTGCACAATAGACCCATGATATAGAAAATCATGTGACCTAACCATACACGATATTTTTATAAAATTATAATTTTATATTAAATTAAAAACCTCTCTAAAACTCTTCATTATTCCTCTTATACATAGGGATCTCTAATCTAGGGACTCTAGTGGTGATTCTAGGAGGTTCCTCTTCCTACGTACACAAAATTTAGTTCATCAAAAGAAATAAATCTTTTGAAATTAGGAGAAGAGGTTGTTATACCATTGTTCTTCATGTATATCCTAGAACGCATCATCCTTTCTTGAGAATAATCTCGTACCCATGTTATTTTAGATAGATTTATTGATTTAATCATAATCAAATGGATAATTTTTTGATATTTGTTTGATATATTCCTGATCTAGATTTGTTAGCATTGTGTTATTTAGATTATCTAGATCTATCACTGACAAAAAATAATTTATGTCAAGTTGATTTGGATTTCATACCTTGCCATAATTCTAAAATTGAATTATAATCCAAGTGACTCTATGATTATAAATTAGATCTTATTCTGGACAAAATTATAGTGGGGATGTTATCTGGGTATCATTCCTCATGGGATCTTGAAATTTATCTTCAACATGGTAATGGTATGAACTCCTAGCCATTTTAGGACATTTATATAATTTTATGGCTTGAATGGATTGTGTGTATGTGCCTAATATAGAGACCCCTATATGATAGTAACATTTGGAGTGCATAGGATATTCCATGTGACCTATTATTGTTTATAGAATATTGTTGCATACCACGAAATTTATTATTTGAGTAATATTTCATAGTCTATATAATATAATTTATTTTATATAACATGTTGTTATTTCCTATGTAATTTATCACTTATGAAATTTTTCATAGATTATGGAATACTTTCTTGATGTATTGTTCCTTTCTATGTTATACCTTACATGTGGGTTTATAAAATGCTAATAGATTATATCATTAGTGATCAGGGTGGATGTTTATATATATTAACTTATCTAGCTTCTTAAATGATGAAAATGGACAACATGACTCATTAGTGATGGGTCAATATTGGATGGTTATCACCTTATCTTTCCATGAATAGAATAATGACATACAACATTGGAAGAGAGTCCATATTTTCCATTATGATATGCTAATAGGGAATGTCCTTGCATATGAGAGAGTTCAATATGTTTGGGAACACCAATCATACATACCTTAATAGAAGATAAAGGACCCATGAGTAAAAGGTGTGACTTTCCCATAAATTCGGTTGTTGAACTAAGAGGGTTATACCTTGTATGTAGTTATATCCTTGGACAGGTCTTCCAATTGAAATACATATTCATTCCTTGAAACTAACTAAGTTTCACTCTTAGAAAGTTGTTATCGAAATTATAAATGTTCATTAGAATTATGCGGAAAAAATGCCACCTTGGAGGAAAGAGAATGATCCTACTAAAGAGAGCACACCACTTCCACCATAAGCTATGTAAGAGGATGAAATTGATCATTCTACAACATCTTCTCTAGTGGTTTAGGTAATAAACCCACCCCAGTTGGGGGTCTATATATTTACTTTTACTTGGGGAAGAGAGGAACAGAGTATGGTAGACAATTATGCATATTACCTTTGACTCAATAAGTTACCATCCTTATAGGGAACAAGTGGTCCTAATTATGTTGAGGAAATGATTGTCATCATTATAAAAAATTTTCTTTCAGTAGAGACTCCTAGGGATAAGTGGGTGAATCATTAATCATTTATGATATAAGGAAATTACAATAGGTGGTGGATAATTAATGGTCACATAGGAATGTGTGGTGGTATCACTTTAGATAACCTGAAGGTTATATTATTCTAGGAATTATTTCTAAACACACTAAATCTGGACCAAGCTTAGGATTTTATAGAGCTTCAGCAAGAGACAATATATGTTTTAACTTACTAGGATCATTTTTTGAAGTTGGAAAACTAAACATCTATTTTATGAGGGAATGAAGTAGAGAATGATAAGATATTTTTTATTAGCCTTAATCCAAATATTAGATAACAGGTTAGGGTCTTTGACTAGATAATCTATATTGAGGTTTTCTCAAGACCCTAAATATTGAGAAATGTCTAGAGGAGGACAGCCTTGTAGGAATACTTCTATCATATAGTGAATTAATGAACATAATTACCAGTTATTTGATCAATACCTCTTTTAGTAGTAAAAATGGAATACATGTTAGGTACAATAGGGATGATGAAAGGGGGAGAAGAGTAGAGCTTTATCTACTCCCATTTTAGGAGGTGGCCCGACCAGGTTCTATAACTATGGATGTAATGTGAATTTTAGTACATCATTTAATAATGTGTATAAGAAATTCCATTTATGTGGAAATATGGATCATATCCCTCATTTTTATTATTAATAGTCACTCCTATATTCACAGATCATTAATCAGGGTGTCGACAGGGGTCCCTAGTTTCATACCTAGGAAAAATATGATTCAATGACTCGATCGTGTCGTGTACTACAGAGGAAAGGTCACACTCCAGTTGCAGGTAGGGTGTACATGATGGGGAGTTTCTAGCCATTTGTGGATAGGATTAAACTATAGATAAAGGTATAGTATAGATACCATGTACACTATAAAATGATTTTTTTTGATATAGTATCTTTAAATTCCTTCATATCTTATACCATCTTTGCTAGCCTGGATTTATCGGTAAAGTTATCCTCTATGTTTCTCTCTCTTGAATCAACATTGGAGAAGAAAGTAGACCATATTAGGTTATGTATAGAGTGTCCCAATGTTTTTTATAGAAATGGACATATGTGTTAATTCATTAATGTAGATATGGATATTTTCGATTTTATATTCCGAATGGTCTATTAGATGGTATTTCTGAGTATGATATACTCTATAATACCAAATGTAGGATTGAATATGTAAGGATGAGATACTCAACTACAAGAGGGGGTGAATTGTATACATTAAAAAATTCTTATAAAAATTTTGAATAACCAAAATTCACAACACCTCTAAGATCTAATAACATGCTTGACTCTGGAAAAGTGATTCCAGAAATGAATCTTAACAAATGTTTTCAACAACTAAGATTCTACCGTAAAGCATATAGAATCACACAAAATCAGAGTACAAGTATAAAGAAGTATAGGATAGTTATAATTTCCTCAACAATACAAATGTTGTGGAAAACATGTAACAAAGCAAGTAACAAGTAGTAAGTCTTTTAACCCAAAGTGAAGGGTATCTAAAAACCTTGGATAAAGGTCCCTTGATTTATAATTTCAAGAAATTCTATCTTACCCACACCTGGGTAAGCCCTTGATTTGAAGATCGGAGGCTATATTGCTATCCCTGCATGGCCTCAACTATCAGGTAGTTAGCACCTTTGTATCCTTAAGCAAGGAAGTCCTCAACTTCAAGGTAGTTGGAACCTCTTTCTTCCTATCCTTGGAATCCCTCGATTATACACAGCAACAATCAGAGTCGCACAAATCAATTCTGAACAAGATGTTTAGTATGCACAAAGTAGTGAGAGTCTCTCTCTAGAATCCACTTCAACAGCATGTAATCTCTAAAGTCTCAGAACTGTCTCAAGTGTCATGATCTCTTTCAAATGAGCTCCTATTTATAGGCCCGACTTCAATGGTCAGATCCCTCCTCCAATGTTCATATTTTTCCTTGAATTTTAGAAGGACCTGTACACGTGTCACTCAAACTATGGTTAATGAGTAACTAAAAAAACGACATCATTTTATAGCAAAACAAGTGTAAGTATAACTAAAATCCAATATTCATAATTTAAGGGAATATAAAAGTTCAGAGTCTAACCAAAATTGAATTCGGAGTCTACAATACAAGTATATTTGGATTCTGTTTTCTAGGAATTTCGAACCTGAACTCTATAGATTTCTAGACTCTGAATTTCCTGGAAATTTGGAATCTAGTTTTCATAATAATTTGGAACCTACACTTACACTGTTCGGAGTGAAAGTTCATGAGAATATGGAGTCATAACTCATTGGAGTTCAGAGTCTATATTCCGAGGACTCAGAGTCAGAACTCATAAATTTCATAAGCAGAATTCGTATTCAGAATTCAGAGTCAGAACTCAGAAAGATGGTAACTAGAATCCGTATTCAGAATTTGGAGTCAGAACTCAAAAAGTTCGTAACCAGAATTCAGAGCCAAACTTCATGAATATTCGTACCCAGAATTTGGAGTTGAACTTTATAAATGTTCGTTTCCATAATTCTGAGTTAAACTTCATAAGCCCTCATATCCAGAATTCGGAGATGAACTTCATAAACGTTCGTATCTAGAATTTGGAGTCTTAAACAAAATGCTTAATATCTAAGTATTATATGATTCTGAGGATTTAGATATGACACCAAATTTTATATTTTGACAAGATAAATAATAAAGTAAAACATGGTAAGGATAAACTTCCTTTGGAAATGAAATTTTTTCTTTATAGAAGAAAATCATCTGGTAAACGAAATTTTTCTTTAAGATAAGGTGTTTGGGATTTTCAAAGCAAGAAGGAATGGTCAAGTTATAATGAAACCTTAATGACTTAACAATCTCCCCCAAGTATGAAGGAATATAAAAGTCATAAGGAAAACCTTATTAACTCAATAATCTCCCCCTTTTTGGAATGCACAAGCATTCTTAAGAAAAAGAATATAAGGACATAGCAAAAACATTTCTAGACTTTGAAAATAAAACGTATCTCCCTTTATACATGGTCAAGGGTGAATACGACTAACTCCCCCTTAGGCTTTGGAACTCTACAGATCGTATTCTAGATTTCCGGAATGATAATTTTCATTATATTGAGAATTTAAATCTTCATAATGGAAAACTCCCCCTTAGATAAACTCCCCATTAATTAGGGATATTTATTGTTTTTCTTAGAATTCTTTTTCCTTCACCCCGTTCTTGGTTTTCAAAAAGTAATTAAGGGAATCAAAAATAAATTATTCCACCTGAAAGATTAGTAAAAAAATCCAAATAAAAACTAGCAACCACAATTGCATTAGAATAGGAAATTTCTTTACAAGTAAAATCAAATACAAAAAAAGATAGGATTTGGATTTATTTTGGTTTTTTTCCTTGGGAATCAGCTTCTTCACAATGTTTTTCAACTTCTTTAACTCTTTATGATCCTCCTCTGCCTGCTTTTCTAATGCATTGAACCTGTCTTCCTAAGATTTCATAGCCTCTGCCTGGGCTTTCAGCAAATCATCTTGCTTCACAAACATTTCTACCATTTTGATCTGGAGATCCCTCTCTATTTTCCAATATTGGACAGCGTAACTTAGCTTCCCATTCAGATATTTGATATCCTAAGTTTATGAATTTTTCTCAAGATTTAGATTTTCCTAAAAGATTTTTGTTACATCCTTGATTTTGGTGACGTCGTTATCAAAATCTTCTTTGACATCTTCTTGATATCGATCATGCTCTCTCAGATCTTCAATGATTTTATTCGACCATCTAGTCATTTTATTGTAGTATTTTTTATGAGATTCATAATTGATAAGAAAGTTTTTTTCTTCAGCCTCAAACTTTACACACCTATCCATTAACATGGATATAGTGTCTCACATCTGATTCATGCTATGCAGAAGAATCTAGAATCTAGAATCAATTGTAGGAAAGATAAGAATGTTGTCCACAAGCTTCTTCAAGGACTGAATGACAAAATCATGTCCTAGAGCTGATGACTCCGAATCAGACACTTAACACGGAGATGGTTCTTCCTATAGCTCTACCAGTTTCCTCTTTGAGTATCCTCCAGCTTCCTTCTTCCTCAAAATATCTTTTTTTGGGGTATCAACAACCACTTGTTTACCCTTATCAGTTTTTGGAACAGATTCTTCATCGGGAGATTCATGCTCACTTTCAGATAACTGTATAATCTTATCTTCATCAATTCTCTCTTTTTTTAGCTCCTGCTACAATGACTTCAAGAAGAATGTAGTGATGATTACAACACTCTTCTTCAGATATCATGTTCACTTCCTATTCACCCTTCTCATCTATTCTGGGAGTAGCAAGTTTTGAAGATCCATCTTGATAAGTCCGGATTGACAATTTCTCGTAAGCACATTCCTTTTCATGAAAGTAACCTACTTTATTTATCAAATCAGCTGTATTTTCAGTGCTTTATGCTTCTTGAACTTCTTCCACATCTTTCTTCTCAACTTAATTCTATTTGGATTTTTCTAGATACATGAACTTCTTTCCCAGAGTCTTAGGCAAAAGTTCTACTAGGAAGGTTTTCAGAACAAGAATTTGTTTGGATGCTACTTCAGTAGCCTTCAACTATGATTGAACAATATCTAACTCTGACATTTTATACTTAATCTTCTTTTCATTGTCTTGCTCCTCAAAAACTTTTACAGTCATTTATTTCAATTTTTTGGCCTCTATGGGGTCTAGACCAAATTGTGGTTCCCCTTGCTTCTGGTTCTTCTTATCCTCCCTCCATTTAGAAAAAACATTCTCTGCAAAATCTTTATGCTTCTTGGGATTTAAAGGAGCAGATTGAGCTTCTTTGGCCTTATGGGTTTTCTATGTTTCTTTCACTTACTTTATTTTCCTCTTCCTTCCATCCCTCATTGAGGGTTCAGCTTCCTTAACATTTTTCGGAACGGCTTCTGCCTTATCCTCAGGTAGATCTTAAAACTCACCTGAGTCCTTAGAGAAACCAACCTTCATCCTGTTGAGGGTTTCATCACTGGTTGACATTACTTTGAAATTCCTTGGCATGGAACTATATGGGATCTTGAAAGATTCAATGTAAAAAACTATTAGCATTGAGAGTAGGGCTGGATACATGATTGTCTGAGCTCTTAGGTTCCCATTCTTTATATTCTCTCTCGTAATAAGGATATGCCTCATCAGATTGATCTGCCTTAGGATTACCCAAAAATCCAAGAAATATATGTCACTATTATTAATATTTTCTTTTCCACCCTTTCTTGATATAATAATACCTTGAACCCATAACTGTATGATCAGATTATTGATAGATAGATGGGAAATCATTGTGGTCTTGACATATGTAAGTACAAGGCATTGCATAGCCTTTACATTGAAAAAAATCCGTTGAAAATCTAAAATCTTGTGAGAAAAAAACTCGACCTCTATTTCATATGATAGTCCTACAAAGCTAGCAGCCTTGGTGTAAGAGGGTGCATATGTCTTTCCATAAATTTTGAAGGAGCATTTTTCTCTACAATCTTCCTTAAGGAAAGATACTGACTCATAAAACCCTATGAGTAGATCCAGATACACAACATCCTGAGCTCCTGTCTCTGATATGGCTACACATTCCCATACATTAAGCTTGATATTATTTGAAATAATAGAGTAAAACTTATTGAAGAAGTTCAGATGTACCAACCTCTCCCTGTAAATTTTCCACTCCACATTTGGTTTGATAGTATACATTTCTTGAGAAGGAACTTCTGTAGACATTCGGAATTGATCACTTCTGAAAATCCGGGACGTGGTTTTGTACTGGGGTAGAGCTTCGACATGCACAGGCTTTGAAAGCTGATGTAGGCCAACTATCTAGGGTCCCCTTTATATAGAAATTGAAGTGATGGTTCAACTTCCCATTTCAATCCAATGGCTGAGAAATATTCTAAACTGATCTGATGGTTGAAATGATAGCCACAAGGAAAATTTTGGTTGAATCCAATCTTTTGAGGTTTTTAAAGGAAAACATTCGGATTTAAGGAAACATGAATCCAAACTATTTTAAAAAATAAAGGAAACTAACAGCAAGTAAAAGGTGATTACGAATACTCAAGAAAGAATCATACATTTTTGATTGTCACGAGAATTGATTGTATTAATTAAAATTATTCTTGAAGGACTTTAGATTCTCAAAAAACATGAGTATGAAATGGAAATTGTGTACATAGATCTTCATTACGAAAATTTTCATTGCGAAAATATTTATTACGAAAATCATTAGTGCAAAAAAAATCACTAAGAAAATTTGAAGTACAAAAATTCTATTTTAAAAAATTCAAGTACAAAAATATCCATTATGAAAATTTCAAGTACGAGAAACATCATTATGAAAAATATGAAAAAAAAACATCATTATGAAAAATATGAAAAACTTCATTACGAAAAATATGAAAAAATTCATTACAAAAAATATGAAAAACATCATTACGAAAAATATGAAAAACTTCATTACGAAAAAATATGAAAAACATCATTACAAAAAATATGAAAAACTTCATTACAAGAAAATATGAAAAACATTATTATGAAAAATAAGAAAAACATCATTATAAAAAATATGAAAAACATTATAGCAAATGTACTACCCCTATGAAAAAGAGTTTATTACTGTAAGGACATTGGTGTAACAAAAAGTTAGTCAAGGAATATTACCTTATGGTTATAATTCCTAAGTTCTGGTTAATATATTTAAATATTTCGGAGGGTAAAGATTTTTTGGAAATATCAGCAAATTGATCTTGTGTTCTGATAAATTGAATAAATAATATCTCCTTTTCACTAATTAAAGGTATATATTGGCTCCTAAGGTCTTTTATGTTTAGTGTGTAGACATTATATTGCCTATGGGAAGAAAGAATAAACTCTTCCTTGGAATTGTGTACTAAACACTTGTCATTCCTAAAACTTACAAGGTAACCTTCATCACATAATTGGATTATACTAATGAGGTTGTGCTTAAGACCCTTAACAAATAAAACATCTAAAATCAATGTTTTTCTAAAAAGAAAAATGCTACCTATAACAATAATTTCTCCCTGAGCATTATCTCTGAAAGTTACTTTTCTTCCTTTCATCTTGATAATCATTTCAAAGTAGTTTTTGTTACCAGTCATATGCCAAGAACATCCACTATCCATGTACCACGTATTTCTGTTGGTACCTTCATTATTTTCTTGAAAATAATAAAAACATAGATTTTTTGAATCCAAACATGTTTGGATCTGAATTTCATAGAAAGAAAAATTTTCGGCACCCACATCTTCTTAGAAAAATAGGATTTATGAAATCCCAATGATTTGGTTTTCTTTAAAACAAAATTCTTTGCCCAGTGTCCACCACACTGACACTTAGTTCAAAATGGAGAACTTTGATGATCAAAATAATTGTTACTAAAAATAGGTTTTGAATCGGTATAACCAAAACCAGAACTATTCTTTAGAGGTCGGATTTGGAAATATATTTTATCAAAATTTTCCTTACCTAAGGTAATGTTAGAAAAACACTTTCTCAAGGAAAATAATTCATATTTGAGTTTGATACCCATGTTCTTTTCTTAAAAAACATTTGATTTTGAAATTGAGCTAGGCTCAAAAACATTTTTCTTATAAATTACGTTTTCTAGATCTTTATAAATTCTATTCTTCTCCAAATTTACTTCCTCAAGATTTTTTGAAATAATTTAAAAATCATAATTTTTCTTATCAAGATCTTTAGAAGGATCTGGTATTTCCATAGTAAGAATAGTATTCCTAGAATTTTCCTTATCATGTTTTTTCATGAGTTTTGAATTATCAATCTCAAGAAGTTTGGAAATCCTAGAAACTTATTCATATGAAGGTAAAGTATTGCCTTCTTCAGAAGAATATTTTCATCAGAAGAGTTATAATATATAATATCATTAGAATTCAATGATATATTGGTCATATATTCATCATTGGGTACCTTGTCCATTAAACAATGATTGTCTGTAGGTATTATGGCTATTAGAACAAGATTCTTCTGTCCAGAAGATTCATAATCCAAAGATTCACTTGAATAATCACCCCCACTGGCACTCCAGGTTTCATAAGCATTCAAGACTTTATTAGCTTCGGCCTTGTAATACTTATTTATGTTTCTCTCAGAATGATTTTCCATTATTTCTTTTCTTTTTAGCATAGGACAATCAGGTCTTATATGTCTAGCTCTCTTTCATTCATAACAAGTAACTTCTGAATCATTCTTGTCTTTTCTATCTTTCTTCTAATATCTGTTTTGAAGGTTCTTCTATCCAGCTATCTTGTTCATCTATCGAGTAAGATTTGACAATTCATTCTCTGAAGAATCACTTCCACTAGATTCGGATTGGATAACAAACTTTCTTAGATTTGTATCTATTAACTCTCTCAGGAGTCTTGGATTTCATATGATTAGCTGTAGTAGTAAAATCAACACTTACATTTCCATTATTCTTCTATACATTATCATCATATCTCTTCATTCTAGTCTTATGTTGAAGAAGAGTTACAAATAGTTCATCAAGAGTTATCTGGGTAACCTTTCTATTCTCATCAATAGCAGTCCTCTTGGATTCCCACTCATTGGGCATGATGTCTATTATCTTATCAATAAGAGCTTCATCATCTAATCTTTTTTCACCCATGTATTGTAAACTAATCATAATAGTCATGAATCTTTGTTTCACCTTACATATGGGATCTCCATAAAGAAAATTAAAACCATGATATTCTTCTCTGAGCATAGCTCTTCTTGTTTCAATGAATTTGGAAGTTCCAAAATGAGTAACTTCGATTTTCTTCCATATAGAATTTTTTGCTTCACAAGATGAAATTTGGCTATAATATTTTCTAGTCACAAAACAAAGCAATGTATTGTGTACCTTATAATTCAGTTGATATTCATGCCTTTCTTGATTAGTAATGGTACTAACATCCTTGTCATGAATTTTATATCCTCCAGTAAGAATAACAAAATTATCAACATCAGTATTGATAATAAAATTCTTCATATGATCTCTTCAATATTCATAGTCATTTCCATCAAAGATAGGTGGTCTAGTTGGATTGAGATTGTCTATGGAGCCAACGCTGATTCATGCCATCTTTAAGAAAATTCTTTCCACACAAAACATGATAATAGAAAAAGATTGTAAACAAGGAAAATATTCCTAAGTATGAAAAATATATAACAAGAGTAACTCTAAGAAGAAAAGAAACTGAACTTTATGAGTCCGAAAAACGGATTCTGAAAAAAATACTTCTAAATCTAATCATGAGATTAATTCATATTGAACCAAAATTCTGAAGCCAATTGTTAGATTGGTTCATGATTAAAGGTAACCTACTCGGATACAAATTGTTAGATGGTATCTCTGAGTATGATATACTCTATAACACCAAATTTAGGATTGAATATGTTAGAATGAGATACTCAACTACAAGAGCGGGGGCGAATTGTATACTTTAAAAAATTCTTAAGGAAATTTTGAATAACAGAAATTCACAACACCACTAAGTTGTAATAACTTTCTTGATTCTAGAAATGTGATTCCAAAAATGAAACATAACAAAAGTTTTCAAAAACTAAGATTCTAACTTAAAGTGTATAGAATCTAACTAAATCATATTACAAGTATATGAATGTATAAGATAGTTATACTTTCCTCAACAATACAAATGCAGTGGAAAACTTGTAACAAAGCAAGCAACAAGTAGTAAGTATTTTAACCCAATGTGAAGGGTATCCAATAACCTTGGATAAAGTTCTCTTGATTTATACTTTCAAGAAACTTTCTCTTACCCACACAAGGGTAAGCCCTCTATACAAGTATCCGAGTCTGTCTTGCAATCCTCGCAAGCCCTCAACTATCAGGTATTCGACAACTCTATCTTCCTCAACAAGGAAGTCCTCAACTTCAAGGTAGTCGGAACCTCTGTCTTTCTATCCCCCGATTCCCACGATTCTACACAACAACAATAAGAGTTGAAAAAAGAAATTCTGAATAAGAAGTTCTGTATGCACAAATTAGTGAGAGTCTCTCTGTAGAAATCAATTCAACACCATGTAATCTATATAGTCTTAGAATAGTCTCAAGTGTTATAATCTCTTTGAAATGAGCTCCTATTTATATGCATGACTTCAACAGTCAACTCCCTCCTCCAACAGTCATATGTTTCTTTTAATTTCAGAGGGAACTGTATACGTGTCACTCAAACAATGTTTAGTGAGTAACTGAATGCACGACATCGTTTTATATCAAAACAAGGGTAAGTGTAACTAAAATCCAATATTCAAAATGTAAGAAAATATAAAAGTTTGGAGTCTAACAAAAATTGAATTCTAAGTCTACAATATAAGGATATTAGGATTTTGTTTTCTAAGAATTCGGAAGTTGAACTCTATAGACTCCCAGAGTCTGAATTTCAAGGAAATTTGAAATCTGGTTTTCATAAGAATTCCAAACCTGAACTTACAATGTTCGGAGTCGGAGTTCATAATAATTATGAGTCAAGAATCATAGGAGTTCTAATTCTATATTCAAAGTACTCAGGGTCAGAACTCAGAAATTTCATAACTAGAATTTGTATTTAGAATTTGGAGTAAAAACTCAAAAAGTTCGTAACAAGAATTTGTATTCAGATTTTTGGAGTCAGAACTCAGAATGTTCATAAATAGAATTTGGAGTTTAAATTCATGAAATTTTGTACCTATAATTCTGAGTTGAACTTAATAAACATTCATATCCATAATTCAGAGTTGAACTTCATAAACATTCATATCAAAAATTTGGAGTTGAACATCATAAACATTCGTATCCAGAATTCGGAGTTGAACTTCATAAACGTTCATATCCAGAATTAGAAGTCTTAAACAGAATGCTTCATATCTAAGTGTTATATTATTCTGAGGATTTAGATATGACACCAAATTTTATATTTAGACAAGATAAAGAACAATGTAAATCATGGTAAGGATAAAATTCCTTAGGAAAGGAAATTTTTTCCTTATAGAAGTAAAACATGGGGTAAAATGAGATTTTTCATTACGATAAGGTGTTTTTGATTTTCAAAAAAAAGTAATGGTCAAGCCATAAGGAAACCTTAATGACATAACAATCTCCCCCAAGTATGAAGGAATGGAAAAGTCATAAGGAAAACTTTATTGACTCAACATGGACTGGTTGACTAGTTATCAAGTTCTTATCTAATATTTCCTTAGATATGTTTCTTACATCATACATAGAGGAGATAGGTTAATGTTAATGGTGTAAGAACAAAAATCTTTTTTTTAGGTATGTTTTCCTTTTTTGGTGTTTTTCAAGAAAGGAAGAAGTTTTCTAGAAATTTCATAAGTTCATGTCATGTACTTTATAAGTACATGCCGTGTACTCAGTTACCGCAGGTAACCTGGTGCTGGCCATATCACGGCTATGCACACAGCTGTGTGTGGTCTCCTGGAGAAAACCCAATGTGGGGGCCGATAAAGGAATGTGCATGCCATATAATTCTAAAGTATATGTCGTGTACTTTCTTTTTTCATTAAACATACCGGGGTTGCATCTGACGAACAGAACTATTTCCTTCTTGGTTTGTTTCGTCCGAGAGAGGTCATCAGGATATAATTCTTTACATAGCCCTCGATCGAGCACATTTTCTCCATATCAACCGATGTCGGTTGTCTTGGGATCGCCACAATAATCTCTTCCTTCTACTAGATCTTCATTTCATGATTCATCCTCTTTCACAAGTTATCCTCAGTTTAGAGGTTTGAGAATTTTTTGTAGATATATAGTGTTTTTGGGTGATACAAAGCTTGAGGTTCATGTATAACTATCAAAAAACATCGAAGAAGGTGGTTTGTGCCTTTCTGTTAAAAGTTTTTTAGTTATATGTGAAAAATTTCCCAATACCCTGGAACGGGGTATTGTGTGTTATGATTTTACCCCTGTTAATTGTCTCATATGCTTTTATTCTTTAGTAGATATTAATTGAATGTGAATATGGTCAATTTTTAGGATTCGGAAGTGGTTTCCCAAGAATGTTTTTTTATGACCGTTTGGTCCTTCTTTCCTGCTATGCTGGTGTTTTTTTCCCAGGCCTAGTATTGTAAGGATGGAGTGATTGTTTATCTGAAATGTTGTTAGGTTATATACTAGTTATCCAAGTAGTTCTTGAGGTTTACTTTGCTCCTTTTCATTTCTATGCTCATTTGACTTACACAGGGCCTTGAGAACCTGGTGTAATAGGCCATAGGGAGAATGGACGTAAGGGATTTTCCAGAGGGTTTGTTTTTATTGTACGATGAGATACCACAAGGTGAATTGATACTAGTGCTTCCTCAGAGTGTCTGTAGTTCTTTGTAGTGGGATACTGGGAGAATTATACGTAATTTCTTCCCCAGAGCACCTTTTAGTTACCGATACAATACTATAGAGGGAAATAACTGTGAGTGCTTCCTCAGAGAGTTTATGCTAAAGCTGAAACAGCGGGGTGAGATAGTGTGGGCATGCCAGAGGGCTGCTTCTATTTGGCAGGTAGGACCAGAGTGGATAGGTTGTGACTAATTTCCATAGGTTTACCTGTTTGTGTTTACCTGCTTACTTGATATGTTGTATTTAAATGCTTTCATATTGTAAGATTGGTGTTGATGGGTAATTTCTTGTTTAATGTTTCTATTTGGTTATTACCTGCCATATATATTCCCTAAATGTTATGAATGGATCTTGAGGTGGTTTCCTACTGGGATTTAGTCTCGCACCATGTTTGGGTCATGATTTTATGTCCAAACAGATTATATTTTTGCAGGTATAGATAAGGGCATTCACCCTTCAACTTTAAGTAATTGACTGCTTTGGAGCTGGAGAGCATGAGACCTACCTGAGTCTTGTGATGCTGATAAGTGGTTTACTGTTTCATTGTACTTTCTCTTATTATTGTATTTCAGCATTGTGATGTTATTGGATACTTTCCTAGACATATGTATAATGCATCATTGTATATGTGCTCCAGTTATTTATTACCTTCAGTCTTTCACTGTTACTAGTGTATGACATTATCACTGCTTCTGCTATTGATATTTGTTTTTACATCCATTATGTTACATTTCAAATGTGGGAATAGTTTCCCCACTCTCACACCCATGGCCCCCAATGCTAGTTAGAAGACTCCGGCATTCATGTAAATGTGATTGAGGCTATGTGACAAACTAGATACGGGGCATCATTGGGTGGCTTCCGAAACCAGGACGTTACAAAGTGGTATCAGAGGAATTCATTTCTTCTTGACATACTATTTGAAGCCTATAGTCCGGGATATGTTGAAAATATTTACTTGGTAATAATCTATGCTCGTGAGTAGCTAGCCCATGTATAGGGAAAATCCAATTTACCTTATTTTTAGCAATTTTCTGGTTTTTCAATTTTACGGTTGATTCGATTTCACCATTGGGTGATTCACTTTCGTTGTGTGGTTATTGTTGATATTATTGAGGTTATATTTCTATTTCAACCATATAGTATGAGGTTATTCCATCTCATGCATCATATAGGAACTTTCTAGAAATAAAATGTCTTGCATTTTGGCAAATCCATTTAGCGCACATTAGGAATTGCATGTTGTTCTAATAGTTGTTTTTCTAGATATGCATGTTTTTATGATATATGCCTTGATAAAGTACACGTTGTTTGAAATGGATTTCATTTGTGTGTGGTTTTGTTTGAATGAATTCCAAAGTTTGGTTCTTGAGGTGTTTTGGGCCCTCATGGATCAGAATTTTGTGGATAATTTCCCGTCTTTTCTTTTATATGACATGTAAGAGATTCTAAGATTTGTTTTGCGGGTAGTATGGGCCGACACTGATCATGATTTGGCACTTTAAGGTTTGTTTCAGTGTTTTCTAGGCTTCCAGAGTAGTTACTGAGGCTTACTATCTTGAAAACCCCAGAATACACACTGTGTATTTTTGAATACATGCCTCGTGATCTTCTATTTAGGAAGAATAGTTTTTTCTTAGGTACATGCTGTTTACTCCATATAAACACCATGTAGTCTCTAACCATGTCGATGGTTTTGTGGGAATAGACACGGGGTTGGGAGAATTCTTGGTGGGACACGCCATGTACCGGACGTACATGTCGTGTGCTTAGAACGTCTGTCTGATCATGTGACTAACAACACAGATGGATAAAAACTTCAACAATACATGTTGTGTCAATCATGAACATGTCATGTAGTGTAAACCCTAGAATCTAGTCTTGTAACTAACAACATGGGTCGGTGGAAATTCTTTAGTAAAGGTTGTGTCCATCTGGAGCATGTCATGTTGTGTGAGTCGTGTATCTGGCCGTATCACTAACAACACGGGTCGATGAAGCTCATCTAATACACGCCATGTCTGGCACAAATATGTCGTGTAGTCTTGTTCTTGGAGAATCATGTAGCTTAGTCATGTAGAAGTACTCAGGCAGGGGAAGATGATTCAAGTACACGCTGTGTGTTAGGACAACATGCTTTGTGTTTGGGGTGTTACATGACCAGTTTTTTCAGAAGTACATGCCCATGTAAAAGGATTAAGGGAACACACTGTGTAGTTAAGTATACACATTGTTTATCCATGTTTTTTAGAACGTGAATGTTTTATTTCTCTTGTTCCCTTATTACTCTTCCAGTTTTCATTCATTGATAATCTTGATCAAAGTTGTGTGTTTGACCTTGCAGAGTCATTCCACCGAGATGTCCTCCAGTTGTATGACAGTTGCAAGGCAATGATCGAACACCAGACATGGCTGATCAGGGACAACCAAAAGATCTTCTTGTTGTTCCAATCTTGTCCCCTGCTATCATTCTGGAAACAAATGCTGACGCACAGTTCTGAGAAGGTTTTATGAGGTTCTTCTAGACCTTTCGCGGAGTACCGCATCCTGCCCCATCTATGGAATAGTAGATATGGGTTTTCCAGCAGCAGAATCCTCCAACCTTAATAGGGGAAGAGGACCTCAGGCTGTAGAGTCATGGGTAGAATCCATGTTTTCAATTTTCAAGCATCTAGAGATGCCCCTAAAGAGGATGGTGAACCTTGCTACCTACATGCTTCGGGATTCTGCCAAGAGATGGTGGGATGTGATCACACAGGCAGGACGCTAGCAGGTCATGTCTTAGGATGAGTTCCGGCACTCCTTCTAAGACTATATCTATTCAGATATATTTTTGGATGATCGAACCCAAGAGTTCATGAGTCTGGAACATGGTACACTCTCATTCATGGAGTACCCTTCTCTTTTCACTGAGCTTCAGCACTTCATGCATATTCAAGGAGGTGATGAGATATTCCATGAAAGGATGTCTGAGGATTGTCTGAGGCACGAAATCTGATATCAGGTGAATGTCTTCAGGTTGACCTCAATCACTTTTATCGTCAACCAGGCACTGATCACAGTGCATAATCTAAGGGTTTCTGGAGTTGTGAGCCAGGGCGGCTCGACATCTAAAATTAGTGTCCCTCCTTCTGATAGTATGAAGCATTGTAGGGAGCCTTCTCAAGTATATAAAAGGAGGTGAGACAGTTTTTCTGGAAGCCAGGGGGTGTGAAACCAGTGTGGGGAGAATTGGAATACGAGGCCACATTGCTCGAGAGACCTAGTGGAGTGCCGATCTTGTGGCAATATGGGCCATCTTCGGTGGTTCTGTCCGTTCTTCTCACCAGCAGCTGGTGACAGGGGTTCTTCAATGACTCATATTTCATGAGAAGCACCACCAGTTTCTCATCAGTCTGGGAACTGGAGTTCTTCCAGCCATTCAGGCTGAGGTGGAGGTCACAACCATGGTACTCAATCTTCAGGCTTTCAGTGGCAGCATGTTGGATTATCTCAGAGTGGTCAGGAAAGTTCACCAGGCCACGGTACAGGCCAGACTTTTGCAGAGGATTTGACCTACCATGATAAGGATATCGGAACCTCTAGAGTTCGAGGTACCATCTTAGTTTCCTCGGTTTTAGCTTCTTCTCTTTTCGATACAGGGGATTCCCGTAGCTTTATATCTTTTGTTGTTGTATAATTCCTTGGGATCTGTATCTTCTCATCTACTAATATCTTGATGCTAGAAACACTATTGGGGACAAGAACGGCTAGTGTACAACAGTGCAAGGAGTTCCCTCTAGAGTATGGTGGGTGTCACTTCTTATGGGACCATTATGTCCTAGAGATGAAAGGTTATGATTTCATTCTCGGAATGTATTGTTTAGTTCCCTTCCTGGTATTTGTCGACTGCTATCACTATAGGGTGAGTTTCACATCACCTAAGGGAAGCTCATTTCATTACAAGGCTGAATGGGACTTCCAGGTGAGCAGAGCGGGACCCGAACATCGCGGTTTGGGAGGGGTTACATCCCAGATTACAAGTCTTTATTTGGATGATCAGGGGCCTTCATAGTTTGACTTTCCTCCTATGGTATATCATTTCATGGATTTCTTTCCAGGGGTCCTTTTAGGTTTTCCTCCAGAGAGAGAGGTAGAATTTTTTATTGAGCTCATACTAGGAGAGGCACCAGTGTCCATTCCTCCTTATATTATGGATACACTAGAGCTACAATACCTCAAGAAGCAGTTGGAGGAGTTACAGACAAAGGGTTTCATCTGAACCACTACTTCTCCTTGGGGTTCGCTTTTCCTATTTCTGAAGAAGGAAGACAGTACCCTCATGAATTGTGTGAATTATTGGAAGCTTAACCAGTGGACAGTCAATAACTGATATCCTTTTCCAAGGATTGATGATCTCTTTGATCAGTTTCAAGGAGCCCGTGTGTTCTCAAATATTGAATTGAGATTTGGTTTTCACCAATTTCAAGTTAGACCATCTGATATACCTATGACATCCTTTTAGAGTAGGTATGGTCTATATGAGTATGTGGTTAGGCCATTCGGTCTCACGAACGTGCCTGCTATTTTCATGACACTGATGAACTGATTGTTACATCTGTACTTGGATTATTTCATGGTGGTTTTAATGGAAAATATCTTGGTGTACACTCACACTCTACATGACCATGGTACCCATCTTGATATCATTTTGAGTACACTGATAGAGAATTAGTTATATGCTAAGATATTAAAATGCCACTTTTGGATGGACAAGATTCACTTCTTGGGTCATGTTATCTCATATACATGAGTATCAGTAGACCCAGAGAAAGTGAGTGTTGTAGTTTCCTGAGTGCATCCAAAGAATGTTTTGGAGGTATGAAGTATTATAGGGATGGTTGGATACTACAAAAATTTCTTTCAAGACTTTTCATGCTTAGCAGTGCCACTGAAGGGCCTGACCAAGAAGGGTGTGAAGTAATTGTGGATAGATTCTTATAAGTCAGCCTTTCAAGATCTAAAAGGGAGAATAACTTCAGCACTGATACTAGTTTTTTCAGAGATAACAAAAAGTTATACAGTGTATTCTGATGCTTCAGGTATCAGGCTGGGAGCAGTGCTTATGTAGGGATAAGGAGTCATTGCATACAAGTCTCGGTAGTTGAGGCCACATGAGAGGAATTACCCGACACACGATCTTGAGATAGTAGTTGTTCTTCATGCCTTATGTTGTCGGAGACATTTTCTTATAGGAGAGCATTTTTTTGGTTTTCATCGACCACAAAAGTTTCAAGTATATCTTCACCCAGTGAGACATGAATTTGAGAAAGCGAAGGTGGGTTGAGTGCTTTTAGTCATTTGACTTTGATCTTTCTTATATGTCGGGGAAAGGCAACATTGAGGTTGATGTTTTGAGAAAGTGGACTCAGATACAGGAAATTCAGGAGGCCAGTAGTGAGTGGAAACTTATGGCTGTGTTCTCTGAGATGCATTTGGAGGTTCACGACAGACAGGGGTAGACGTTTATTTCATCTTTAGTTGTTACCTATACTCTTCTTCATTGATTGCGAATGAGGCAGCTATTGGATTCTGAAGGCCTAGTCCTATGGAAAAGTGTGTCTAGATAGGACACTATTCCTGGATAGACCACAAGTGAGGTTGAGATCTTGCATTTCCAGGGGTGTGTATGGGTTTCATCAAACATACGTGATGAGTTGATGTGGGACATTCATTCCTCAGTTTGGGTTGTTCATCCTGGTGTCGCCACGATGTTTCATAATCTACACGATTAGTATTGGTCTCAAGGTATGAAGAACGATTTTGTTGTGTTCTTCATGAGGTGTTCCACCAATCAGAAAGTGAAGGCGGGGCATCAGCAACTAGCAGGGCTTTTGCAGCAGTTACCCATTCCTAAGTGGAAGTGAAATGATGTTGTGATGGATTTCGTGATAGGTTTACCAAAGTCTCCAAGAGGGAATGATTATGTATGAGATGTCATTGATAGACTCACAAAGGTTTCTCACTCCTTTCCAATCAAAGATACTTTTAGTTTAGATGAGCTGGGATGGTTGTACATCCATGAGATTATACGTTTACATGGAGTTTGACACTCCATTGTTTCAGACAGGGATTCCTGTTTTAATTCTCAGGTCTTGCAGGGGCTACAGAAGGCTTTGGGTATAGAGGGACTATTGAGTACAACATACCACCCTCAAATAGATTTCGAGTCTGATTGTACAATTCAGGTTCTTGAGGACATGTCGTAACCATGCATCCTTAATTTTGGAGGTACTTGGGAAAAGAACATACCTCTTGTTGATTTTTCCTACAACAATAATTTCAAGCAACTATTAAAATGGAATATTATGAGGCATTGTACAGTTGTCCATACTGATCACCCTTCTGTTGGCTGGAGCTAGAAGAGGTTGCTATGTTGGGACCTTATCTTGTCCAATACACCATAGAGATGATAGAGTTGATTCGGAAGAGGATTGATACTGCACATTCTCGATAGGAGTCTTATGTTGATCAGTGGAGACGACCTCTTGAGTTTGAGGCCGAGGATCAGGCTTTCCTGCATGTCACACCGATATTGGGGAACAAGAGGATTAAAAGATAGGGGAATATTTAGTCGAGGTACATCAGGCCATTTTAGGTTTTGGAGAGAGTCGGCCGGGTTTCCTATCGACTGTAGTTACCTTAGAGGTACCAGACTATACACGACATCTTTCATGTTCCATATCTTCGAAGTTACTTCTCAAACCTGTCTCATGTTATTCAACCTGAAGAGGTTGAGTTGGAGGTGGATGCCTCGTTTAAGGAGAATCCTATCCGGATTATGGATCACAATATGAAGGTTCTCTGTGGAAGGTATGTTCCACCGGTATGAGTGCTATTGCAGCATGGGTGAGTACAGGACAAGACATGGTAGAGGGAGACTGATGTATGATCACAGTGGTTGGAGTTGGTCTAGTATTCTTCTTCTACGCAGCCTTATAAGGTAAATTAGGGGACTAATTTCTTTAAGGGGGATGATTGTAAGAACCCGTATTTTTTTTCAGGTATGCTTTCATTTTTCTGGTGTTTTCGAAGAAAAAAATGAAATTTCAGGAAATTTTCTAAGAACACACCATGTACATTATAAGTACATGTTGTGTACTTAGTTACCATATGTAGTGAGGTGTTGTCCATGTCACGGCCTTGCACACGGTAGTGTGTGGTGATTTGGAGACCACCTAATATAGGGGATGTTAAAGGCAAGTACACGCCACGTACTTCTAGTGTACACACCATGTACTTTTTTTTATTTAACGTATTGGAGTCATGTCTCATAGAAAAAACTGTCTCCTTCTTGGTATGTTTTATCCAAGAGAGACCGTACGACTGTGATTCTTCTCTGAGCCCCCAATCAAGCACCTGTTCTCCTAATTGACCATCATAGATTACATTGGAATCTCCACAGTAAGCTCTTCCTTCTTCTAGAGCTTTGTTTCCTAATTCCAACTCTCTCTCTAGTTATCCTAAGTTGATCAATTTGAGTGTTTTTGTATATCTATGGTGTTCTTGGGTGATTCAAGGCTTTATTTTCACGTACAACGATACTACAACACCGAGGTAGGTGGTTTGTGCCTTTACATTGAATGTCATTGAGTTATTTGTGAAAAATTTCCCAATACACTTGAATGGGGTATTGCGTGTTACGATTTTTGCCTGTTAATTGCCTGCTATCCTTTTATGCTAGAGTAGAGGTTAATTGAATGTGAATATGGTTAATTTCTATGCTTTGTAAGTGGTTTCCAATTCATGTTTTGTTTATGACCGTTTGTCCTGCTTGCATGTTAGGCTGTTGTTTGTTTCCCATGACAAGTATTGTTAGGATTGAGTGATTTTTTATCCGACATTCTATTATGATGTATAATGGGTATACAAGTAGTTCTTGAGGTTTACTTTGTCCTCAGTGCTTTACTAGGATCGTTTGACTTACACAAGGCTATGAGAACCTGGTGTAGTATACTATAGGGAGAATGGATGTAAATGCTACTCTGGAGGGTCTCTTTTTATTGAAAGACACAATACCACAGGGGGAATTAGTGTAAGTGCTTACATAGTGTCTTTTTAGTTCCTTGACATGGCCCATGGGGGGAATGAGACATAATTTCTTACAAATTGTTCCTTTTAGTTACCAATACAAGACTTTAGGGGGAATTGACGGTGACAGCTTCCTCAGAGATTCTATGCTAAAGCTAAACCATAGGGGTGAGACTGTGTGTGCATCCTAGGGGGTTTCTTGTGTTTGTTAGGTAGGACTAGAGTAAATAGGCTATGATTACATCCCATAGGGTTACCTATTTTTTTAACTTATTTCGTGATATGTGGTATTTGAATGCTTTGAAACAGTAAGATTATTGTTGCTGAGTACTTTCTTGTTTACTACTTATATTTTCTTATTTCCAACCATATATATCCACTGAATTTTAGGAAAAGATCTTGGTGTGGTTGCCTACTGGTATTTAGTCTCACACCATGTTTGTGTCATGCTTTTAGGCCCCAACTAATTATATTGTTACAGGTATAGATAAGGGCAAGCACCCTTATACTTTAGGTACTTGACTTCTTTGGAGTTGGAGAGCATGGGACCAAGCTGAGGCTTGCTATGTGGAGGAGTTGTCTACAATTTCCTTTTACATTTTATTAGTACATTATTTTATCATTGTGACGTGTTTGGATGCATTCCTAGTCATATGTATCATCTATCATTATATATGTTCTCCAGCTGTTTATTTTCTTCAGTCTTCCACGGTTACTGTTGTATGACATTTTCATTGCTTCTACTATTACTATTTGTTTTTACTTTCTCTGTTTCACAATGTCAATGAGGGTATTGTTTCTCCACTATCACACCCAAGGCCCTCACTTCTAGTTGGAAGCCTCTTGAATTTAGGGAAATTATCTTGAGGCCATGTGACCAACCGGGTACGGGGCACTCCGGGCAGCTTCTGGAACTTTGACGTTACGAATGGTGAGTGATATGTTGGAGAATGTAGGATGTTATTGTAACCAGGAAAAATTATATATATAATTAATCAACAAGAATACTTGGATATTTCATTGGAATATATTGTGTCCTCCACTATCTTACCAATATTGGTGGATCATTATCAAGACATTTTGTAGAAAAGTTTTCCTGCCTTCCTCCAAAAAAAGGAATTATGTTTGATATTAATCTTATTTTTTTGTGTAACTGATATAGATTCCTCCTTATCATATGAAAATATCTAAATTGAGAGTGTTTAAGGTTCATATAGAGTATTTGGAGGTGAAAGGCTATATATGACCAATCACAACACTCTATGGTGATCTAATGTTATTTTCCAAGAAGGAATATGGAATTTTTTGGATCTTGGTGGACTACAAGATGATTAATCTGGTAATTTTTATAAAAAGGTACCATTTAACCTATATTAATACTCTATTTGATCTGTTATGGGGAGAATGCTGGATTTCCAAGATTATTCATAGTTCAGGAAACCAACATCTGCAAGTAAGAGAGGAGGATATTCCAAAGACTAGGTTCAAGAGTATATACATATTGGTGAGTATCTTTTCATGCATTTTGGGTTTACAAATTCTCTATTGGTGTTCATTTATATCATGGAAAGGGTTTTCCATCTAAATATTTACTCATTCATCATTTTATTCTTGGATTATATACTAATATATTTGAAAACATTAGATATTCATGCTCGGCACCTTTCTATTTTATTGAGTACACATTGAGAACATCAACATCATTCTAGTAAATCAAAATGAATCTTTTTGATTCATGATGTGTAGTTCCTTGGGAATAAAATTTTAAAAGAATAAATTTCAATGATCCATAAAAAAGAATAGGTTGTGGTGTCTTGGGTGAATCCCATGGACATATTTTAGATATGGATATTTGATGGGCTTGTGTGGTACTATCAATGTTTCATCTAGGACTGCTCCCTTTTGGTAGCACTGATGAAGAATAAAACAAAAAATGGTATCAATTCTGAATGATTTCATATGTATGAAGAGGACTTACTTGAGCTGAAGAGGATATTGAAACGAACCTTATTTTGACCCTTTCGAAGCCGTTCATTTTTCACTTAGTGTATTTTGATGCTGCAGGTGTTGGTTTGGTATATATATATATTAAAGTAGGGGGATTGTGTACTCACCCTTAGTTCATGTCATTTATGACCCCATGAGGGTAACTACCTAACACATGACTTTTATTAGGTAGTTTTTGTCCACAATCGTATGTGTTTCAAATATTTTCTCATAGGATATAGTTTTATCATCTACACTAACCGTAAGAGCTAATGATACCTATTCTTTTAGAGAAATATGAATCTAGAAAAGAGATCTTTGGTATATTGTTAATAGGAATTCTACTTTGAGATAGCCCATTATCCATATAAAGATAATTGTATTATACTGATTCTTAGAAGGAAAACATAGGAGATGTAGGATCCTAGATAGTGACCTACATATGAGGAATGATGTTTGGTGAGTTTGATGGTTGAGTTCCTTGTGATGGAATTTGAAGATCATGAAATTATAAAATGTGCTCTTTTCTCTATCTATTGTTCTTTAGGGGATTGGGAATAGTACAATTAATATTCATATCCCTAGTGTACAGTGAATTCAGAATGGTTGTAGGGACTGACCCTATTCTATGATAATTCATAGGTGATGGTGACATGATCTATGTTCGTGGGAGGTTAGTAGTATCGATTTCCTGAGGGACTCGATTATTAGAGACACTCTTTATTTGGAATGAAAAATTAATCCAGGGATAATTAACATATATCATGATATCAAATTTCAATTTTTCTAGATATATATGAAGAGATGCATCACCATTTTTTGTTTTGTTATGTCTTACCGACTAGAGGGTGGGGTTAAAGCATCAATGTATTCAATTTTTTATCTATCCACTTTTAGTGAATATTTATATGTTTTATGATGTGGAAATGGACTTCATGAAATGGTAAACTAGGACCCCAAGTAGTATTGATTGTATTTGGTTGATAGTCAAATGATTGAAAAAAGTGGCTCATTTCTTTCCCATTCAAGAGACCCTTTTAGTGGATGAGAGGGAAAGTTCAATGTATAGGATATTATATACCTATATGGAGTTCTTTGTAGAATCATTTAAGACCAGGATTCATGATTTTGAACATTTTTTTAGTAGGACTTATAAAAGGATTTAGGAACCCAACTAAAACTGATTAATGTGTATGATCCACATACTGATGGATGGTAAGATAAGAATATCTAAATTTTGAAGGATATTTTGTGGGATTTCATTATGTACATTGTTGTTCTTGGGATGATCAATTATCCTTGGTTGGGTTTTTATACAAAAACAGCTTCCATGATTCAATTCAGATGGAACCATATGAGTCTCTTTATGGATGCCTATTTTGATCACCATTAAGCTTGCATGAGGCGAGAGATGAAATAAATATGGTGTCGTGCTTATTAAAGGAAATATTTGAGATTATTTAGCTGATCTTTAATCTGTAAGTCACTAATCATAAAAAATATTAAATTTATTTTATGGAAGGAGGATATCATTTTTTCACTATGGGAGGCCACAATTTCTTTTGAATGACTCCTTGGTTATAGAATCAATGTCTATGAAGTAAGGGAAGCTAGAACTGAGAAATGTTAGACACTATTATATTATTAAGATTTTTTGGATTATATAATACCATTTGGATAATTCTCCACAATATCAAGGATTTCATAATGTGTTACATTTACCTTAGATTCATAGGTACATACTTGTTCTTATTCTTGGGATCAATTATGAAGATGTGATCTAGAGCTTGACATCATCATTTTCAGAGCACCCAATGAGGATCGTATACTAGATAAAGAATGTGTTTTGTGGTAATATAGTTCCTCTTTACAGAGTCCTATAGCAGTATTCATGTATACAATAAGAGAAATAAGAATGGGAATATTATGTACATGTTCAATTATCATTGTAGTTTTAGTAGAAACTCTACATACACTTATTGAGGATGATAATTCCTTATAAGGGGGGGTTGTAATGTCCCTGAGCAGTTTAGGTAAAACACACCTTACTTATACACTCCATGAAGGTTTTTTAGTTATTATTTTATTGATTTAATTATTAGGTAGGTTAAGGAGGTTTCTAGAGATCTTTTAGGTGGTTCAAAATTGGAATATGGTTAGGGGAATCTATGTGGTCCTTCCTAATAAATTACCTGGCTTTTTTGGAGAAGGACAATGGGAAGGGAACAATTAGACTCAATTAGATAAAAATATGTTTCAATTCATAGAAACACATTAGATCAATATAGAGGAAAAACACATGGATACAGCATGGTTTACATACTGTACAGTAAAATTTTTCAAGTCCTCATAAGTGGCAGGAATCCTCACACTATTGGAACATGGTTTAGAAAACTATGACACCAAACCATGCATAATATTTTAATTAATATGGAAATTATATTTTAAACATGAAGCCTCTATAAAAATTACTATTCGTCTTTCTTCACCTATTGATCCTGAACCTAGGGAATCCAGTAGTTATTCTAGGTGGTTCCACTCCCTCCATTTTCCAAATTTGATTGGTCTTGATTGTTGGGAAGTGATAAATCAAGTTAAGAAGTTTTTATTCATATGTTATTCAATTATATCCTATATATACTGATTATCTCAGGAGATTAATGTTATATCAATGATATATTATCTAGATCTATATATTATATCATAATATCTTGGAGAAATAATTTCTATTTGTTGGGTATATTTTTTATCAAGAGTTTCATAATTGATTCCTTAAGCAGATATGGATATATTATTGTTCGAAAATTCCATTTTGTAAGTTGATATAAATTTAATCCCTTCAAATTATTCCATCAATAAATTAAAGTCATGAAGACTATAATATCATAATTTGGTTATTATTCTTGATAATATTGACGTGGGGTTTTAATCCAGGTATCCTTATTCAGTAGATCTTGAAATGTGGCTTCATTACACTAAATGTGTGAAGTACATACCCTATTGGGCCTTGGTATAGAGTTATTTAGTATGATGGGATTGTTTGTATATTGTAATTAAATACACCCATGGACGATTGGTACATATAAAATGTGTAGAGTGACTCGTGAGTCAAATTATTGGTTATACAATTTTGTTACATTCTATATCGATTATTATTTGAGTAATATTTAATTCAATTTAGAAAAATTATTATTTAATTTTCCATTTTATTAATTTCTGTAACATTTATTACTTTTTTAATATTTCATATCATGAAGAATACTTCAGGGATATATAGTTCCTAGGTATGTTAGTCATTACATGTTGATTTTTATATAGAAAGTGGAATCGCTTTCCATGAATCAGGTTGGTAGGTGGAAATAATGAACTAAGTTAGCTTCTTAGAAGGCAAGATTTGATAACATTTCTCAATGGTGATGGATCTACATAAGATGGTTGTCCCTTATATTGGAATTTTTTTGGGAGAACCATACTCTATATTAGGATATTTCTTATGTTTCAGTTTGATTTTCTAAGGGGGGATGTCCTTATGTATCAGAGAGGTCCATAAGTTGTGGCATTCCAAGTGTACATACTATCATAGTTGGGAATGTAGCTATGAGTTATGGGCGTGAATTTACCCTAATGGTGGGAATGGATTTATTACTTAAATGAGGATAGAGTTAGACGGTGTTAATTATGTCAAAAGATACTATTTTTGTTATTTTTTGGTATGGATTTGAAGCTTGTATTATCATTATTCTGAGAAGACTGGTTTATTAATGGAACTCTTGGTACATGACTAGTTGTATTCTTTCATGTGAATTGAGTTTTGCATAATTTTAAATAACTCTATATAAAAGAACATTCATGTTAAGGATAAATTAACTATGTCCTAATGGTTTTATACTCACACCCTCTATAAGAATCTCTGTTAGTTTTTACACATTATGGCCAAGCATCTAGTGACGAGAAAATGGCTCTGCGGTAGGTTGTTGAGGATTTTGGAGTTGGTAGATGGAAATTTTTCCAAGGATTACTTCAAATAACTATTTAAACAGTTTTATTTAAAATGTATTTGATTTTAATTCTTATAATTTTTGACCTTACACTATTGGGGTCCATTTGATTATACATGTATAAACTAAAATGACATTTTCTATGGCATTTATTGACATTGTTTACTATTATTATAATAAGTTGACTAATATTTATTTTGTTTTTATATAGTGATATCTATGATTACCTTGTATATAGTCTCACTATGTCTCTTTAGATCCTTACCTCTAGTAGGTTTCCTATTTCATTTCGGGGAGAACAAATGAGGTTATGTGGAACTTTGGCTTGGAACTGGTGGATTAGGTTCGAGCATTACCAAATGGGTATTTTAAAATTGAGGGAATCAATATGGATGAAACATTTTCATCAGTGGAGAAAAATTAATCTATCATGATTTTTATCTATGGTTGTGAAAAATGGTTTCAAATTTTATCAAATCATTGTGAAATTAGTAATATTAAAATGAATCCTTGGAAGAAAATAATAAATAAAAAAAACAAGATGGAATTATAATTCATGATGTTTTGAGTAAAATTTTTTATATGAATAAAAAGTTTAATGGTATGAAACCAGAACTAAGGATCTAGTATCTTGGATAGACTATTAAATAATGATGCTCTATTTTTATAGATAAGGGGTTGATTGAAACCTCTACTCTAAAAGAAGAAAATACAATGGATGTCGGAGATTGTATTGTGGAAAAATCATATCTCGTGGATCAGATGACACATAATTAAAATAGATTTCATAAATAATGAGGTGATAATTATAGATGTATTTATTTGAGTAAGTATTTTTTTCATTCTCTTGAAGGTTATTCAAAGAGAGGACATAAAATTTATTTCCAAAACTAAATATTCCAAAGAGAAGATGAAAAATTTCCAAATGGATGATTATAGATTGATGGATACTCTAGTGTTTACCAAACAAATATCAAAAGATGGTGGTGGAAAATAGGTTGATGTGACTCTTTATAGGAAACTCATTGTTATTTTAATCTACCTGATAGACACTCCACCATATATAGTTTTCCCTATGTGTCAAACTTCCAATTATCTAAATTTTACAAAATAAATTGACTTGAATGTTGTGAGTATAATTATAAAATATATTATCATATCTATAATTTTCATTTTATTCGATAACAGAGATTAATAATAGTAACTTTTTTCATATTGGATGCTGATTAGGATGGATCGGTGGATAAATGAAAGTCAACACCTACTGGTGTGTTTTATATTTTCATCTTTTTTTATCTTAGTGAAAAATAATAGTGTATCTATTTAAGTGTGGAAGAGGTTGAATATGTAAATTTGACTCAAACAAGTTCCCAATTGATAAATATAAGGGAAAAACATGAATAAGTTGAGATTAAAGTGGAATATCGTTTTTTTTTATGTTTTATAAATTGAGGTCCATAAATATTTAAAAAAATAATATTCATTATTCAACAAAAAAAATCACATAAACATCAAATATCTTTTTATAAAGGATAATGTTAAGAAATAGTTATTTAAATTAAAGTATGTGTCTTCTCAATAGTATGTTACTAATATCTTGATAGATGCATTAACAAATAAATATTTTGAATGGAATTTGTTGCCTTTAAGATTCTCACCAAAACCATCTCTCAAGAAAGTTTTTGAGATAGAGGCCCCCACTAATTTGTGGTAATTTCTTATTAAGAAAGGCATGACTTCTTTCCCATGTTCATTTCTTCTATTTATATCTCTTTTTTATAACTTTTAAGGAAATTATATTCGGGTTAATTTATAAAGGGTCATAATGTTATCATATTTCTTAGTTGAGAAGATTTTATTTGAATAAATAGGATTATACACTAACAAGAAATAGGTTACGGCATAATGTAAGGATATATAAAAGTAAATATAAAGTTATGTATATGTCAAACCATGTTTAATTTAGTCTAAGTATCATATCTATGCCTCAATTTAGTGGTATAGAGGATAAGTGTCATATTATAGGTTCTTAATGTAAAGATAATGGATTCCCCATTATTTTTATCAAGTTTAGTCCCATGATGCTTGATGATTTTAGAGAAAATGATTCCATAGAAGCTAGATCCACAACATATAGTAGTTTACATAATGGTAACCAAGAAAATTCTCAAGTCCATGTAGGGGTAGCTTTTGGATTATGTGAAGTCATTTCTTAGAAATTGTAAGAGTAATGTTAAAAAATGGAAACCTTATTGACACCATGTCATAGGATTTTCTATAGATTTCATTCAAAAGAAGAATCCAAAAAATAGAAATGGCTGATGATATAGACTATGTTATTAGGAAGAGAAACTTATTTGGTGGTTTCCATGTCTATAAGTATTCATGAAATTGAAATTTGTTTATGCCACAACTAGTTTGGTTGATTGAAAAAATGAGGAAATAATTCCATGATTGTTTAGGTGAGTTGGGAGAAGTTATCCCTGGGATATTTATTGATCTACCCAGCTATATGCCGACAAACCATAGGTAAGAATTCCACATCGCATTATTTGATTCATATCACATTCTAAGTTGTGTTATAAAATTCTATTATATAGTAAACTTATGAATGTTGAGGTCTATACTTTAGAAGAAAATTATGCATCCTAGTAAATTAGTTTCATATGACTAATTACTCTAAATATGTAGTTATGTTTTTGGAGTTAAGGGATATTATATCAATTTAATTTCTCCTAATCATCACATATAAATATAGATTACAAATGGAGTGATAACATAATAGGTGAATAAAAACATTTGATCCCAACCCATGGTCTAAAAGGTGTTTGCTAAAATCATTAAAATTGAACACAATAATTCAAGAGAAATAAATATATAATATAGGAAAAGAAAATAATAATATATAATTGTATCCAATAGATAGTAAAAGGTAATTCATTCATTATGGATGGTTAAAATTGTAAGAGAAGGAAAAAATTATTTCTATTCAAGTGGAATCTCATTAGGACGTGTAGAAGAATGTTTTTATAGAAGGAAAAGTGGGATGTTATATGTGAGGATATGTATTGATATTTTCAAATATTTTGAGGAAAGTGAGCTCATAGGATCATTATTATCTTCCTAATGTGTATAATAGTAGAATCTATGAACTCTAGTGTTTTAGGTGTAGAGGCACATTTCCATGAATTCTCCTTAGAATAGCCTATTTTGGATAAACATGTAAAATCGTAAATAACCAATTAATTCATTCATCACTCTATAGAGGTTTGAGGGAGATAAAAAAGTGTTCCTCTAAATGATAGAATGAGGTCATGATCCAGTAAATATAATGATTTAATACTCACATACCAAGACCCCCCCCCCCCCCCCTTAAGGGTGTAATCCTTATTAGGGACCTACACATGGTATAAGGATATCAGTAGGAAATAGTAGTCAAACATAATATTTTTAAATGGATAGAGACTAATGAAATTATATTATATTTACCTATAAAAATTAAGAGCATGTTATACATAAAATTGATACGCATTAAGGATATAAAATTTTTTCTAGAATAAACATCATGGTCAGTATGCCCTGGTCTCCAAATGTAAAGTTATGATAAAATCAAATTTAATCCACTATAGACCTAATATAAGCTACAAAAAATGCATCTTAGATATCCATCCTTTCAAAATGTTACCTTATTGGAAATATTACCTCAATAATACCATAAATACATGGAATATGTATGTATTTGGATAATAGATTTTTTGTGTATGGGAAGGTTTAAAAATTATAATGGTTTATAAAGATGATATAATGAGATATAATGGTGATTTCACATTCATATTACAATAAGGAATTTATAACAGTAAGTTATTGTAACATTTCATATTTAAAATAAAATCAATTAAAAAAGATTGAAAAATAAAATAAGAGAATATATTATGAATACTTACTTTGAAATGTATGATCATTATGATTGATAATGATTTCCCTAAAACTCTATAAACGTATTATAAGTAATATTTAGAGGGAAAACTGAAAGGATAACCAAGATCTCTAATATTTGATTGAGGAGGAATGGGAGGATGTGTGAGTATTTATACCAAATGTGATAGAATTGTTTATTAATTTCATAACATAAGCCTTCAAAATCCAATTTGGGGATAATAGAAAGCATTATCATAACTATGGTTATTTTCATTTATGGAATCATGTTATTAATTTTATTCTTGTGATAAACTAAATTAAAATTTTTAATGTATCTTTTTCCAAAAAATGTTTCTTTCCAAAAAATTGTTTTATAAAAATCTTATTTCCAATTTTAGACTTTGGAAGGTATGTTATAGGTATGAAATTTTGTTTTCATTAACTAAAATAATTTACATTACTAAAATAACTTAATTTGGGTCTATTATCTACTAATATAAATTATTAAATTTTATTTTTACATTATAATGAAATCATAAGACTTTCCATGTAATGCATGATACTACTTACCCAAAAAAATACGACTATATAAATTTTTTTTAAAAAAGTTAAACATTGTATAATTTCAATGTACTGTTTCTAAATTTAATTTATTTTTTAAACTAATTTTATATAAATGGAAAATATGACTATTGATTTAAAATATTTTTATATTTTAAAATCCTATGTTTGTCACAAAAAATTTAAACACTATTTTTAACTAAATCTTATTTTCATTTTATGTCATGTGTTTGTAATGATATTATTATTCATTGGTTAATATAAATTTTCAGTAATAAAAAAATATATTATTATCAATTAATTTTAAGAAATTTATTTGAAACATGTTTGAATAAAAGATCAATTACTATTCAAATGATCTAATTTCCAATAATCATATTCCAACTCTCAATTTACCCTTCCAATGGTCATGTTACCCATAAATATACACTTAATTGTAAAATTTAAAATAATTTATATCATTTTCTATGTTTTAATACCAATTCTATTCTATTGTTTAATTTTATCGTTATAATAAAAAAGAATCTTTAATAATTTATTATTCTTTTTAGTGTATGATCCTTAGGATTTGAATACTGTGGTGAAACATTATATTATAATGTGTTGTATGGTGCTAGTTGGGGTAATTTTTGTGATTTATATTTTGTAGGATTGTATTGCACTACTATGTTATACTATTATGATAAAATGGTAGAATATGTATGGTGAAATAGTTATTGTGATGAAGTTTTTATTTAATATTGTTGAATCTCAGGTCATATAATTCTCATCCTATATTGTAGCAATGATAAATACATGTGTATATTTACCATAAAAAATCATTGACTAGAGTAAACTATTTTTCATGTAGAAATGAACATAAGCATAATATAGATGCCAATAAAATACTATAGAACTTTACATTTGCTTGATTAATCAAATTAGAATAAGTTATATACTCAACAGTGTATATATGATAAATTACATTATTATTGTGTGATAATAATATCGTCCACTATAGAAAAACCTTCCATCATTCATCTCAATCACCATAAACTTTTACAATAGATTTTTTTCATATAAACCCAATTTTTACTGTGTTATATTTCAAAAAATAGTTTAGTCACTCTTAAATGAATTATATATGAAAATATTTTAATTTTAGAATCATTTGAAAAATATAAATATATATAATTTTTCTATCTAGTGAAAGTCTTCCTATGCAAGGCTGGGGTGGAAACATGTGTGTGGAGAATTTAATTTTAGTATCTTCCCATATATAAAATTTTTATCATATATATATCCTGAAAAAAAATTCTTTATTTTGGTCCATGTTTATCACATTGAAATATATATTTTATATTTTTTAATTTCAAAATCATATTAGTAAAATAATATTTGATGTGATACCACTTAATCATAGTTTTCAACACAATCCTTCATTTAAATTCCATTCTTATATATAATGGATTTTTAGCATTTGAATATGTTATACCAATAATATATATGAATTTATTAGTCAGTTTAATTTCATTTAAATCAATGTTCTACACTTCATAAAATTCCATTACCAAAGAAGTCTCCAACCGAGAACGATTGAAATTTATTTCTTTTTGACAACCTGATGAATAATCCAACAGATGAATATTAAAATTTTTTGTCCATGAGATAAAAACAGCTAGTTTTTAGGACATATTGAAATCTTACTCAATAAACTCATCTCCTAATCAATCAATTGATACTTTCTCAACATTGATTGTATCATTTATATCATTTGGAGTGTCCAAAGAGATTTCTCATATGGTTCCTTCTATATTTTTCTCAGAAAGTTCATAATCAAAAACATTTATTAGTGTAGTTCTATCCATATGTGTTTCTTTATTCCTAGTTATCATATTCATTTGATAATAAATAGTGTCATATATCTAGGAAGGACCAACATCAACATATATCCCATAATAGGATTTCCATAAAAGTAGGTTGTCATTCTTAACAATAAATATTTGCACATATAGTAACATTAAATAATTTCAAGATTGATAAATGAACAATAATGATTTTTTCACCTAATACTCAACATTTAATAAAGTATATGAAATGTTGCATAATCACTTCATATATTGTAGACACATATAAGAGATTAATGGATCTATGTTTTTTTTGTAAATTATGAATCCTAGTATATACATCTTCCGAAGTCCAAATGATTTAGAGATAAATGAATCTATTGTATGATAAAATATAACTAAAACCATTAAAATTTTAAATCACTTCTCTATTAAATTATATTCATATAGAAATAATTACCCATAACGTAAACTTATTATGTCATTTTTTCAACTAACTCTATGGAAACACATGAATAAAATTATAAATATACAAAACTAATTTAACTATGACTTGTTCTTAATAATATATATATATATATATACACATTGGTTTATAATATGATAATTAACCAAACAATTTTTTATGTAAAATACATGATATTTCATTGGTTAATTTTTCAACATCATCAATTATCATTTGGGTAATATATGTAATATCCAACCTTAAACATCCTCACCTATAATGGAACCTGTATTGTGTATTATTCTACTCACATGATACTTTATTATAATAAGGTTATGATTATACAAAATATTTTACCAAGGACATATGGGACCTTAAAAATCTAGAGAGATATAACATACAACAAATAAAAAAGGAAATTAAAATTAATTTTTATGGATTAAATATCCATTCTCTCAAAAAATATAAATATTTCAAAAAATAAATTTTCCAGTCATCAAAATATTATTCACCATCTCATCATTTACAATGATTATTTACAATTATGTAATTATTCTTATAGGTGTATTATTTATTTCAATTTTGTTATTTTTGTATAGATAATGAAATTAAAAAATAATTATACAATAAAATATTAAAATTGTGACCTATTCATGAGTTATTATCAAGTAATTGGTTTCAAAAATCAAAGGTAATATACCTAAACAAAGGTTAAATATTAATAAAAAAAGTTTTCCTCCGATTTCAGTAAATAAAATTCTTTATAAGCCATCAGGTTTAAATTTACTCAAAATATATAACTAAACCTCCACACTTCTTATAGAATATTGTTTTTACAATGCTACCCACATTCAAGTGAGTGGTACCTAGTGAAAGGTGATACAAAATTTTACTAGGGGTACCTGTGTCCTTATTGTAAATGAAAGAGATGAAATTTAGATCAGACATAATAATATCAAAATTAATTACATCAAATTATAAACCAAAATAATTAAAAACTCAAACCTGAATCAGTTGGTCCAGCTAATAATCATTCAATATTCAAATGTACACATGGAATTTTACAATTATAACTATTTTCATAATTAATAATTCTAATTTTACTATAAGTTATTATATATATTTAATTTCATATAAATTCATTAACATAGGTAAATAAAATCATCCATACAAACAAATATTTTATTAAAACATCTAGACAAAATACTAATTAAATGAACAAAACTACTAATTAAATATGGAAAAAAATAATTTTAATATAATTTAACAAATAAAATTATTCCACTATGAAGATGGAAAAAATATTTGATAAATAATTTCACATAGATAAACATTAAAATAGTTATAAGTTTGCATGAAACGGTGTGGAATTACCTTTTTATTATGGCTGGATAAGATATGTAAAACCTATTAACACATCCAAGTAATGTTTTGAAAATATATCATGATTTTTATTTATGCAAGATGATTACGTTTCACATGGCCTGTTTGAAATGTGTTCAAATGGGAATTCTAATAAATATTTTTTTTCATGCCTTCTATAGTGAACATAGTACACACAAGATGATAAGAATTAATGAATCTTTCTTTAACTATCTTCACACATTCTAAAAAATTAATTTTTGTAGTATTTTTTTGGGATCACAAATCTAGAGACCCATATTGATAATAAATTTTCAACCTACCCCATATGATTATTTTTTTTATAAAACATGAAAAAAATATCATGAGTGTCATGAGAATCGCCTAAAATATGTTTTATTTGGTATACGTAATGGAACATTGATGTAACAAATTATATAAGATTTGTTGATAGAAATACACCTGGCTTGAGAGGAGTTGTATTTTTTCGTATATCATTTCAAATTATTTAAAAAACCTTAATTAATCATGTTATTATTAAAAAAAATCAATGTATATTATCATATTAATAAATTACATAAGATTACACAGATTACTAGATCACCCTTCAAGAAGGTTTTTCAGTTGTCTAAAAGTGGAACTATTTTAATAATAAAATAAAAAAATATAACATAAGGAAAATTTAAGAATTATTTTTTTGAACCAAATGGGAATGATTATCCAATAATATTATAATATAAAATATTTTTAAATAAAAGATCATATTTTTGTTAGTAATACATGAAAATAGAAAATACAACTTGATTCATAATATAAATATTAATCCAGCCATACTCAATTGAAATAAAAAACAAGAGTAGAAATTTTCAATGTTCAATTTATAGTTAAAAATACCTGAAAGATATATTCTCACCCCAATAACCCTAACAACCTTCATCCATTAAAAATTAATATAGGTAGGATATGGGTTTATGTAAATATCAATACTTTGGGATTCAAAAAAACATGATTTTTTCTTTTTTTTTTCTAAACTGATGATTTGGTTGTTGTATCAATAAAATATTCCTCTTTATGTACCCAAAATTTCGAGAAATCATCACTCTCAATATTATCAATAATGAGAGGGTATCATCAAACAATATTATTATACTTTTGGGGAGACTTATTTTCCTTAGATTATATAATTAAACTAATTTTATATAATATTGTTTAAAATGATCCATTATATAATCTACAATTACAAGATAAATTATGAAGGTATTTACTAAAATAAATATTTTCATAGAATCATTTTTTGTAACGAATTTATTTATATTTTAGAATTAGATATAATTTGTTGGTTCTAGATTTTATGGGTTAATGAATCATTATTCAAAAAATAATACCATAACTAAGTTCTAAATTTGTTGATATTTTTTGAATCTAGAATTGATCAAAAACATTAAAAGTATATCTTTCTCTCCTTAAAAAACAAAAAAAAAATTATCTTCTTTAAAGTTCTTTTAAATAATCGAAATTACCACATAATGAATCTCGCATGAATCTAGTTCATATTTATTCATTATGATTAATTATAAGTGGAATATGAGTAAAATAAACCTTATAAAATATGTGATACATCATGAAGTTTGAAACGCCCTGACCCTAGTTACCAAGAGTTGGTGCATTATTACATAACATTGGCATGATCATAAGAAATATCAAATCTCGAAAGACCGATTGGTTTAGTAGCCTTGGAAACCCTAGATATATTCATAAAGTTTTACATTACATCATAAAGTGAACAACTACTACAAAAACATATTTTCTCCATAGTCCACACTATTATCCCCTCATAATATCCCTGCAGGTCATTCATAATTTACTTCTTCACATCCTGGGAAAAATAAAACATAGAAAAGGGGTGAGCTCAAATTCCCAGTAAGGATAACAATATAGCAGAAAATTTCATAAATAAGAATAAACATTTAAGGCAGTGTATATCTAAAACAAAATCCTTTTAAACTTGAACTTCAACATAGTATGGAAAAAATAAAATGAAATAATTCCATTTACTTATTCACATGGATATTCTACTAATCGAATAATCACATGCAATATCAATAAAAACTTTCATAATGATGGAATACATAAATCCAGACTATCATAACCACATAGCCATGACCTCGTACCAAGACTACAAATAATATTTTTCCAAGGCCTTCTGCCAAGATGCTAGTTTGTCTCATCAGACCTACTGATGCATCGAGGAGCTATTGCGAGCTCCACCCGTCACATATTAAGACCAATGCATTCCCATATGAAAAGGTTTAAACATAACATAAACATTCGTATTAAAACTAGAATATGAAATGTAAATACTTCATCCATAAACCATGAATGGTATAAAAATAACACCTCCACAATCAAACATATCACAAAGCCTTCAATACAATATAAGAGTTTTGTATCATATTAAATCAACTTCAAATAAGCGTAATATCCATCAAAGGATGTTGACATAGATGAAATCAAAACTCTTTTTAGAGAAATATATATTTCTATTTTAAAATCATTTAATAGTCACATATTTATAAAAAAACATTTTCTTTGAAAATATTCTTATATGATTGTAAGGGAATCTTCGAAGATTTTATAATGGCGGAAAATAGCCACACCCACCGTATAAGTCAAAAAAACATTCTTACCTTAATTCTGTCGAAAAGGTTAAAAAAGCAACTTTTTGGAAAATGATGGAAAGATTCCTTTATAAACCTCTTATAAAAAGTCAAACAATGGTATAAATTTCTATAACCCATATTCTTGTAAACAGTAAAAATGTTTTGAAATACATTTTTAAGAAACATGGATGTGGTTGATAAAGAAATCCCAGTAGATTATTACCTATAAACAACCTCGGATAATGAAGAGATTGTGAAATAACCCTTACCTTGTACTTTTCCTTGGGTGGGGTAGGTAAACCTCCTGTATAATGGTGAAATAATTGTTATTAAATTATACAAGAATATGATATCATATATGATCTTTTAACATTGATTTGTTAATAATATCTTAGTATTATCGTTGTTTCGGGTGTTATCTTACTCTTTTTTTTATATGTTTTGTTACGTAAGCCATGTTTGTCATGGATAAGTTGTATCTTATTCATATCCGGAATGATATCAAGTCCTTAGATACTATTATTAATCATCAAATGATAATTATACTTGAATGGAAACAATGGATAATGAATCTTATTGCGTTCATGGAGACAGTAGTCCGTACGTACGCACGAGTGACAATATCATTCTTTTGATATTAAAATAATATATAATTGGATGTTATAACACATATATGGAATAATTATCATGTTATATTTATTATTTACATGAGTTACACATCATTATTATACCCATCTAAATAATAATTTATTGAATAACAATTACACTACAACGTGGAGACGGTAAGCCGTACGTACGCACTTATGGTGACATGTTATTCAAAGGATGGATAGAATACTGAATATGGTTATACAATATTTATAATAACATGATAGTATATATAAGATACTGGTGTTATTATTTTAGAATGGTAATAACAAAGAAAAAATAAGTGGAAGATGAAAGGAACTTGAAAAAGGGTGGTGAAATCATTACCTCTTCTTTGGGTTCTTCCTTTTGATTTAATCAAAAGGGCTTCTTAAGTTGGCTTTCTGACTAAAGGAAGGCCTCTATGATGAATTGAGGGAAGTCGACAGAGTATTTGGGCAGAGTTTGGCCTAACCAAAAGGCTTTGTAGGTGTTAGTTAATGAGAAGGGAGAGTGCCCTTTTATAAGAGGGGTGAGGGGCACCTTTGGAAAAGCTAGATATATTATTTTATAATAAATTCATATTCGGTTTCTAATGGCTCCAAAGTGTATTATATAAATTTTGAGGTGGGGATAGCTTGAAAACCACTCAACCAATAGAATTTAGACAGGTTTGGGTTACTATATTTACCTTATCATTAAGTATTAACTCTTAGTTAATTAGTTTCACTTTTACAATGTCTCTTTGTATTTTTCTATTATATTGTTAATAAACATACTATATACATCCAAGAGACCCCCAAGTGGTCCATTAATTATACACCTATCATGATATAAGTCTCTTGGCCGAACCTTAGATTTTTAGGATTTTAATATCAATTAATAATATAATATTTGTTTTAAACAACTCTTTTCTGTCAATTTTGACACTATTCAATAATTGATTTTTGTAAAACTCATAACAGAATGATTAGTTCAAACAAAGTAAATTAAATCAATCCTAATATGTCATATTATCCTATAAAATTAGTGTAATTCATTAAAAGTCTCAAATTATATTTATTTGGGTATTTATAATATCAATTATTCTAATTTTTCATTAATTTATTAATTACTGCATCACCATTGTATCATAAATAAATTAAATAATATAATGTCTAAAAATTATAAAGAAAATATCATTATTTAGGAAATCGTTTTATATTTATAATTAATATTTATAGTTGAAAATCAAACATATACAACCCTATGTAAAAATTGTTTTTCTAAAAGATATATGCTTGTGTGATTTTTGTATTCATTTTAACTTAATTAAAATAAATTGTCCCTATCACTTACAAGTGGCACCATGGGGTCCCAAAATTGACCCAAAGATACCCATGGTCGGACATGAATCAAACAATAAGGCTAGGACACGTTTTATGGTAATTTATTATTATTATTATTATATTATTTTTTGACCCCTATTTACTGGATTTACACTTTAACCATGGTAAATAAAATATTTACCGAAGTAATTATTCAAAATGTCTAAATATAAAAGTTACCTATTTACACAATTTTAACATCCTGATTCCAAATATGGAATCTATTTTTCCAAATTCAAAACACAGAAGTGGCATAAATTAAATTAAAATGAATTCCCGTTGTCAAAACAAAAAGCGTGTTTTTAAGATATAATAACTATCAAAAGATTCATACTTGTTTATGTTCAGTTTAATTGTGAAATTATATCTAATGACCAAAATTTTATTAAATGTTAAAAATATATTATTAATATACTTTAAAACCACTCAAATTCATAATTTATCACTGTTAATTATTTTGATTAAAAAAGTTGTTTTTAATTAAAATTTAGTAATTTTCACTATTCATCAAAATATTAAAGATATCTGAAAAGTACCAAAATTTCACCATAGGCTAAATTCGATACTCTGAATCCAAAAATGAAGTCCATTTTTAGAGGTAAAATTTCTAAAATTTTAAAAAGTATGTATTAATATTCATAACAGCTAGTTTGATCGGTTGTGGTGTGTGTTAGAACTCGATGTTCCGTACAACACACGCTGTTGCATTATTCAAAAAGAAGCATACGGTATAAGATTGGGGTGTTACATTCTCCCCTACTTAAAATAATTTTGTCCTAGAAATTTGTAGAATACTACCGCATGAAAAGACTCAGGTGGTTCTTCATCATAAGTTCCTCGGGTTCCCACGTTGCTTCTTCCATCTTATGGTTTCTCCACAAAACTTTTACCAGACACGTCGTCCAGTTTCTCAGTACTTGTTCTCTCGTATCAAGAATCCTGATGGGCTCTTCGCAATAAGACATATCGAGTTCCAGTTCTAATTCCTCATAGGTGAGTACATGCGTTGGATCAGGCATGTATTTCCTCAACAGAGATACGTGGAACACATCGTGAACTTTGGAGAGACTTGGAGGCATTTCCAATCGGTAAGCTATAGCCCCAATTCGTTCTAGAATTTCGAAAGGTCTGATGTACCTGGGACTCAATTTACCTTTCTTACCAAAACGTATGACTCCCTTTCATGGAGATACCTTCAGGAAAACATGATCCCCAACTTGAAATTCCAAATCATTCCTTCGATTATCAGCATAACTCTTCTGCCTACTTTGAGCTGGTTTGATGTGATTTTGGATTACCTTCACCATTTCCATTGTTTCCTATACTAGTTCTGGACCTACAAGTTTTCTTTCACCAACGTCATCCCAACAGGTTGGTGTGCGACATCTCTTTCCGTATAATGCTTCATATGGTGCCATCTGAATACTCGAATGGAAGCTATTGTTATAAGAAAATTCTACCAGAGGTAAATATTGATCCCACATACCCTGAAAGTCAAGTGAGTAAGATCTCAACATGTCTTCCAAGGTCTGAATAGTGCATTCTGATTGTCCGTCTGTCTGAGGGTGGTCGGTAGTACTCAAATGAAGTTTAGTATCCAGGGATTTCGGAAGACTCTTCCAGAATCTTGAAGTAAAATGGGGATCACGACCAGAAACAATTGATAGGGGTACTCCATGAAGTCTCACAACTTCATTAATATATAGTCTTGTTAGACTTTCCAGTGGTAGATCTTCTCTTATAGCATGAAAATGTGCTGACTTGGTAAGACGATCAACAATAACCCATATTACATCATTCCTTCTAGGAGACTTTGGTAGCCCCATGACAAAGTCCATCATAATATTGTCCCATTTCCACTCCGGTATGGGAAGAGGTTGCATGACTCCTCCAGGCTGTTGCCTTCCAGCTTTCACTTGTAGACAAACTATACATTTTAACACAAAATCAGCAATCTCCCTCTTCATGTTGTCCCACCAAAAATGTTCCTTCAAATCTCTATACATTTTGGTGCTCCCAGGGTGTATAGAGAAATTGGAACTATGAGCATCATCCAGCAATTGCCTTTTTAGATCAGGTATATCGGGAACACAAAGTCTCTTCCCTAATTTCAAAATTCAATCTTCATACACAAAGTCTCTCAATCTCCCATCATTCACATCTTTAATCTTCTTTTGAAATTCTTCATCATCGTTCTGAGAACTCTTAATCCTTTCTAGTAAAGATGTTTTAGCAACCATTTGAAAAAGCATTGATGTTTCACCTTCCTTGGTTATTACCATGTCCATCTTCACCAGATCCCTGAAAATTGGATCCCTTTCAATTCTCATATTGTTCAAAACTCCATGATCTTTTTTTCTCAAAGCATCTGCCACCTTGTTTTCCTTCCTCGGGTGGTAGTGTATCGTGCAATCATAATCATTAAGTAATTCAAGCCATCTCCTTTGCCTCATGTTGAGTTCTTTTTGTGAGAAAATATACATCAAACTCTTGTGATCAGTATAAATCTCACATTATTCACCATAGAGGTAGTGACTCCATATCTTCAAAGGAAAGATCACAGCTACTAACTCGATATCATGAGTAGGATAGTTTTTCTCATGAATGTCCAACTGTCATGATGCATAGGCAATAACCCTATCATTATGCATAAGGACACAACCAAGTCCTTTCTTCGATGCATCACTATAAATAATGAACCCATCATTCCCCGATGATATAGTCAATATAGGAGCATTGACTAATATTCTCTTCAGTTCATCAAAACATTCTTCACACTCATTTTTTCAAACAAATTTAAACCCTTTACGTGTGATCTTTGTTAATGGGTTTTCCAATCGGGAAAAATTCTGGACGAAACATCGATAATAACCTGTCAAACCAATAAAACTGTGTACCTCGGTTTTACTCGTAGGTGTTGTCCATTTTGGATTTCCTTGATCTTAGAAGGATCAACAAAGATTCCATCTTTAGATACAATATGGCCAGGAAAAGAAATCTCATGAAGCCAGAATTCACACTTGCTAAACTTCCAATATAATTCATGTCTTCTCAGAGTCTTCAGGATAATGCTCAAGTGACTTTCATGATCCTCGTAGCATTTAGAGTATACCAAGATATCATCAATAAATACCACCACAAATTCATCGAGATATTCCTTGATAACTCTATTCATCAGATCCATGAATACATAGGGTTCATTAGTCAATCCAAAAGGCATTACAGTAAAATTGTAATTCCCATACCTAGTTCGAAATGCTATCTTCGGAATGTCATCCTTCTTTACACACAACTGAAGGTATCCAGATCGAAGGCCAATCTTTGAAAAGTATGGAGCTCCATGCAGTTGGTCAAATAAATCATCAATGTGAGGTAGGGGATACTTGTTCTTTATTTTTATAGCATTGATCTCCCTATAGACGATACATAACCTCATAGATCAATCTTTATTTTTAACAAAAAGAACAGTGGATCCCCATGGAGTAACACTAGGGAGAATAAATCCTTTATTACTCAATTCCTCTAGTTGTTTCTTTAGTTCGACTAATTCTACAGTGTCCATTCTATAAGGGGTCTTCGATATAGGCCTTGATCCAGGAATTAAATCAATGGAAAACTCAACATCTCGTTCTGGAGGATGTCCAGGTAAATCTTCCGGAAATACATCTACATATTCTTTCACAATAGGTACTTCCTCTATTTGAACATTCCTTTCCTCACCGATAGTCATTTAATTCACTTCCACCCCAATAATTGAATTTATTTTAGCTACTAGGGGTGGATCTAGATAAGAATTAGGTGGTGACGATTCTGCTCCAAAGATAAGGTGTTCCATATCATCATCATAAAAAATTGTAACCTCCTTCTTCTTACAATAAATCTTTGCATCATAATCCAAAAGCCAATCCATACCGAGGATTATATCAAACTCAATCATAGGTATGACGATGAGATCAGCAGATAAAGAACATTTATGTGCTCTAATGGGGACGGATTCACAAAACTTTTTTGCAATGATACTTCGCTTAGGAGTTTTAACAAACAACTCCCTTGTTAAATCAAATTGAAAATATCTAATTTTCTTAGCAAACTGGGAAGATATGAAACAATGCGATGATCCAAAATCAAATAATGCATTTTCTAAACTTGAGGAAACTATTAAATTACTTGCCACCACTTCTTTTGGAGCTTCTACCTCAGCAGTAGTGATAGAAAAAGCTTGGCCTTGATCCCATGGCCTTTTTGAGGTAAGTTCCCCTGACGATTAGGACATTCATTTGCATAATGTCCCATCTCCCTGCAACTGTAGCACTAAACATTGGTAGCTTCCTTATTCCCTTTGCAATCACGAGCTTGGTGGCCTTTTTCACCACATTTGTAACAGAAGCCCATTCCCTTCAAGCAAGTAACATGGTTTTTCTTCCCACATTTACCACAGGATATATATTAAACCGTTCCATTCTTCCCCTTATTTCCATTCCCAGATTGATCAGCTGATCTCTTCTTCTATTGCTTTTCTTTAAAGTCATAATACTTAGATAATTCCTTTTCTATTTTGATAGCACATGAGACAATGTCTTCGTACGACAAGAAGGATTGTAAGACTAACGCTCGATGGAGAAATGGTTTTAACCCATCAAATAAATAATCAATCTTACTTCTTGGGTTACATATATAATCTCTAACATAACTTTCTAACCTTGTAATGTTAGCCTCATACTTTGTGACATTCTCATCCTCCTTTGGTCTCAGACTCATAAATTGCCTTTCCATATCTGCTTGATAATCACGAGGAAAGTATTATTCTAAAAATAGATCTTTGAAATCCCTTCATTCCATATTTGATACTTCATCATCTTCCTTCGTGTTTTGAATCAATGACCACCATTGATTAGTATCTCCAGTGAGGAGGTAAACTGCCATGATAACTTTTTCTCTTTCACTACTCCCCAAAGCCTGAAATATTTTCTCTAGGGAATTTATCCATTGCATAGCTACTAAGGTATTTATACTCCCATTGAACGTTGGTGGTTGTTTCCTCATAAATTGATCTAACATTGATCCTCCATGCTGCGGATCAGGGATCTCCATACGGGTAAGGTTATTATTCATAACCTGAGTGAGTTGTCCCAGTATGATGATTAGCTGATCGGAACCAGTTGCATCACCAGCTCCACTATAATAATCTTGAGTAGGAGGGAAATCCCTACATGGAGTGAATTCATTGATACGGTTTCCATTTCTTCCACTAGGCGCCATTTCTAAACAATTTCATAAACTAGATTAGTTTATGAATCAAAATACATAATCCCATACTTATAAAACACATAACAGAAATTGAACTATTTATGGATATAATCCATAATCATAAAAAATGTTTTCTTTGAGGAAGTATATACTCATAAACCCTTCATAATGATTTGTAAAGAAAATGAGAGTTATCCTAAGCATATCCCCCAGGAGTGTCGTAACCAAGAGTGCAGCAAGGCCCGTTTTCGTGCACCAGTTCCCATTCGAGTCCAGCTCAAAGAGGTGTTTACAGGTTTTACCCCTAGGTACATTTGTTCCAGAGCCACCTCTACCTGCTCGTATCCACATGGGGATGTATTGCTCGGAAAACTCACAAAATCTCTACAATACCAAAATTCTAGGAAGTTCTTATATACTAATCCTCAAAGTCCATCTTAGGTCTATGGGCTCTAATCAGAGTTTATCTAAATATAGCGTCCAAGGTTTGTACTAATCTTCCTCTAATACCAACTGTAACGCCCCAACCCTAGTTACCTAGAGTCGGTGCATTATTACATAACATTGGCATGATCACAAGAAAAATCAAATCTCGAAAGATCGATTGGTTTAGTAGCCTTGGAAACCCTACATATATTCATAAAGTTATACATTACATCATAAAGTGAAAACCTACTACAACAACATATTCTCTCCATAGTCCACACTATTATACACACATAATATCCCTGTAGGTCATTCATAATTTACTTCTTCACATCCTGGGAAAAATAAAACATAGAAAAGGGATGAGCTCAAATGCCTATTAAGGATAACAATATAGCAGAATCTTTCATAAATAAGAATAAACTTTTAAGGCATTGTATAACTAAAACAAAAGCCTTTTAAACTTGAACTTCAACATAGTATGGAAAAAATAAAATGAAATAATTTCATTTACTTATTCACATTGATATTCTACTAATCGAATAATCACATGCAATATCAATAACCACTTTCATAATGATGGAATATATAATGCCAGACTATCATAACTACATAGTGAAGGCCTCGTGACAAGACTACAAATAAGATTTTGCCAAGGCCTTGTGCCAAGACACTAGTTTGTCTCATGAGACCTACCGATGCATCGAGGAGCTATAGCAGGCTCCACCCGTCACATATTTATTCTAATGCATTCCCATATGAAAAAGGTTTAAACATAACATAAACATTCGTATTAAAACTAGCATACGAAATGTAAATAATTCATCCATAAACCATGAATGGTATAAAAATAAAACATCTACAATCAAACATATCACAAAACCTTCAATATAATATAAATTTTTTGTATCATAATAAATCAACATCAAATAAGCGTAAAATCCATCAAAGGATGTTGACATAGATGAAATCAAAACTCTTTTTATAGAAATATGTCTTCCTATTTTGAAATCATTTAATAGTCACATATTTATAAAATAAAAAATTTTCTTTGAAAATATTCTTATATTATTAAAAAGGAAGCTTCGAAGTTTTTATAACGGCGGAAAATAGCCACACTCGCCGTATAAGTTAAAAAACATTCTTACCTTAATTCTATCGAAAAGGTTAAAAAAGAACCTTGTTTGGAAAACGATGGAAAGATTCATTTATAAACCTCTTATAAAAATTAAAACAATGTTATAAATTTCTATAACCCATATTCCTGTAAATAGTAAAAAAAAATTGAAATACATTTTTAAGAAACATGGATGTGGATGATAAAGAAATCCCAGAAGATTATTACGTATAAACAACCTCGGATAATGAAGAGATTGTGAAATAACCCTAACCATGTACTTTTCCTTGGTTGGGGTAGGTTAACCACCTATATAATGGTGAAATAATTGTTATTAAATTATACAAAAATATGATATCATATATGATCTTTTAACATTGATTTGTTAATAATATCTTAGTATTATTGTTGTTTCGGGTGTTTCTTACTCGTTTTTTTATATTTTTTATTACGTAAGCCATGTTTTTCATGGATAGGTTGTATATTATTCATATCCATAATGATATGAAGTCCTTAGATACTATTATTAATCATCAAATTAGAATTATACTTGAATGGATACAATGGAGAATGAATCTTATCGCGTTCGTGCAGACGGTAGTCCGTACGTACGCACGAGTGACAATATCATTCTTTTCATATTAAAATAATATATAATTGGATGGTATAACATATATACAGAATCATTATTATGTTATATTTATTATTTACATGAGTTACACATCATTATTATACCCATCCAAATAATAATTTATTGAATAACAATTACACCACGACGTGGAGACGGTAAGCCGTACGTACGCACGTATGGTGACATGTTATTCAACGGATGGATAGATTACTTAATATGGTTGTACGATATTTATAATAACATAACAGTATATATAATATACTGGATTTATTATTTTAGAATGGTAACAACAAAGAAAAAATAAGTGGAAGATGAAAGGTACTTGAAAAAGGGTGGTGAAATCATTACCTCTTCTTTGGGTTTTTCCTTTTGATTTAATAAAAAGGGCTCCTTTAGTTGGCTTTCTGACTAAAGGAAGGCCTCTAGGATGAAGGGAGGGAAGTTGATAGAGTATATGGGCAGTGGTTAGCCGAACGAAAAGAATTTTATGGTGTGAGTTAATGAGAAGGGAGAGTGCCCTTTTATAAGAGGGGTGAGGGGCACCTTTGGAAAAGCTAGAAATATTATTTTATAATTAATTCATATTCGGTTTCTAATGGCTCAAAAGTAGATTATTTAACGTTTAAGATAGGGATAGGTCGAAAACCACTCCACAAATAGTATTTAGACAGGTTTGGGTTACTATATTAACCTTATCATTAAGTATTAACTCTTAGTTAATTAGTTTCACTTTTACAATGTCTCTTTGTATTTATATATTATATGGTTAATAAACATACTATATACTTACAGAAAACCCCAAATTATTCCATTAATGATACACCAATCATGATGTAATTCTCTTGGCCGAACCTTATATTTTTATAAATTTAAAATCAATTAATAATATAATATTTTCTTTAAAAAACTCTTTTATGTCAATTTTGACACTATTCAATAATCGATTTTTTTTAAAACTCATAACAGAATGATTAATTCGAAAACAGTAACTTAAATCAATCCTAATATTACATATTATCCAATAAAATTATATTAATTCATTAATAGTCTCAAATTATATTTATTTGGGTATTTATAATATCAATTATTCTAATTTTTCATTAATTTAGTAATTACTACATCACCATTGTGTCATAAATAAATTAAATTATATAATGTCTAAAAATTATAAATAAACTAACATTATGTAGGAAATCGTTTTATCTTTCTAATGAATATTTATAGTTGAAAATACAACATATATAACCCTATGTAAAAATTGTTTTTCTAAAAGATATATGCTTGTGTGATTTTTGAATTCATTTTAACTTAATTAAAATAAAGTGTCCCTATCACTTACAAGTGGCACCATGGGGTTCCAAAATCGACCCAAAGATTCCCATGATCGGAAATGTACCAACCAATAAATTTAGGACACGATTTAGGTTAATTTTATACTATTATAATATTATTTGTTAACCCTTATTTACCGGATTTACCGTTTAACCATGGTAAATAAAATATTTACCGAAGTAATTATTAAAAATGTCTAAAAATAAAAGTTACCTATTTACACAATTTGAAAATTCTGATTCCTAATATGGAATCCATTTTTCAAAATTCAAAACACAGAAGTGGAAGAAATTAATTTAATATTAATTCCCGTTGTCAAAACATAAAACATGTTTTTAAGATATAATAACTATCAAAAGATTGATACTTGTTTATGTTCGGTATAATTGTGAAATTATGTCCAATTACCAACATTGTATTAAATGGTAAAAATATATTATAAATATAATTTAAAACCACTCAAATTCAGAATTTATCACTATTAATTATTTTTATTAAAAAAGTTGTTTTTAATTAAAATTTAGTAATTTTCACTATTCATCAAAATAATAAAGATATCCGAAAAGTACCAAAATTTCACCTTAGGCTAAATTAGATACTCCGAATCCAAAAATGAAGTCAATTTTGAGATTTAAAATTTATAAAATTTTAAAAAGTATGTATCACTATTCATAACAGCTAGTTTGATCGGTTGTGGTGTGTGTTAGAACTCGATGTTGTGTACAACACACGATGTTGCATTATTCAAAGAGAAGCGTACTGTAGAATCTTGGGGTGTTGAAAAGTTGGATCATATTGGATGTTTCCAATTAATTTTATCTCAATATATTCAAAAGGAAATTGAAAATTTTTATTGACCATGGTAAATGATACTATAAAATATCTGTTATTGAAATTATATATGTTTATAATTTGATACACTTTCCAAATATATGTGTGTTTGACTTAGTATAAGAAAAATATTATATATATATATATATTTATAATTTCATACATGATATATAATTTATCTCTTAAATATATTTCAAACATTATAAATGATATTTTTATATATGTGTTTTACACATCAATTTTTTCCCTATATAACGACTTATCTTTTCTCTCGTAATTTTTCTTCCGAGTTTCTGTTGTACCAGATTTAATTTTTGTTTTAGTGGTTTTAGGTGCTTTTTTAGACCAATTATTAGTTAGAGTTAAAGGTATGGAGATGAGGTGGCCTGGAAAATGTGTTTGTAACACAACTAGTGGAACATTTTCTTGGGTTATATCTGTTGGGTGGTTAACCCCATTGAGTTATATGAGCTTTGGGGTAACTAGGGTAATTTTTGGGGACTTATTCCAGGTCACATGGTTAGGGTGTGTGGTTTGTTTAAACCGATAGTAAGTGTGTAGGTAGGTCACATGGTTGGTGCATGGTTTAACAAACCATGTAGCCTAAGTGTACAGCCCATCCAGCACTAGACAGTGGGAGATTGCACGGTTTGCGCGTGGTTTGTCAAACTATGCGAGATAACCATGTAACCCACTCGAGAAAGGGTATTTTGGGATTTTATACATCTTTTTAGATGGATTTTCTTCCCTTATCTTTTCACATTTGAATCCTTCAGCCAAAATTCATCCTATGGTAGTTTTTGCTACCTGTAGGCCCCGACAAGAAGGATTCATGGTGTTTTCTTTGCAATTCTTCACCCGTATTAAAACATTAGTGATTCCTCCTCCTCCATTCCTTTCTCCCCATTTTTGTCTTCTTCCCAAACCCTAGGGGACAAGTTAGAAAGTTTTCCTGGAATAGGTTTCTCTATTTTTTGGAGTGTTTTCATTCTTTGAGATCATTGAGGTTGAATCTAGCCTCCCTCGGGTATAGTTGAGGTATGAATAAGGTTTCTAACTAGATTAGAAAATTTCCTCATAATATGAGGTAGGATACCTTTGAAAATAACCATCAAATTTATGATTTCATTATTTTATTGTTTTTTCACCCTCTATGATAGATTAATAGTGATATATGATTTTTAGATTAATTTTTCAATGTGAAGTGATGTTGTTTGAACAATTATTTTGAATATGTGGTGTGGGTTTTGATGAATTGTGAACACCATATAAATACCAATTTCGATCACCGTTATGCTAGAATATGGCCCGTGATGAAAGAACTATGGTTCAAGGCTTAATAAAAGAAATATTGGAGATTCTCTATTTTATCTAGAATTCATCAATCACTATGCATTGAAAATATTGATTTTATTTTATGGTAGTAGGATGCCAATTTTAATTACTATGGGAGGCCTAAATTTCTTGTGTGTGACTCCTTGGTTATAGAATCAATGTCTATGAAGTAATGGAATCTATAACTAAGATATTCTAGACAATATGATATTATTGAGATTGTTATTATTGTATCATACCATTTGTATCTTTTTCCAAAATATCAAGGATTTCATAATATGTTACATTTACCTTATATTCATAGGTACATACTCGTTCTTATGCTTTTGATCAATAGTGATGATGTGATGTAGAGCTTGATATCATCATTTGTGGAGCACCCAATGGGGATTGTATACTAGAGCGAGAACATGTTTGGAGGATATATAATCCCCCTTTTCAGAGTCCTATAATAGTATTCATGTATGTAAGAGGAGACTTAGGAGTGGGAATATTATGTACAATATTAATTTTCATAGTATTTTGAGTAGTAACTCTATATAAACTTCTTTAGGATGATAATTCCTTAAAAGGGGGGATTATAATGTCCCTATGTGTTTTAGGTACAATACAAATTACTTATAGACTCCATGATGTTTTTTTAGTTATTATTTTATTGACTGAATTATTATGTAGGTTTTAGAGTGTTTTAGAGATATTTTAAGTGGTTCAAAATTGGAATATGAATAAGGGGATCTATGTGGTCCTTCCTAAGAAATTACCTCGCTTTCCTATAGAAGTACAATGGGATTTGAACAATTAGAACACAATTAGATAAAATTATGTGAACTTCCTCAGAAACTATTTGGATCTTGATAGTGGAAAAATTCATGGTTAGCTCATAGTTTACATACTATACAGTCATGTTTTTTAATTTCTCATAAGTGGAAGGAGTCCTCTCACTATTGGCACATGATTTAGAAAACTATGACACCAAACCATGCATATGATTTTAATTAATATGAAAATTAAATTTTAATCATGAACCCTATCTAAAACATAGTATTCTTCCTCTTACTCCTTTTAATCATGAACCTAGGGACTCTAGTGGTGATTCATAGTGGTTTATCTCCCTCTATACTATAAATTTGATGGATCTAGATAATTTGGATGTGATAAATCAATGTAAGAAGTGTTTATTCTTATGTTATTGAATTCTATCAAAGATATACTGATTTTCTATTTATATTAATGTTATATCCAAGATATATTAACTGAATATATATATATTATCATTATCTTTTGGAGAATTCAGTTCTATTTGTTGGTTATATTTTTGATCAACAGTTTTGGAATTGATTCCTTGAGTAGATATGGATATATTATTGTGGTAAAATCACATTTTGTAAGTTGATATAAATTTCATCCCATAAATTTATTCCTTCCATAAATTCAAATCATGAAGACTATATGATCATTATTTGCTTATTATTCTTGATAACATGGGTGTGGGGTGTGATATAGGTATCGTTACTTGGTAGATCATGAAATGTGGCTTCAATACACTAAAGGTGTGAAGTACATACCATATTGGGCCTTTGTATAGAGTTATTTAGCAATATGGGATTGTGTGTATATTCCTATTAAATATTACCATGGAATATTTGTACATATAAAATGTGTAGAGGGATACATGAGTCATATTCATGGTTATGGAATGTTGTTCTATTCTATTTTTATTATTATTTAATTAATATTTCCTAGGTCGTGGACTAATTATTATTTAATAATCCATTTTATTTTTTCTACTACATTTATTACTTTTTTAATATTTTATATCATGTGGAATACATTTGGGATATATTGTTCCATGTTATGTTATTCCTTATATGTGTATTTTTATATAAAAAGTGGAATCTCTTTCCATGGATCTGGTTGGTATGTGTAAATAATGAACAAAGTTATCTTATTAGAGGGGGAGAGTTGATGAAATTTCTCATTGATGATGGATATTTATAAGATGGTTATTCATTATATTGAAATTTTTGTGGTAAAACCATACACCATATTATGATATTACTTATGTGTCTGTTTTATTTTATAATGGGTAATGTCCTAACCTATCAGAGAGGGCCATATTTTGTGGCATTCCAAGTGTTCATACCATCCTAGTTAGGAAAGTAGCTATGACATATGGGTGTTAATTTCTCTTAAGAGTGGGCATGGATTTATTCCTTGAGGGTGGATGGAGTGACATAGTGTTCATTAAGTCAAACAAAACTATTTATGATATTTTTTTGGCATGGAGTTGAAGCATGTATTATCACAGTTCTGGGAAGCCTAGTTTATTAATGGAACTCTTGGTATAAGACTGGTTGAATGATTTCAAGAGGATTTAGTTTTCCATAATTTTATATAACTCTATATACAAGTATACTCATGTTAAGGATAAATTTACGGTGTCTTAAAGGTTCTATACTCACACCATATATAAGAATCTTTTTTGGTTTTTACACATCATGACCAAGTATCTAGTGAAGGGGAAATGGCTCTGTAGTAGGTTGTCAAGGCATTTGGAGTTGGGAGATGGACATTTTACTAGGGATTACTTCAAATAGCTATTTAAAAAGTTTTATTTAAAATCTATTTGATTTTATTTAATTTAATTTTTGACATTACACTATGTGGGTACATTTAATTATACTGGTATAAACTAAAATGACATTTGTTAAAGAATTTATTTACATTTTTTACTATTATTATATTCAATTGACTTATATTTTTGTGGTTATCTGGTGATATTAATGATTAAATTATTTATAGTCTCCCTATGTCGCTTTAGAGCATCACCGCTAGTCGCTATCCTATTTCATGTATGGGTGAACACATGAGGATATGTGGCACTTTGGATCAGAACTGGTGGTTTAGGTTCGAGCATTACCAAATAGGTATTCCAAAATTGAGGGAATCAATATAGAAGAAACATATTAATTAGTGAATAAAAATTATAATATCATATTTTTATCAAGGCTGTGAAAAAGGGTTTTTAATTTTATCAAATCATTGTTAAATTATTAATATTTAATTGAATCCTTGGATGAAAGTATAAATTAAAAAACAATATGGATTTATCATTCATAGAGATTTGAGTAAAAAAATTAGTTGAAGAAATTTTTTAATGGTATGAAAAAAACACCAACATCTTAGTATCATAGATTAACTAGTACTTAATGAAGTTATATTTTTATATATAAGGGGTTGATTAAAACCTTTACACTAGAGGTAGAATGTAAAATGGATTTTGGTGCTTGTATATGTTGACAAAATCATATTTGCAGCCTCGAATACCACACAATGAAAACAGATTTCACAAATAAGAGGTGAGAATTTGATATGTATTTTATTTTGTTAGTATTTTTTTTCATTGTCATGTAGGTTATTCAATGAGAGGAAATGAAATTTATTTCCAAAGTTAAATTTTCCATGGAGGGGATGAAAAATTTTAAAATGGATGATTATAGATTGATGGATACTCCAGTGGATACCTGAAAAAAAAAATTATCAAAAGATGATGGTGCAAAAGAGGATGATGTGACTCTCTACAGGAAAATCATTGGTAGTTTACTCTACTTTATAGAAACTTCACCATATATAGTTTTTTTATGCGTCAATATTCCCATTATCATAATATTAACAAATAAATTCACCTGAATGTTGTGAGTATAATTTTAAAATATATTATCAAATATATAATTTTCATTCTATACGATAACAGAAATTCAAAATAGTAACTTTTTACGTATATGGATGTGGATTGGGATGGACCTGGGGATAAATAAAAGTCAACAGTTATAGGTGTGTTCTATATTTTCATCATTTTTTATCTTCTTGAAAACAAATAGTGCATATCCATAAGCATGGAAGGGGGTGAATATGTAAATATGACTCAAACATGTTACCAATTGATACATATAAAGAATAAACTTGAATACATTTGGATTAAAGAGGAATCTCATTTTTTTATTAGCTTTTATAATCCTAGTTCCATAAATTTTAGTAAAATTCATTTTCATTATTCAACAACAAATCACATAAACATCAAATAACTTTTTCTAAAGGAAAATGTTAAGAAATAGTTAGTAAAATTAATGTATGTTTCTTTTAAATATTATGTTTCTGATATCATGATAGAAGCATTAGGAAATATGGATTTTGAATAGAATTGATTTCCTCTAGGATTCTAGCCAAACCGATCTCCCTATATGGTTTGGGAGATATATACTCCCACTCATATGTGGGAGTTTTTTATTAAGAACGGTATGACTTCTATCCCATGTTCATTTCTTCTAAATCTATCTATTTTTTTATCTTTTAAATGAAATTATCTCTGAGTTCATTTATAAAGTGGCATAATGTTAAAATATTTTTTAGTTGAGAAGGGTTAATTTGATGAAATAGGATTATAAACTACCATGAAATAGTGTACACCATAATAGAAGGATATATAAAGTTAAATAAAAAGTTATGTATGTGTCAGACCATCATTAATTTTGTTTAAGTGTCTTACCGATGCCTAAGTTTATTAGTCTATGTGATAAGTGTCATATTATAGTGTCTTCATGTAAGCATAATGGATTCCCCATAATTTTTATCAAGGTAAGACCCAGGATGCATGCTTATTTTTGGTAAAAATGATTCTGTAGAAGCTAGAGCCACACCATATAGTAGTTAACATAATGGTAACCAAAAAATTCCCATGTCTATAAAGGGGTAGATTTTGGATTGTGTGAAGATATTTCATTTAATTTTTAAGAGTAATGTTAAAAAAAATGGAAACCTTATTGACACCATGTCATAGGATATTCCAAATATTCAATTCTAAAAAATAATCCCACACTATAGAAATGACTTATGATATAGATGATGTGATTAAAAAGAGAATATTATTTGTCGGTTTCCAGGTCTATAAGTTTTCATGAAATATAAAAAAAAATTCCCCAACTATTTTGGATGATTAAACAAATTGAGGAAATAACTCCATGATGGTTATGTGAGTTGGGAGAAGTTATCCATGGGATTTGTTTTGATCTAGTAAACTATAGGCTTTCAAATCATAGGTAATAAATCCACATCACATTATTTTATTGACATCACATCCTATTTTTTTTAATAATATCCTATTATATAGTAAAGTTATGCATGAAGAGGTCTACACATTAGAAGAAAATTTTGCAATGTAGTAATGTAGTTTCATATAACTAAATACTCTAAATATGGACTTATGGTTTAGGAGTTAAGGTATTTTATAGGAATTTAATTTCTCCTAATCATCACATTTAAATATAGATTAAAAATTGATGGATATCAAAATAATAGAATAAAAACATTTGATCCCAACCCAAGGATCCAAAGGAGTTGGCTAAAATCATTAAAATTGTAGACAAAAATTCAAGAGAAATAAATGTACAATAGAGAAAGATAAAAGGATTAGATATAATCTTAGAGGATAGATAATGAAAGGAAATTTATTCATTATGTATGGTTAAAAATGCGAGAGAGGGAAAAAAATATTTCTATTCCAGTGGAATCTCATTAGGATGTATAGAAGAGACACCCTATTGTAGATGTATTTTCATACACTTAACATATGTAGAAGAATTTTTTAATTGAAGGAAAAGTGGGAAGTTATATGTGAGGATAGGTATTGATATTTTCAAATATTTTGAGTGAATTGAGTTCATAGGATCAATGTTATCACCCTATTGTGTAAGACAAATAGAATCTGTACACTCTAGTGTTTTAGGTGTAGAGGCACATTTCCATGAATTTTCCTTAGATTAGCCCATTTTGGACAACCATGTAAATTCATAAATAACCTATTAATTCTTTGATCACTCTATAATGTTTTGAGGGAGATAAAAAAGTGTTCCTCTAAATGAGAGAACAAGGTCATGATCAAGTAAATATAATGATTTAATACTCACATACCCTGAACCCCCCCCCCCAATCCCCTTTAAGGGAATAATCATTATCAGGGACCTACACATGGTATAAGTATATCAATAGGAAATATAAAAAATATAATAATTTTACATGTATGGACACTTAAAAAATTAGAGTATAATTCCCTCTATAAATTAATATCATGTTATACATAAAATTAATACACATTAAGGATATAAAATTTATTATAGAATAATCTTCTTGGTCAGTATGCACTGATCTCCAAAGGTAAACTTATGAAAAAATCTAGTTTAATCCACCATAGACCTAATATAATCTTCTAAAAATGCATATCAGATATCCATCCTTTCAAGATGTTTCTTTATTTGAAATATTTAATCAATAATACCATAAATACATGGAATATGTATGTATTTGGATAATAGAATTAATGTTTATGGGAAGGATTAATAAATATAATGGTTTTAAAATGATTTTATATATATGAGAAACATGACTATTGATTTAAAATATTGTCATATTTTAAAATCCTTTGTTTGTCACAAAAAAAAATTAAAAACTATTGTTAACTAAATATTATTTTTATTTTAAGTCATGTCTATTTAATGATATTATTATTCATTGGTTAATATAAATTTTTGGTAATAATAAATTATATTATTAACAATTAATTTTAAGAATTTTATTAGGAACATGTATAAATAATAGATGAATTACTATTCAAACAATCTGATTTCCAATAATCATATTCCAATGATCAATTTACCCTTCCAATGGCTATGTTACCCTTAAATATTCACTTAATTATAAAATTTAAAATCATTTATATCATTATATATTTTTTAATTCCATTTCTATTCTATTTTTTAATTTTTTCATTATAATAAAAAATAATCTTGTATAATTTTTTATTATTTTAGTGTATGATCTATAGGATTTAAAGACTATGGTGAAACATTATATTATAATGTGTTATATGGTGCTTGTTGGGGTCGTTTTGGTGAATTATATTTTATAGGATTGTACTGCACTACAATGTTGTACTATTATGATAAAATGGTAGAATATGTATGGTAAAATAGTCATTTTGATTAAGTTTTTATTTAATATAGTTGAATCTCAGGTCTTATAATTCTCATCCTATGTTACTGCAATGATAAATAAACATGAATACTTACCATAAAAAATAATTGACCAGAATAAACTGTTTTTGATATAGAAATGCACATATTCATAATATAAATTCCTATAATATATTGGGGAACAACTTTACCTTTGATTTATTAACCCAATTTGCATAAGTTATATACTCAATAGTGAATATATGATTAATCACATTATTATTGTGGGATAATAATATTGTCCACTGTAGAAAAACCTTCCACCATTCATCTCAATAACCATAAACTTTTACAATAGCCATTTGTTTTTTCATATAAACCTTATTTATTCTGTGTTATATTTCAAAACATATTTTATTAAATCCTAAATTTATTATATATAAACATATTTTCATCTTAGAATCATTTTAATAATATAAATATATATAATTTTTTCAGCTAGGGAAAAATGATCTTATGATAGGCTTGGGTGGAAACATGTGTGTGGGGAATTTAATTTCAGTATCCTTCTGTATATAAACTTTTTCTCATATATATTTCTTGAAAAAACATTCTATATTTTGGTCGATGTTTATCGCATTTAATGATGTATTTTATATTTTTCTATTCCCCAATCATATTAGTAAAATAATATTTTATGTGAAACCACTTAATCATAGTTTTCACCACAATCCTTTTTTAAAACTCCAATCCTATATATAATGGATTTTTAGAATTTGCAGATGTTCTAACAATAAAATCTATGAATTTATTAATCAGTGTAATTACATTTAAATCAATGTTCTACACTTTAGGAAGTTATATTACCAAAAAGGTCTCCAATAGAAAATGATTGAAAATCATTTCTTTTTGACAACCTGACAAAGAATCCAATGGAAGACGATTAAAATTTTGTGTCCGTAAGATAAACACCACTAGTTGTTAGGACATATTGAAATCTTATTTAAGAAAATCATCCCTTAATTTATCAATTGATACTTTCTCAAAATTTATTATATCATTCATATCATTTGGAGTGTCCGAAGAGATATGTCATATGGTTCCTTCTATATATTTCTCAGTATGTTCATAATCAAAAACATTTATCAGTGGAGACCTATCTATATTTGTTTCTTGATTCCTATTTATCTTATTCAATTGATAATAAATAGTAACATATATCTGGGAAGGACCAACATCAATATAAATCCCATAATAGGGTTCCCATAAAAGTAGGTTGGCATTCTTTAACAATAGATATTTCCACATATAGTAACATTAAACCATTTCATGATTGATGCCTGAAAAAAAATGACTCATTCACGAAATAATTGACGTTAAAAAAATGTATGAAATTTTTCAGAATCAATTGATATATTGTAGACACATATAAGTGATTAATGGATCTTAGTTTTCTTTGGAAATTATGAATCCTAGTTTGTACATCTTCTAAAGACCCAAATCCTTATAGATCAATGAAACTATTGTATGATAAACTATAACTAAATACATTGTATTTTTAAATCACTTCTCTATTACATCATATTATTGTAGAAATAATTAACAATAACATAAACTTATTATGTAATTTGTTCAACTAACTCTATGTAAACATATGAATAAAATTATAAATATAAAAAACTAATTTAACAATGACTGGTTATTAATATTATATATATATATATATATATTGGTTTATAATATGTTAATAAACCAAAAATTTTCTTATGGTAAATAGATGATCTTCGATTGGTTCATTTTGAAACATCATAAATTATCATTTGGGTAATATATCTAAAGCTCCAACATTAAACATCCTCAACTCGGATGGAACGTGTATTTTATATTATTCTACTCACATAATACATTATTATAATAAGGTTATGATTATATATAATATTTTACCATGGATATATAGGACCTTAAAAATCTAGAGAGATATAACATATGGTTAATCAATAATGAAATTAAAATTAATTTTTATGAATAGAATATCCATTCTCTCAAAAAATATAAATCTTTCCAAAAATAAATTTTCCAGTCATCAAAATATTATTCACTATCTCATCATTTCCAACGATTATTTACAATTTTGTAATTATTCTAATAGTTGTATTATTTATTTCAATTTTATTATTTTGGTATAGATAACGAAATTAACAAATAATTATACAATCAAATATTAAAATTGTTTCCTATTCATGAGTTATTAACAAGTAATTGGTTTCAAAATCGATAGTAATATACCAAAATAAAAGGTTAAATATTAATAAGGATAGTTTGCCTCTGATTTCAGTAAATAAAATTCTCTCTATAACATCAGGTTTGAATTTAGTCAAAATATATAACTAAACCTCCACACCTATTATAGAATATTGTTTTTACAATGCTATCAACATTCAATTCAGTGGTACCAAGTGAAATGTGATACAAAAAATTAACTGGGTCATGTGTGTCTTTATTGTAATGTAAATTGATGAAATGTTGATCACCCATAAAAAATATATATTAATTCCTAAAAATTATATTCCTAAATAATTAAAAACTCAAACTAGAATCAGTTGGTCCAACTAATGATCATTCAATATTTAAATATAAACATGGAATTTTATATTTATAAATATTTTGCAGATTTATTAAATTTAATTTCACTATTAGTTATGATATATATTCAATTTCATATACATTCGTTAATATAATTAAATTAAATCATCCATAAAAACTAATATTTTATTAAAACATTAAAAACAATAAACTAATTAAATGAACAAAACTACTAATTAAATATAGAAAATAATAATATTATTATTATCTAATAAAAAAATAATGCCACTATGATGATAGAATAAATTTTTGATACATAATTTCATATAGATAAACATTAAAAATATTTATAAGTGTGTAGAAAAACGTTGGGGAATTACCTTTTTATAGTGGTTGGATAGGTTGTGTAAAAACCATTAACACACCCTAGTAATGTTTTGAAAATATTTCAGGATTCTGATTTGTGAAATATGATTAGGTTTCCCATGGCCTGTTTGAATTTTGTTCATTTAGGAATTCTAATAAATATATTTTTTATCATGCCTTCTAGTGCGAACATATTTCACACATGATGACAATAATTAATGAATCTTTCTTTAAATATCTTCACAAAAACTAAAATTCATTTTTTAGAATATTTTATTTTAGATCACAAATATAGAGACCCATATCGATAATAAATTTTCAACCTACCCCATATGAATAGTTTTTTTATAGAACACAAAGAAAATATCATGAGTGTCATGACAATCACCTAAAATATGTTTTTTTGTTGGTATACATAATGGAATATTGATGTAACAAATTCTATAAGGGTTATAGATAGAAATACACCTGGCTTGAGAGGAGGTGAATTTTTTCCACTATCATTTATAATATTTGAAAAAACATTAATAAACCATGTTATTATTAAAAAAAACAATTTATATGTTAATTTTAATAAATTACATAATATTACGCAGATTTCCAGATCACCATTCAAGAATATTTTTCAGTTTTCTATATGTTGAACTATTTTAATAATAAAATAAATAAAATATAACATAATAAAAATTTAAGAATTCATTTTTTGAACAAAATGGGAACGATTATCCAAATAATTTAATAATATAAAATATTTTTAAATACAAGATCATATTTTTGTGAGTAATAGATGGAAATAAAAAATACTACTTGATTCATAATATAAATATTGATCCAACACTATTAAATTGAAATAAAAAAACAAGAGTAAAAATATTCACCATTAAATTTATAGTTTAAAATACAAGAATGATATATTCACACCCCAATAACCCTAACCACCCTCATCCATTAAACATTAATAGAGGTAGGTTATGGGTTCATGTAAAGATCAAAACCTTGGTATTTTAAAAACTTGATATTTTTTCTAGTCTGATGATTTGGTTTTTGTATCAACAAAATCATCATATTTATGTACCCAAAATTTCATGAAATCATCACTCTAAATATTATAACTAATTGGAGGGTACCATAAAATAATATTATTATACTTTTTTGGAGACTTAGTTTCCTTAACTTATATAATTAAACTAATTGTGTATAATATAGTTTAAAATGATCCATTCTATTATCTAAAATTAGAAGATAAATTATGAAGTTATTTTCTAAAATAATTTTGTTCATAGAATCCAATTTTGTAATGAATTTATTTTTATTTTAGAATTGGTTATAATTGGCTAGTTTTAACTCTTATGGGTTAATGAATCATTATTTAAAAAATCATACGAAAATTGATTTCTAAATTTTTCAATCAATTTTTGAATCCAGAATTAATCTAAAACATTAAAACAGAATCATTCTCTCCATTAAAAACTAAAAAAATAATTTTATCTTTTAAAAATCTCTTGTGAATAATATTAATTAAAACACAATGAATCTCATATGAATCTAATTAATATTTACTCATTATGATTAATTATAAGTGGAATATGAGTTAAATAAACCATATAAAATATATGATAGCTTGTGAAGTTCGATCATATATGATCTTTCCAATGAATTTTCTCTCACGATATTCAAAAGGAAATTGAAAATTTATAATGATCATGGAAAATAATACTATATAAGACCTCTTATTGGAATTATAAATGTTAGAAATTTTTTACACTTTCTAAATATGTGTTTTTGACTTAGTATAAGAAAAATCTTTTATCTATATTTTTAAAATTTAATACATGATATATAATTTATCTCATAATTATATTTCATACATTAAAAAAGACATTTTTATATATATATATTTTCACACTAATATTTGTTTCCATTATAACAGCTTATCTTTTCTTTCGTTGTTTTTCTTCTGAGTTTCAGTTGTTCCATATTTCATTTTCTGTTTTAGAGGTTTTGGGTTCTTTTTTTAGACTTATTCTTGGTTAGAGTAAATGGTATAAAGTGTAGGTGTCCTCTAAAATGAGTTTTTAATAATCCTAGTGGAACCTTTTAATGGGGTATATTTGTGGGATGGTTTACCCCATTGTGTTATATGAGTTTTTTGGTGAATAGGGTAATTTTGGGGGACTTCTTCCAGGTCACATGGTTAGGGTGCATGGTTTGCTTAAACTTGTAGTAAATGTGTAGGTGGGTCACATTTGTTGTTCATGGTTTAACAAATCTTGTAGCCTAAGTGTACTGCATGTCCAGCACTAGATAGTGGCAGATTGCACGGTTTGCGCACGGTTTTTCAAACTGTGCAAGCAAACCATGTAATTCACTCGAGAAAGGGTATTTTTTGATTTTATACTTATTTTTGGATGGAGTTTCTTCCCTTAGACTCTCACATTTGAACCCTTCAGCCAAAACACATCAGATGATGGTTTTTGGCACCTCTATGCCCCTCCCAGATGGATTCATGGAATTTTCATTGCGATTCATCACCCAGATCAAAAGGTTAGGGATTACATATCCTATTTTTATTTCTCTCCATTTTCTTCTTCTTCCCAAAACCTAGGCGCCATTTTAGAAAATTTTCATGGCTACATTTGCTCTCATTTTGGAGGTTTTTCATTCTTTAGGATCATTGAGGTTGAATCTGGCCTACCTTGGGTACTGTTGAAGTGTGAATAAGGTTTCTCACTAGGTTACATAAGTTCCTCATCAAATGAGGTTGGATACCTTTTCAAATCACCTTCATATTTATGATTTCATTGATTTGTTTTTTTTACCCCCTTGATAGATTAATAGTGATATATGATTTTTAGATTAATTTTTCTATGTGACGTGGGGTTGTTTGAACAATTATTTTGAATATGTGGTGTGGGGTTTTTTTTTGAATTGTGAACACCGTATGGATGCCTTTTTCGATCACCCTTATACTAGCATGAGGATGGTGATGAAATAACTATACTCTAGAGGTTTTTAAAGGAAATATTGGAGAGTCTATAGTGAATCTAGAATTAGGCAGTCACTACACATTGAAAATGTTGCTTTTATTTTATGGCAGAAGGATACCATTTTTCTTTACTATGGGAGGACAAACATTCTTGTGAGTGACTCCTTGGTTATAGAATCAATGTTTAAGAAGTAAGGGAAGCTAAAACTGAGAGATGTTGGACACTAAGAGATTACTGAGATTGTTAGTATTGTATCATACCATTTGAATCTTTCTCCACAATATCATGGATTTCATAATGTGTTACATTTACCTTAGTTTCATGGGTACATACTCGTTCTTATGCTTGTGATTGATAGTGAGGATGTGATCAAGAGCTTGACATCATCATTTTTGGAGCACCCAATGAGGATCATAGACTAGAGTGAGAACATGTTGGGAGGATATATAATTCCACTTGTCAGAGTCTTATAGTAGTATTCATGTATGAAACAAGAGACATAGGAGTAGGAATATTATATAAAATATCAATTTTAATATTAGTTTGAGTAGAAACTCTAGATACACTTATTGAGGATGATAATTTCTTATAATGGGGGACTATAATGTCCCTGAGTGGTTTAGGTACAATACACCTTATTTATAGACACCATGATGTTTTTTTAGTTATTATTACATTGAGTGAAGTATTATGTAGGTTTTAGAGGGTTTTAGAGATCTGTTAAGTGGTTCAAAATTAGAATGTGTTTAGGAGAATCTATGTAGTATTTCCTCGGAAATTACCTGGCTTTCTTGGAGAAGGAAAGTGGGAACTGAACAATTAAAACACAATAAGATAAAACTATGTGACCTTCCTTAGAAACTATTTTCATATTAATAGTGGAAAAATTCAGGTTTATATCATATTTAATATGCTATACGGTCATGTTTTTCAATTTCTCATAAGCGGTAGGAATCCTCAAACTATTGGTGCATGGTTTAGAAAACTATGACACCAAACCATGCATTGGATTTTAATTAATATGAAAATTATATTTTAAAAAAGAAACCTCTATAAAACTTACTATTCTTCCTTCTACACCTATTGATAATTATCCTAGGGACTCTAGTGGTGATATTTGGTGGTTTCTGTTCCACTATACTATAAATTTGATGAATCTAGATAATTGGGATGTGATAAATCAATGTCAGAAATTTTTATTCACTTGTTATGAAATTATATCATATATATAATAATTATCTCTTGAGATTAATGTTATATACAAGATGTATTAACTGCATCTATATATTCTATTGTTATCTTTTAGAGAATTCATTTCTATTTGTTGGATATATCTTTTATCAAGAGTTTTGGAATCGATTCCTTGAGCAGATATGGATATAACATTGTTGGAAATTCACATTTTGTAAGGTGATAAATATTTCATCCCTTGGAATTATTCCTTGCATAAATTCCAATAATTAATACTATATAATCATAAGTTGGTTATTTTTATTGATAATACTAGTGTGGGAATGTATTCTAGGTATTGTTCCTTGGTATATCTTGAAATGTGGCTTCAATACACTAAAGGCGTGAAGTAAATACCATATTGGGCCATTGTATAGAGTTATTTAGCATGATGGGATTGTATGTATTTTCCTATTAAAGATTCCCATGGAATATTCATACATATAAAATGCATAGAGTGATCTGTGAGTCATATTCTTGGTTATGGAATTTTCTTCCATTCTATTTTGATTTTTATTTGAGTAATATTTCCCAGCCTGTGTAATAATTATTATTTAATTTTCCATTTTATTATTTTCTATTACATTTATTACTTTTTTAATATTTCATATCATGTGGAATACTTTTGGTATATATTGTTCCATGTTATGTTATTCCTTACATGTGAATTTTTATATTGAAGTGGAATATCATTCCATGGATCAGGTTAGTAGGTTAAAATAATAAACTATGTTGGATTATTAGAGGGGGAGAGTTGATGACATTTCTCATTGGTGATGGATCTTCAAAAGATGGTTATTCCTTATATTAGAATTTTGTGTCAAAACCATACACCATATTAGGAGGTTACTTATGTGTCATTTTGATTTTCTAATGGGGAATGTCTTTAAGTATTATAGAGGTCCATTTGTTGCGGCATTCCATGTGTGAATACCATCATAGTTGGGTAAGTAGCTATGAGTTATGGGTGTGAATTTCCCTTAATTGTGGGCATGGATTTATTCCTTAATGTTGGACAGAGTTATGTGGTGTGATTTAAGTGAAATGATACTGTTTATGATATTTTTTGGCATAGACTCGAAGCATGGATTATCATAGTTATGGGAAGCCTAGTTTATTGATGGATCTCTTGGTACATGACTGGTTTTATACTTGCATGTGAATTTAGTTTTCCATAATTCTATACAACTCTATATACAAGAAAACTCATGTTAAGGATAAATTAACGTTGTTATAAAGGGTTAATACTTACACCCTCTATATAAATCTTTGTGGGTTTTTAGACTTCATGAACATGCATCTAGTGAAGGGAAAGTAGTTCTGCAGTATTTGTTTTTGGAGTTTAGAGTTAGGATATGGAAATTGTATCAGTGATTGCATCAAATAGCTATTGAAACAATTTTATTTATTATCTTTTAGATTTTAATTCTTATAATTTTTGACCTTACACTATGTGGGTCCATTTGATTGTACATGTATAAACTAAAATGAAATTTTCTATAGCATTTATTTGTATTGTTTACAATTATTATGTTCAGTTGACTTATATTTATTTTGTTTTTATCTATTTTTATCTATTATTACCTTGGTTATAGTATCCCTATGTCACTTTATAGCCTCACCGCTAGTCGATAGCCAATTACATGTGGGGGTGAACACATGAGGTTATATGCCACTTTGGCTCAGAACAGGTGGTTTAGGTTCGAGCATTAACGAATGGGTATTCCAAAAATTAGTGAATAAATATGGATGAAATATTTTAATTTGTGGATAAAAATTAAAATATCTTGTTTTTTTATCCATGGTTGTGAAAAAAGGTTTCAAATTTTATCTAATCATGGTCAAATTAGTAATATTTAAATGAATCCTTGGATGAGTAGTATAAATGAAAAAACAAGATGGATTTATCATTCATGAAGATTTGAGTAAACTTTTTTAGTAGAATAAAGTGTCTAATGGTACAAAACAAGCACTATGGATCTAGTATCATGGATTGAATAGTACATAATGAAGCTATATTTTTATAGATAAGGGGTTGATTGAAACCTCTACACTAGAGGGAGAAAGTAAAATGGATGCTGGTGCTTGTATATGTTGAAAAAATCATATTTGGAGGCTTGGATGACACACAATGAAAACATATTTCATAAATAAGAGGTGATAATTAGATATGAATATAATTAAGTTTGTATTTTTTTTCATTGTATTATAGGTTATTTAAAAAGAGGACATGAAATTTATTTCCTAAACTAAATATTCCAAGGAGGGAATGAAAAACTTTCTAATGGATGATTATAGATTGATGGATACTTTAGTGGATACCTAAAAAACTATCAAAAGATGATGGTGTAAAAGAGGTTGATGTGACTCTTTATAAGAAAATCATTGTGAGTTTACTATACTTGATAGACACTCCACCATATATAGTTTTCTCTATGTGTCAATATTCCCATTGTCAAAATTTTATAGAAACAATTGGCATGAATTTTATTAGTATAATTATAAAATATATTATGAAATCTATAATTTTTGTTCTATTCAATAACAAAAATTCAAAAAAGTAACTTTTTTGCATATATGGATGCAGATTGGGATGGACCTGTGGATAAATGAAAGTCAATGCCTAAAGGTGTGTTCTATATTTTCATCTTTTTTATCATTGTGAAAAACAATAGTGCATCTTCTTAAGCATGGAAGAGGCTGAATATGTAAATATGACTCAAACAAGTTCCCAATTGATATATATAATAAAAAAACATGAATATATTCAGATTAATGTGTAATCTCATTTTCTTATTAGGTTTTACAAATCGATTTCCATAAATTTTAGTAAAAAACATATTCATTATTCAGTGACGAATCACATAAAAATAAAATATCTTTTTCAATATGATAAGGTTAAGAAATAGTTAGTGAAACTAAAGTATGTGTCTTCTCAATATTAATTTACTGATATTATCATAGATGCATTTGAAAAGATGGATTCTTAATAGAATTGGATTCCTTTAGGATTCTGACCAAACCCATCTCCCTATATGGTTCTAGAGATGGCGACCACCACTCATATCTGGGAATTGTTTATTAAGAAATTAATGACTTCTATCCCATTTTCATTTCTTCTATTTCTATATATTTTTTTAACTTTGAATGAAATTCTCTTCAGGTTCATTTATAAAGGGGTATAATGTTATCATATTTTTTAGTAGAGAAGAGGTTATTTGAATAAGTAGGATTATACACTACCATGAAATAGTTTACACCATAATAGAAGTATATATAAAGGTAACTATAAAGTTATGTACATTTCAAACAATCATTTATGTTGTCTAAGTGTCATATCTATGCCAAAATTTAGTTTTATATGGGATAAGTGTCATATTATAGGGTTTTCATGTAAAGATAATGGATTCCCCTTGATTTTGATCAAGGATAGACTCAAGATGATTACTAATTTTTGAGAAAAATATACCATAGAATCTAGAGCCACACCATATATTAGTTTACATAATTGTAACCAAAACAATTTTCATGCCTATGTAGGTGTATATTTTGGATTGTGTGAAGTTATTTCATAGAATTTGTAAGAGTAATTTTAAAAAATGGATCCTTATTGACACCATGTCATATGATATTCTATATATTTGATTCTAATAAAATCCCACATGATAGAAATGACTTATTATATAGATTATGTGATTAGAAAGTGAAGATTATTTTTTAGATTCCATGTCTCTATGTTTTCTTGAAATAGAAATAAATTTATGCCACGACTAGTTTGGTTGATTAAAAATTGACTAAATAACTCCATGATTGATTACGTGAGTTGGGAGAAGTTATCCATGGGATAGTTTTTGATCTATTCAACAATAGGCCTCCAAATCATATATAATAAGTCCACATCACATTATTTGATTGATATAACATTTTATGTTGTGTTATAAAATGATATTTTATAGTAAAGTAATGAATGAAGTGGTCTACAAATTATAATAAAATTATGCATCATAGTAAAGTAGTTTCATATAACGAAATACTCTAAATATAGAGTAATTTTTTATTAGTTAAGGTATTTTATATGAATTTAATTTCTCCTAATCATCACATTTAAATTTATATTACAAATGGATCGATGTCATAATAAAATAATAAAAACATTTGATCCCAAACCATGGATCGAAAAGAGTTGGCTAAAATCATTAAAATTGTACACAAAAATTCAAGATAAATAAATATAGAATTGAGAAATAGAAAAGGATCCGATATTATCTTAGAAGATAGAGAATGAATGGAAATTTATTTTTTATGGATGGTTAAAAGTGTGAGAGAAGGAAAAAATTTATTTTTGTTCCAGTGGAATCTCGTTAGGATGTGTTGAAGAGACACCCTATTTTAGATGTATTTTCATAAACATCCCTTAGGTAGAAGAGTGTTTTTATTGATGGAAAAGTGGTAGTAATATGTGAGGATAGGTATTGATAATTTCAAATATTTTGAGGAAATTGAGTTCATAGGATCAGTGTTTTCACCCTATTGTGTAAGGCAAAGTGAATTTAGGAACTCTAGTGTTTTAGGTTTAGAGGTATATTTCCATGCATTCTCTTTAGATTAGCCCAATTTGGATAACCATGTTAAATCGTAAAATACCCTATTAATTATTTGATCGCTCTTTAGAGTTTTGAGGGAGATAAAAAAGTGTTCCTCTGAATGAGAGAATAAGGTCATGATCAAGTAAATATAATGATTTAATACTCACATACACAGACCCCCTCCCTTTTAGGGTATAATCCCTTTTAGGGGCCCACACATTGTATAAGAATATAAATATGAAATAATAATAAAATATAATATTTTTAAATGGATGGAGTCTAATGAAATTATTGTATAATTCCCTCTAAAAATTAAGATCGTGTTATACATAAAATTGATACACATTAAGGATAAAACATTTATTATAGAATAAACTTCCTGGTCAGTATTCCCTGATCTCTAAAGGTAAAATTATCATAAAATAAAATTTAATCCACTACGGACCTAATATAAGATTCTAAAAATGCATCTCAGATATCCATCCTTTCAAAATGTTGCCTTATTTTAAATATTAAATCAATAATACCCCAAATACATGGAATATGTTTGTATTTGGATAATGTATTTTATGTTTATGGTAAGGTTTAATAATTATAATGGTTTATAAATGTGATATAATGAGATATAATAGGGATTTGACATTAAAATTACAATAAGGACTTTATAACTATAAGTTATTATAACATTTCAGATATAAATTAAATGAAATTAGAAAGGATTGAAAAATAAAAGAAGAGAAGAGATTAAGAACCTGTACATTGCAAAGTATATTCTTAATGATTGAGAATGATCACCCTAAGACCCTATAAATTTATTTTAAGAAATATTTTGTGCAAAAACTGAAAGGATAACAAAAGATCTCTAATATTGGATTGATGAGGAATGGGAGGATGTTTGAGTATTTATACCAAATGATTTAGAATTGTTTATTAATTTTTTAACATATTCCTTTAAAATAAAAGTTGTGGATAATGGAAAATATTATCATACCAATGGTTATTTTCATTTAAGGAATCATGTTATTACTTTTATTCATGTGAGAACCTAAATCAAATTTAAAATATAATTTTTTCCAAAGAAATGTTTCTTTCCAAAAAATAGTTTATATAAAATCTTATTACCCATTTTAGACTTTGGAAAGTATGTTATAGGTATGAAATTTTATTTTCATTAACTAAAATAAATTAAATTTGTAAAATAACTTAATTTAGGTCCATGATCCACTATTTTTAATTATTAAATATTTGTTACACTATAATGAAATCATAAGACTTTCCACGTAGAGAATTTTACTATTTATGTAAAAAATATGAATATCTCAAAAACTTATGAAATATTCACTACTAGATAATTTAAATTTATTTATTCTAAAATTAATTTATTTTTTTAAACTAATTTTATATTTATGGGATACATGAATATTGAATTAAAATATTATTATATTCTAAAATCATGTGTTTCTCATAAAAATTTTAGAAACTATTTTTAACTCAATATTATATTCATTCTAACTCATGTGTGTGTAATGAAATTATTCTTTATTGGTTAATATAAATTTTTGGTAATAAAAAATTATATTTTTATCAATTAATTGTATGAAGATTATCAAAAACATGTATGAATAATAGATGAATTACTATTCAAATGACTGGATTTCCAATAATTGTATTCCAATGATCAATTTACCTTTATAATGGTCATGTTACCCTTAAATATACACTTCATTATAAAATTTAAAATCATTTATTTCATTTTATAGTTTTTTATACCATTTATATTCTAGAGCTTACTTTTTCAGTATAATAAAAAATAATCTTGTATAATTTTTTATTCTTTTTAGTGTATGATCCTTATGATTTGAAGGATGTAGTGAAACATTATATTATAATTTGTTATATGGTGCTAGTTGGGGTCATTATTGTGAATTTTATTTTATAGGTTTTTGTTGCACTGCTATGTTGTATTATTATGTTAAAATAGTAGAATATACATGGGGAAATAGCTATTGGGGTGACTTTTTTATTTAATATAGTTGAATCTCGGGCCTTATAATTACCCTCCTATATTGCATTAATGATAAATACACATGTGTACTTACCGTAAAGAATAATTGACCAGAATAAAATATTTTTAATATATAAATGAACATATTCATAATATCAATGCCAATAATATACTATGGAACTTTACCTTTCTTTTATAAATCAAATTAACTTAAGTGATATACTCAATAGTGTATATATGATAAATCACTTTGTTATTGTGTGATAATAATACCGTCCACTATAGAAAAACCGTCCATCATTCATCACAATCACCATAAACTTTTGCGATAGCCTTTTTGTTTTACATATAAAACTTCTTTATAATGTATTATATTTGAAAAATTATTTTTTTCACTCATAAATTAATGATACATGAACATATTATCATCATAGAATCATTTGAACAATATATATATATATATATATATAATTATTTCATCTAGTAAAAAATCATCCTATGATAGGTTTGGGTGGAAACATGTGTGTGGGGAATATAATTTCAGTGTCTTCCTATATATAAAATTTATATAATATATATTTCCTGAAAAAACATTCAATATTTTGGTCCATTTTTATCAAATTGAATAATGTATTTTATATTTTACAATTCCTCAATCATATTAGTACAATAATATTTAATTTGAAACCACTTATTCATAGTTTTCTACACAATCCTTATTTCAGACTCCATTCCTATATATAATGGTTTTTTAGAATTTGAAGATGTTCTACCAATAATGTATAACAATTTATTAATCAGTTTAATTGCATTTAAAATAATTTTTTACACTTGAGAAAATTTCATTACGAAAGAAGTCTCCAACAGAAAACGATTGAAATTTATTTCATTTTGGCTACCTAATGAAGAATAAAATGGATGACGATTAACATTTTGCATCCATTAGATAAAAATATATAGTTGTTAGGAAATATTTACATCTTACTCAACAAACTCGTCTCCTAATCTATGATTTGATACTTTCTCCACATTGATTGTATCATTCATATCATTGTGAATGTCCAAAGAGATGTCTCATATGGTTCCTTCTATATTTTTCTCATCATGTTTATAATCAAAAACATTTATTAGTGTAGACGTACCAATATGTGTGTCTTGATTCCTATTTATCATTTTCATTTTATAATAAATTTTATCATATATCTACAAATCACCAACATCAACATATCCCCCATAATATGGCTTCCATAAAAGTGTGTTGGCATTCTTTAACAATATATATTTGCACATATAGTAAAATTAAACAATTTTAAGATTGATACATTAACAACAATGATTCGTCCACCTAATACTTACCATTTAATAGAGTATATGAAATATTGCATTATCACTTGATATATTGTAGAAAAATATAAAAGTTTAATGGATCTCAGTTTTTTTGGAAATTATGAATCCTAGTATTTACATCTTCCGAAGTCCCAAAGACTAAGAGATCAATGAAACTACTGTTTGATAAACTATACCTAAAACCATGATCATTATAAATCACTTTTCTATTATAGAATATTCATGTAGAAATAGTTACCAATATCATAAACTTATTATGTCATTTTTTCAACTTACTCTGTGGAAACACATGAAAAAAATTATATATTTATAAAACTAATTTATCTATGAATTATTCTTAATATTATTTATATATATATATGTGTTTATAATATATTAATAAACTACCCAATTTGTTATCTTAAATACATGATTTTAGATAGGTTCATTTTGCAACATCATTAATTATCATTTGCGTAATATATGTAAAGCTCCAATACTAAACATCCTTACCTCTTATGGAACCTATATTTTTTATTATTCTACTCACATGATAATTTATTATAATAAGGTTGTGATTATGCATAATATTTTACCATTGGAATGTAGTAACATACAAATCTAGAGAGATATAACATACAACTAATCAAAAAAGAAATTAAAATTAATTTTTATGAATTAAATATAAATTTTCTCAAAAAAAATAAATATTTCTTAAAATAAATTTTCCAATAATTAAAATATTATTCACTATCTCACCATTTACCATATTTAATTACAGTTATTTAATTATATTAACATGTGTATTATTTATGTCAATTTTATTATTTTGGTATAGATAACGAAATTAACAAATAATTAGACAATCAAATATTAAAATTTTGACCTCTTCGTGATATGTTATCAAGTAATTGGTTTCTAAATTGATGATAATATACCAAAACAAAGGTTAAATATTAATAATTCTAATTTTCCTCTGATTTCAGTAAATAAAATTCTCTTTAATCCATCAGGTTTGAATTTACTAAAAATATATAACTAAACCTCCACACCACTTATAGAATATTTGTTTACAATGCTACCCATATTCATGTGAATGGTACTAAGGGAAAGGTGATACAAAACATTACTAGGGGAATGTGTGTCCTTATTAGAAAGGAAATGTATGATATATAGATCATCCATAACAAAATCAAAATTTATTACTACAAATTATACAACTTAAAAATTAAAAACTCCAACATGAATCATTTTCTTCGGCTAATTATCATTCAATATTCAAATATACACATGGAATTTTACATTTATAACTATTTTTCATAATTAATAATTCTAATTTTACTATTAGTTATTATATATATTTTAATTTCATATATATTCATTAACATAAGTAAATTAAACCATCCATACAAGCTAATATTTTATTAAAACATCCAAACAATATACTAATTAAATTAACCAAACAACAAATTAAATATGGAAAATAATAATATTAATATAACTTAATAAATAAATATTTTCCACTATGAAGATAGAAAAAAGATTTCATAAATAATTTCTCCTATATAACCTTTAAAATAGTTAAAGGTGTGGGAAAAAATGGGGTGTAATTACCTTATTATAGTGGGTGGATAGGATGTGTAAAACCTATTATCCCATCCTGGTAATGTTTTGAAAATATTTCATTATTTTGATTTATACAGGATGATTAGGTTTCCCATGGCCTATTACAATTGTGTTCAAATGTGAATTCTAATAATTTTTTTTCATACCTTCTTGCATGAACATAGTTCACACAAGATGAAAATAATTAAAGAAGCTTTCTTTAACTATTTTCAAACATTCAAAAAAATTAGAATATTTTATTGTGGATAAAAAATATAAAGACCCATATCGATAATAAATTTTCAACCTACCCCATATGTATAATTTTTTTTATAGAACATAGAAAACATATCATGAGTTTCATGAGAATAACCTAAAATAGGTTTCGTTGTTGGTCTATATAAAGGAGGGTTCAGGTAACAATTTCTATAAGGGTTATAGATAGAAAAAAACATTGCTTGATAGGTGGATTATTTTTTCCTCTATCGTATATAATAATTTATAAAAACATTAATTAACTATATTATTATTAAAAACATATATTTAGAAGTTAATAGTAATAAATTACATAAGATTACGAAAATTACCAAATCACCGTTCAAAATACTTTTTCAGTATCCTATATGTTGAATTATTTTAATAATAAAATAAAATATTATAACATAAGAAAAATTATGCATTATTTTTTTTAACCAAATGGTAATGATTATCCCAATAATATAATAATATAAAATATTTTTAATTACAAGATCATATTTTCTTGATTAATATATGAAAGTAAAAAATACAACTTGATTTATAATATAAATATTGATCCAAGCCTATTCAATTGAAATAAAAAAACAAGAGTAAAAACATTCACCATTCAATTTATTGTTAAAAATACATGAATGATATATTCTCACCCCAATAACCCTGACCACCCTCATCCATTAAACATTAATAGAGGTATTTTATGGGCTACTGTAAAGATCAAAACCTTGGTATTCTAGAAAATGGATATTTTTTCTTTTGTTTCTACTCTGAGGATTTGGTTATTGTATCAATAAAATATTCCTCTTTATGTACCCAAAATTTCATGAAATCATAACTCTCAATATTAGCACCAATGAGAGGGTATCATCAAACAATATGATTGTACTTTTTGGGAGACTGAGTTTCCTTGACATATTTAATTAAACTAATTATATATAATATAGTTTAAAATCATACATTCTATAATCTAAAATTACAAGTTAAATTATGAACATCTTTTCTAAAATAATATTTTTCTTTGAATAATTTTTTTTTATGAATTTATTTTTATTTTAGAATTAGAAGTATTTTTATAGTTGTAACTCTTATGGGTTAATGAATCATTATTCAAAAAATCATACCAAAATTGAGTTCTAAATTTTCCAATCAATTTTGAATCAAGAATTGATCTAACACTTTAAAAATACATCTATCTCTCCTTTAAAAACTAAAAATATAATTTGACCTTTTTTAATGTTCTTATGAATAATATTAATTACCACACAATGAATCTCACATGAATCTAATTCATAGTTACTCATTATAATTAATTATGAGTGGAATATGAGTTAAATAAACTATATGAAATATATGATAGCTCATGAAAATGGATCATATAGGATATTTCCAATGAATTTTCTATCAAGATATTAAAAAGGAAATTGAAAAATTATTATAATCATGGAAAATGATACTATAAAAGGACTGTTATTGGAATTATTAATGTTTGAAATTTTTTACACTTTCCATATATATGTGTATTTGACTTAGTATAAGAAAAATATTATATATATATATTTATAATTTCGTAAATGATATATAATTTATCCTATAATATATTTCATACATTATAAACAAATTTTTTATATATATTTTTCACACTCGTATTTTCTTCTTTTGTAGCAGCTTATCTTTTCCCCCTTAGTTTTTCATACGTGTTTTGGTTGTTCCTGATTTAATTTTATTTTTTAGAGGTTTTAGGAGATTTTTTAGACCTATTATTAGTTAGAATGAATGGTAAAAAGCTGATGTGGCTAGGAAAATGACTTCATAACACTTCAAGTAGAACCTTTTAATGGGGTAAATTTATTGGGTGGTATACCCCCTTCAGTTATATGAGTTTTTTAGTGAAAAGTGTAATTTTTAGGGATTTCTTCCAGGTCGCATGGTTAGGATTCTCCGTTTGATTAAACCTGTGGTAAGGGTGTATAGGTATCCTGGTTGGTTCATGGTTTAACAAACAATATAGCCTAAGTGTACAACCTATCTAGCACTAGAGAGTGCCAGATTGCATGGTTTGTGCACGGTTTTTTCAAACTATGTGATCTAACTCTGTAACCTAATCAGGAATGGGTGTTTTTGGAATTTATACTTCTTCGTAGATGGATTTTCTTCCCTTAGCCTCTCACATCTGAACCCTTGATCCAAAATTCATCTTTTGGTGGTTTTTGGCTCCTCTAGGCCCCTCCAAGACAGATTCATGGTGTTTTCTTGGTGATTCTACACCCGGATCAAAAGTTTAGGGATTCTTTCTCCACATTTTCTTTCTATCTATTTTCTTATTATTCTAAAACCCTAGGGGCCATGTTAGAATTTTTTTTTTGATTGGTTGCTCTCTTTTGTGGGCTTTTTCTTTCTTTGGGATCAATGAGGTTGAATCTAGCCTCCCTCGAGTACAGTTGAGTTGAGAATAAGGTTTCTAACTAGATTACAGAAGCTCCTCATCAAATGATCTAGGATCCCTTGGAAAATAACCTTCAAATTTATGATTTCATTGATTTATTATTCTTTCACTCACCTTGATAGCTAAATAGTGATCTATAATTTTTAGATTAATTTTTCTATGTTAAATAAGGTGGTTTGACAATCATTTTGAATATGTGGTGTGGGTTTTGTTGAATTGGGAACACCATATGCTTGATAATTAGTATGGTTGTCCTTTTCAAGTGGTTTATAATTTTTAGAAGCATTTATTGATCTTATAAATGAAATTTTGATGGTTAATGAGGTTGATTGGTATTTCTCAAATAATTTTCAACATTGATTGGTTTTAAAATGGTTTTGTCCCTAATTATCTATGAAAAGCATTGATATATGAAAATATTCCAAGGATCATTTGGAAAATTTAAAATGGTTATTTTGAAACCCCTATTGGGTTAGGTCGCTTGAAATATTGGTTGATCATGATATGGGGGGTTCTTTAGTATGGGACCACCATTTTGTAGTATATATTACAAGTCCAGGGATTACACTTGAGGTGTCCTGGGTGGTTCTAGTTTGTGTGGTGTGTATAAAGGCATGTGTATATGTCTTGTTGTTTCGATTGTATGGAACACCCCCTTATGAAACATAACATGGGAATCTAGCATTGCAAAGAGAAATTTTCAGATCATTTATTGATTTATTATGTGTTATTGTACTAGCTAGTGGCCCATAGCTGGTGGATTCATGGGTTTATTGTCATGGGATCAGGCCCCTCGAACAGGACGGGTAGGGAAATGGTCAAATGTTAGGGCGTTATGACATCATTGATTAAGGAATTTCTTCAGGATGAGTCAGATGTATAGTATGGTCTTTTTCTCCTCTGAGTGCCTTGGTATTTTAATCTTTCTACAACATTAGTACTATTTGCCTTTTGGCCTCCCTATGAGACCATATTCCTTATGCTTGTTTTTGGTTTTTTCTTGGTAAATTCTAAAAGTCTAGTTTTGTTAAAAAGGTTTCAAGAAAGATATTTTTAAAGAAAAAGTGTCTCTCCTTTTTCCCATTTTTCATGAAAAATAAATGTTTCACATTTGGATTCATTTTCCCCTTTCTCTTTTGAACACAACTTTACCCATGGATGGAAGATTGTTTTAAAATTGCGAGTGAAATGGATTGTGATTTTCATTATATAAAGTGAGGAATTGTGTAAAAACTATATTTATATAATTTATTTCAAAATTTAAATCAAATATTTATTTTTTAAAGAATATGAATTAATAATATATTTATTCGGGCCTACCTATTGAGTTTTAACACTCACACCTATAGTATTTTCTTGTTTTTAGATTCTGCTACCAGTTTCAACATTGATTTGATCACTTTGGGAAATATTTGGTTGTGGATTGGAGAGTGAGCCTTAGGGTCACATGGATATTTATTGGGATTCTGGTTTAGTTTTGTTTTTATTGAATATTTCATTTCTTAGTTGTTGTACACAATTTTTTAATGAAAATTATTTGACGTTAAATACCATATTACGCCTATATTACACTTTTAGTTATTTTGTTTCTTGTATTTTCATTTATATTAGGTTTAATCATTCCCATTTTTGTCTCATATGATTCCTTTAGCACTTGTCTCCAATACAGGCGGATCATGAATACCTCTCGGGCCTTGCCACAGACTGGCTTGGGTGACCAGTTCAGGTTAACCCATGTCGGTTTGTGACAAAATGGTATCAGACCAGATCAGCTCTTATTAGGAACTGGTTTTTTAGAGCACCCATAGTTATTTTGGGATCTCCTTTTAGAAGGAGTACGATTTTAGATATTGAGCTTTAGGAATGGGAGGTATGTTAGGAACCTTTACCATTATAAACCTTGGTTTTCCATGGGATGTTTGGGATTATTAGTGTCCTCTGGTTCTTATGGGTTCTTTGGTGTTGGGAAAAGAAATGGGAGTTGGTAAGTGGCCTCTATGAGATCACAGGTCTTGGAAATCCATGTGGAGTTGAGGAAATTACCCTAGAATACTCTTTTTTATGGTGGCTTGATTGTCATATAGTCTCTAACCATATGGCCAAGTCACCCATCAACAATAGTTTTCCTTTTTTAAATCATTCTGATCTTCCCTTATTATGAATTTTTTTAAGAGTCTTGTTTTGGAATTATAAAAATATGAATTTCAATATGGTAATGGCATTGTTTTGCAATGTGGGAAATGGATTTTCATAACATACATTAAGAAAAGATTTATAAAAGTTGGTTTTGTGAAATGATTTTTTTGGGAAATAGAAATGGTTTAATAGGATTTGATTTTTATAATCAAAATCTAATGGGTATTGAAATAGTTTTTTTGAAAAAATAGAAGTTTTTTTTAATAGATTTTTGTAATTCATTCTAAATAAGAATAAATGGGTTTTTAGTCAAACGTTTTCCCTTATCACACGGTCAGCACGTGGTTTGAGAAAAATTTTCACCCTACTCTAGGTAACAGTATGAGCATGGTTTTCTAGACCGAACCTTGATTCATGATTGGAACATGGCTTCCTAAACCATGTGGCCAAACCTTGCATGTTCTCCTATTGTCCATTAAGGGGCACACAGTTAGTGCATGGTTTGGTAAACTGTGTGGACTAACCATGCGCAATTCCCATGTTTCTTAAAAATGTTAAAACTTGGGGTATATGGAAAATGGTTTTTTGAATGTGGATGTTTGTTTTTAGTTTTTTTCAATGAACAGGAGTGTCATTTCTTAAAATTAATTTTCATGAAATGTAATTTGTTGAATTTCAATAAAAAATTGTTTTCAATGTGATGAAATATATTTTCAAATGGAAATTCCTAGAATTTTTTTGTTGAGAATGATTCAATGGTTCGTAATGTGAAATTATTAAAATGGTTCATGACATGGTAGTTAATATTATTTTGGAATATTTTATAAATCTTTATATATGAAGTGGGTAGGGATTGTGAAAACATGGGTGGAATGTTTTTTTGGAAAGAAGAAATTTTTGGTTTCAACCTTTGGTACATTCATGAGTACTCGCATGCATATATATGTGCGGAAAGTGGATGGATATTGTTATGTGAGGATGATTGCCTGGTGTGGCATGGTTGATGGGTGCCTGGGGTGGCATGGGAATGTGCATGTGAGTGAGACTCTACAAAATACTATTGGTGAGTATGAAAGTTCACTAAGTTTGTTTTGTTTTTAAAAAGTGTTATTATGCTGAAAATTATTGTTTTTAAGCCAATTTTCAGGTATTTTTTATCTACAAATTGGAAGTGTTGTTTATTTGGTGAGTTTCCTTGTGATTTGGAGGTTATTTTTATGTTGCTTTTGGACATTGAAATTTTGTTGGTAGTTTGGTGTTGAATTACTGTTTATTTGTCATCTATAAAGAATTTTCCAATCATTAAGATGGTTTTTATATGGCAGTTGGTTTTCTCATTTCCATGTGGTCTTGTATGGGTGGTACTAAATTATTAATCTTTCTAGTTGATCAACATAATGATTTAATTTTCATGTCTGGAAAATTAGATCCACCAATTCAAAAGATATCATAGCCTATTTTCTAGAGTAGAGAGTTGTTTTGGATTGATTTAGAGTACCTGACTACTCAAATGATTCTTTAGGTTTTGGTAATTGTCCTTGGTTGTGTTTGGTGTGTTTCATCATGTTCCTTTTTCATTCTGATCCATGTTCAAATTGATAAAGGACGGTGTGTTGATCTTCTAAGAACCTATTTGAGTAAATGTGTATTGTTTGAGCTTGTGAGTTTCGTGGGGTGTTGTGGTCATTAGCTTCTTACTATGGAACATGAGAAGTTTCAACCATTAGGGCTCCATCCATAGGCCTCGGAGTGATTATTTTCATGAAATCATGAAATTTCCATGGGTGTAATAAGTTCATCTCAACTCATGTCTCTATCATTGCAATGAGATAGTTTTTTTATGTTCCTATTGTAGTATCTCATTCAAATTGAATTAACTCTTATCGCAATTATCATGGTGGAATTTTCCCTCATTATATTTATTTGATTTTACATCTTGGAGGTATATTTCTAATTATTGTCCCTTAAGTGGATGGCACGTATGAATCGATTGCGGCTTTATTTGTGTCTATCCAGAGGTGATGAGTCCTGGGTAGTTTTCAATTGTGGTTTCAATGTTCCAATCATTAGTTCACTTCCCTCTCATCCCATTTTGGGGGAGGTTGTTGGTCCATGTAGGGAGGTTTTAATGTTTTTTAATCTCATTAGTTATTAATGGTGGGGAGACCCATTATGAGTCTCGTTGAAAATTATTATATGAGAAATCAGTGCAAGGTTAATTCAAATGGTGGGGATTCCGTTCAGGACACACCATATCGGTGATCTATTTTAGTTCTGGTGTTATTCCAGTTGAAGTGGATTTCATTTGAATTTGTTAGACTTGTCGGTTTTATTTTTGTTTTAGTTAAACATTTTGATTTTGGGAGTGTTCTCAATGGTTTTGTTCGAAGTTTGGTTCTGAAGGTTGTGGATAAAATTTACTGATCTATTCTTTAGAGCTGGTTATGGTTTATTGGTATGTTTTGGGAAAGAGGTATATGTTTGGTTTCACTATGTTGGGATGTTCTTAGATCAAAGAGTTGAATATTATTATTTTGAGCATCCTTAACCATTGATCGATCAACTAGAAAATGTTGAGGATTTCCAGGGGTAGAAAGAATTAATGGTGGGGAGAATTTTCACATCTGGATTTTTTTATCCTTCATATCAGCTTATCTTTTCCCTCTTAGTTTTTCTCCTGTGTTTTGGGTTTTCTAGATTTAATTTTGAATTTTAGAGGTTTTGGGTTCTTTATATTAAACATATTATTGGTTAATTTGGAAGGTATGATAAGGATGTGGCCTGTAAAATAATTTCGTAACAATCCTAGTGGAACTTTTTTAAGGGATAAATTTTTTGGGTGGTTTACCCTCTTGAGTTATATGAGTTTTGGGGTGAAATGGTGATTTTTTGGGATATCTTCAAGGTTTTATAGTTAGGTTTCAGGGTTTGTTCAACCCTATAGTAAGTTTGAAGCATGTCACATGATTAGAGAATAGGTTAAAAACCATACAGCCAAAGTGTGTATCCCATCCAGCACTAGAAAATTGCAGATTGCATGGTTTGCATAAGGTTTTTCAAACTGTGCAAGCTAACTATGAAACCCACTCAGGAAAGGTTATTTTGTACTTTTCTCCTTCTTTTTAGATGGGGTTTCTCTCCTTGTACTCCCTCATTTGATCTGTTCAACCAAAACACCTGTCATAGTGGTTTTTGGAAACTCTAAGCCCCTCTAATCAATATTCAGGGTGTTTTCATTCTGATTCTTCACCCAGATCAAAATTTTAGGGATTCCTCCTTCTTATCTTTTTATTTCTCTACATTATCCTCTTTTTTACCTAACCCTAAGGCCCTTGTTGGACAATTGTAATTGCTAGGGTTTCTCTATTTTTGGGGGTTTTAACTTAATTTGGCTCATTAAGGTTGAATCTATCCTCCCTCAGGTGCAGTTTTGGTGTGAATAAGGTTACACATTATATTATGAAATATTTTCATCAAATTAGGTAGGATCCATTTGATAATAACCTTTAAATTTATGATTTCATTGATTTCTTATTTTCCAAACCCTCCTTGATAACTAAATAGTGATATATGATTTTTAACATTAATTGTATTGTGTGAAATGAGGTTATTTGTACTATTATATTGAATATGTGGTGTTGGCTTTGTTGAGTTATGAATACCATGGGCTTGATAATTATTCTAGTTGGAATTTTCATGTGGTTTATAATTTTTAGAAGCATTTATTGATCTTATGAATTAAATTGTGACATTTAAAGAGGATGATTGATATTTCTAAAATGGGTTTCTAAATTTTTTGGTTTTAAAACTGGTTTCTCCATTTTTATTTATGAAAAGTTTTGATTTTTGATAATGATTCAAGGCCCATTTGGCATTTTTGAATGGTTATTTGGAAAACCCATCTTATGTTAAGTCACATTCCTTTTTGGTTGATCATGATATGGGAGGGTTTTCATTATGGGACCACCCTTGTGTAATATTTATTTTAAGGCAAGGAACGACTATTGAGGTGGCCGGGGTGGTTCTAGTTTGTGTGATGGGTATAATGGAATGTGTATGTGGATTGTTTTTGAGATTTTATGGAAAACCCCCTTGGGAAACATAACATGGGAACCTATCATAGAAAATAGGACTTATGATAATGTTTTCTGCACTAGTCTAGGTTATTGTAATAGCTTGTTGCCCATAGCAGGTGGATACTTGGGTTTATTACTATGGGATGGGGACCCTCAACCAGGCCAGGTATGGTGACGGTCATGGACTAGGGTGTTATGAAGTCATTGAGTAGGGAATTCCTTCTGGATGAGTCACACATATTGTATGTTTTGGTTCACCTCTAAGTTCATAAGTATTACGATGTTACTCTAATAGTTGTATAGTTTGAAAATTACCCTCTCTATGAGACCATATTCATTATGAAATGTTTTGGTGTTTTCTTGGTAAATTTTGAATGTGTGGTTTTGTTAAAGATGTTTCATGAAATAAGTTTTAAAAGAGAAAGTGTTTCTCCCTTTTTCCATTATTCATGAAAAATAAACATTTCATATTTGTATTCATTTTCTACTTTTTCCTATAAACCTATGTCTCCCCATGAATGGAAGCATGTTTTAATATTGTGAGGGTAATGGATTGTGATTTTCATTCTCTAAAGTGAAGAAGTGTAGAAAACCTGTATCTAAATAATGAATTTAGAACATTAAATAAATGTTTTTTAAAAGGATATGCATCGAGAATAGATTTATTTTGGCCAACCTACTAAATTTATATACTCATGTCTAAATTATTTTCTTACTTTTAACTTCTTCTATAGGTTAATGATTTGGTTCGATCGCCTTCTGTGATATTTGGTTGTGCATTGGATAGTTACCCATCCGGGTCACATGGAGATTTCTTGGGATTCAGGTTCAGTTTTTTTTCTAGAATAGTTCATTTCATAGTTTTTTTTACTCTCTATTTTAATGAAAGTGATTTGGAGTTGAGTACCATATTGATTTGGGTATACTCTTTTATCCATCCCCCTTCTTTTATTTACTTTTATTTTGGGTGAAATCTTACATATTTTTGTCTCTTATGATTCCCTTGGTTCTTTTTGCTAGACTGGGATGATCAGGAATGCCTCTCGGGCCTTTCCACGGATCAGCTTGGGTTGTTGGTTCATGGTTGACCCAGGTTCGTTCATGATAATAGTAAATTCATGCAGTTATTCTTTAAGTAGTATGGTAAATGGATATAATATCCAAATGAAAATTACACCTTAAATATTCATCTTATATATAATAGGATCAGATTAATTCTTGATTAAATAAAAATATTTTATTATTTCATCAAAATGGAAATTCCAACTTCATGAAGCCTTATTTATACATAAAGGGGACATTTAGCTTTTATAAATTAGTGCCGTAAATGGTATCCATAAAACTTTCAGGTTGTATTAATTTTATATCAATGGATAAATTGTATTAATGGGTTTGGTGTTAATTTTTATTAATTGTATATCATAATATAATTGTATTATAATGGTTATTATGATATAGATATATTTGATCAAAGATATGGGTGAAAATTTCTCTTCAAATCTAACATCATGAATTTCTTCATAATTTTTAGTTAATACCACTACTACTATTCATTATTTATATTAAAAAATCGTTAATTCCAAATTCTATTAGGGAATATTAGATATTATGATAATCTCAGAAAACATAATTTTTACAAGAGATAGTTAATTAATTAACTGAGGCCATACAATACTTGGTCTTTGGTTGTATTATAGCCTTGGGATTCCAATTAGTTGATCATTTTATTAACTTCCCTCCAATGGGTTTTGGATGATTGTGTTAACCTAAATGATTCATAAAAAGTTCTAATATATATAATACATTGACCATTAGTAGTTAAAGGGATTCTATAGATAACTGAAAATAATCACATGGTTTAATTCAATCATAATGATGTTGTCACCCATTTCAATGTTTAAACCCATATAGGTGTTCATTTTCCTCATCCATGAGTGAAGATACATGACCAGGGGGGACATATAAGTACACCTTGATTGATTCATTATAGTCATGGATGATACACCCAGGGGATCATATAAGTACACCTTGATTGATTCAATGTAGTCTTGGATAATACACCCAATAGTTTTATAACTATAGATGAATGAACTAACATTATTGATCTTCATACAGACAACTCAGGGTCTCGATTTGTCTCAATTTTTTAATGAATAATGTCCGAGTGGGAAACATATATGAATCAACACCATCCATAAGGATTTTTTTGAAAGAAAATAAATAAATATCACCCATAATACCAATCATCTCCCTTTAAATCCTGAAGTTAGAATGTATGAGATCCTACAGCATGATAGATTTCAACTTTAATTTCATCTTACTGAGCATCTACCACATAACCCTAAATCCTAAAAATAAAATAGTCCAACATTGATTTATTTGATTAAATTATTGTAATTTTATGATATTTATTACTATAAAAAAATTTAAAACTATGAAAACTTAAAACAAATTCAACAATCCCTCCAAACTAGTCTTACCGATGGTAGGTCTAGTACCCATGAATGATGATGTGTTCTGCCATATCAGTGTTAGATGTATTGAAGCATTAGTATATGGATATAATGGGGACCCTCCCTATATAATAGATCAATTAAATGGGATATCATTCACATAGATATACCTAATAAGTAATATCTTAATCTTTATGAGAAACCCCTCTCATAAGGTGTCTCCACAATGAACCTCGTTGAGAATATTTTGAAGAATTTTATGAATTTGTTCAGTGGTGAAGCTGCCTACCTATCCTAGAATAAAGAAAATATGGTCTTAATTATCATCAAGATAAATTTTAGATAAGGGATAATGTTTTGGATCATCCAAAACAATTCTACATAGTCTACTAAATTTTATAATAGTCTTAAAATCAATAATGGAAGTGGGTTCTTCCATTAAGAATCATGAATGCCTAATTCTACTCATAGAAAAGATCCTATATATAAAATATAATTCTATATAAACTCTTTTATAGAAGATAAATAATACCCATTATGTTATTTCCAAGGGAATTAAGATTTTAAAATCATAAGTTGATCACATTTGTTGGGTATCCATGTGTTTTACTTATGAAGTGTTCCCAAAATAAGTTATCTCAAAAGTAGTCCAAAGAAAATATATCTTAAAGGAATTACATGGTGTCCCGAGGGTCCAAGATATTGATGCATCATGTTATGTAGGTTTTATCGAGTTTAATCCACATATATTAGTGATATATTCTTTCATCATTCAAGTCCTATAGAAAATTCCTGAGGAATTTAACAATTTCATTGATCACTACATTAGGTACTATAGTTATTGAAATATTGTGAACAGACATAGAAGCAATAACATTTTTTTATCAAAACCATATTTCCACTGTAGGATCTCTATAAATTATTTTAGTTTCTTATATTTCATGAGATATAATTAATCCAGTTATAAAAATAATGAATCTATATCTTCCCATTAGTGATGGGGGATCCCTAATATATTTTTGGGGGATTTGAATTCAGAAAGCCAATACATCACTAAATCATATTATTTCCTTTCTGAAGTAAACTTATAAGATAGGTATAGATATATTTTAGAATATTTAGGCTTATAACTGTTGTATAACTCATAATATTTGATAACTCCTTGAAATCATAAACAAAATTAATATTTTTATTGATGAACAACATCATATCATAATTAAGGACTATGTGGGGGACTCTTGACAACCCAAAATGGGAAATTAATTATCCCACTATCCATTATTATATTACATCATTGAGATGTATACTGAAAATAATATAGTAAAATAATTAATATGTTACGGGATATGTGTTCCCCTTACTTAAAAAAATTTATTGGTTTATCGAACGCAATGTAGCAATCATAAGGGAAATTGAGTACCATAGAGATAAGAAACAATGAAGTATGAGGTCATGGGACCATTTAGTAAATCCAATTTTTCGCAAAGACCCAATACAATATCCGTTAAATCCATTCATAATCATTATCCATAATAACCCTGAATATAATATTATATCCTATTATTTTCATATCTAAATCATGTATCATTTCCTAAACTAGGGTTATTTCACAACATGAATTTCTATCCCTTATACAAACTCAGTTTTCTCATTAGAAATGAGTGTGGGAGTAATGTATATGGGTAATCATTAAGTAGCTTATTTAGGACATTATATTATAATTTTCTCATGGTAACGGTTTATAATTGTTGAAACACATATTTATGGTTAACCATAAGAATCAATACTAGCTACATTGTGTAGATAGATCTGAGAAGAGTTCCTCCCCTAAAGAGGTCATTAACTGATTTCAAAAGTTACTTCTTGATAATTCTCTATGTGACCAAATAAAATTACCCCAATAGAGAACCAAAAGTAGGGACACTATCATGGTTATGTATTTTTAATTCATTTCAGGATTCTTCTTCTTCAAGGATCATGCAAATAAAATCACTGATCAGAGATGTAATTTGTTAAGGGACCAAACTAAACAAATCCTATATATCTCTCTCATTGATACCCCCAAAGGTATCTTACTCTTATGGGACATAAATGATTATTTAAAATATTTTTAGTGTCTTATGTCTAAAAATTTTCAAGCCTTTTGTAAAGGATTCATCCTCAAATTGTAGGTTCATGTTACCAAAGAAGATTATTTGTTAGATAAATCCATGTAAATATGATGTATTTTTGTCATCCTACTTTACAGAAAGTTCTATGGATTTTGAAAAATCTCAAAATTCATCTTTGTAAAGAATATTCAAAAATATGTTCAATTTTACGTCCAAATAAAAATACAGTTGATCATCATATGGCCTAAATAGTTGTGTATCAAAGTTTAAGATATATTTTCTAAGATCATCAACATTAGTGGGGTTAACCACCAGCAGATTTTACTAGTCAAATAATATATTACTCATAGTATATATTTTTGGTGGAGAATACTCCATGTTTGTACTTCTAATGAATTAATCTAGGCTTCCTAGACTTTTTTAATGAAATTTCCTTGGATGGTCCACTATTTGAAAAAATGAAACCAATTATTGATAAAAAAATTCCCCCACTAATTATTTTAATAATATGGATTAGTCTTATATGATTCATGTTAAATGATCCACCCTAATACTTGAGATATTTTTTAGGCATTATTAGTTTGATAGAAATCTATCCACTATAATCCATGTCCTCATGTTACTTATTTTTTTGTTACACCATGTTAATATATCCCTAGAGTAGAAAAACTTAAGAATATGGTTGGCCAAAAAATTAGAAATGAAGTCCTCCATGGTTCATATCACATAAGGGTGGTCTCCTTGGTTATGTGAGGGACCTAAAATAATATTGAAGTCACATCCCAAAAATAATATCATTCCATTCTTATTGAAGGAGGGGAGAGATTTACCAAGTGGAATATCCTATCTAATGTCACAAGCATCATACACCACTTTCCATAAGAGAAACTGATGTACAGGAGTGATATTGATGTTATGTGTTACGATGAACTATGATATAGTTAATACAAAACATTCCCCTTCTATAATGAAATCTAATTTCTACTTTGGTTCAACAATTGTTTCAACATATATAATAATTTTATTGGAAATACTACATAGGAATTCAAAATTCACTGGATAGGAAATTCCTAACACATTCTATATGAATATATAAATTAATAAATAATTTTTTTATAAGGTTCCAATCATTTCAATATTAATGGAAAATAAAGATTTTAGGTTAGACACTTCATATTTATTCAATTTACCCCTGGTATTTAGGTTACAGGGTACATTTTTGTCAGTAGTTATGAGAAATATTGATAGAGATCTATAGGATAATGTGATTTTAGATAGTTCTACCACTTTAGTATAATCTAACTTTTCAAAGGTATTAGAGGTGGGGTCTAAATGTCGATTATATATAGGTTCCTTGAGGAATTAAATTTCATTGGGGATGAGGAAATGGGGGTGCAGGTAAGATTTTACATATGGATTGAATGGACATCGAATGTGTACTACAATAGGTGTTTTGGAGGGGCCAGTTACAACTCATCTAAGAAAGGGGTCGAATCCATGGAGGTAATAAAAGATAAAGGAGATCCACTAGAGGGATCATATGTTATAATTTAATATAAGTCTAAAATCATTTGAAGGGGGAACACGCTATCTAAGTTACAGATGGAGACACCCAAGGGGACAAACTGAAAACTGCATCATTTTAGTTTTCATTCTCAAGGAATTCCTGTCCTTTGTTAGGAACTAGATTGGTAGATGTTTGAGATTAGGGTAACTTTAGTATAGAAACATATTCTTGGGGTTTATGAAATGGAAAATTAGTAATGTCTTTATATCGAATTCTTGTCCTGTAATATTGGACACTATAATTTAACGTCACCAAAACATCTAAGACTCCTGATAAAAGCCTCAATGTTTCAGAAATGAGATTAGAGGTGGGTATAGGGGCCTATATTACCATTGGGATTCCTATTATGAGAAATATTACCTCATAAATAGTGGCCATAACACCTCACCTAGGATCATTCCATAGTAACTTTTCTGGAGTGTAAATGGACCTTAGGTGTACCTCCACTTATGTGAAAGGAATCCAACTAGAAGGGAGCATATAAGAGATGGCAGTAGAGAAATTGTTCCCCTTGAAGAAAAATAAGAACAAAAAAACAATAATTGAAACTATTAATAAGAATTAAAGCATAATATAATTGATTTTATGGCATTACATATGATGTAAAAATATATACCTTATTTTTTATATCATACAAAAATAAAAAAAATTCCCATAGGTTGATTACATATGTTCACAAAAAAATAACTAGAATAAATCAACATCTAAAACCAAGGAACCACTCAGCCTGTTTGAAAAACCACCCCATAAATTTCATGCACCATATGTACTCTCATGTCCACAACATTGCAGATATTTAAATTCATCATTTACCTATACCATGAGATATAATGTCTTTACAAATCCTTGATGGATTTTGAAGGGTATGAGTAGGAACTCAATAGTACACCACCAATGGTGCCCCTAAATAATATTTAAACATATAAAAGTGTATGAAAAAAGAAAATTAATAGTAACAAAAAAAATTAAAAAACATGATCCACTCAAGCTCAACCAACCCCAAGTGATCCTTTACCTATCTCATTCAATTCTAGAGTGGAATGATACATCCTTGGAATATCATACTAGAAGTACCCTTATCCATCCAAAACAACCCATACCAGTTTGATTATACACCACTCAAAACCTATAGGACCATCATAGGTCCACCATTATTAGTAGCCACAAATTCTGTATAATATTTAACAATATTCCTCCAACACCTCTTCCAACGTTGTGAGTAGTGGACTCTATTTTAATGATATATCTCTTTGTCATCACCAATTTCAGCCCCCTATAGTGTATCCTTCCCCTATATTTTTTTCCAACACTATCATCCCTAATCCACTAAACTATATTGATTTTCACCCACAATGAGTGGACTAAACCACCCAATGGGCCCTTTTCTATTTTCACATGACCCCAAAAACCTCATCCTTATGATGAGAGGAAATCAACAATGATCTATGCATCACATTAGTGAACCTTTATCACCACCATTGACATTAATAAATACCATATACACATTAATAATAAACATTATTTCCCAACTCTAAATGATCAACATCACCCATAACCACATAAGTTACACTCTACACACTCCCAAGACACCATATCTACCGTCATGACCCATGAATCACCACTTTACAACATACCACATAAAGTTCATCATGAACATACCCAAAATACCGTGAAATCATATCATACAAGAACATATCTTACACTTCATACAAGAGACTACCCCCAAGTGTCTCTTATGGAGAAAAATATTCCATTTGACTTTATTCCTAGTCACACATACACATCCTTGCCTATACATATTTATGGCACATCAAATAACAAAAATATAAAACATGAAATTGATAGGAATCACCTAACTAAAATATTCATAGCTCCACATTCCAATAACCTTCAATCGATTCATCTGTAATTGTTAGAGGTTAGTAAATCTAAAAAACCTTGAAATTAAGGATTTCTATTACGCCAGGAAGTAATAGTAATAAATCTATAAAATAGATGCAGATAGGTTGTTAGTATTCCCCTTGGGTATTCCCTATAAAATAAATCATGGGAAACCAACAAGAATCGGTGAAGACCTACTAGAAAGAAATAAAAAATAATAAAGAGTAGAAACTAGAGAACTATCATGTAATCATGTCAGAAATAATATTATTTACCCATTTATAACAAAACATTCCATTTAATGTTTTGTTTTTAAGAATATTTTGAACAATATGGAAAAAAAATTCCTTTCAATTTTTTAACATACACAAATACCCTTACAAATCAAAATGTTACACTTATGTATCTAGGTTTTTCTTTAATATATCAACCATTTATCAAATATTAACTCTTACATATCAACTTATCTATTTCATCCAACTCTTAATATGGTTACTCTTATGTTTTTTAAACAAACACTTATATAAAATACTTCCCAAATTTTAGGAATAAACAACAACATTTAAAACACTAATAAAGAGTCAAAAAATTTCATAAAATTAAAATTCATTAAAAAATTCCAAAAAACACTTCCATACTATAGAAAACACAAAAAAAACAATTAGTAAAATATTTCATTAGAAATATACCCCCGAGCCTATTCTAACTACCAAGACGCATTTTCCAAACTATACTGACACCCCTAACACATTGATATGTTCTAAAATTACAAGGTCATCCTAATATCCAATCCATGTTACCCCATATAATACTCAAGACCATATAACCTATCCACCATATGATTGATTATCAATTTTCTATCTCAGGGACATACTACCCAAATCTTATAAAAAATCAAGCATCTCACTCACTACATCCTGGAAAGAATAAGGCAATATTGGAGGAATTTGTCTCTTTCCCATATACCTAGACTACCTCGGCTAATAAGCTTGAATAGGCTAATTTTATCTCATGGAACTCTCCACCATAATAATCACCTACACGATCCTATCTCAACCAAACAACTAGATACAATGAAAGTTCCACACACATCAATTATCCTAAATTCCATATGCATTAATTATCCATACATGGCTACAAGTCATCAACCATAATCACCCTACAACATATTTATTACCAATTTAATCATACACCATACTTAATTCCAGTAATCATCATGAATCGTACCTAATTACAATACATCAAACAACATATAATCAATACATTTACCACATATACACATCATGCCCCAATAACCATCATAAAAACTAGAGTCATATGTGCATAGGGTACCACTATCTATTGATAGATATTTATTATTCTCCAAGTAAGTTTTATTAATCATATAAAGATGACTCAATTCCGGACTACCTAATGATTATCCTCTCTATGGAATCATACTCACTATTAGATATGAATTCCATTATAGGGTATCTAGTCTACTACCGTTCCCCTTACATCAATATGTACCCCATTAATTACCTCATGGTATCAATCCTAATCATACATATGAAACTAAAGTCAGACCCTCTCTTCGATCCCAAGATAACAGTTACGTCTTATAACAAAATTTATTGATATTACCTATCTGTATGAATTCCTAACAATTAATTGGTGGTCAATCACACTAGGCTCAGAAATTCCCTATCTTCCTACATTGGAATCCCTTTATCAACGACCCACTATGTGGTGTATTCATTAAACCACTACTCTAAATATTCTATGGGGCCTCCTAACATCCCCAATTATGGTTACCCAAAACTTTGGTACCTTTCTCTCCCAAGCCAATTATTTGGATCGATGTGATTTCCTTCATAATATTCTATTTTTCTTTTATCACCTATTTTATCACTTCTAAATAAGATGTCAACCTAAACAAATTTTCTTGGACCCTAATTTCATATTCAAAAAATTCTCAAAATAGTTATTCAATTGTGATTTCCTCTCCTATTAGAATCAAAGAATAGAATATAAAATATGTGAACCTCCCAGCATGATACATAATTGGAGTATCCCCCAACACCAAGTACAATGATTTACCCACAGTGTCTTTGGAATTAAAAACTAAAAAAATCACCTTAAATTGTATCCATGTTAACCCCTCGTGTATACATAAAAATACATGTAAATCTCACTATTGTTTCACTATTCCTCTAAGAATTTAAATATTTATCTCCACTCTCCATCGCAGTGGAGTTTTAATATGATCAAAGATAGTCTATAAAAACCCAATCCAATACTCTTCTACCTTGGGACCACCCTCTCTCTATAATAATGGAGGATGAAATGAATATATCTAATGAATTAAGTATTCCATAGATAGCTTTTATCCCTAAGATCCCTAATTTTTTATTAATTCAACCCACACCTAACTCACATTATGTTTCTCTTCCATCCACTATCTCAACTCCCCTAGCCCCTATGACTGTATTACCTGACCTAGAGCCTCTATATATGGATAATATTCTCCTTTTCCCTCAAGGGACTCATTTATTTCACACATTAGTGGTACCATATCTCTACCCTCCTAATCCTCCAATAGTGGATTTCTAGTTTAGATAACTCTAAAAAATATCATTCTTAGTATAGATATTATAATACATATATCTTAAATATGGAAAAAAATAACAGATGGTGAAACCCATTAACCCTTACACATCCATGATACACCTATTCCCATACCATCTAGCCTTATGTTCTTCTCTATCCATGTTAGCGATATGTATCACACAATCCATACACATGAATAATCCACACTTTCAAGTTATTCTATAAAAAATATCCCCAAGAATCTATATAAGAAAAAGAACATACAAGTTGTTAATGATACTATAAATAGTTGAAATCCATTTTATTTCTTGAATCACTACCCTTTCCTAGTTAGCTGAGCAGAATATCAAAAAGGGACTATCTTGGAAAACACAATTTAATATATTGCTAAAAAATTTAAACTAAAACCTATTCGATTTTAAGAAACAAATAGAAATAAGAATAATAACACAACTCTCATGTAAACCCTACATGGTAAAAATTATTCATGAGTACTAACACTTAACTAAAAAGGATAATAGTATTATTCCACAAATCAATAGCATGAAATACTAATTTATCCAAATAAAACAACTCAACTACAAAAAAGAACATAAAACCTTGTTCTATTTATTACATTTATTGTGTCTCTTCTATGTGTTTTCCAAATAGACATCATGAAATCAATCCCATGATATATTTTAAAATATTTTGATACTAATTTAGTAAACCTCTAACTTACCAGAACCCAACTAATAAAACAACACTCACCTAAACTCATTTTATCACAACCAAATCGGATACATCTTTATAAGGCCCTAGAATGGATCACTCCATCATAACTAGACAATGATATCCCTAGAACATAGGAATGTCTCATAATTTTTTGTAAGGATACCTACTAGGGGAAAGAGTCTATGAGGTTATATTGGGGAAAATTTACAATATTAAGATAAATAGAAACAACAATAAAATAATGTTTTAAAACTATTATAAGAAAAACATAACAAATATCATAACATATTGTATGATGAAATGATTATTGGAGTTTATCATTTCCACTTTAATTATTTATTCATTCAAGAATTACAATATCTCATAATTTCATTTTTTTAGTTAATTATAATTTTTTATTTATATTGTTATAATGGAAATATTGTTTTGGAATCTTTTTGAATTGTTTTTTAATTATTTATTATTCAATATTATTATTCCTATTATTACCTATATTTATCCAAATCATTTTTTTTATATTATAAATATTCAACATTATGGTTAAGTGGGAAACTTACAATACTAGATAAACAATTTTAAACACCAAACACAAAAACATAGAGGCTTTAAAATCAAACCCAAAACATCAAAATTACTATTAAAATTTAAAACTCAAAACATTAAAAAACATATAATGTAGCCACACATATACACCTCGGTCATTAAAACTGCCTATATCCATTCTCAAAGATTTAAAAAAATGATCTGTAATAATCCCATCATCATCATCATTAGTATCTTCAGTGATCAGAATCCATCAAAGTAGTACACATCACCATTGGAGAAAATCAAAAACCTTTGAATTGATAATCGAGGAACATGATATCGTCGTTCTCAAAAGTGGGAGTGAAAAATCTCCCCTAATTCAGAAAAAAGAACATCTAATGACTAAAAACATATTAAATCAACATAATCAAACACTAATAGATATTGGAAAACCATCGAACCCTAAAAAACCTCCCAAAACACCTTGAAAACTACCATGTTGATCTGACTAAGAGGAGAGTGGTGAGATCCTAGAGCAAGACCAGAGTAGGAATAGATACCAACAAGTAGAAAAACCAACCCAAGAAACATTTGAAATCATTGAGGATGATAACCATGAATAAAGAAAAAAACTATAAAATTTCGACAACAATCATGACTGAAAAAACACCATCAAGATCCAAAGACCTATAGAGAATATAGAGGACCAAAATACAACCAATGAAGGATAGTGCAACCATGTTCTAAGAGATAAAAAACATCAAAAACAAATCATGGAGAACCAATGGGAACTCACTAAATACAGAACAAACCATCCATGAGTTCCATTGCGTCAGAAAAAAAGATTCTAATGTAATGGATCTAGGAGCAATAGTAGTGATTGAGGCTAACCAGCCATCAATAGTTATCCATAATTGTGGAGAGAAAGAAACACACGACTGGGATGGGTGGAAAGGGAGTAGATGAGAGCAACTTAGGAACCCAGAAATAGAGTATACATATAGAGGAACCAGATCATCAGAGGAGGGAAACCCATCTGAGAAGGTGAAATAATAATTTAATGAAAAACCTTTGAACGAAAATGGATTTGGGGGAAAAGATAGTGGAAAAAACATCATCTTTGGAAATTAGAGGAGAGAAAAGTAAGCCAAAAGATGTTCGGACATTCTAAGAAGAAGAAACCCTAGAAGTAGGAGTGAAGTGGAATGATCGAGAAAACCATCCCTAGAGAGATGGGATCTATCCTTTATTATTCCATATATTTGTTTTTTTAAATACAATGATAAATTTTTTTAAATTTGTTTTTCTTTACCCTTACATAGATTGAGTAATTTTTTCTTTTCCTTCATGTATGTTTTTAATATCTATTTTTAACCTTATTTATGTTCTATTCACCATTAAAACTATCCCTTTTACCCTTAAGTGAGATATATAAATTCTGAGTTACCATTACACAAGCTTTTAGTTTTGTTTTTAAAATCACATGAGCACGGTATTACCTTTAAAAATGGATTTGAGGTTCTATTTACCTTTACAAAAAAATTTATTCCCTTACAAAAGAAGTTTAGTATTCAATATACCCTGATAAAATATGCCTAGATTACCCTTATGAAGCATTAAATAAATATTTCTTACCCTTACATAGCATATAGGTACCCTTACAAAAGTCTCAAAAAAGACTTGATACCATTACATTAGAATAGGTTAACATTACACATTTTAGAAAAAAAAATTACACTTAAACTACCTATGTATATTATATTCTACCTTTCTAAATGTAATTAAACTTACCCTTTTGTATTTATGATAATCTATAAATCTACAGTTTACTTTGTTTCCTATTTTTTAATTTATTTTCAAATTTTGCATGTTTTTTTAATGTTTAAATGGTTTTAATGGTTTTTTAAATTCATGTTAATTATATAAATATTTTCAATGTTTTTTTATTTTTTTAATCACACACACAAACACACATATATATATATATATTACATTTTTCTCTTCATTTATGCATAGTTTTAATGTATAAAACTAAAACAGTTCTGTACTATTATTTTAATTTGGTTAGTTTGATTCTAGTGTTCATAATATCTTGTTGAACTGTAATGTATCTATTAAAACTTGTTTTATAATTTTAAATGTGATATATTTAATATTTGACATTATCATAGGTTTAATGTGGACAAAAAATTGAAATTTAAATTTGAGATATTTCTGTTTGAATCTGTGCATGTTTTCAATGATATCATTGACATATTATTATGGAAGTGTAATAAACACTTTAAAGAGTAATTTCAAATGAGTTTGAATTGTTAAACTGGTTTTGAAATTATATTTATAATATCTCTATAATAAATAATTTTTCAATATTATTATTTTGAATTTTCTAATGGATTAGATGGTTTTTTCTGTTATTTTTATTTGAAGGGATCAAGGAAAATAGAGATATCAATGATAGTTTGGATGTTACAATTGTAAAAAAAATCTTATTCTAAATGGTTTCATTTAATTGATAACATTAAAGGTTGGAAAAATCATCTTTGACTGCATTCAACTTATATATTATAATTATACCTTTCTTGGAATTCCTAAATTAAACCTTTCGATCATTTATAAGGACCTCCAACAATTGTTTCAAATAGGGTATTATTTCATCTTATATCCAATTATATCTCATTGATTATATATTAAATGTATAGGTACATATATGTAAAAAATATTCTAACACAATAGGTTATACTAACTCTAAAAGGTATTCCCTCGATTCTTGTACCTTACTAAAAATCAGTGGTTATGTAATCTTGTCATAAAGTATTTTCTTGGTTTTGTTTACCTGACTACAAATAAATACACTTTGTTTGGGGATGCTCCTTTTAGAAATTTCTGGGTTTTTACTACTCCCACAAAAGGCTAGTTAGGATTGGGGGTGATCCAATTTAGAAGTACTAGGTTGTGATTTATGCCATTTTAAAAGTATGGTTTTATGTTATTTCCTTGTAAAAGTATCACTCATAAAATATTAGGTGTCATACTCCATCGGTTGGGGTGTTAATAGCAGAAAATGTTGGTTAGAGTAAACCATTATTGAATTATATATGTTTATATTTTAAATTTTTTCATATAAGCTTCACACATCAACAATTATTATTTATTTAAGAAGTAATTTTTTAATATTTTTAAATAATAAAATTCTATAATTAATATTCATAATTTTGATAATTTTAAGAAAAGATAATTCATCCCCTTTTATTTATCATCATAAAAATTTTGGACAAAACAATTGGTATCAAATCCAATATATTTTGTATTTTTGATCACTTTTTTATTATTATTATTTTGAGATAACATGAATTTTAGTCCATAAAAAGACTAAGGGAAAGATCTAATCCAATGATAGAAAACCATAAGATTGAATTTTTGAATCTTATGAGGCCACCTCATTTAAATGAAGTGATTATTTGTATTGAAAATAAATAATGGTGGTATTTTAATAGAATATAGGTATTGAATAATGGACTATCATGGGTAGACATTCTAAAATATAAGAAGTTGAATGTAAATCTTTTACTAGAAATGATGCAATAAAATATGTCCTGAATTACAAATTTATGAATTATCATTATATCAATCTATATAGAAGTGTTTATAGTCGTATATATTATTATAAAACCACTTATGACATATTTAAAACTTGTAAATTCACACATCGAGGAACTAAATTATTATTGTGAACTATTTTTTGAATTTAAAGGGAAAATATCAAGAATTATGAATTTCTCATAACGAAAGTGTAAATGATATATTCAACATATTCAAAAATATTATCAACAGTGTGGTATCACATGGTGAAACTATAAATATTGAAATATTGATTAAAATAATAATCTTTTATTTACGAAATAAGTGAAATTTAATGAAATTAATTTTTGAATAAAATATATATTATACATAATACTCTCTAGATGACCTAATTGAATCTTTATTAAAATATGAGCTTTAATTAAAGAATGGTGAGATTTATTCTTCTGAAAAACAAAAGTTACCTTATTCTAAATATAAATATGTTTCTACTAACTCTTCCATTGATTCCTAATATTCTTATATCTTATAGAATTATTATAATTTCAATCAATAAGAAAAATTAATTCAAGGAACATAAATAAAAAATCATACTACCAAAATGGATAAAGGGAAATGAAAGAGAGAAAATAATCATTTTAAAAAAAAGGATTGAAAGTTAAATACCATATTATTATTTATTAATTTATTAAATCCTTCTATACCAAATATGAGTTCCAAAATTTAAACCAAGAAGGGAAGTATAAAAATTACAAGAAGTAATTGAAACATTTTTATCAGGTTGGTTGGAGTTACCTGGAAGAATAAATCTAAAATGAATAAACAAGAATTGATAAAGAAACTATTAACATTTATTTAAGGGTAAAGTATCCTCATGTAACAAATCCGTTTTATTTTAACACCTTAATTATTTTTGAAAAATAATTCTTTGTTCGATAGTGTGTGCAGCAAACAACACTGAGTTTTAACAAACCTCAACATATTATTAATATTATTATTTAAATATGAATATTATAACCTAGCCAATAAATCTGGATGTATGAATATTAATAACCGCATTTTTAAAATTAATTATCATGTAAAATAAAATATATTGATAAATAAGTACTTAATCTTTGGTAATGTATTTATAGGATTTAAAAACACTTTTTTCTCAAAAAAAGTTTTTTATTTTTTTTTATCAAATAATAAAATTAATTTTTTCCACTTTTATAAAATTTATTTTTATAAATTAACTTCATTTTTTAAACTAAGATGTCAAAATTATGTTAGGATTAATTTTTTTATTTTTCTAAAAAGTTTAATTTTTTAATGAATAGTGAAAATATGGGTTTTTATTAAAAAACTCATTTTCATTTCAATAAATTCCAAAGTTATAATATGTTTTAAAATGGTTTAATTGTAAAATTATGTCAATTATTTTATTAGTTATCCAATTTTTATAATTTTTATTAATTTCATATTGAATATTGATATAAAAATGTTTTAAAATAATGAAAACATTTTCTTTGAAATGAAATTTTTTAATTACACCTATAGATTTAATTTTAAATTAATTTCAAAAAATTTAATGAATTTAATTTATAAAATTATATTACATATTCTGGATCAGAATAATTAATATTATATGATAATTTTAAATTAATATGTTGTATTAATTAATAGTAAATATAGTAAAAATTAATTATCACGGTTAAGGATAAAATAGGTTTACTAGGGGTTAATATAAAGATATAAGTGTTAAGATGACCAAAAACTTGTCTAAATCCTATTTTATAGACATATGTTGACCTTAGATCATTAAATGTTTGATAATTATCCATTATGAAGACTTTAACATGGGTATAATATTTTCTTTTCAAAACATTCAAGTGTGTCATCTCCCTACTTATAAAACCAAACCCATTATCCTATACTAATTATACATAAAATACATTTGGATTTTCCAAAATCTACCCAAAAACCTTAATTAATTGAATTAAGATTTATTAAAGTCTTCTTTTATTTATAAATTCATTCTTGGAAGGATTTAGATATAATCTTAAAGAGATGGTCTGAAGAAGAGGTGTCGTTCATAACAAAGTACCTTATTTTATTCTTCCTCTTCCTTCAAATATTAATAAATCATGATGATATAATATAATAATTTCCATACATATAATAATATGTTTTTATGTTAGTTTCATAAAATAAATCCATCCTCCCTTCCGTTAAATGGTAAATGAAACCATCATTTGTGTATACGGTGGATTACCGCCTCGCAAACCAACATAATTAATTTTCCGTTATCTCCTCTCATGGTTGTTAGTGATGATGGATTTAATCTATATATATGATATTAATGAAATATTAACCATTCTTTAAAATCAATATATAATATACCTTTTTTTCCTTCCATTTTAAAATGATATTGTTTTTCATGTGTATGGTGGACTACTTCCTCAGGAGGTGATGTGATTCATTTTTTATTACCACAATACGTTAATGGTATATCTATGTCTATTTAAATAAATAATATGATATTTATTATATAATTATACATATTTGAAGGTAAAATAAAACATAACTTCTTTTCATTATGATTTTGGAAAAAAGGAATTGTTTTGCATGTGAACGTATTACCCACCATCTTCATTATTGTAACATAGTTCATTTTTTATAATGATAAATCATGGTTATTTTTAAAATTATATTTTATATTTAAAAATTATATTTATTTCATTATTTTTTTAGATGATTAACTGATAATCACTTGGACTTAGTTAACTTTCCATTGTGATTTTGGGCATGTTAGCAAAAAATGGTCAAAAATATGAATTGAACCTAAATGATTATGTAATTGAATGTAACATGATAATGAATAAAATAACATGAATATTAAACATTTAAAGGGTTTTTAATGAAGTAAATAATTAATACATGTTAATTTTTTAGTAAGATAAATATCCAATATGATGAATCGAGCACGAGGTAAGGGGTCTCTCTAAACTGCCTTTTTCATCAGGTTATGACAAATATATCTCCAACTCACATTATATCTCTATTTTCAGTTAAGAAATTCTTTTAAATTAGATATATATTCCTCACACAAGTATACCTATATTATTACTCCTTCCTGTTATAGTGTAATACGTTCATTATATTCATTTCCCAAATTCCTTCATTATAAAATTTCCTTTGATTATGAAGTGAGTCAAGATTATGAAAAAGATTTTATTTCCATGTGTAATGAATATATTATAACTTATGATTGATTTCATTTTTATCAAACATTCATAACAAACATGTTATGGTTTGTTTTTTCATATTATTCTCTAATTCATTGTGTAAATATTTAGTATCATGAGACATTGTGTACGGGAATACACTATTGGAAATGTAGCATAAATCCACAGTTTAGAACAATGGGTATACCCCTTAAAACAATCGATATAGGATATACCAATGGTTTTATGGACATTGGATGATTGATTCATTGGTATAGATCTATTCCCACAATTTCTATAAAAATTGTGGGTATATCCATGGAGATTTTACCATACACATTGTTTTGGCTAAGTCATGAGTATATATCGATTCCCACGTTTATCCAAAATGTGGGAATAGAATTTCCCAACAAAAAAATATACCCACAGTTCTCCAAAATTTGGGTATATATTTTCCCAGAAAAAACAAATACCCATGGTTAATTGAATCATGGGTATAGGTACCCATACCCATTCTGAAGTAGTCTCCCTTCCATTCCATCCTGAACCTATAAATAAAATAAAAACCATGGTATACATTCAATAAAATACAAATATATTATATTTAGCATTCATCCAATTGTAGGTAATAATTTTAAAAACATTTATAGCACTATAACTTGCACATATATCCATTAAAAAAATTATGTCCTCAAAAAACATCCACATGTCCCTCTACTACAAGTCAAAAATATAGGGTGTTAATATCTCCCTCATCACCAACATCCTCATCACCCTCACCATCAACAACATCATTACTACCAATAACATTATCTAGAGAACTAGACTCATCATCATCATCATCACCACTAGTGCTGCCACCACCATCAGCTTGACCACCATTAATACCCTTATTGAAATCACCTGAGGCATCATTAAATGACAAAATTGCTTCCATGAATGAATCAAAAGTAGTAGTACCCTCTAATATATGTGATGAGATTATAACTAACTTAGATTTCAAGGATTAATTAGTGATCAGTTTACTTCTTTCACACTCTTATAAAGCTATTTTTTGGCCTCATTGTAATGCCCAAACCCAGTTACCCATAGTCGGTGCTTTATTACATAACATTGGCATGGTACAAGGAATCATGTCCTGATAGACCGATCAGTTTTGTATTATTGGAAACAAGATACATACATAAGTTCAACATTACAACTTGAAAGGAAACACGACACTAATTTATTCCATTAGAAACATCCAAGACTCCTAGATTATTCATGAAAGTCACTCATAAATTACTTCTTCATATCCTGAGAAAATGAAACATAAGGGGTGAGCTCGAACGCTCAGTAAGTGTAAGCAATACAGTGGAAGATAACATAGATATTGGGCATGATGAATAATTCAAAACACATGCCTTAACAAATAATAAACGTGAACACTTCATGGTAGGAGTTTGAGATTAGTAAATAATTCCATAATAAAACATAGAAATGGTAATTTTACTAGTTGAATAACAACATGAACCATCATTATTTTTTTCATAATGAGGGAATGTATAATCCTGGAGATTCTGAAACATTTCGTCAAGGCCTCGACCAAGATGTGTAAATATGATTAAGGCCTCCTCCAAAACCATATATCATGATGGTAAAGGCATCGGCCAATTCAACATATAATTGTATCATGATACCTACCGATTCACCGAGGAGCTATAGCAGGCTCCACCCGTCACATACTAAGTCCAATACATTCCTCATATAAAAAGGTTGAAACGTAACATAAACATTTGTTTTAGAAATAGAATAAAAAATGTCAATTCATTAACCATAAATCATGAATAGTATAACAATAACACATCCACAGTAAAACATATCACAAAACATTCGATATAATATGGAAGATTTGTATCATAATAAATCAACTTTGAACAAGTTTAAAATTCATCAAAGGATGTTGACATAGATGAAATGAAAACTATTTGAAAGAAATACCTATTTCTATTTTGAAACCTTTTAAGAGTCAAATAATTATAAAAGAAAACAATTATTTTGAAAATATTCTTATAATTTTTAAGGGAAGATTCGACGATGTTATAACTTTATAAAATAGCCTCCCCCACCATATATGTTAAAAAACATTCCTACATTAATTTTGATGAAATAGTCATAAAGTACCTTGTTTGGAAAATGAAGGAAAGATTTGTTTCAAAACATATAAGGTCAAATAAGGGTATAAATGACACTAATCCATATTCTAGTAAATGTTAAAAAAAATTGAAATATATTTTTAAGAGAAAATGGATTCGGATGATAAAGAGGTCCTGGTAGATACTTACGTAAAAACAACCTCAGATAATAAATTGATTTTGAAATTAACCCTTTACATATACATTTCCTTAGTTTATGGTATTTTAAAATCTTATATAATAGTTAAAAAATTGTTATTAAATTATAAAACAACTATATACATAAATATGATATCGTATCTAATCCTCTAATATTGATTTGATAATAATATTTTAGTAGTATCACCGTTTCAGGTGTAAAATGATTCATTTTCCTTTATAAGATTGGTTACATAAGCTATGTTTGTTATGAATAGGATGTATTTTATTCATATACATAATTATATTATGTTCATAAATATTATTTTTAATCATAAAATGAAAATTATTATTTAATGATTACGATGGGGAAATGAATCTCATCGTGTTCGTGGAGATGGTAATCTGTACGTACGTACGAGTGACAATATCATTATATTGATGGTGATATCATATGTAATTGTTTGGTATATCATCTATAAATAATAAATAACATATTATTTTTATTATTACATCAGTTATACTCATTATTATACCCATCCAAATAATGAAGGGTTTGAATAAAAAACTACACCACGATGTGGAGACGGTAAGTCGTACGTACGCACATATGGTGACTTTATCATTAGTATGATGGATTGAATAATGAATATGGTTATACCATTTTTATAATAACATTACAGTATATATATGATACTGGAGGAATTATTTTAGAATGGAAACAACAAAGAAAGAGGAAGTGGAAGAAGAAAAGAACTTGAAATATGTGATATAATATTTACCTCTTCTTCGGGTTCTTCCTTTTGATTTGATCAAAAGGGATCTTTATGTTGGATTTATGACCAAAGGAAGGACTCTAGGATGAATGGAGTAATGTTGGGAGGATATTTGGGTAGGTTTTGGCCGATCCAAATGGCTTCAGAGGTGTGAAATTAAGGAAGGGGAAGTTCCCTTTTATAACAGAGGCGAGGGTCACTTTAGGAAAAGATTGAAATATTATTTTATAATAAAATCATTTTTGGTTTATAATGGCTCCAAAATGATTATTTAGAGGCTAAGGTGGGGATGAGTCGAAAACTTTTCAATCAGTAGGTTTTATATAGTTCTATGTTACCCTATTAACCTTATCATTAAGATTTAACTCATAGTTAAATAGTTTGACATTTACCATGTCTATTTGTGTTTTTATATTATATGGTTAATAAACATACTATAAACTACCAAGAGACCCCCAAGTGGTTAATTATAAATATATATAATCTTATATATTTCCTTTGGTCTAACCATATCTTTTTATGAATATTATATCAATTAATAATATAGTATTTGTTTTAAAACTCAATAATGTCAATTTTGATACTATTTAGTATTTGATTCTTTTGAATTCCATTAAAACATTATCACTTCGAATAAAATTTATTTAACCAACCCTAACATGTCATATTACCCTATAAAATAATTTTAATTCATTATAAGTCTCAATTTATATTTATTTGGATATTTATAATATCAATTATTTTAATATTTCATTAATAAGGCAATTACTGAATCATCATTGTGTCATAAATAAATTAATTATTTAATTTCTAAAAATAAAATACCATTATGGAAGAAATATCTTTATCTTTATAATTAATATTTATAGTCGAACTTATATTTTGTGTAACCCTATATTAAAAATGGTTTAGTTATTAAACATTAAATTTATCTCTTTTAACTCTTCATTAAAAATAATAATAATAAATGTCCTAATCTAATCTAAATGGACCAAGGGGGGTCATTTTTTATTCTTGAGGTTTTGTTTTCAAATTACACTTATCCAATATAATTAGGATATGTTTTAGGGTAATTATGATATCATTTATACCCTTTATTGTCCTATTTACTTTTAACCGTGGTAAATAAAAGTCAAATATAACTATTCATCAAAAATTAATTTCATCTTATTGAACCACATTTTCCATACTGATATTTACTGTGTCTCTCTGATTTTTGAAATTCTACTCACAAAAGCGGTAAAATTATGTTTTCTGAAAATTTTTAAATGCTCCTAGGAGGTGGGTAAAAGAGGGTAAAATGTTCAATAAAATTTCTATATATCTAAACATATTGCAAAATGACTTCAATTAATTAAATTGAACTTATATAGGAATTATGTATCTATTTTGACCTAAAATAAACATAAATAAAATAAATAATTATTTAAATGATAAGTTGGTTTTAACCAATAACGTTGTGTTTTTCACTATTCATCAAAAACTGAATCTTTTCAGAAAAAAACCAAAATTTTACCCTAAGCTAATTTTGTTATTCTAAATTCAAATATGAAGTCCATTTTTAAAAAGAGAATTTATAAATTTTCAAAAAGTGGGTATTACTATTCATAACGGCTAGTTTTATTGGTCGCGGCATGTTAGAATCTCGAAGTTGCTTAAAATGCAAGCTATTGCATTATTCAAAGAGAAACGTATCGTGGAAGCTTGGGGTGTTAAATTCTTCCCTACTTAAAATAATTTCATCCTAGAAATTTCTAGAGTACAATCTCACAAAAGGATTCTGATGATTCTTCATCATAAATTTCTCTAGTTCACATGTTTCCTCTTCCATCTAAGGGTTTCTCCATAGAAATTTTACCATACATGTCATTTGGTTTCTCAACACTTGTTCTCTGATATCAAGAATCTTGACTGGCTCTTCAAAATAAGAAAAACCAGGTTCCAGTTCAATTTCCTCATAGGTGAGTACATGTGTTGCGTCGGGCTTGTATTTTCTCAACAGTGATACGTGGAACACATTGTGAACTTTAGAGAGACTTCGTGGTATTGCCGAATAGTAAGCTATAGCCCCAATTTGTTATAGAGTTTTGAAAGTTCTGATGTACCTGGTTTTTTATTTACCCATCTTACTAAATCATATAACTCCCTTCCATGGAGATATCTTCATCAAAACATGATCTCCTTCCTGAAATTCCAACTCCGTCCATCGGTTATCAGCATAGCTCTTTAGCCTACATTGAGCTTCTTTGATGTGGGTTTGGATAATCTTCACTTTTTCTATTGTTTCCTCAATATGTTCTGGGCCAATGAGTTTTATTTCACCAACATCATCCCAAAAAGTTGGTCTGTGGCATCTCTTTCTATATAATGCTTTATATGGTGCTATTTGAATACTTGAATGGAAGCTATTATTATAGGAAAATTCTAATAGAAGTAAATATTGATCCCCCATACCTTGAAAGTCAAGAGGGAAGGATCCCAACATGTGTTCTAAGGTTGGAATAGTCCATTCTGATTGTCCATCAGTTTGAGGTTTGTAGGTAGTGTTCAAACAAAATTCAGTATCCATGAATTTCTAAAGACATTTCCAGAATGTTGACGTAAAACGAGGATCACAATCAGAAACAATAAATTGGGGTACTCCATGAAGTTTTACAAATTCATTAATATACATACTTGATAAATGTTCAAGTTTTAATTCTTATTATATCGAAAAAAATATATGTTTACTTAGTAATAATATCAATAATGACCCATATTGCATCATTCCTTCTTGGATTCTTTGGTAGCCCCATGAAAAATTCCATCGTAATATCATCATATTTCCACTCAGGTATGGGAAGAGGTTGCATGACACCTCTAAGATTTTGTCTTCCAACTTTCACTTGACGGAAAACCATACATCTTGACACAAAATCATCAATCTCTCTTTTCATGTTATCTCACCAAAAATGTTCCTTCAAATCTATATACATCTTGGTGCTCCCAATGTGTATATAGAAATTGGAGCTATGAGCATCATCCAACGATTCCATTTTTAGATCAGGTATATAGAGAACACAAAGTCACTTCCCAAATTTCCAAATTCCATATTCATATACGAAGTCACTCAATATCCTATCATTTACAGCTCTAATCTTATTTTGAAACTCCTCATCATCAGTCTGAGAACTCTTTACACTTTACAGCAAATATGGTTTGACAACCATTTGAAAAATTATTGATGGTTCACCTACCTTGGTTATTCCCATAACCATCTTTACTAGATCCAGGAAAATAGGATCCCTTTCATCTCTCGTCCTTTTCAAAACTTCGTGGTCCTTTCTACTCAAAGCATCTGCCACCTTATTTTACATCCTCGAGTGGTAGTGTATAGTTAAATCATAATCCTTGAGTGTTTTAATCCATCGTCTTTGCATCATGTTGATTTCTTCTTGTGAGAACATATACTAAAAACTCTTATGATCAGTATAAATCTCACATTTTTTACCATAGAGATAGTTTCCCCGTATCTTCAGAGAAAATATTACAGATACTAACTCTAGATCATGAGTGGGATAGTTTTACATCTGAATTTTTAGATGACGTGATTCATAGGTAATAGCTCTATCATTTTTCATAAGGACACAACCAATCCCTTTCTTTGAAGCATCACTATAAATAACAAACCCATCTTTCCCTGATGGTAGATTCAAGGTAGAGGCATTAAATAATCTTCTATTCGTTTCTTCAAAACATTCTTCACACCTTTTTGTCCAAACAAATTAAACCCCTTTACATGTGATCTTGGTTAATGGGTCAGCCAGCTGGGAAAAATTTTGGATGAAACATCAATAATAACCTGCTAAACCAATAAAACCACGTACCTCAGTTATACTCGTCAGTGATGGCTATTCGTGGATTTTCATGGTCTTTAAAGGATCAATACATATTCCACCCTTAGAGTTAATATGGACAAGAAAATAAATCTCCTAAATCCAGAATTCACACTTTTTGAACATCGCATATAATTCATTTCTTCTAAGAGTTATCAGAATAATGTGTGGGTGATTTTCATGATCTTCGTAGATTTTGGAGTATACCTAGATATCATCCATAAATACAACTAAAAATTCATCAAGATATTCCTTGAAAACTCTGTTCATTAGATCCATGAAGACAGAGGGAGCATTATTCAATCAAAAATGCATTACTCTAAACATGTAATGCTCGTACCTGGTTTGAAATGTTGTTTTCAGAATGTATTCCTTCTTCACACACAACTGATGATATCCATATCGAAAGTTAATCTTTGAAACAAATTGAGCTCCATGAAGTTGGTAGAATAAATCATCAATGCATGGTTGGGGATACTTGTTATTTATTGATATAGCATCAATCTCCCTATAGTCAATGAAAAACCCCAAAGATCCTTCTTTCTTATTAACAAAAAGGACAGGGGATCCCCATAGAGAAACAATAGGGAGAATAAATCCCTTATTACTCAATTCCTCTAGTTGTTTCATTAGTTACACTAATTTCAAAGTGTCCATTCTATAAGGGGTCTTCGATATGGGCCTTGAACTAGGAATTAAATCAGCGGAAAACACAATTTCTCATTCTAGAGGATGTCCAGGTAAATATTCTAGTAACACATCAACAAATTCTAGCACAATAGGTACATCCTCTATTAAAACATTCTTTTCCTCGCCCATAATCATTTCATTCTAATCCCCCCCCCCAATAATTGAATTTAGTAGATCTACTAGGGGTATATCTAGATAAGAATTAGATGGTTATGTTTCTTCTCTAAAGATAAGGCACTCTTTATCATCATAAAGAATTGTAACCTCCTTCTTCTTACAATAAATTTTCTCATCATGGAACAAAAACCAATCTATACCAAGGATTATATCAAATTCAATAATGGGTATAAAAATTAGATCAGTGGATAAATATCATTTATATGCCATAATGGGGACATATTTACAAAACATTGTTACAATGCTACTTCCTTTAGTAGTTTTGACAGACAACTCCCTTGTTGAATCAAATTGGAAATATCTAATTTTCATAGAAAACTAGGAATATTTGAAACAATGTGATGATCTAGAGTCAAATAAATCATTGTCTAAACTTGACGAAACCATTAAATTACCCGCCACCACGTCTTTCGGATCTTCAACCCCAACAGTAGTGATCGCATAGGCTTAGCCCTGATCCATTGTAATTTTCTATGGTAATTTTCATAGACTATTAGGAGATTCGTTTGAATAATTTCCCATCTCCCTACAATTGTAGCATTGAAAATTGGTAGCTTCTTTCTTCCCCTTACAATCACTAGTAATATGGACTTTCTGTCCACATTTACAGCATACTCCTTTTACTTTTAGATAGACACCATAGTGATTCCTTCCAAAACTATCACAGGGTTGAAATTCAACTTTTCCCTTCTTCCCTGTTTCCTTATTTCATTTCCAATAGTGTTTAGCAGATCCCTTCTTCTCTTGCTTTGCTTTAATGTCATAAGACTTAGAGAATTCCTTTTCTGTCTTGATAGCACATGAGACAATATCTTCATACGATGAGAAGGATTGTGATACTAATGCTCGATGGATAAAAGGTTTTAACCCATAAAAGAAATGTTCAATATTAATTCTTGGGTTACAAATATAATCTGCATCATGCCTTGCTAACCTTGTAAATTTAGCTTCATACTTTGGGACATTCTCACCCTCTTTTTTCTCAGACTCAGAAATTTTCGTTTCCATATCAGCTTGATGGTCATGAGGAAATTATTTTTATAAGAAAATATCTTTAAACTCCCTCTATTCCATACTTGATACTTCTTCATCCACCCTTGTGTTCTGAATTAATTACCACCATTGATCTGCATCTCCAGTGAGGCGATAAACAACCAGGACAACTTTTTCCCTTTTGATACTCCCCAAATCATTAAATATTTTCTCTAAGTAACGTCTTTATTGTTCAGCAAAAAATGAATTTTTAGACCCTTTGAATGTTGGTGGTTGTTTCATCATGAATCAATCTAACATTTATCCCCCGCGTGGTGGATTAGGGTGCTATATACAGGTAAGGTTATTGTTCATAACCTGTGAGAGTTGCCTCGGTATGGTGATAAGATTATCAGCACCAGTTGCATCACCAACTCCGTTATAATTATCTTGAGAAGGAGGGAAATCCCTACATGGATTGTGTGCATTGATACGGTTTCCATTCATTCCACTAGGCTCCATTTCTAAATAATGGAATACAGTATGTTAGTTTATGAACCGCAATACATAATTCTGAACTTTTACAACACTAAACATAAATTGAACAGTTTAAGGATATAATCCATAATCATTAAAAAAAATTCTTTGAGGAGTTATATTCTCATAAATCATTTATAATGGTTTGTAAAGAAAATGAGAATTATCCAAAGCATATCCCTCAAGAGTGTCGTATCCAAGAGTGCAGCAAGACTCGTTGTCATGCACCAGTTCTCATTCAAGTCTAGCTCACAGCAGTATTTTTGGGTTTTACCTCTACGTATATCTATACAAGAGCCGCCTCTACCTGCTTGTATCCAGACAGGGATGTATTGATTGGAAAACTCCTAAAATATCTACAGTACTAAAATTCTAGGACACTCTTCTATACTAATCCTCAAAGTCTATCTTAGGGTAATGTTCTCTAATCAGAGTTTTTATAAATCTAGTTTCCAAGGATTGTACTAAACTTCCTCCGATACCAACTGTAACACCACGACCCGAGTTACCCAGAGTATGTGCTTTATTACATAACATTGGCATGATACAAGGAATCATGTCCTGATAGACCGACCAATTTTGTATTATTAGAAACAAGATACATACATAATTTCAAAATTACAACTTAAAAAGAAATAAAACACCAATATATTCCATTAGAAACATCCAAGACTCTTAGATTATGCTTGTAAGTCACCCATAACTCACTTCTTCATATCCTGGGAAAATAAAACATAAAAAAGGGATGATCTCAAACGCTCAGTAAATGTTTGAAATAAAGTGAAAGATAACATAAACATTAGGCATGATGAATAATTCAAAAAACATGACATTAAAAATATTAAACATGAACACATAATGGAATGAATATGAGCTGAGTAAATAATTCTATAATAAAACATAGTCATAGGTATTCTACTAGTCGAATAACCACAAGAACCATCATTATTATTTTCATAATGAGGTAATGTATAATGACAGATATTCTGAAACATTTTTCCAATGGCTCGGCCAAGACATCTAACAATGATTAAGGCCTCGGCCAAAACTATATATCAAATTGGGAAAGGCCTTGTCCAATTACACATATATTTTTCCCATGAAACCTATTAATGCACCGAAGAGCTATAGAGGGTTCCACCCGTCACATACTAAATCCAATACATTCCTCATATGAAAATGATGAAAATAATATAAACATTCGTATTAAAACTAGCATATGAAATGTCAATACTTTTACCATAAACCATGAATGGTATAACAATAACACATCCACAGTCAAAAATATCACAAAACCATAAATAAAATATAAAAGATTTGTATCATAATAAATCAACTTCAAATAACTTTAAAATCCATCAAAGGATGTTGACATAGATGAAATGAAAACTATTTGAAAGAAACACATCTTTCTAGTTTGAAACCATTTAAGAGTCACATAATTATAAAAGAAATTTTTTATTTTGAAAATATTCTTATAATATTGTAAGGGAAGTTTTGATGATGTTATATTGGAGGAAAATAGATGCACCCACCATATACCTTAAAAAACATTCTTACCTTAATTTTGTCAAAAAGGTCATAAAGTACCTTGTTTGGAAAATGACAGAAAGATTCCTTTAAAAATATATAAGGTAAAATAAGGGTATAAATTACTTTAATCAATATTCTAGTAATTAGTAAAAATGTTTTGAAATAAATTTTTAAGAAAACATGGATGTGGATGATAAAGATATCCAAGTAGATACTTACGTAAAAACAACCTCGGATAATAAAGAGATTTTGAAATTAACCCTTACCTTGTACTTTTCCTTAGAAGATGGTATGTTAAACTCTTGTATAATAGTTAAAACATTGTTATTAAATTATACAATAACTATAAACATAAATATGATATCATATATGATCCTCAAATAAGGCATTGTTAATAATTTTTTAGTAGTATCATTGTTTCGGGTGTTAACTGATTCATTTTCCTTTTTATGATTGGTTATGTAAGCCATGATTGTTATGGATAGGATGTATTTGATTCATATAAAGAATTATATTATGTTCATAAACCTTATTTTTAATCATAAAATAAAAATTATTCTTGAATGATTACAATGGGGAAATGAATCCCATCACGTTTGTGGAGACGGTAATCCTTACTTATGCACGAGCGAAAATATCATTATATTTTGGTGAAATCATAAGTAATTGGATGTTATATCAAATATAAAGAATAAATAACATGTTATATATATTATTTACATCATTTATACTAATTATTTTACCTATCCAAATAATTAAGAGTTTGAATAACAAACTACACCACGACGTGGAGACGGTAAGTCATACGTACGCACATATGGTCACTATGTCATTCATATGATGGAAGGAATAATGAATATAGTTGTAAAATATTTATAATAACATCACAGTATATATAATATTCTTGTTTTTTTATTTTATAATGGAAACAAGAAATAAGATGAAGTGGAAGAAGAAATGAACTTGAAAGAGGTGATGAAATATTTACCTCTTCTTCGGGTTCTTCCTTTTGATTAACCAAAAGGGCTCCTTAGGTTGGATTTATGACCAAATTAAGACCTATAGGATTAAGGGAATAATGTTGGAAGGATATTTTTTCAGGGTTTGGCTGAGCCAAATGTCTTTGGAGGTGTGAAATTAAGAGAAGGGTAAGTTCCCTTTTATAAGAGCGGTGAGGGCCACTTTAGGAAAATTTTGAAATATTATTTTATATTAAATTTACTTTCAGTTTATAATGGCTCCAAAATAATTTATTTACAAGATAAGATGTGGATGGGTCTAAAAACTCTCAACTAATAGGTTTTAGATAGGTTTAGTTCGCCATATTAACCTTATCATCTAGATTTATCTATTACTTAAATAGTTTGACATTTACCATGTCTCTTTGTATTTTTATAGTATATTGTTAATAAACATACTATAAACTACCATGAGAACCCCAAGTGGCTAATTATTAATATATATAACCATATATATGTCCTTTGGCTGAATGTTAGATTTTTATGAATATTATATCAATTAATAATATAGTATTTGTTTTAAAAACAAAATTAGGTCAATTTTGACACTATTTAGTATTTGATTTTTTTATAGCCATTAAAAATTTATCACTTTGAATAAAATTTATTTAACCAACCATATCATGTCATATTAACCTAGAAAATTAGTTCAATTAATCAAAATTCTCAATTTACATTTATTTGGATATTTATAATATCAATTATTTTAATAGTTCATTAATAAGGAAATTACAGCATCACCATTGTTTCATAAATAAATTAAATTATTTAATGTCTAAAAATAAAATACCATTATGTAGGAAATATTTTTAGCTTTCTAAATAATATTTATAGTCGAATTTATATTCTGTGTAACACTATATTAAAAATTATATAGTTATTAAACTTTGAATTTAACTTTTTTAACACATCTTTAAATAAAATCACAATAAATGTCATAATCTACTCCATGTGGATCAAAGGGGGTCAAATATTATTCCTAAGGTTGTTTTGGTCGAATTACACATATTCAATAGAATTAGGATGAGTGTTAGGGTAATTATGATATCATTTTTACCCTTAATTACCCTATTTACTTTTAACCGTGGTAAATAAAAGTTAGAAGTTACTATTCCCCAAATATTATTTTCATCTTATTAAACCACATTTTATGTAAAAAATTTAACCTCATATCTAGCATTTTTGAATTTACACTCATAGAAGAGGTAAAATTATGTTTTATGCAAATTTGCAAATGCTCCTAGGAGGTGGGTAAAAGATAGTAAAAAGTTCAAAAAAAATTTATATATCTAAACATATTATAAATTTACTATAATGAATTAAATTTAACATATATAGGTATTATGTATATATTTTTACCTAAAATAAATTTAAATAAAATAAATAATTATCTAAATAAAAAGTCAGTTTCAACCAATAATGCAGTGTTTTTCACTATTCATCAAAAATGAATGTTTTCAGAAAAATACCAAAAATTCACCCTAAGCTAATTTCGATACTCCAAATTAAAAAATAAAGCCCATTTTGAAAAAGAAAATTTATAAAATTTCAAAAGTGGGTAATACAATTCATAACGACTAGTTTGATTGGTCGCGGTGTGTTATAATCATGAAGTTGTGTATAATGCAAGCTATTTCATTATTCAAAGAGAAATGTACCATGTAAACTTGGGGTGTTACACTCATCTACATATATATTATATTTTTTTAACATAGTGGTATGAGAGGGTTTATAGGAATCTGATGTGGACCAATACCTAGTGAGGAAGATGTTTTTATCGGGTCTACATCAGACACTCCCCTAGTTCTCCTCACCTAAAACCTATCTCAAATGATCTTTTGGATTGAAGTCACAAACATATTTTTCTTCGAGGGACTCCGTTAAAGACTCTTGAAATTATAAAAAATATTATTTTATTATTAATTGGATATAAATATTTTAAATATAAATACAAACTGAAAATCTTTTATTATTTATTTTCTTTTACCGCACTTCCATCCTTTTTTCCTACCTGAGAAAATAATTTTCTCAAGTCACATGACCTTCGATACCCAATATAGCCTAATAAAATAATATTAATTAGTATAATTCTAAATTATTATATAATATTAATCTTATAACCCTATAATGAAAGAAATTTTAGATTTTAAAAAATCCATAAAATGAATATGTATCTAAATATACATTTAATTATTAATTTAATACTAGAGGAATAACATAATAAATATATACTAATTATCATACTAAACATAGGTATGATATGGATACCTCTTCTATATTCATTTCAGTCAAGTTTTATTTGTGTTGTGTTATTTGGTTATTAAATAACATGATAAATTTTGATTATTTTCTCATTAGGTTCATTTTTAAGTAAGGTTATTTGGTAAATTGGTCAATTGGTCATTTGTAAATTTAGTAAGTTTCCCAACTATCCAATTATTCCATTTAGACCATTTAGGACAATTTGTCCAATTAGGACAATTATGAAATTTAGGGCATTAAGGCCGATTAGTCCAATTAGTCCATAAAAGACAATTAGTCAATTTGGTCCATTTTGTCTATTTAGTTCATTTAATCCAATTAATCCAATTAATCCAATTAGAATAATTAAAGAAATTAGGATATTTAGTCCAATTAGTTTGTTTAGGCTAATTCAACCATTTATCCAATATAGACCAATTTGGCCATTTAGGCTACTTAGATCATTTATACCATTTAATACAATTAGTCCATTTAGGGAATTCAGGTCAACTAGTATAATTATGATATTTAGGCCATTTAATCGAATTAGTCTAATTAGTCCATTTATGCCAATTAGTCCAATTAGGTATTTTCATCCATTTCAACCAATTTAGGCCAATTGTATTAATTTGTCCATTTAAGCCATTTATTTTTTCTAATTTAATCAATTTCATGCATTTAGGACAATTTTTCTCAATTTGGTAATTTAGTTGGTTGATTTAGGATAATGAGTTTACTTATGCCAATTTAGGGGAATTCAACCCAATTCAGGTTAATTTAGGCTAATTAGCCCACTTAGGGAAGTTATTTTATTTATAAAAAATATTCAATTTAAGCCAATTAGTCCATTTAATCCATTTAGTTCATTTAGGCTAATTATTCCAATTAGGCCAATTAGACTAATTAGGCCATTTAGGTCATTTAGTCTATTAGGCCACTAGACCATTATTTCATTATGACATTAGGCCAATTTGGAAATTTTTCATTAGGTCGTTAGTTCATCAATACAAATATCTAATTGTCCATTTAGTCATTAGGCCATTGGGACATAAGTCTATTAGGTCAATTGACCAATTTTTCCATTAGTCGAGTTGTCCATTAGGCCATTTGGGAATTTTGAAAATTACACATTTATCCATTATTCCATTTGGCCAATTGGTCATTATACCATTATTCCATTATTCCACTTTTCCATTTGGTCATTAGGCCGTTAGGAAAATTGGTAAATTGGACATTAGGTCATTTTGCCATTAGGGCAATTAGTAGTTAAACCATTAGGCTATTAGGCCACTAGGAAAATCGTCCATTAGGTCATTATGACTTCATGCTAATTGGACACTTTTCCATTGTGATGTTGGGCCAATTTTTCTTTAGGTCGTTAGGCCAATTGTCTGTTTGGACATTATGCCAATTGGATGTCATTTCATTAAGCCAATTGGCCAACTGGGCATTATACCATTATGCCATTTGGACCTTAGTACTATTTTCTATTAGTATATTAGGCTAATTTTCCACTAAGGACATTAGTCCAATGATCCATTAGGCCAATTAGACATTAATTCATTTGGTGATTATGGTTATTGGACAATTAGACCATTATGAAAATTATACAATTGTCTATTATGCTATTATAATAATAAGTCATTAGTTCGTTAGACCATTATTACAATTTTCTTATTGTTTGTTATTCCATTAAGCTAATTTACCAATTGTCTATTAGGAAAATTAAGACAATTTTCTAATTAAATAGTTGTACATTATGATAATTGTCCATTATCTCATTAGGCATTTTTGTTATTAGAAAAATTAGCCATTATTAAAAAAAATTATTTGTCTGTTAGTCCAATTTTATTTTAGAAAATTATTTCATTTGGATAATTGTAAAAATAGGTCATTATTCTATTAGGCCAATTGGCCATTAGGTATTTGGGCCAATTGTACATTAGGACATTATGCTATTTGGACATTAGGATAATTCTACATTTGGAAAATTGGTCATTATTCCATTAGGACAATTGGTTGTTAGTCCATTAATACATTAGTACAATTAGAAATTAGTCCATTATATCAATTTTCCATTAGTCCAATTGGCCAATTGGATATTTGGCCATTAGGCCATTAGGCCAATTCTCCAATTATTCCATTAAAACATTTTTCCAATTGAACAATTGTCCCTTATGCAAATTGGAAATTAGGAAATTATTCCATTATGACATTATCCAATTAGGATAATTGGACATTTGGTCACTACACCAATGGGTCAATTGGCCATTATTTCATTAGGAAAATCTGTCATTATGCAATTTGTCTAATGGTCCAATTTTTCATTAGGCCATTAGGCCCTTAGTGGATTTAGCCAATTATCCAATTGGTCATTAGTCCATTAATCTATTAGGCCAATTGAACATTATGTGATTAGCCCATTTGGCTATTAGTCCAATTGTCCAATAGTACATTAGTTCAATTGGTTATTATAGGAAAATTATAGATTAGGAAATTAATCCAATTTTCTATTATTTCATTAGTCTATTAGGCCAATTGGGAATTATGACATTAATCAAATTGTCCATGTAGCCATTAGGCTAGTTTTCCATTAGTCTATATGACCAATTTCCCAATTGAAAATTAGTCCATTTGGCTAATATTCCATTAGTACATTAGGTCATTAGTCTAATTAGGACATTAGTACAATAAGACAATTAGACATTAGACCATTATTCCATTATTCCAATAGGACAACTAAGTCAATAGGCCAACTGTCCATTAGTACATTAGTCCATAAGTCCAATTAGGCAAATTTTCTTTTAGGGCATTAATCCATTAGTCCCAATGGACAATAGGTCATTAGGACAATTGGTTCTTAGTACATTAGTCCAATAGGTCATTAGGATAATTTTACAATTTTCTATTAGGATTTTTGGATAATTGACCAATATCCCATTATTATATTAGGCGAATTGGTCATTAGGCCATTATCCCAATTGGCCATTAGGCCATTTTTTCATTAATCCATTACGCCAATTGACCATTAGGCCATTAGAAATGGGTATTTATAGCCTAACATTAAATATATTGATGAAAATAGAACTTAAATTTCCACATGAAAAGATAACTAAGTAACAGTATGAATGAAGATATTATTTATATTCATATTAATGTACCTAGAACTTCTCATACATAGGCATTTTAGTGTTCCACAAAGTGTGCGAATACATTATTGACTATTTCTTATTATTTTTTCCGATGTATCCTAAAAATACTCAATAAATGTAATAAGAATTAAATTTTATATTAAAACCATTAATGATTATGAATACCATATATTCATCTTGATTTCAATATGTGATCAATTTTTTACATTGTGTTACTAAACAGTCGGGTGATATTGGTACACCATCTAAATTATAATTGACTCTACTCTTCCAACCAATATATAGCCCATGCTTATATGATAACCAGAACTCCCCAAGATCAATCAACCTTGTAGCCTTAGTATGTTCACCATTATGAATGTTAAACCGCTGATACAATGAACATATTAATTCATATAAAAATAAAAATAATATATATATATACACACTCAACAAAATTTATTACCCATATATCTAGCCATTATTTCTCCTTCATTTCATTACAGATATGCTTCTGTGAGACTTATTTCATTGGAATTAAATCATTACACTTGGATAAAGTCTCATAAAACTTCTACATTGACATTAATTTTTACCTATCATATTATTTCCATCATTGTAATGCTGTATTATTTATGTTTGGAAATTCCCTGCTTCCCACATATGAGTAGACCCACATAGCCTACTATAAGATCCCACTGAATAAAATAAAAATGAATAATTAAGTAATGGTACAACATGAAAAAATGATGTGATATAATTTAAACAAGTTATAACAAAATAAACTTGATGTAGGATAGTCATTTGGATCTAATGGATATGTGGGTTGTCTTGAATCAATATCCTATGAAGTATGTGTCTGTTCCACATCATGATGCGGGTAATATGTATGCACTGGAGTGGAAGCTGATGGAAAAGATTAATCAGATCTTATATGGAAAATAAGAAATGGGGGTACTATAGACATAGAAGGGTATAGCCGTAGGGTAGAGGATACATCAATGGATATGGATATGGTAAAGGAGGGAACATCCCTGGAGGAGGTGTATACATTTTATAATTATAATAGGATAAATGTGTTGATGATGGAGGGATGGGTGGAAACATACCTGAAGGCTCAAGTGGAGGATTGAAAGGTGTGGTAGATGGGGTGTTCGTTGGCAGCTCAGGGTGGGAATGGGTACAATAGATGCTCAGTATAGATCTAAGAGCACCCATACTCAGACCCATGCTAGTAGGTTGAGCATGAGTCAATTGTGGTTCAATTGAATGACCATTAAAAAAATTTATAATGAATATGAACATGATATTATATGTTATTCATAATAATAAAACTACAATTATTATACTCAATAAGGGAATTAGAGGTGGAAACCCATTCTCTCACATCCTTCAATCAAAATAAAATAATATCTTACTTTGATCTTCTTTAGTATCATTCATAATCTTCATAAGAATGGAATGTACATTATTTAAAAATAAATTTTACAATTCATTCATAAAAAATACAATTAAAATAATTCATAAGAAATGTCATGAAATGTTTTATAATAAATTATTTAAAACAATGTTATAAATTTTTCAAAACCCCATTTTAATCCTGGTTTTTTGAATTGAAATAAATTAAATTAAATTCAAAAAAAAACAAAAAAAAATACGAAAAAAACATATCATTACCATAAGAAAATAAATTAAAGTAATTACAGTAATACCAACCTAAGAAACCTATGTCATGGTAAACAAAATGAGCTATGAACATATATAGTTACGTATATATATTACCCACAACTATTTTTGGATCAACAAAAACTCTCAAAATAGGAAATTTTGAGTCATTAAATGAAATATTTTTTCAACACTAATGGGGGAATAATTGATATTAATTTCATCCTTAACATCATGGAGAATATATCTTGAGATTACTTCATTAATGATACAATAATCAGGTCTGATATGACCTTTTACAAAAAACACTTTTTTCATTAATGCCAAAATGTATGGTTCATTAGTAACCACAAATTGACTCATGTTAATAACGATGAATCCACAATCATCAATAAATGTACCATATCACTTAATTGAATCATCCCATTTAAATTTTATCATAGTGAATTAACCCTGAGTATAGTAATCCAATAAAAATATTTTCTTAACAAGTCCATAAAAAGATACTTTTTTATATCAAGGATGACTATCTGATGCACTTTAATAATAGTCTTTTGTAGTTGTTTTCATAACACCATATTGTTTTGTTCTCATTTTCATTGCTCGATTAGCTGTAAAAAAATTTACTCATTGATAATTAAATATTTTAATTAAAAAACCAAATAATTATGACCAATATCCAATGTACATTATTCATGATAAATTCCGGAAACAGGTAAACTTAGTACCGTAAATATATATTTATGAATAATACAATTAAATCAATATTTTTGTTTAATTTAATTATAGTAACGGTCATGCCTTTGATCTCAACCAAGAAGGAAACTCATGGCTATGAAAATCCTATGCCTTTCTCAAAGTCAATGATTGATGAACCCAACTTATAATTTTTTTATGTTCCCTACATAAAATGATATTTAAATTTTATGGCATATGTGAAATGACACAGTATGATATAACATAAAAATATTCAAATTAAATACATTATATAATAATAAAAATACTCTAAGTAAACAAAACTATGTGATGTGCCATATCCCACTCTTCAAGGCTCAATGTAGCCAATGTATATGACCTACAAATTACTAATGTTTGTGGAAGTGATGGAATTGAGGGATCAATTTCTACATATTTCTCATCTTTATTTCATATTTTCTATTTATGTCTTGCGATTACAATAGAAAAATACATTGAACAATAAGACATACATTCTTGATCTAGATAACCTCTCACAATGGAACATTTAGGTTTATTTTTGTCAGACATAAGGTTTCATTTTACACATATTTGTTTCAGTAAGATAAATCCACCGAAAATCAAGAGGTCCCCGAAGAAGTTTTTTAGTTGAAATATGAACTATTAAATGCAGCATGTAGGTGAAAAATGATGGAGGAAATTTTTTTCCAACTGACGCAAAATTAATGGCACCTTTTGCTGCATTTTTATCAAGAAATACTTTGATAAACTTTTGGCACAATTGTATCTAAAATATGTCACAAAAGGATCATTTTCACCATTACATTATTGGATAGAAACTTTTATATTTTTATTGGAATCAATTCATGAATCACTACCACAAAACTGGGTAAGGCGAGCGCCACCCCTTTATCAACACTAACGAAAAAGCGCTGAAAAAGGGGGGGCCTTTATCAGCGCTAAAAAAAGTACTGATAAAAGTACCCCTTTATCAGTGCTTTTTTGTAGTGCTGATAAAGTCCCCCCTTTATCAACGCTTTTTTTAGCACTGATAAAGGGACCCCCTTTATCAGCACTTGTTTAGTAGCGCTGATAAAGGGTCGAATTCAAAAAAAATTAAAAATATATTAATATAGTTATATAGTTATATTGATAAAAATATAATATATAACTTTTAAATATATTTTATATAAGTATAAATGTACATTTACACTTAATATACTTAATATATAAGATATTTAGTGAAAATGGATTCATAAAAAATTAAAAAAATATATTTTTAATTAATAATTTAATAATTATTATGGTGGAATAGTCATTTAATAACAATTTGAAGAATAAAAAATTTAAAAAAAAATCTTAAAGGATCCAAAATATGTTGAAAACGCAACTCAAACATCAAAGGTTCATAACTTTTTGATCCGGGAGTCCGTTTGAGCACTACCACATATCAAATTGAATCCTGCGATGAGCTCTACGTCGCAGTGACTCAGGGGAAACCCAGTCAAGTGTTTTTCGAGGCCAAAAGAGGCCCAGAAGGCCTCCAAAACTGAGTTTTTTGTCGGGGTACCCATATTTTTTTACATTTTGTGGATTTTCAGCTTCGTTTAAGGGGGTATTATTGGCTTTTTTTTTGGTGGGGACTGAATTTATTCAAAGTTATTACATTCATATTGATATTATGTATTTTAAATTTCATCCTTTTTTATAATGCACTGCTATTTAAAATCAAATATATAACTATATGTACAATTTTTTTATATATTCATACCTAAAAATTAAATTTTTCAAATAATTAATTAAACATATTTAAATATAAAATATATTATCTTTATATAAATAATAACTAATATCCATTTTATTTAAAATACCAATATATAAATATTTATATAACTACTATATATTAATATAACTATACATATATTAATATAACTATATGTATATATTAATATAACTATATACATATATTAATATAACTATATCTATATATTAATAAAACTATATATATTAATATTAATATATATTACTATAAAAATATATATAACTTAATATATATATATATATATATATATATAGAACAAATCAATATAGGGTAGTGGCAAAGGCTTTAGGTGCGCAGGGGGGAGGTCTCGAGATCAAATCTGGGTGGAGGCACAGTTGTGCGCGCAAGGATGATTTAAAGGGCTAGAACTCATAAAGGGTGTAGGCGATGTGGGAGGGCGCTGGAGGTGCAGGAAAGCGCTGATAAAGGGGGGCTCAAGCACTGTAAAAGGCCCCCCCGAGATTGACAGAATTTTTTTAATTTTTTTAATTTTTTAAAATTTTTTTTATTTTTATTAGCGCTATAGAAAAGAGCTGATGAAAGGGGTCATTTATCAGCGCTACAAAGAAAGCACTGATAAAAGACCCTTTTATCAGGGCTTCGTTTTAGCGCTGATAAAAGACCCCTTTTATCAGTACTTTTTTTAGCACTAATAAAAGTGGTCTTTATCAGCGCTTTTTGGAGCGCTGATAAAGGGGACCCCCCCCCCCCCTTTATCTTCGTTGGCTTTATCAGTGCTTTTCTAGCACTGATAAAGGCCATTTTTAGCACCGATAAAAGTTGTATTTGTAGTAGTGAATAAGAATGTTATAATCTTGAGTTTTCAGGAATTTTATTTACAAGTCCCTCCTATTAACTCAATTAGATGTGTTGATGAAATAGATATCAAGAACCTTGATAATCTCTATTACTTCCATAAATTTATTTTTCTAAAAATTCTTCATTACTTAAGAAGCACAAGTAACTTTACATTTGTTGTTATGTATACACATAGGATACAATTCAGTTTGAATACCCCATTCCAAAAAGTCTCAGTTAGATCAGAATACATCTTTGGTATTCCGCTAGATATGTAAAATAATTAAGATAAATATTTCACATATATTTTTCTCAATGTGATTTATGTAAAAAATCGCATAAATAATTGGTTGACCATAATGGAAACTCAAAAAAGATACTTATCTTTTTCCAAATGTATGTTTATGCATTTTTAACATTCTTTATCTTTTTAGATTTCATCTGACCTTTCCCTAATAAAATACTGAAATATTTCATTTCATTAAGAACATTTGTTCTTGAATTACATTGAGGTAGTTGTTCTGTGTCAACAGTATTATCAAACCTCTGGATATTCTTCCTGTATTGATGATCAATTGTAAAGAATAATTTATCTCCCATGGAACTAAAACTATTACAAGATTTAAGACTTCTCGATCTTGTATTATTATTACAAATATAATATGGTGGTTTTCCGTTCATGTTCCAAACATACATAATTTCATAATAAGGAAAATCATTTATAATCCATAGAAGGGAAGAACACATCTGAAATGTTTTTTAAGAAGAATCGAATGTGTGGACGTCCATATCTAAAAACTTTTTCTACTCTCTTATTAAATGATGCAAGTGGACATCTATATCATTTATAGGATCAAAAGTTGATGATATTTGCATACTAAATAAAGTTAAAGGTTTTTTCATACAGATAAATGGAGGGTGATTATAAATGTGAATAGAAATTGTCTACATACTATGTGCATTAAAAATATGATGAAATATATTAAAACCATAATAGGATAGATCCAACCTGACATTACACACCTCTGGTAAAAAAATCAAGATTTTTTGCCTCAAATTCCCACCATAATAATCCCTCTACAGTATAAAAAAATCCATAACTACCTTTAATTATCTCAGTATCATTTCATTTCATATTGTATGATATTTCTACAGACATTAAAATATTTTTAATCCTATGAATCAATGTAAAGTGCCACGTGACTTTTTTTAGCACATAAAATGGTTTTATGTATCACCCTTGGATTAAGGTATATTGACTTTTTTTATGCCTTTTATGTGTTTAAAGATCTTTGAATGACTTTGGAAGAGTTTGGGATGGTTTTGGAAAACATTGGAGGCCTTTTTAAGGCTACACGGTTTGAGCACAGTTATAAGAAACCAAGCGAGATGAACCATACGGGTAGTGGGGTATGCACGGCTTACATATGATTTTTCTAACTGTATAGGTTGGTCTATGTGAGGCACCCATTCGAGGTAGCATTAGGTGAATGGTTATTTCACGGTTCTTCTAACCCTATGAGATAAATGTGTAGCCAGTAAAAATGGTTTCCTTTTTAAATCAGGGATTAGTTAGGATTTCCCTAAAAACTACCAAACTCTCTCCCACTTGAGCCTCGCACTATATTTCCTCTTATCAAGGGTTATTAGTTCTCTCTCGGTCATTTTTGAATAAAATCTATGGTTTTTCGTAGTGTGGTTGAGACGATTCTTCTAGTGGTTTTGGTTACAATTCTTTTTTTTCTTGAAATTAATTGTGATAATGATGTGTGAATATTTTTGGAAATCCATTTGGTGATGATGTGGGGAAATTTGGGGAAATTTGGTTATGGTTACAAAAAATGGATTTTGTTGCGTGATTTTAAAATGTCGATTTTAAAATCGTTAGTGGCTGATTATAAAAAATTTGTTTTGAAATATTTTTTTCCATAAATATATCATTTACTGAAATGTGTTGGGTTATATAATGTTGGTTAAAAGGTTTTTTCAATAAAAGGGTTATTTATGGAAGTGAATTGGCATGTGATGAGAATGATTTGTCCCCATTGTATGGAATTGGTGCTTTGTGCTTGTTACTTGATTAAGTGTTATGGATTGTGTTGGTTGTGTGGAAGTGGGTGGGAATAATCACTATAAAAAGTGATGGATAGTGGTCAGAAGAACCACCATTATGGATTGTGGTCAAGAAGCACTACTAGTTTGCAATGTAGTGAATGGGTTGGACGAAAGCTCCACCGTTTTGAATTCCCTATTATGTGTTGTTTTGTAAGATAGAATTTTTTGTGATGATGTAAAATAGTGAAATGGATTATGGAATGGTTTTCTATCATTCCCTTAGGTTTCATATTTTGGGTAAGGGTGGCTTGGTAAGGTTGTGTTTGTCTTATTGGTAGTTTTTGAACTATTAATGTTGTATATAAACTACTTTATATAAATGTTCTAATGATTTTTTCGAGTGACGTGTGTAGGTAAGTCATTTGGGGAAATCCTCTAGAGTATTGTAACTCACCCATGCTTTGGAACTTGGGTGCTTTTGCAGATGTTGTATTCTGGGGCACAGGTAAGTGTAAAGCATCTCATTTTGCTAGCGGTTTATCATGATGCTTCAGATATGTTGTAGTTCTTAGAGTGTGGATTTTGGTGTGGAGCTAGGGATAGTGTCCTAGTTCCTTGGGTTCTTGTTGTGTACTCTTTTTCATTGTTCTGTGATTTTTGGTTTGGGGGTATTTGGCATGTGGGATTGTTATGGATTAGTTTGGTTTCCTTTTAGTAAGGTATGGATTTCCTTGTTTTGTCAACATACATCATGTAGATTATTGATAGTGGATTATTTGGTTTTTTGGTTTTACCTCAAGGAAAATTTGTTCCCCAATTTATCTCAAAGCCCACAAAATTTATTTCCATCATTTGGTGACTCGGGAACGGTGCATAAGGCCATGTACCATTCCTCCTCCTTCTCAAGCCAATGAGATAGGGCAGGTTGTTACATTTTCCATATGTATTTTCCTTCCATCGAGATATACCACAATCATTATAGACATTAAGGTTAGTTGTTTCCTCTAAAAAACTACAATCATTTAGACAAGACTAAATTTAATTAATAGAAGATATGAGGTGTTTAATTAACTTTCTTACCTTATAATGATTTGAGGAAATATTTACACCACCAAGAAGAAATTCCTTCAAAAAGGTAAGAATATAATCAATGGAATAATCTGAAATTCCATACATGGTATTTGAGGATATAAGAACATTAAAAATTCCAACTTAGTCCTTTTAGTACATTCCAAGAATACAGGAGTTCTGCCATCATCCATTAATTTTTTCACGCATTAAACATCCTTATATTCAGTCTTTTCCTTACATGTATTGATATCATTTTCTTCTTCTAAATGCATATTATCTCTCTCATGATGATGGAAAAATGAAAACAAATCAAATATCAAATTCTACATACAACTTCTTTCTTTCTGTTCATGAATAGTAGAAGATTGTATGGTCTCTTCATTGTGATACAAAAAAAATTGTTTGTTTTAAATCCATCTTCTGTTATATGGTAACGAACTTCTTACCAATGTAACCACGGTATTCCAAAATAATTATAACATGGACACTGTATACGACCTCCATCTAAAGAATTTTTAATAAAAAATATTAAAAAACATCAAAATTATTTTGAGACACATTTGAAATATCATCAGTATGATACATATAGCTTCTATACATTTTATTATAGGGAAAACAATTATGTTCTAATAAAAAATATAATCCATAATTATAGAATTACATACAACCATTTTTAATATGAAAGTCATCAAAGAAACTATGATTTCTTAAAAACAAAATTATATCCAAAATGTAATAAAGTAGATGGATGCCCAAAGATGAATGATATATGTAATGCAATAAAAAATTGAAAACATTAATTATCTCTAATTTAAACAGATTCATTTCAAATTCAAAATGTAATTATAATATTTAATAGATGTCATGAAAGGTATAAATTATATAACCATATTTGTTGAATAATAGAAAGTTCAGGTTTAATAAAAACACTTATATATTATTTGATTTATTTTGATATAAAAAGTTAAATAAAACATCTAAATACATTATCTAAATAATCATAAATAAACTTTTTAAAAATTATTTAAAAATAAAGAGGGGTCACAAAACTAGATAACAATGAGTAAGAAAAAGAATGAAAAACTTTTAAATATGTTTTACATTAATATACAATTCAATTAAAATAATAATTTAATATATAAAAATACCTAGAAAAAATCCATTCTCATATTTCCAAATATAATAATTTAACTATTTATTGTGTATTATAAATAAAGTGTATTCCCCTCACAGGCATAGTCTAAAAAATGACATGTCTGGAAGTGATTACCTATGAAAAAAATTTATCGACTATCTCCTCACAATTTGGGAATAATAAATAAACCTCTTATAATAAATAACAAAATTGTTAAATAATTTGATTCCAAATTAGTAATATCTAAAAACTAATAATAATAAATACCCAAATAAACACCATTAAAATAACTTCAAAAAACCTATATAAATAAAATTTAAAAAATCCCTTAATTTTGCTTTTCTAATAAGTGCACAATTTCAACCAATAATGAATAAATCCCTAGAATAATTTAATAAACAAAGTCCACCCATTGGTATGAATATACTAGCACCCCCATCATGAATATAAAATGAAAAACAAAACATCATCCTCAAATATACAAAAATGAAATACTAAAGGCTTATCCAGATTACAATTACTATAACTATACCCCAAAAATAATGCATCTCTAACAAAGAATCTTATTTCAAATAATCTAGAAGAATCATAACCTAGTTTTATCTTCGTTAGTTTTTTATATATAGATAAAATTCAACCTAATAATTAGTATAATAGAATAAGGATTTAGAATTGACTATCTAAGAAGATTAGAATCAGAAAAAAAAATATAAATATAGGAGAATGTTGGAGGAGGAGAGGCCATAGTTTTCACCTGGGTAAGGGAAACACAGATCAACATAGGATGTGGGATAAGCATCATGAAGGCTGAATGTTTGAGGGTTGGAGAGGGGAAATGATGGACCCTATCCCAATGGTTTTTAAAAAACAATCAGGATAGATTAGCTATATCCATGGTTTATATAAACTGTGGGTATAGACAGTATCCATGCATGCTATACTAATATTTTCTGTAAATCGTGGGTATAAATCTATGGGATAGATAATATTTCTGGTTGTGTTATGGAGTAAATATAACCCATTATTGTACTTTTTTCCACCATGTGATATTTTCTAGGAATTTATCCTTAACTCATGTTTATTTCATGTTATATGCCACATGTTTTATGATTCTAAGATCTTATGATACCATGTTCTTTATGTTATTCCCTCAAGTGATTACTCTTTGGCCTTATTTTTTATGATAACATAATATTCATTTGAATCAGAAGTTATGGTTCCTTATCATGGGTATTACCTTACTTGTATTTTTGTCTCACCCTTTTCTTTTATGTATTTTTCATGGTCATCCTTTTTAGTTTTAGGTCCTCAAATAGTTTTATGAGCACACTAAAGATAATAAAAATAAATATGATTTGATTTGATTTTAGTTATATTTTATGTACTAAATCTTATAAATACACTTGGACTCACGATCATTGGATTTTAATAAAATCATTTTTATGTTAAAAATGATTTAATCATATCTATAAAAGTCTTGGGTCACTATATTTATGATATGTAATAGTCAGCGAATCGTTCTTTGATTGTTTCTTCAAGTAAGGTTAGTAGTGGTTCAAATTATGATTTTAATTCTAAATCTTCTTATATTTTTAATTATGATAAATCTAATGTTAAATAGTTATGTGATTTATTTGATTAATTTCAAGTGGAAATAAAATATATTGATAAAATCTAGAAAATATGACTAAGGATTATAAGGTTTTTGAAGAATAATATATTATTTGGAAAAAGAAATTTTGAAAACATTAATTTATAATTTAGAAAAGGATATATATATTTTTCAAATTGATTTTTATAAACTAGAAAAGGATATTCATTGAGTGAAGAATTATGATTCTGGTACTAAAGATAAATATTTTGATGATTTTGAAATTATATAAAATTAAAATATTAATGTCAACATTGAGGTCTTATCTTTGAAAGAAATGTTATCTAAATTTACTATTGGATGTAAATCATTGGATGAATTTATGAGATCAAAATAAAATTCATAATCCAAACATAATGGTCTTGGTTATTATAATATATTACCTAAAATGTATAAGAATATATTTTTTACATGTAAAAATGTTGGAATCTCATATGTTTCTTTCTTTATAGGTGGATTACTTATCCATTATACTTCTGATTGTTCATTAAAATTTGTTCAATAATTTTTTCACACAAAGGATTATATTTATAAATCCAATTTTAATGTTATGATGATTAACTGTTCTATAGCACTGGTTCCTAAACATTCTATTTTAAATCCTATTTGACCAAAAAAAGTCTAGATTTTGAAGTAATTTTATATTATTTTATGAAAAGTATACATATTCATGTTGTCTCATCATACGGTATGTCGGTATTTATAACATCCCCCCTACTCATTTCCTTGATACGGAAAAAATACATTACTTCGCCTTAAAATAAATCCCTAATACATCAAAGGATGGAAATAAATGATAAGGTATTCATGAATTAGTGGGTGGAGATTTTCCATTTGAAAATGAGAAAAGTCAACTAAACATGCCATATCCAAGTAACCACTACCTAATGCATGATAATTTTATAAAATAACTCAATGTGATACCGTAAATATCAAAACCAAACTAAAAAAGAGTAATATTGTGGAATACTAAAATAAAAAAGTACCCAGTGGAAGAAATAACTATCAAAACCTAAATACTCCAAAAAAAATCACTAATCACCAAGAATGCTCCATGATCTAGTCCTTAATAGATCCCTAGTATCACAATTCACCACTAGAGAAGTGTGATACTTTACCTTTTTCCATGTCCTAATAAACAATATATCCCTGATCACCAGTGGTCCAAAACATGTGTGAGTAATGAAACTCAGTAGGCTTTCCCCAAATGACTTTCTTACACATTCCACTAGGATAGAACATGTTAGCACGTTTAAATAAAAAAATTATAATAAAACCGTTTAAAAAATTTCAAAAAATTATAAAAAATCCAAACAATTCCAAACCGAAATAGTTGTCTTTAAATAACTCATTTCTAGGGAATGCATTAAAATAAGTCATTTAACCATTTCCCAATTTCTATATTGGCATAACCCAATTAGTTTCTCATAATCACACAAACACACACACTTAACCACACAACCCCGCAAGATTGGTGTTACCATTTACAGTGGTGCATTCATTTCAATAACTCATCCCTTTGATGGTTATAGTTACATGACTATTATCCATCCCATTCAATCCATGCATAACCATTTATGACAACCACATTCCAATTAAACCATTTCCAAACCAATTAAATCATTTCAATAAAACCACACTTCTATTGAAAACCATAACAACTAACCCTTTCAATAAGACCAACTTTTATTAAAAACCCTTATTGCAATAAACCAATCCAAAAAAACCAAATGTTTATTAAAGAAAATATTACATGCATCCAAACCAAATAACCATTTTAAAAGAATAATTTCTAAATTATGTTATCAAAATCACCTTTTCCAAAACACACAGTTTTTTACAATACCATAAACTATCACCAAAGATGGTTTCTAACAATAAATTATATGTCAATTTGAAAATAAATTTTATATAAACAATCAATTTCAAATTGATATTTCTATTTCTACCACGATTAGTTAATATTAAATCCACCTATAGTGGAATTTATGGTGAAAACATATAATAACACTAACATGCCAATAAAATCGGGTTGAATTTCCCAAAACACTCTCTAGATCTCTTCCCTATTAGGAAAAAGTTTAAACTGTATGATTATTAGAATAAAATAACTTAGATAAATCTCTAGATGACTAGATCTAAGAAAATGAGAGAGAGAGAGAGAAGTATATCTAAGAAAAAACCTCCAAAAAACTTCCATAAAAGATAAATTTGCAAGGGAATACAACTTCAATGCACCAAGAAACACCTCCATATCACTCCCAATTTAATGATGAAGGGTTCCACAGACATTGAAAGGAATAATTTTAAGGTTAGGGGTGATTTTGTGGTAAAAATGGGGTTAAAAGTTAATCCAGACCTAGATCCACTTTTGTGGATCTTGATTTTAAATCATGCTCGGATAGTAAAAAAGTTTGGAAAACCATGCACCCACCATGACCTAGCCTCTGCCTCAAAAAAGACCTCACATGGTTGGCCCACAAAGTAAAACAAACCATACGCTAACCGTGAAAAAGGTGGATGTCTACCTTTTCAAAGTTTCTCCTTGGTGGATGCAAGGTTGAGAAATACTATGCACCTAAATGTGTGTCATCCCAGTAGACTTTGTTTCCCTATGAATAGTCTTCTGTAGTCATTTCATAGTTTCCAAAAACTGTGCATCAACCATGAACCATTTGAAAATCCCAATAAAAATACAAATGTCCTCTAAAACCTCCCAAAATTCACCCAAACACATTATATAATGAAAATAAACAAATGAAGATTTAATTACTTGAAGTCAGGGATTCTAAAACATGTTCTTTAAAATTTATATCATTTTGGGTGGTGATAATCTAATAAATGTTTTATTTCCTTTCTTGCACGAATGTTTTGGATATTTTTTCTAAAGATATTTTACTATATTTTAAAAATTACCTGAATATGAGATCATTTATTTTCATGTATATTTTAAGAAATTTTTTTCCACAATAATTTCAGGGGAGATTTATATTTTTTATATCATTATTTAATTTTGTGGTAGTTTTCTAAGATTCATATATTTTATTTTAGGAATAAAATGAGTTCAAAATTCAATAATTTTCAATAAATTATTTTAAAAATGATAATAAAATGAAATTATCAAATTTTTTTCTTTTGGATTAATTAAAAAAATGGGGAGAAATTTTGAAATTAATATTTTGTTTTTAATTATCAAAAATGGAGATATTTTTGGGGAGTCTCATGGGTACGTTAATTATTTTATGTTTTGATAATTAAAATGTCTCTTCATTTAATTTTTTTGTTCATTATAATTTATTTATTTTATTTATTTTATTATAAATATTTTTTTATGCATTCATCAATTATTTTTATTATTTCTATTATTCTTTATATCTATATTTTGTCAATTATTATTAAAAGTATTTTTTAAAAGTTTTTATTTACCCATATGTAGTACAAGAAAATATATGTTTACATTTATGTAAGGATTAAAAGCTTATTTTTACCCTTAAGTAATTTCCCTATACCCTTACACAAATTCTCTTATAACCTTACATGATCCATTTAAATTTTGAGTTACCTTTTTGGAAGCATTGGGTTTTTTACGTTACCCTTATGTGAGCCTACTCTTTCCATTATGAATGGATTTTAAAGTTTAGTTTACCTCCTGGAAACTAGTTTATACCATTATATTATGATATTAAGTTTCATTCTATATTTACGTGATGTGACTATATTACCCATACATAGTGTTTAATAAATAATAATTAACCATACATGATTCATATTTACCATTATCTAATTCTTAAAAAATCAGTTTTACACTTAACCAAGTACATGTTACCTTTATATAGATTATAAAAAATATATTTTACTCTAATCCAACCTTTTTAAATTATATTAAACATTTAAACATGAAATTAATCCAACCCTTGCATAGTTATTAGAATTTAGAAACCTTCTTTTTAGTTTATTTCACTATTTTCAATGTATTTTCTTTATCTACATGTTTTTTTTAATCATTAATTTCTTTAATGATTTTAAAAATTCATATTAATTATGGGGAATCTTTCTAAAGTGTTTTTACTTTTTAAATCATATTTATAAGATGATTAAATTTCTTCTCCATTGAAGAATAAATTTATAATATGAAACTCAAATAATTTTATTTTTTAATTTTGAGTTTATTGTTTTTATTTTTGTGTTTCCAAAATAATTTTGTAGTATAAATGTGATTTAAAATTTGTTTTATAGTGTTTAATGAAATATATTTAATGTTTTTATTATCTAATTTTTAATATGGAATGAAATTTTAAATTTAAATTTTGAATAATAATGATTGAATCTATGTGAGTTTTCTAAGATACCTATGACCTACTGTTATGAAAGTGTTTTGAAATATTTAATGAGGGAATTGAAATTATTTTGAATTGTTCAATTTTTTTCATTTCAAATTATAATCTCTCTCTCTCTCCTTGATAACTCTACAATATTATTATTTTCAATTTTCAATGGATCACTTGGATTTATTATGTTATTTCTATTTAAAGGGATCAAGGTAAGTAGGGATGAAAGTGATTGTATAGATATTATGATTATAAAATAGATAATATTAAAAAAATATTTATTGAAGAACTCTCCAGGTGGGATAAATCAATATCTACTTCATTCACCCTAAACAGAACAATTGTACATTTTTTGGAATGCCAGATGTATATTGTTCAATCATTTCAAAAGGCCTATATAAACTATGTCATCTAAATTGTTCTTTCAGAATCTATCCAAATGTATATCATTATTATAATATTTTATTTATATATATATATATATGAATATAATATTTTCACACAATAGGTTATACTATATCTAAATGGTATTCCTTTGGTTATTCTATATGACAAAAAATTAGTGGTTTTATTTTTATCAATTATAATATTCTTGGTTATATAAAAATAACTAAAAAGAATTACACATAGGTTAGGTATGATCCTTTTATAAAAGATGGGTTTTTTCTACTCCCACAGAATGATAGTTGGATTTGGGGATTATCCCATGTAAATGTTTTGGGTTGGGATTGATCACATTGTAAATGAATAGGTTTAGGTTTTTCCCTTGTAAAAGTACCTATCATACCTTAGTTGGATCCATAATCTATTGTTTGGGGTGTTTATAGTGGACTATTTCTATTAGATATAACCACTATAAAATTCCTTAGGTTCATCAGTTTATTTTCTCCCATAAATTCTTCACACATCCACCACTCTAATTCATTTCAAAAATATTTTTTAATATTTTTAAACCATGAAATTCCACAATTATTTTCAATAATGTTAAGGGGAGAAGCAGGAGCGGGGCCTGCCTTGGTGGTCTAGGGTTTCCCTGTCTCCATATCTCTCATATGTCCTCCCCCTTCTCTTCTTCCCCATTCTCACCTCCTATTCTGGGTTTGGCATGGTCTTGGGTTGGGCTGAGTGGCATTGATGGTGTCGTACAATGTTCATTTCGTCTACCCCGTGGTTTCGTGTCTTGTAATGGCCTCTAGTGCTCTATCGATGATGATTTACTTAACCTACCTTCGATAAAAATCAATATAATGATCTTTTCTCTTACCCCCACTATAGCCTCGCTAGCTTCTGGGTCGACTCAATTGGATCCCCCATCTATATAGTGGTTGGTATGTGCGTGTTACCATTTCTACTGTCATAACAAGGTAGATTCATCGTCTTCTTCTTAATTCATTACGAGGTTGAAAAGGGTGACCTCAACAACACTCAAGGATTGATGAGTTCCCTCTCTTGTACTCCCATCCATTAATGATGTCTACCCCTTGGGGTTCTGGTTTTGTATTCCATGGTCTTGTTCCCCCGTTATCTCATTCTCCTCTTCTCTTTTTGCATTACCCTTCGCATACACCCCCACTATGGACTAGTATGAAGGTTTCTTTGGAAAATTGGAATAGTTTTGGAGGATCAAATGATGCATGTTATGATCATGGAGGTTGTTGGGTTTAGTTTGAAGGTGGAATGTTGTCGTGCAAGCTTCCTTTTACCCTTGTTTTTTTTTGGTTTTTTATACCATTACATCCTCGGTTTCGGTTCAGAACTGTAGAGGTGCTCAATAGTGTGTTGGGTTGGTGGAGCTGGCCCCCAGTGGCATTCTATGGTGGTGGAAGATTCGTATGGTTAGTTAAGGTACGGGTGTATGATAGTCAGTTACAATAGGTGGCCTTGGGGGTGGTGTTGGTGTGACAGGGTTGCAACTTATGGTTTGGTGGATTCGAGGTGATCTTTCTGAATGTTCATGTTGATGGGTGATGTGGGCTCGTGTGGGACAGGGTTGATCTCGGTGTTTCCCTATACTTTTTCCTTATTTTGGAGAGGTTTAGGTCTAGGACTAGGTTCCTTGAGAGGCCTTCTTTTTCACTAATGTTTTTGGTTTTTTTTCGGTTATCACTAAACCAAAATCTGATTCTTATGAAAATAAAATAAAATTGTGAATTTTAATAAATTTAACAATTCTAGGAAAATAAAAATCACCCCCAGACCTCTTATGTAATTCTATCAACCATTAGGGCCAAAAAACAATTTCAACATGGTTAGAATTTTCATATATAAATAAACATGATCTTCCTCAAGTCGGTCTCGTATATGTATTCACAAATAAAAAACATAAATCACAATCCCAGCATCAAGGAACCACCATTTTGTTCTATAAAACCATATCATCCAAATCATAAACCATATACCCTTTTATCTCCACTAGGCTCCAAATATAAAACATTTACACATAAATGTAAAATGAGACAAAATGTTTTTATGTGTCTTGGAGGGATCATTCATTGAATGTGTATAAACTTAGTAGTCCATGAACAATAGTGTCCCTAACTAATATCCATACACATACCATTTTATGAAAAAAAACAATAACCAAAACACATTACAAAACTGACTCCACTTGATGTCACGACCTGTCCTTGTGGCCCGTGCCGTGACTACCCCAAGCCCACCTTCCATAGGCCAGGGGCTGGCGACTAGCACCAAGGCGTAATTCCTCGTAAAAAGGGAAGGCATTACCTTTGTAAAGTAAAAACACACCACAGAGCAAGCAATCAGAAGTAAACACTAAGTAAAAACTGGGTACAATAGTATGTGCGGAAAAGTAAGTGGGCCAGAATACAAACCCAAACTGGAAGTAAAGTATAACTGAAAAAGGGAGTACATCAACTGAAAAGTAAAGCCGCTACGGCGAGCCGTCCACTGGAAGTCCCACCTGAAGGGTGGGTATAGATAGCCTCCACAGCTCCTCGGGTCCAGTCATCTGCTCTGAGTACGTCCCACCCAATGTTCCACCTCCAGGTACCAACCTGCTCTGCAAGCCTCAACCATGATCAGTGTTGTCCATCATCTGCAACCAACACAACGTAGTGCGGGCATAGCCCATGCAGGGGTGAGTATAAGCTACTCAGTAGGGACCCCGAGACCCCTGAAGGTCTCCCAGAATCCACAAAGGATAATCCGCAAAGGAAATATACAATCAAGAAGTAAAATCCGATACTACTTAGGTATATTCCCATACATATACCTAAGTCATCAATTCCAGTTCGGCTCCAACATCCGAGCACAAGTCCGATCACATCCACACAGGATAGCACAACACAATCCACATAGGAAATCAACTCAGTCATATCGAAGATAATGATTTAAAGTTGAGATTCATCTCACACAGGTATACTTCATTGTAAGACGATAGAGATGATCAGATGTAACTACTGAATCATCTAAGCTGTCGAACCCACACAGGATCGATAGGTACTAACCCCTACAATGACCCACAAAGGATCGATAGGAACTAACCCCCGCAATGATGCACAAAGGATCGATAGGTACTAAACACCGCAATGACCCACAAAGGATCGATAGGTACTAACCCCCGCTATGACCCACAGAAGATCTTACCCACACAGGATCAGAAGGTGCTGGACCACAAAGGACCGCTGAGCACTGACCCACACAGGATCTAACCCACATAGGATTGGTAGCACTGATCCACGTAGGATCGCTGAGTGCTGTAGTCGTCGCCGTCGAATCCATGGAGGATTTCCGTACAGTCGTCATCGGCGTCGCAGTCGCAGCCAGCTCTAGGGTTCCCGCACACAGCAAGCTCGTCCGGGAGGGTCCGCTCCATGAGTCGAAGGGCTGATACATCAACTGACACGTAGTCTGTAGTTGATGTATCCAAAAGTTCTGTATTGCCAACAGGAACTCAACGTCACAGATGGCGCGTCAATCAGACGCCCGGTCTGTGAGTTATTGGCTTTTTCGTCCCAGGGGCCCGATTGGTCTTATGTCAAAACCAACCTGAACAAACTCCAACTTCGTCCAAACCTCGAGCGGAGTAAGCCAAAAGGTTTGTCTCACTAAGATTAATCCATCAAAGTCGACGGCATGTCAATCAGATGTCCGGAGCTCAAGATATAAGTGTTTTCGCTTCGAGGGCCCGGTTGGTTTCGTGTACGAAACAACCCGGACGAACCCAAAGTTCTCTAAAATCTTGAGTGTAAAATACCAAAACAACCATCCCGATCCAAGGATCGCATCGCAGCTGACGGTGCATCGATCGGAGGTCCGCAGCCCATGTTATGAGCAAAAGACCGAAAGAGGTCCAAAATTAGGGGGTTCGGGCCCGGTCCGACTCGGCCCGATACCCTCTGGGTCGGCCTGAACTGGGTTGAATCGACCCGGGTCCGGGTCCGGGCCGCTTGGGAGCGGCCCGGCCCAGCCTGGGTGCGCTCGTCCTGGCCCGCTTGGCGAGACGGCTCGGCCGAAACGGCCGAGCGAGGGGGGGGGGGGGTGCGCTGCCCCCCTGTTGTGATACTGCGGCCCCTATGTAGGGAGCCACTCCTACGGGCCAGCAGGGGGTTACGACCCCCGGCCCTTCACGGAAGCCGGCCGGCCTAGCTAGCCAGCTGTGCTGCTGCTGCGGGACCCCGCGGTCCCGCTCTACTGCTCCGGCGCTGGCGGCCGGAAGCCGGCCCCCACTCCCTGCTCCACCATGGCCAAAGGTCATGGCCTTGGTCCATCCGGCGCGAGGTGACGGCGTTGTGCCCCTCCGCCATGGCCCCGCTCCAACCGATGTCTCTTCCAGATTCTCCGGTGTGGCGCGACGGCGCCGCGACTTGTTCGACTTCAATGGAACGGTGTGACGGCGTCGCGCTTCTTCTCCCAAACTCATAGCTTCCGCGCTGTGCAACGGCACCGCACCGCTTTACACATGCCGCAACAAATCAAACAACCAAGGGGGGAGGAGGGTCGGCCATGCTCGTGTAGTCCGACCTCCTCCCATTATTGCGATATCAGGAAGCTCAAATAAGGATGATAAACAGCGATGGATGTAATTAGGAACAAACAATTAAAATAATCCTCCTACCTCGAGCGTAGTCGTCGAATGAGGTTTGTCGCGGAAATGGACGTCATGGAAGAAGGCTCTGTACACGTTGACGGAGATCGTTCGAGGAGGAACGGTGTCTCCCTACCTTTGACACGGGATGAAGGAATGAAAGGATGTGCTTCGGGTCGTCGATCTCTGAGGAAGGCGTCTCTCACCATATTCCGTTGTCAGAGGTCGGCATTCTTCGTCGGTGGCGGTGTGTTCTTCTCGTTCTTCGCATTATTCGATGAAGAGGAAGAACTTCAAGACATAGATCTTTTTCTCCCAATCCCCTCAAAACCCAACAAGTCTAATAAAATAAGAGTTGGTCTTATTTTATTTCTCAAGCCAAGCATTTTGAAATTCAAAAACGAATCAAAAAATTAATTGAATTAATTGCAACGTTTAAACTGCCCAATTAATAGAGGCGTTTAATATTTAATTAAACGCACGAGTTAACTTCACATAAAAATGGGGGGTGCGGGTGCGTTACCTTAATTAATAGGGGTTGAGGAAGTTGAAAGGGTGGGGCTCCGGTGGGCCCCACCACACTAATATTTTACCTAGTGGATTACTTAGGATGTGGGTCTCACTCAACAACTTAGCTTAGGTTAACACTTCCTTGAATAAAAATAAAATCTGTAGCAAAGTATTTTATTTTCTTCATTAGTTAACCCAATTAAGTAAAACTCCACCTAAGAAAACACAACTCTGGAAAAGGTGATTTTAAGCAATTATCGGCGCTGTGATTCCCTCGGTGTCCTTGGATTTCGATTCCGAGCACCAGTTCAAAAGTTAAGAAAACCCCTCTCGTTCATTCACTGAACGTACTCGAGCTAAACTTCGAAAAATGATTCCGGGAACACCGGGTCTCGGAATCAGGTGCCGTCAGAAACTACGTTCTTGTAAAATCCCAAATAAAATTAAGAAAAAAATTCCCTTGAATTTTACAGGTCTTTACACTTGAGCTCTACTATCCTCGAGTGATCCTTTACCCAACTTCACCTATGCTCGAGTGCAATGATACATCAATAGTTTATCATATTAGAAGTTCCCATGTCCTTCCAACCCATAACATACATTTTAGTTCATACACCATCAATAATTAATGAAATTGTCATAGGTCCACCGAGGATCCTCGATGGTATGTTTGTATCACATTTCACATGGTAGTCCCAATATATCTTCCAACATAAACAGAAACATTCTCTCATTCTATGATATCTCTCTTAGTCTTTCCCAAAATAAACTATGGTCTCCAATGGTGTATATTTCCTCTAAACCCATGATCAAAACCATCACCCCAAAGATAATTAAATACCAAGGTTATCACTGATATTGTGTCACTAAACCACCTCATAGGACCCATTATGTGTGAGAATGACCCCAATGAACATAACCTCATAGTGAACAAAAATCATCAATCACCTTGGACACACCACAATAGACCTCCATCTCCAATTTCTATAATGTTCAATGCCATAAACATATTATTAGTTATCCTTTTTACATATATTTTAGTTATCCACATTACCAATAGTCGTATTAGCCATGCCCAAAACATTCTCAAGGAACCACATCAGTAATTATTTCCCCTGAACCACCACTTTACGAAACAAAACATTAATTCCATCATGATATAAACCCAAAATATTCTAATAGAATACCATATCAAATAATATCCACTATTTTTCAAAGGAGACTTCCCTCAAGTAACTCTTAATGAAAATAAAATCCCCATGTAGTTATGTTCCCATACACACATACACAAACCTACCCATGTCTATTAATTACACATCACATATCCCATATATAAAAAAATAAAGTTCTTTGAACCACCAACTAAGTGTTTATATGACACCACATTCCAATATTCCCCAATATGATTATGCTTCAATTATAATAAGTATAGCAATTTATAAGAACATTAATTTTAGGGATTTACAATTTGAGATGAGGAAATTCAGATAAATATAGAAAATATATATACATATACTTCTATCCTTACCCATGTGTATTCCGTGTAATATAAGGAATAATAAATTGAATAGAATCGATTAAGATATCTGATAAATTAAGAAGGAATGAGTGAAAATTAAAACTAGGTAAGCCTCATCTATTCTATAAAAAAACATTTTCCTCTTTTATAGGAATATTCTCTATTTAATGTTTCATTTTTTATCATTTTATGTAAGGTTTAAAAAAATTACATCATTTTAATTTTTCGATAATCATTGTGAACCTTACATATGTGAAAGTTACACTTATGTATAAAGAAGTAACTTTTACATATTCAGGGTATACTTTTGTGTTTCAAACCATTTAGAAAAATTAAATCTTTCGTATCGACTTAGATTTTTTTTAAACTTTTAATAACGTTATTCTTATATATTAAAAACATACCATTATGTATTATATTTTCCAAATTTCAAGAAATCTATTGCAACTTTTAGAAACACCCAAAATTAATCTAGAAATCCCCAAGAATAATAATTCTACGGAAAATATTTCAAAAAATTCATATAAACTATATTCCACTCTAAAATATAACTGGTACCAATTTCCATTAATATTTAACCCCCAAAGACTAGTTTGACGCACAAGACTCATTCCTCTGCCTACAATGAAACCCAAAACACCTCTAAAGGGCTAAAAATCACATGTTCAACCTAATATGTGACCTGAACTACCACTATGAAATAATTATGACCTTACTATGGGAGTCCTCATAACCTTGTAGTAAGCATTCAAAAATGTTTCCCACCTTACTATCAGATAAAATATTTTTCCCTCATGAGATAGAGGAGCCCACAAAAAGAATTTATGTTAAAGGAGATGATTTGATACGCTCATATCTTGGAAAATATTTTTTCCTTCCATGGTATTATTAGTTGTTAATATGTTCAGGTCAGTACATTGGAACCATCCAAAATAATTTCTATTTCCATTTAGAATGTACATATTGTGGAATAAGTGAAATATCCTAGGTATTTTCACCGACAGTTATATTGCAGGGGGATCATATAATATATTATGATTTTAAAATAATAATATGTTCAATATTATATAGGACATGCATCCCCAAGCATTACCACTGTGAATTATTATTATTTAAATATAACTATTATAACCGAGACTTTGAATTGATGAATATGAATAGAAATAAATACATCATTATATATACATATATATTTGTGTAAAATTCCTTATCATTACAAAATAGTTAATTATTTTTTAGGAAATAAACACTTAATTTTTAGTAATGTTATTTATGATTCAAAAATACATTATCTTCAAAAATGGTATTTATTTCTTTTTGTGAGTGACTAATATAATTAATTTCATCGAATTTTAAAAATTATATTTGATAAAAATTATATCATTTCTCCCATCGTCATATTAAAACCTTATTAGGATTAAATTTGGATCTATTTTATTATTAATTTTTTAATGTATAATGAAAAATGTCAATTTTATAGAAAACTTATTACCTTTTTAAGAATTTTAAATGTCTCATTTGGCTTTGAAATAGCTTCAAAATTTCATTAGTTTATTTTTAATAAAATGTCAAATTTATTTAATTTAAATAAAAATTATGGTTAATTTTGGAATAAATACAATTTTATACATAGTATTCATTTTTATAGGTAATTGTTTTTCACATTTTAAGGGTTCATTTTAAAATCAATTTTTACCACTTATAGGGATTTAATTTGATAAACATGTCCAATATTGTAAATTTTCATTTCCAAAAAAATGGTCATACTATACTTTTTGGTCATGAATAATAGTTAAAATGGTAAAATTTATAACAATGGTAAATGTTATACCCCATGATTTCAATGTACATTATCTCTTTAAATAATTTAATAACTTCCACTACATGCAATTTCGATTTCGAGCGCATCACGACTTACCAAACGAGTTGTTCAAAAAGTGGTTATGAATAGTATTAACTACATCTTGAATTTTATATTATCCATATAATTTTAAAATCCATATTATGTGTTTCTAATACATAATATAAGAACAAATTCAATTCTTTACATAAAGGAAGAATTTTTCAGAAAATTCAATTTTACCGACTTTTAATCGAAAACCCTTTTTAAATCTAATATTTAACACTTTTATATATTTAATTTGACTAAATAAACTTCTCCTTTATAATTGGGACTTAAAAATTTAGTTTCGATTAATTTTTGGTGTTTTCTAATAAATTTCAAATTTTGGTGAATAATGAAAAATACAATATTATAATTGGAAACAAATTTTTTAATCAAAATTATTTATTGTGTTAAATTGCACATTTCAATGGTTTGGAAGTAAAATTTGATTATGTTTTAATCATTTATAACAATTTAGGTCATTTTATGTAATTTCACATATAAATTTGATATAAACACATGTAAATCTTTTGATAGTTTATACTTTCAAAAACACGCTTTTTGGTTTCAAAAATGGGAATTAATATTATATTAATTAATGTCAAATCAATATTTGGAATTTGGTAAAACTGAATTCATTTTTGAATTCTAAATATCGAAATTTTCTTTGGGTGAATTTTTGGTATTTTCCTGAAAACTTGCAATCTTTGATGAATAGTGAAAAACACTACGTTATTGTTTAAAATGAAACTTTTTATTTAAATAATTATTTATTTTATTTTAATTTATTTTAATTCAAAAGAGATATATAATAACTATATAAGTTTAATATAGTTCATTGGATTCATTTTATAAGAAAATTAGATGTATAAAATTTTAATGAAATTTTTAATGTCTTTTACATACCTTCTTGGCTCATTTGCAAATTTGCATAAAACGTAATTTTACCACATCTGTGAATTGAATTTAAAAAATATGAGGGATATGTTATAAATAAATAAGAAAAATTTGTTTCAATAAGATAAATTTTTTTTGGTGAATAGTAACTTTTGACATTTATTTACCACGATTAAAAGTAAATTGGGTAATTAAAGGTAAAATTGATATTATAATTACCCTAACACATGTACGAATTATATTGGATAACTATATTTCTACCAAAAACAACCTTAGTAATATAATATGATCCTTTTGGTCCACATGGATTATATTAAGACATTAATTATTATTTTATTTTAAGAAGTGTTAAAAGTGTTAAATTCAATGTTTAATAACTAAAACAGTTTTAATATAGGGACATACATGAGATAATTTTCAATATAAATATTCAGTATAAATCTAAGAAGATTTACTATATCAGGGTATTTTATTTATAATTTTTATACATTAAATAATAAAATTTATTTATGACACAATGATGATGTAGTAATTACCATATTAATTCAAGATTAAAATAATTGATATTATAAATATTAAAATAAATTTAAATTGAGACTCATGATGAATTAAACTAATTTTTTTGGTTAATATAACATTTTATTATTGATTAAATGAATTGTTTTCATATAAATCATATTTTTTTGAATTTCAGAAAAAACCAAACACTAAATAGTGTCAAAATTGACGTAAATGAATTTTTAAAACAAATAATACATTATTAAATGATATAATATTCTTAAAAATCTATGTTTTCAGAAAAGTACTTATAAATGGTTATATATATCAATAATGAACCACTTGGTGTTCTCTTGGATTTTTATAGTATGTTTATTAACAATTTGTTATAATAATACAATATGACATGGTAAAAGTTAATATGTTTAACTAAAAGTTAAATCTAAAAGATAAGGTTAATATTGTGACATAAACCTGTCTATAACCTATTGGTTAAGAGTTTGTAGACCTATATCTTACTTATCTTCGAAATAAATCATTTTGGAGCCATTATAAACTGAATATTAATGTATAATAAATTAATCTTTTAATCTTTTCCTATAGTGGCCCTCAACTCTCTTATAAAAGGGTATTTCACCTTCTCTCAAAATCACACCTTCAAGGCCATTTGGAACGGCCAACCTAAACCCAAATATCCTCACAACATCCCTCACTTTAACCTATAGACCTTATAATGAGCTTAAATCCAACCTAAATAGCCCTTTTGTTCAAATCAGAAGGAAACACCCAAAGAAGAGGTAATAATTTCATCTCCTCTTTCAATGTTCTTTTCTTCTTCCAATTTATATTTTTTTATTATTTCCATACCAAAAAAATAACTCAAGTACCTTATAAAAAATGTGATGTTATTTTAAATATGGTACATCCATATTCATTTTTCTATCCATCATATGAATGATAATTTCACCTTGTGTGCGTATGTACGGCTTACCGTCTCTACGTTGTGGAGTAATTTGTTATTAAACACTATGTTATCTGGATACATACAATGATGAGTAATATGTATATAAATAATGAAAATAATATGATAATTTCTCTTTCAATTTAATATACCATCCAATTTCACACCATTTAATCATTAAAAAATTATATAGTTGTTCATGTGTACGTATGGCTTACCGTCTCCACAATGCGATGAGATTCATTTCCATGTTCACCATTCAATGATTATTATAAAAATATATATTATTATAAAGTATTTAATATATGAAATAATAATTCTACTGGAGATATATCTATATATATTATAATGCATGTACTTACATATATCTTATTCACTTACTTCCATTCAGTACTATATGAAAACAGAAACAGCGTTTATGCATACGTACTGCCTACCGTCTCCATAAACGGTGTTTTTCATTTCATATATCTATCTATTATAAATATTTATATTCTAAATATATATGATATATAAATCATGTTTTATATTCTGTAATTATTTAAATTATGTTCTAAGTGATATGATCAAAAATAACATGTTAAAACATGTATGATTAACAAAGTGATTATGACCTACAATGTTAATTTAACGTGGAAATTATTATTAAATGTGTAGTATAAATTCATAAATGAATCATGTATGATATAATAATTATTAATATTGTTTTGGTATAATTTAATAACATACTATGGTGATTATACAGGATGCTAAACGTACCCTCTACTAATAGAAAGTACATGGTAAGGGTTAATTCCTCAATCTCATTTTTATCCGAGATTGTTTATATGTTTGTTTTTACTAGTACCTATTTATTTTCCATGTCCATGTTGAATAAAAAAATTCAAAATGATTATTTTTAAGGTAATCATAAACAAAAACATCCTTTTAAATGTTTTAAATATTTATTTTCTAATTTTTTTTCATTAATGTCCATGTTTTCAAATTAGTTTTAAGGATTTATTTATATGGACCTAAATGGTTTTAAATGTTAATTCTTTTAAAAAGTTTCAAATTGGTATTGTACACTATGATTAAAAAATTTCATTTAAATTTCTTCCTTTATAAATTGTGTGAATTTTAAATGATTTCATGAAATTTGGGTATTTCACTCTAAGATTTTTACTAATCATTTTCTACAATATCAACATCCTTTAGTGGATATTATTATTGATTGAGTTGATTTATCATAATACAATACTCTATATTGTATTGAATGAGTTATGATATGTTTTAATTTATATGTAATATATTTAAACCATTCATGGTTTATAGATAATGTATTGACATTTAATATGCTAGTTTTAATATGAGTGTTTATGTTATGTTTCAAAATTTTCATATGAGGAATGCAGTGGACTTAGTAAGTGATAGGTGGATCCAGTAATAGCTCATCGATTCATAGGTAGGTCTGATAAGGAAAATTATATTCCTGGCATAAGGCCTTGAAAGAAAATATGTGTAGTCTTGGCATGAGTCCTTGACTATGTGGTAATGATGTCCGGCGTTAGGCATTCCCTCATTATGAAATTAGTTATTACATGTGATTATTTGACTAGTAGAATATCCTTGTGCATGTTTATATGGTGATGTTTGATTTATTTTTTCCCTTAATATGTTCAAGATTATGTTTAAAACCCTATTTTTTATTACATATCTTGACTTAAAAGTTTATAGCTTCCGCTAAATTATTTACCCTTACTGATCATCTGAGATCACCCCTTTCTTAGGTTTTTTTCCCAGGATTCTGAGAACTGTATTGTGTTTGATATGAAGGTTTAAGATAATGGAATAATAGTGTTCTTAATGAATTATTTATGTTGTATTTTATGTTTTAATGTGTAATGTAATGTTCATGTATATAATCTATTTTTCAAGAATTCTAAACTAATCGGACATTCGGGACTTGATTCATTGTAATTATGCCAATGTATTAAAATAATGCACCGGCTCTGGGTAACTGGGGTCCGAGAGTTACAGTTTGTATCAGAGGATGATTATTACAAACCATAGAAACTATATTAATAAAAACTCTGAATAGATAGTATTTCCCTAAGATAGACTTTGAGGATTAGTATAGAAGAACATCCTAGAATTTTGGCAATGTAGAGATTTTGTTTATTTTCTAACAAATACATCCATGTCTTGATACGAGCAGGTAGAGGAGGATCTGGCACAGATGTAACTATGAGTGAAAACTCTGACAAGTAGTTTCGGGCTTGACCTAGGGTATCCTGGTACACGACAACAGTTCTTGCTGCACTCTTGGTTACAACACTCTCGGGGGATATACTTAGGATAATTCACATTTTCATTATAAACCATTATGAAGGATTTAGGGATAAATACTTGCTCAAAGAAAACATTTTTTATGATTATAGACTATATGCATAATCTTTTCAATTTACATTAGGTATCTTACACATTGGAATTATGCATTTCGATTCATAAACAAACCTAGTGAATTCCATTGCTTAGAAATGGAACCAAGAAGAAGGAAAAAGATCTCAAGCAATATGCATGATCCAAAGAGTAAGAAGGATCATATATTTTATGGTATTAAGCCAACATTTAGATGTAAAATAGGCTCCCACATATTCTCATCATATGAAGAAAAAGTGTCATGTGTTAATAAGATAAGTAACGAATTCTATTAGTATTTTGGCTATGAAGGGAAGCAAGAGAGGAAAATGATGGTAGAAAGAAATATGGATAAATGGAAGAGTCGAAAGAAGGATTTTCTTATATGTGATAACTGTGGAAAGAATCACCTTGATAAATTATTGAATAGAATAGGATTATGTTATATATTGTAAAGAAAAAGGACACCAAGTACGTGATTCCAAGGGTATAAAAAAGGTTTCAAATGTACAATGCTTCATCTACAAGGAGTTGGTATACTACGTAAATCAATGTAAAAATCATCAGAGTATGCCCCAAATGATTCTATTGGATAATAATGATGTTATGATACTACCACAGATAAAGAGTAATGACTAGTGTTCTTATTTTTTTATTACAGAATTATTTCTTTTGAGTGTGGAATCAATGATGTTCTGGTTTTATGAATTATGGAAATAAATAAGGATTGTAATATAGTACTATTTCATTGAGGATTTGAGATTATATGGTTCTAATAAAAGTATCTCAATAGCATGTTAATCATTTTGGAAAATACATGGTTGAAGTAAAGATAAACCTTAGTATGGTTCTGATACTGAGGTAGTGATTTTGGAATAAGATTTGACTGATTTGGACAAATTACATTCTATATTCTTGACTACTTTGAAACTAATTAATTGTTTTCTTATACCATTATTGTTGTAGTTTAAAAAAAAATTGGATATAAGGATTATATCCAGTATTATATAAGGAATAAAGAATATTGAATGTAATAAATATAGTTTTATGATAATTCAGGGTGTTACTGTGTTTTAAAAGAATACATGATGAAGTTATTCACATGTTATTACGTGGAAAAAAGATCTTCATTGTGTTTACCTTTCTTATAAATTTTGGACTGTGAGTTTGGACAGAAGTATTTTTGATAAATTTAAAGGTTTAAATTTATTAATTTTGACATTGGATACTATTTTTAAGGTTAAATAATGTCTTAAGAATATTTTTGTATTGTTATTAAAAAGATAACCCGAAGGTCGGGCGACAACCTGTTGCGTCCGGCAAGGCTGTAAGACTTGAACCCACAACTGAAGGGTGACAAGGGTACATCCCCTACCAATGGCTTATGTGATGTCCTAGTATATATAATATAATTTTTTTATAATATTCTGACAAATGAATTATAAATTTATTATTTTCGTAAACCTATACGATTAGGATAAGTCAAATATTTTTGAATTATAATATCTTTTGGAGTGAAGGATGAGTTGTGGTAAGAATTAGATGAAGGATGAAACTATACTTGTCGAGTATATTTTTTCCTCTTATTCTATGAATAAATTATTTTTTCTACTTTATAGAAGGGATCTAAAAAAAATGTGTTATCCTAATACCTTATGTTTTGTTTAACTGGTGATATTTTAAATCAACATAGATTAATGGCATTGAGGACCTAAATTTTACAGATGTTTTAAATTGTTGACCTCAATCATTCCCTATAAATATTTAAATTTCGCTGCAATTATATGTCTCTAATTTCCACAAATTTTCTCCAAATCGAGATCATAATTTAGTGGTGTCTTTTTCATTTCGCATTCCCTCTTATTAAGACTAGATTTTTTTAACCCAATTTCTGATGTGGCTTTTCCAAAAATGTATTATTCTATTTTTAACTTTATATTTTCGATGAAAAATTTGAAATTTTGAGGATTCAGTTTATTGAAGTAGGGGAGAATGTAACACCCCAATATTTTATAGTACATTATCTCTTAATGTAATTTAATAACTTGCACTACACGCAACATCGAGTTCAAGCACACCACAACTTACCAAACTGGACGTTGAAAAAATGGTTATGAAGAGTATTAACTACATTTTGAATTTTATATACTTTATATATTTTTAACATCCATATTATATGTTTCTTAGACATACTATAAGAACAAAATCATTTTTCAGATAAAGGAAGTATTTTTCAAAAATTGCAATTTTACCACCTTTTAATAGTGAACCCTTTTTAAATCCAGTATTTGACACTTTAATATATTCTATTGGGGAAAATAAACTTATTCTTTAGAATAGGGACATAAAAATTTGGGTTTGATAACTTTTTGGTGTTTTTCTGATAACATTCATATTTTGGTGAATAGTGAAAAATACTAAATTTTAATTGAAAACATATTTTTTAATCAAAGTAATTTATAGTGTTAAATTAAAAATTTAAAAGTTTTTTAAGTGTAATTAGATTATATTTTTATCATTTAATACAATTTAGGTCATTATAAGTCATTTCACATTTAAATTTGACATAAATACTTGTCAATCTTTTAATGCTTTTACTTTTTAAAAACAAACTTTTTTGTTTTGACAATGGGAATTAATTTTTAATTAATTAATGAAACTTCTATGTTTTTAATTTTGTGAAATAGAATTAATTTTTTAATTCATAATATCAAAATTATCTTACGGTGAATTTTTGGTATTTTTCTGAAAACTTTAAATTTTTTATGTATAATAAAAAACATTGTGTTATTGTTTAAAACTGAATTTATATTTAAATGATTATTTACATTATTAAAATTTATTTTAAGTAAAAATATATATATAATACCTATATAATTTCAATATAATTCATTGGAGTCATTTTATAATAAAATTAGATGTATAAAATTTTATTGAACTTTTTAACATATTTTACCCACATTCTAGGCACTTTTGCAAATTTGCATATAACGTAATTTTACCACTTCTGTGTATTGAATTTACAAAATCTGAAAGATACGGTTGACATCAGTAAGTAAAATTTTTTTCAATAAGATGAAATTTTTTTTGGTAAATAGTAACTTTTGACTTTTATTTACCACGGTTAAAAGTAAATAGGGTAATTAAATATAAAAATGTTATTATAATTACACTAACACATTTCCTAATTATATTGTATAAGTGTATCTAAACCAAAACCAACCTTATGAATAAAATACGATCCTTTTGGTCCACTTGGATTAGAGTAGTACATTTATTATTATTTTACTTTAATAGTAGTTAAAAGTGTTAAATTCAATGTTTTATAAATAAACAATTTTTAATATTGGGTTATACAAAAAATAATTTAGACTATAAATATTCATTAGAAATATGAAAATATTTTCAATATCTTGGTAATTTATTTATTATTTCTAGACATTAAATAATTAAATTTATTTTTAACACAATGTTGATGTAGTAATTACCATATTAATGCATAATTAAAATAATAGATATTATAAATATTAAAATAAATGTAAATTGAGACTTATGATGAATTCCACTATTTTTTTAGGTTAATATGACATGTTAGTGTTGAATTAATAAAATTTTTTCAAATAAATAATATTGTTATGACTTTCCCAAAAACCAAATACTAAATAGTGTCAAAATTGGCAAAAATGAATTTTTAAAACAAATACTATATTATTAAATGATATAATATTCCTAAAAATATCTGGTTTGGAAACGGACTTATATAAAGTTATATATATCCATAATGTAACACTTGGGTTTATTTTGGATTTTTATAGTATTTTTGTAAATCATTTATTTTAATAATACAAGAGGACATGGTAAAAGTTAAACTATCTAACTAAGAGCTAAATCTACTAGAAAAGGTTAATATGGTGACCTAAACCTATCTATAACCTATTGATTATGATTTTTTAGACCTATCCCTACCATATCCTTGAATTAAATCATTTTTATCCATTTGAAACCGAATATGATTGTATAATAAATTAATATTTTACACTTTTCCTATAATGACCCTCACCTCTCTTATAAAAAGGATCTTCCTCTTCTTTCAAAATCACACATCCAAAGACATTTGGCTCAGCCAACCCCAGCCCAAATCTACTCCCAACTTCCCTCACTTCAAACTAGAGGCATTTCCTTAAGAATAAAGCCATCCTATAGATCCCTTTTTATCAAATCAAAAGGAAACACCCAAAGAATATGTAATAATTCCATCCCCTCTTTCAAATTTCATTTCTTCTTCCACATTATCTTTCTTTGTTATTTCCATACAAAAATAATAACTCCAGTACCTTCTATATACTGTGATGTTATTGTAAATATAGTTCAACCATATTTATTATTATATCTACCCTATGAATGGTGATGTCACCATGAGTGCGTACGTACGGCTTACCGTCTTCACGCCGTAGTGTAATTTGTTATTCAAAACTATATTATTTGGATAGATATAATGATGAGTAATATGTATATAAATATTAAAAATAACATGTTAATTTCTCTATAAAATAAATATACCATCCAATTAAACACCTTTTACTCATTAAAGAAATGATATCATTGCCCGTGTGAATGTACGGCTTACCGTCTTTACGAAGCGATTAGATTTCTTTCCACATTCACCATTCAATGATGATTATAAAGAATATATATTATTATGTAATATATGAAATAATAATGCTACTATAGATATATATATTTATAAATATATATATCTGTTTGTGTGTGTGTGTGTTTGTGTGTGTGTGTGCTTACATGTATCTTATTCACTTACTTTTGTTCAATACGATATTAAAATGGAAACAACGATTATGCGTATGTACGACCTACTGTCTCCATAAATGGTGTTTTCCATTTCATATATCAATCTATTATAAATATTTATATTCTAAATATTTATGATATATAAATCATGCTTTATATTATGTTATTATTTAAATCATCATCTAAGTGATACGATCAAGAATAACAAGTTAAAACACGTATGATATAGAAAGCGATTACTACATGAAATGTTAATTTTACACAGAAATTATTATTAAATGGGTCATATAAATTCATAAATGAATCTTGTATGATATCATAAATATTAATATGGTTTTGGTATAATTCAATAACATACTATAGTGATTATATAGGAGGTTAAACGTACCATCGAATAAAATAACGTACAAGGTAAGGGTTAATTCCTCAGTCTCATTATTATCTGAGATTGTATAAGTGTATGTTTATACTAGGAAATATTTATTATTCATGTCTATATTTCATAAAAAAAATTCAAATGTATTATTTTGAAGGTACTCTTTAACAAAAACATCTTTTTAATTGTTTTAAATATTTATTCTTCAAAATATTTATCATTAATGTCTATGTTTTGAAAATGGTTTTAAGGATTAATTTATATGGACATGAATTTTTTTAAATGTTAATTCTTTTTAAAATAATAAAAGTCATATGGGACACTTTGAACAAAAAAAATCTTTTAAATGTATTCCTTTATAAATTGTGTGTCTTTTAAATTATTTCCTAAAAAAAGGGTATTTCACTCAAACAGTTTAATGACCATTTTCAGTTATATCAGCATACTTTACTGGATATTATTCTTGATTGAGGTTGATTAAGTATAATACAATATTATATATTTTATTGAATGAGTTATGATATTTTTTACTGTGGATTTGATATTTTTATACCATTCATGGTTTATGCATTATGTAATGACATTTCGTATGCTATTTTGAATATGAATATTTTTGTTATATTTCAACATTTTCATATCAGGAATGCAGTTTACTTAGTAAGTGACGTGCGAAGCCTTATACAGCTCCTTGATGAATCGGTAGGTCTCGTAAGACAAATAACATACATGGAACAAGGCCTTGAGAAAAATTTTATTTGTAGTATTGGCGTGCGTCCTTGACTATGTGGTAATGATGTTTGGTGTTAGGTATTCCCTCATTATGAAATTAGTTATTAAATGTGATTATTTTACAAGTAGAATATCCATGGGAATGTTTATATGGTGATATTTGATTTATGTTTTACATATTATGTTCAAAATTTTGTTTAAAAATGATGTTTTTTTATTACAGATTTTGACATAAACATCTATAGCTTTCGATAAATTATTTACACTTATTAATTATTTGATCTCACACCTTTCTTATATTTTGATTTCCCGGGATTCCGAGAAGTGTATTATGTTTGATATGTAGGATTAAGCTAAGGGAAAATGGTGTTCTCAATGGATTATTTAAATTGTGTATTATGTATGAATTTATAATGTAACTTTCATGTATGTAATATATTTTCCAATACTACTAAACTGATCAGTATTTCGGGACTTGATTCCTTGTAGTCATGCCAATGTACGAAAATAATGCACCAGCTCTAGGTAACTGGGGTCGGGACATTATATTAAATGGTAAAATGAGATAAAATATGTTAAAACTATATAATAAGGCTTCAAAATCATCCATATACAAACTTATATTTCATTGGATGAGTTTAATTCTATTAAACATTTCATATATTAGAAGATATATAATGTTGGTTCCATTTTTCTTTGATAATGACAGTTGTATTATTTTATGTGAAGGAAAATCCAAAAATGTCACTTTCTTGCTTTTAAAATCTACAATTTCTTTTGAAAAGGATAAAAACTTGTTATGAATGGTTATAATGGTTTATTTTAAATATTAAAAAAATTATGATCATAATTTGTTTTTAAATTTTGTGATGAGAAAATTAAATTAATTGTTTACACAATGCTGGCATTATGCTCGTGCAAGGAGTAGAAAATTAATGTAATGAGTTTAAAATATCTAAAAGTAATATTTTTTGGGTAATTTATTGGGTTTAAATAATTTTTATAAAAATTATAATGCATTATTAATTTGTTAAAGATTTATATGGTAATTAAATTACTATGTGCATTTTTTAACAGTCAAATTATGTTAATAGTCCCAAAATTGACATTAAGGGTATTTTATGTTAAATTATATTTTATTAAATGGTTTAAAATTCATAAAAATATTATATTTAGAAAATGTAATGTGAAATGGTCTATAATATAAACTATTTTCCTCTTATGTGTTTCTTTTCATTTTATAATAACTTTTTTTCCCTCAATGAGTAAAAACATTGATATCATGGTAATCATTACAATGGTTAATGGGGGTTAAAACTAATATAAAAGGGTTTAAAATAACCTATTGTTTTACCAATTTAATTATATGATGTTATTTTGATTTATAATCATTATATCTTATAAATGTTTCAATATTTTTCCTCCTAAACATGAAATGTAATTTATATTAATTTATTAAAATAAGTACCTACAATGGTTCCCCTCTCCTCTCTTATATAAGGACACAATATATCCTCTATTATACGCACATATTGAGCCACTAATCTGGTGATACCCCTAAAAATAACTTCTTTACTACCTTATATATATTCTATAGGTTCTTTTTTTCTTATAATACAATCTCTAGGTTCTTTAATGTGAGATCCCAATGACGCCCTTCAAAAAGATTGTAATCATCTTAATCGAGCATTTTAATTTTACTTATTCTTATAAATCATTAAATTATATAATAACCATTCCATTATAAAGACATAAATATCTCTCAAATATTTACATGTTATTATGTCAATTTAATAACCTTATTCATCTCCTTTTCCAGTAAATGATAAATAATACTGTCATTTGTGTGTGTGGGAGAACTACCGCCACACAAACGGATGAATTTTCATCACCTTTAATAGATTATTATTATGATGTATTTAATTTATTTATATTATATTAATTAATTATTCATTTTTTTAATATAATATATCATCTATCTTCATACAATTTCTAACATTAAAACTAGAACCATCACTTGTGCATAATTTAAACTGTCGTCTCCACAGAGCATTGTACTTTATTTTTCAAAAACATTCTCTCATATATGGTCATGGGGAATTTTTTAATTACAATATTTTATGTTTATGATATCATATTGTTTATATAAAGATAATATTTTACTTTAGTTCTTCATTTTACATATAATTAATGGTAAAAACAATGATTTTTTGTGTGTGATGACTATCTCTTCACAAGCTGATGTATTATGTTTTTCATAATCAATTATCATGGATGAGTATAAAATTTTATTTAATACCTTAAAATTATAATTATTTCATTATTATTATTCTCTATATAATGGAATAATGGCCCGTTTGACAGTGGTAAACCAACAAATGTCATTTGGAAATTATAAACCAAACATCCTTAAAACACCCGATATGAAATTAACTAAGTAAATAATTAAATATATCATTGAAATAGATGAAATAAATGTTTTACTAAAATATATTAAACCATGAAAATTTTATTAGAAAATTATATAATTAATATGTGTTTATTATATAGGATTTAAATGACATATATAGTATGTTTGGACTCAATGTAAGGAGTTTTTTAATTCTATTTCTTTAAATTGGGTTATAAAACATTATAATTAACTTTGTTATGCCATGATAATACATTAATTGATATCTAAATTAGTTTTTGTTTTATTTAAAATTATTTTACTTTTATTTCCATATTTTCACATAATCATTTCATGGATTAATTATCACTTCAATTTTTATGACCTCTGTTAGGATTTTCTATGTCTAAAACTAATTTTCATGAGACATGTTTCATGTTGTGAACCATGATTTATTTTATGGTGTACTTATTTCCCTGTGAATGAATTTTGAACAATTAATTCATGGAATTTATAGCTCTATATCATTATCATTCTTTTAATGGATTTTTATTCAAAATTTAACAAATTAGTAAATGATTTATTTTAAAATGTCATTTATTTTTGGGATTGATTAGATTCAAGGTTCATTTGTAGGAAATTGTTTAACCATAATTCTTCAAGAAAAACTATATTCTACCCCTCAAGGTATTTCTAATGTTAACATGATTTATTTTAATTTGTCCCTCTTTGGAAAGATTTGTAGTACATTTTTTGGGAAAACCCAACCTCGTCTATCTTTTTATCTAGGAATATTTTCTCATCCATGTCCATTATATTTAAAATGTTTTCAATAAATTTATATTCTATAAAAAATGATTATTTATTGAATTTTTTAACTATATTTCATTCTCTTTATAAGTTATTAAGATGAACAAAATCATTTTTTAAACATAGTACTTATGGTTTTTACCAAAATTAAGTAAGGGATATTTCATTTATCAATTACCAAAGGAGTGAATTTTTCCACCATCATAACTATTATTTTATTCGATGTTTCCTTTAAAATTTACCCCCGGCTATTTTCAATGAAAATAAAATTCTTAAAATTTTCGTAATTTTTTCTCATAAAATTATAAAAATGAAAATATTATTTTTCCCTTTTTTCCTATAAATTTCATAAATGTTATTCGAAATTCATTTTTTATTTGTGTAAATTCACTTCATTATTTTCATATATAACAATGGGAATATGTTCAAATGATATCACTATTATTATTTATACGTATGGCTTACTATTATTTTAAAGTGATTGTCATGGAATCAATCTCTTTTCCCTGGGTTAATCAATCTCAAAAGAAATTATAGTTTTTTCATGCGTGTTATGATGAAAAGTGAAAGTTTCTAAATGTTTTATTCATTATATAGTACTTTTAAATATATTTGGATGATTGAGAGGTGGTACTATTATAAACTAGCGGTTTATTGTTGCATTCTAAAACAAGGATAGGCATTTTCATTATAAACCAAGGATGGGTGGGTGTGTTATATCCCTTTAATGCATTGGGTATTGTGATTCAGTTAATTATTTTAAGTTAATCATAAGATAATACAACTTTTACTAAATATGATTATCTCCTAAGAGAGTAAATATTAAACTACTGTATGTTACCCATATAATAATGCTAGAATTAACATTTTTATGTAATTCTATGGTGAATGTTTAATTTTACAAGTTATCACCATAGTTTCTTTATGCATTTAATAGGTTCAATTGTTTCTTTTTAACTAGGATTATTTTTATATAGATCAATATTGTTGAATATTATAAACCTCATATATTTTTTAAATATTTATTCTAAGTCTCATTGTTTATGTTCTATATTTTTATAGGTATGAATTCTCTTATTTTTTTCTCAAGAACTTGGAATATGTTCTAATACACTTATGAAAATATTATTATCAATAAATATAATATTTTTTTAATGATTATTCTTACCCTTACTAAGGGTTTGAGCTTACTATTTTAATGTTTTATATTTCCCCAGGTTATAAATAATTATGTTAAATGAATTTTGTTTATAAAAATTTCATGTGTGAAGAATGTTATGTGATATGTTGAAGAGTTATTGTGATATAAGAAACGTAGGGTGTTGTAGGAAAAATTATAACATTAATACATGCGTTTTGTTAGGTAAGAGTTTTTTATCATTATATAAAATAGTAGACATAAATGTTCATTGGTTATGTAAGTGATCTCATATTTCCTTTTGATGTTATAATCATGGATAGATAAAATTGGGTCATGTTTATTAGTTTCAAATCTAGAATTTAAATATTATCTTTCATCATTGAAGTAGGGAGTCCTGGTTCAAGGCTTTAATAATTAGTATTAGAGAATAGTTTAGATAATTTTAGATATTAGTATGTTTTCATATAAGGTTAAAATAAGAGTTATGGATAAAATAATGGGTTTATAAGTTTAAAATTGTTCGTCAGTTTAAAGGAATATATACCCCTTTTATGTTTTAAATGAGGATATTTTAATTTGATTAATGATATTTTGGGATATTTTTTATTTGTTAATGGTATATGTAACCCTTAGGTTTAACATGAAAGATTATTTTTGAAGAATGGTACTCTATTTTTTGGATATCTAAGTTTCAACTTATGAGATGAACATTTAGGATAAAAAATTCTTGAATGATGAGGTTATTTTGGTTATTTTGGAAATAGGTTTATTTATTTATGGAAAGATCTATGTTTAGACTTTGGTGTTGTTGTAGAAATTTTTTAAATTAAATGTATTATTTCTTTATCGGAAGGTTGTTTCATTTTGGATATTATCATACCATCTTCTAAAAATTTCAGATTGAATAAATAAAATAGTATTATATTTTTATCATTTTCTATATCCAATTATCTACTATAATTTGATACATTATGTATAAGAAAATTCCTTATGTATACTAATCACTTGGAAAATATTATGATATAGAGGTGGACACTTGTAAAAACATGCTATCTAAGGACAAAATTTTGTTTCTAAATTTGAAAAAAATAAAATAAATTTATTTTCCAATTTTCTTAGTTTTGATAATAAAATAATCCCTTATATGTTGAAAATTTTCATTGTTTACAACTATTTTTGGTGAATTGATGGTCTTTGTTCTATGTTATTAATTCCTAATTTTATTATTATTATCTTTCTCAATATCACATTCTATATCAATACCATTTTTATTCGTACATTAATTTTTTATTATATGTCCATATTTTAACTTCCAACTAATGTTATCATATTTGGAAACCATGTTATATATTATTTTTTAAGACATTAATATTTCCCATGACCTCTTTTCTAATGGTATTTTTATGAATCCCTTTTACTATGTGGGTTTACAACAATGGATTTTCAAATATTAAACCCTTAAATTTCTAATATAAAGGTCAAATTTCAAGGAAAAAAATAATTTAAGTATGGGGGGAGGGATAATATAAGACATTGATATTTTAAAATAATACTTTTTTCAATAGCGCACATGACACAAAACACTAAGATTTATCTACTATGAAATATTATTATTTTAATTTGATCATTATAACATAGTCATATAATTGGAGGATTTAAAAATAAGTACCCAAATTATGATATATATATATATATAACTGTTATAATAAACACAAATTTATTTAATAATATTTATAAAATAAAAACACAATTTTTAGGTAAATACATTTTTTACTTTGAAAATATACTTTATTCAAAAACAGTTTTTATAGTTTTCTATAAGAAAATGTTAAAATTAAATTCTTCCAATTTTACATATATTATATTAAATAAATTATATAAATTTTTTATCATAAAATAAAAATTTTCTTAAATATAAATTTTGAGATTGTTTAGAAAAATATTCATTTTTTAGTGAATGGTGAAAAATTATGATTTTATAGAAAACTATATTTTCTTCTTAAGTATTTAAACCAATCATTTTTTAAAATTGGTTTTAAAATTTAATCATCTAATTTATGTTGAAAATAATCCAATTATATTTATTGGAATCGGTATTATTCTTAATTTTGGTATAAAACATTATACTTAAAAAGCATTTTTTCAGGAAAACTATATTTAATTGCGTTTTGTAGGTTTATTATAAAAGTAAATTCTACCAATTTTAGGGAGTTAATTTAATAAAATGTATGAAATATTATTAATAATAAATAATAAATTTGGTAAATATTTCACCTTATTTTTTGGACATAATGAATAGAAAACATGCAAATATATATCACCTTGGTAAAGTGTAAAATTGGTTAAGCGGGGTTAAAACTCTATACTAAGACTTCCAAATCTTCTGTAAACTTTTTATAATTCATTGGATTTGTATAATTCTATCACCCAATTCATATATTAATCAATATGGTATTTTTGTTCCATTTTACTTTGAAAAAGTATTTAATATTATTTAAAGTAAGGGAAAGTACAAAAAATGTCTCATTATAGATTTTAATATCTAATTTTTGACATGGATAAAAAAAATTATGAATTGATATAAAAGAATATTTTTATTATTAATAAAAAATTTGTGATGGTAATTTTTTAAATTTATAGTGATGGAATAATTACATAAAATGTACATGCAACTCTAACGTCGTGCTTGTGCAAGAAGTAGAGAAACCATGTAATTGATTTTAGGAACCCTAAAAGTAATATTTTTTCATAATTTATTATGTTCCAATAATTTAAAAGAAAAATAGAATTTATTTTTTATTTTTTATTATTTTATATTAAAATTAATTTTTTGTGCTTATTTTTAAAAAATTCTAATTATAGGTATAGTTCCTAAAATGAAATTAATGGTATTTTACGAAAAATAATAATTTATTATATAATATAAAGTTCAAAAAATATCATAATTGGATATTTTAATTTTATATTATAGTTAATATCAATAATTTCATCTATTAGGTCAATTTTCATTTCATATCAACTTTCTTAACAAATAAAGAGAAAAAAACATAGATATCACAGTAATCATCAAAAGGGTTAATAGTGGTAAAAAAATTAAATAAAGTAAAAACATCACCAAAACAGTTTAAATTTTATTTTATGATACTTTTTAAAACATATAATAATCATATATTTTAATTGTTTCAATTTGGTTCCAAAGAAACTTTAAAATTAATTTATATAAATTTAATACGTAATGTAATTCCAAACATGCCCCTCTACTCTCTTATATAACGACAGCATAAATACTCTCTTCCTCGCACTTATTGAGAAAATTATCTTTACCAAAACCTGGATAAATTTTTTATTAAATTTATTATATTCTTTATAGATGTTTTTTTCTTCTTAATAGACCATCCCAGTGCCCCTAAGGAGAGATCCAAGGGATTTTCTTCAAAGAGGAGGTAATCACCTCATCTGGGTATTTTCATTTTACATCTTCTTCTACCTATTAAATTCTCTCCTAACTATTAAAATATATTAATATTAGTTTCTCCCAAATAATAATATTTTATTATATTTATTTAAAAATAATATTCATAACATTTTCTATCTAATGGGAATAAAACCTCCATTCGTGTGATCATATAGACTACCGCCTCATGAACCGATGAATATTGATCATCATCACCACCTTTTATGGATGGTTATTATGGTGAATTTAATATATATAATTGATAATAATTAAAAAATTATTATTATTTAAATATAATATATCTTCTATCTACATACCAATTCAATCTTTAAAAATAGAATCATCACATGTGCGTGTGTACGAACTACCATCTGCACGTTGAGATATACTTCATTTTTCAAATAAAAACCTATCATGGATTTTCATGGGGGTGAATTTAATGAATTTATTTCATATTTATAATATTATAATGTTTTCTAAAGATAATATTTTATTTTATTTCTATATTATCATACAAATGAAAAGTTAAAGTGTCATTTGGGTATATGTGTGGACAACTGCCTCACGAGTTGATGTATTTTAATTATTGTAACTAATTTTAATTAATGACTCTAAAATTGTATTTGATATATTAAAATGAAAATTATTTCATGATTATTATTGTATATATGCTTGAATAGTTACCCCCTTGACCATATTCAACCTACTAATTTCATTTTTAAATTATAAACCAAACGTCCTAAGAACACATAACATGAAATTAACCAATTAAGTAAAAAATTATTTCATTAAAATAAATTAAATAAAATTTTTGATGATAAATTAATACTCCTATAAAATGATATAAAACATGAAAATAATTAATATAATATTTTTATATCAGATTTAAAGGACATACATATGATTTTTAGACTCTTGGTAATGGGCTTCTTAACTTAATTTTTGTTCAATAGATTAAACACTTATACAATGACTTTTTTATTTCATGATAATGTGTGAATTGATATCTAAATTTTTTTATAATATATTTAGACTGGTATCATGTGGACTTAAAAATATTCACATAATAATTTCATGGATTAATTATAACTTTAAATACTATTATATTTGCAAGTATTTTGTTTTTCTCAATCACATTTTCTTATGATATTATTCAAGTTGTAGACCATTATGTGTTTGTATGGTTTAAATAATACCACATGAATGAATTTTTACATATTAATTCACATAATTCATGGTATTTAAATATCTATATCATATTCTTAATTTAAATGACTTTTTATTTGAAAATTTTCAAAGTGGTAAAGGATGTATGTTACAATCTCATTTATTTTCAGGATTTTTATCATTCAATGTTCCTTTGGTAGAAATTGAATGATATATGTTTCATAAAACACACTTATATTCTAAAAAATTGGTTAATTCATAGTTTTACACAATTTCCTTTTATTTTACTATAATGTTTTACTACATAAGATCAAAATAATATTTTTTAAGTAAAAGTATATTATATATCTTATTTTGGTCGGGGATATTTTTTCTTCCATATCAATGATTTAAAAATGTTTTCAAGACTTTTATTTTATATGATGAAATTATTTTTTAAATTTATTTATAATATATTTTAATTTTAAAAATGTTTTAAAAGGAATATTTTTATCATTTTCCAGACATGGTAATTTTGGTTTTTATCAAATGTCTTAAAGGGGTCTTTGTTTAAACATTTTCCAAATGAATGATTTTTTAGACCATGAAAACTATTATTTTATTTGATATTCCTATTAAATTTACTATGGTTATCTTTAATAATAATATTTTTTTTCAATATTCTTAAAATATTTACTTAACAATTTATAAAAATAAAATGATATTTGACCCTTTTTCATTGAAATTTATTAATTTTTCTTTTAATTATATTTTCTATATATAGAAATATCCTACATTTTTTTAATATGATCTAATAGGGATATGTTCCAATGATTCAACACCTATTCTTTGTATGGATTAGTTGTGAATGTTTTAAATTGATTTTTATGAAACTGGTTTCTTTTTCTTTGTTCATTCAAGATAAAAAAATGATGGTTGTTTCCAAGAGTGTTATATTGAAAAGTGAATGAATCTAAATATTTGGTTTATTCTATGTTATTGGGAAATATGTATGGATGGTGGATGGTTGGTTTTATTATATACTAAGGATGTGTGGTTACGTTATAAAAAAATATGGGTGGTTACATTATAAACCAAATACAGGTGGGTTTGTTATATCCCTTTAATAAATTGGGTAGTGTGTCTAAGTTATATTTTTTAAGTTACACATAATATATTACTAATTTTACTACATGTGATTTGATATTAATCGATTATAGAGTTAACTATTGTAAGTTTATCTTATGTGGATATTCGAATAATAATATTTAGGTGATTCCATGATGAATTTTTGATGTTCCAAGTTATCATCACAGTTTATTTATTCTCTTAATATGTTTTATGGTTTTCGCGATAATGGATTATTTTAACATGGGACATTATTTTCGTCTCTTCCAGATCACATATTTTTTAAATTCAATATACCATGTCTCATTATTTATGTTCCATGTTTTGAAGGGTATTAATTCTATTATGTTTGGCTTGTGAACTTTGAATTTTTTTCTCATAACCTTATGTATATATTATTCTCAATGAAAATATTTTGTTTTTAATGCCAATTTTTATAGTGACTAAATATTTGGGCTCAACCTTCTCATATTTACCATTTCATCGGGTTATAAGGAATGATACTAAATGAATATTTTCTATAAATTTTTCATGTTTAAATAATTTAATAGGACATGTAGAGGACTTAATATGATATAAATAAATCATGGAATATTAGAAAAAAATATCAATTGATGACATGGGTATTACTATGTAATAGTTTTCCCAAATTATCTAAAACTATAAACCTAAATTTATTTTGGTAATTTAAGTGATATAATATTTCATTTTGATATTGTAGTTATGGATTATTAAAATTGGGAAAAAATTATTTTGTTAATAAAATAATGTAAAGAGTCTATATTCAAAATCGGATCTCGGAGTGTCGGTTCAATGTTTTCATAGATGTCACCTAGCATGCAAGTCCATCGACCAATTAAATAAGAAGATCCACATTATCTCAAAAAAATGAGCTTCAAAAAACCATGTCCATATCAAATATTAATCAGATAAGAGTTGATTCACACCTCGACCATGATATTTCTTTTAATAAATTATTTTATTATATCATAACATTTTGAAGGATGTATGAGATGAGTTCTTGATATACATTTTTTTTTGTTTTGGTGGTTTCGATTTGTTTTTTGGACCTATCCATAGTTAGTTTACATTGTTTTGGGAGAAAAAATGTAGCTCATTGATTGAAACGGTGTTTCCAGTTAGTTGTTTTCATGTACAGTTTTTCGTACACGGTTTATCTGAAAACATGCGAGGAAAATGAGTTACCATGAATCCTTATTTGGGTGATTAAGACATGATGCACAACTTGCGTACGGTTAGAGAAAACCATTCTTCAATATTGTGAGGGGCACTATCTTTTTTATAGAATTGGTTTTCATGGTTATCGTAGGGTTTCTAAAACCATGTGTTCATCCTATTAGTGGTTGGTTGTCTTTCTAGTTGGGTGTGTAGGTTCCAGGCACAGCTAAAGTGAGTTGGTTGGTGTTCCCAAATTTAATTTCTTCTATTAACAATTATCAATACAATATCTTTCACAATAATAAAATTTCAGATCATTAAAATAGAACAAAGAATCAAATAAAGGAAGGGATTCCTAGAAACATAGAGAGGATCATCATATGTTGGTTATAATTAATTTAATTAAAATACAAGAATTAATTTGATGGAATTCTCTCTTTGATGATATTTTTAATCATGATCCAATGTGATATGATATTGTGTCATAAAATCTAAGTGTAGGATTCCTATAGCAGTGACCCACATGTGTTCCATGTGTCATTGTATGTCGTTGAAGGGATCTCTAGGTTCTAGCGTGGAAGATTCTTCACTTCTGATGTCTGCCTTCGATCGCCTTGAGAACTGATTGTAAAGCGATCTCCTTGATCTGGTGGAGGAGGATCTCTCTCGTAGCATGAGAGCATTCTTGGATGAAAATAATTCTCTCTTGTCTTGAAAGCATCCTCTAGATATATTTTGGACAACCCCAAAAATGGATAGTCTAATGAGAATTATATAGTTTTAATTTTAATTACTTGGAACAATAAAATGAATTAATTATCTCAAAGAATTTATTCGTTTCATTTAATAATTAGTAAGACCCTATTCTAATAATAATGGTTGAGTATTGTTAAAACTAGATATAGACCCAATGAATTACACCTAATTTTATTTAATTAAAAAAATAATATTATTTCTCAAAAATCCCTATAGATATTACATGGCCAGTATATTAGTATACATGGCGTGTACTTTTTTTCCGTTTTCATTATTTCCTCCACCACATTTATTAAACCTTGAATAATGGATATTTATTTCTCAAATAAATATTAGGTCATTACTCACTAATAAATATTTTATTTCTCCCACAATATATTCTCTCGAATAAATAGTGTCAAAATAAATACGATTAGGCATCCTTGAATAATTTTTAAACCACTATTGGGAAAAATCGTTATTAAAATTGTTAACATAATATTTATCTGATATACTCAGACACACTTAGTGTGTAACCCTCTAGGCCTCTTTCTCATTGGAATTAGGCTGAGCCTACCTAAATTCCATGGTTAGCCTCTAGCAACACGCCTAGGCCCCCATAGTGAATGAAGTTCACACCGCAATGACATGTCATCTCCAACGAATGCTTACCATGTAATGTAATTCCTTTCTCTCGGTATCTCGAATCAAGCATGTTTCATGCTAGTGGCATTAACCCATGTGTTTGATTATTCTTTATTCGACTTTCCATAATTGAACTTGCCCATTCCTCACCAAGGCCATGGAATTATTTATGCTATATCAATTCCATCAAAGGGAAAGAGATATTAACTCGTGTTATGAAATAGAAGGGACAAATCCTTTCTCAAATTATCTATTAATGTTGTATTACTAGTGACACAAACACTATATCCTACCTCAATGTGAATAGTGTGTCATCGCCATTTTCTTCAATACATCTAAGCACGTGAGTTTTACTACCCATTAATAATAATCATAATCTCTATGGACCAATAAACATTTCTGCAGATAAGAACATCCAATGACACTATGAAATGTGGATTTTCAACTAGTGGGTCTGGTTCCCATAATATCTTCCTAGATATTACCAAGGGAGAACACAAAGGTAATGTTCCTCAAAGTGTAATGAGTATTTTCCCCTAATGGACTATATTATTTTTGTCCCTCAAATAACATCATTTGGCTATAGAACATATGTTCAATAATAGTGTTATGGAACTTCTGTGTTCTCATCATAGTAATGATCCACTATGACCTTTTAGTGATACATCTATCCTTAGGAAATTATCACATGAATTATCATGCATAAGAAAAATCAAGATGTGATAATGTATTTATTAATGAATAATGTACATAGTAGTTGGTTCTAGGCCACCAACTCCAAAAGACTTCCACATGGACTAGATCCAACTTCTAACAACATTTAACCTTCTATATCTCACATGATATTCATGATTCTACTAAGATAGGCCTTTAATCATGGGAACTACCACATTCTATTCCGTGGAAACTCTCCTCACTACAATTTCACCCCTTTTATATAAATCCCTCAAGAGGTGATACTTCCAGAGTATGTTCTTTGTCCTTTGACTTGACCTTAGTTATTTTGCAAGAGCCACCGCTGTAGTATTATCACAATATAATGTGATAGGATTTTTACTATTATGAACCACATCAAGATCCTCGACAAATTTTGGAATCCATATATCTTCTTTGGATGCATAAAAAGATACTATATATTCAAACTTCTGAGTAGAATCGGAGACAACTAGTTTATTTGAACTCTTTCAACTCACAGCTCCTACATTGATATAAAAAACATATCAATATTTTGACTTCAAATAGTTTTGATCTATTTTAAAAATATAATTAGCATAACCTCTGATGAAATCCTCCAAATCTCCTCCAAACACTAGGAACATATCCTTAGTTCTTCACTGATACTTAAGGATAGTCTTAACAGCAGTTCAATGTTGTTCTCTAGGATCTGCTTGATATCTTTCTACTGTGCTTAGTGAAAAGGTAACATCAAGCATGGTACATAACATGGTATACATGACGGATCCAATAACTGAAGCGTATGGAATCTTAATCATTCTATATTTCTCCTGTTGTTTTTAAGGACACATTTTATTAGAAATATGTAGGTCATTTGACACTGGAACCAATCCCCTCTTGGATTTTTCCATACTAAATCTCTTTAGTATCTGGTAAATGTATGTACCCTGAATTAGTCCATGAATCCTCTTAGATCTATCATGAATGATCATGATCCTGATAATGTAGGTTACTTCACCCGAGTCCGTCATTGTGAAACACTTGTTCAACCAGTCCTTAACTAACTATAAGACAAGTGCATAGTTTCTAATAATAAATATTCCATCAACATATACTACTAGGATTATGACTGTATTCCTATTAAACAGATTATAAACACATGGATCACATTCATTCTTAATGAAACAAAATTTCTTTATAGATTCATCAAATTTAATGTTCCATGACCTGGATGCTTATTATAATTCATAAATGGATTTTAGCATCTTGAAAACCAATTTGGCTTCACCTGGTGTCGTAAACCCTTCTATTGAGAGGGTTTCATCATAGTCAATTACTTGATGCTGTCTAAATCATTTATCCACTATCCTTTCTTTATAGGTGCTAACATGACCTTATATGTCTAGTTTTCTCTTGAATACCAATTTTCATCAAATAATATTTATATCAACTGGCTCATCGACCAGAACCTAGACTTGGATCTGATATGTAAAATCCATCTTTGAATTCATAGCTTCTAGCCATCTTACATCTTATGAGCTTTCAACTTATTTTATGTAGGAGAGATTTTAATCATTGTCTAACAACAATGATTCACCATCCTCGGTGACAAGGAAAATAAATCTCTCTAATTCCCTTACCTCTATTGAGCTCCAACACAATACTTGCATTTCTGGAACCTCTTCCACGAGGACCTATGAAACTTGTTCATGTACCAACTCATGTGTATCTTGAACAGCAACTTCCTTAAAGTCAATATTTCTCAGACTATCCTTTTTCATGATGTTCTACCTCTCATGAAATATGGTTTATCTGATGATAGTCATTTTATTTTTCTTAAGTTTTATATAGTTTATATCCTCTTGTTTCCATGGGATATCCTATAAAGATACACATAATGCCCGGGGGAGCTAGTTTGTAGCCGGAGAAGGACATAACAAATTCTCCGCATCCCCACACATGTGTGTGAAACAAAATGTGTTTCTTTCCATTCCATAACATGGATGGAATTCAATTTCCCACCTTAGTTGGTACTTAGTTTAATATGTATGATGCAGTTTGTAAGGAATAACCCCAAAAGGATAATAGATGATCTGCATGACTCATCATCGACCTCACCATGTCCAAAAAGGTGTGGTTCCCCCTTTCACTAACACCATTACACTGTGGTGTATAAGGAGGAGTGAGATGAGATATAATACCAGACTCCCATAGAATATTGATGAACTCTTGGTTTAGATATTCTCCACCTCGATCTGATAGAAGCTTCTTTATCTTCTTACCAAGCTTATTCTCTACTTTATTCTTGAATTCCTTAAATATCTCTAAGGATTATGTCTTATACCTAATTAAGTAGATATATTCATATCTACTCAAATAATCCATACATGTAATGATGTTATAATATCCACCTCTAGATTCTACTAGAAATGGTCCACACACATCTATGTGCACCAATCCTATAAGCTTTGTAGCCCTTTCACCCTGTCCACTCAAAGGTGTGCTGGTCATTTTACCTTGTAAACAAGTGTGACATCTATCAAGTGGTTTTAGCTTAGTAGAGTCTAAATAACCATTCTGGCTGAGCTTTTTCAACTACTTCTCATCTTCATGACCAAGACGGTGATGCCACAACTAGGTGTTGTATGAGTCATGTGAATTTGTTCCATTGTCAACTAAAAACACTTGGTTTTGGTAATTTAATACATACAAATCATTTTTCAAATGCACCATACCATAACATATGTTGTTCTTGTAAAAGTAACAACCCTTATTTCCAAATTTGAAAATAAATCCATCCATATCCTAACAAGATACAGAAATTATGTTCATAGTAACACTGGGTACATAATAATGTTAGGTCAGATTGACTATGAAAATAACACAAGAGGGGGGTGAATTGTGTCTTTTAAAAATATTCCTCAATTCTATCTTAACATAACAGTAGACACAACTTGAGAGGCTTCTGTAACAGATAATATACAGTGGATAGAACAGAAAACAGAATAAAGAAATTTATAGTGGTTCGGGGAATGAATATCCCCTAGTCCACTCCACCAATCACCCTCTCTACGGGCTTGGTGAATTTCACTAGTAAGGTCCTCTTATCATAATACAATTCCACAACTGAGTACAGTAATTTGTCACCCTTACAACAAATACATTATAAAACAGAGTCTTCTGATTGTTTATAAAAGAGAACAGAAATCCATAGCTTAGTGCGAGAAGCTGATACTCCACCATGACTGAATACGAGTAGCCGATACTCGCGATAAAATATGTTTGTTTTAAAAAAAACAAATTCATCTCACAATTGCAGCAACACGCAACTGATAAAAGATGCATCTTTTTCTTAAAAAATAATAAACCTTAAAGGATTTTTGAATAGATCCGGTTGCATAGAAGATCTTTGAATCTTTAAGAATAACAACAAAAACAGAGTGACATATCCACAAAAATAAAAAGATATCTTTTTGATGAAGTTCATGTTACTGTGATACTTGAACATTGTAGAATTGAAAAATAAAATCACAGAAGATTGGTTAATTTCATAAACCAGAGAGTCATCTCTCTTTTTAGATGAAAACTCAGAAGAATTTATAACGAGCAGAAACTTCAGCACGGTTTTTCAGATCTGCAAAAGATGCCTAAAAAAGAACATAGATGTTGTAACTTCCTTTAATAATAGGAATGAAAATCTCTTCTATAATTGGTTCTTTGAATCGATCATAAATTCATGTTGAATCAATCAGTAACTGGATTTAAATCATCCTGATATTTCGTAGAGACCATTGCATGAATCTTCGATAGAGACGTAAAATTCAAATTCTCAGCGCTGAAAAGTCAAACTTAAGGTTCCTTCACTTGAAGACAAAATTGCAAACGTATGGTAGATTATGAACATAAATTTGATGATCCATACGTGTTTCTTTTCAAACATAATATTGATCATCCATACATTTCTATCCAAATGTAGGGTTAAATACAAAAGTAAGGTTCATGATCCTTACGTTTTGTGATACCAACGTATTGTTCATTATGAACGTAAGGTTCCTCAACCATACTTTTCTGATTTTGTCACACGAAGGGTTCCATCCAAACGTAAGGTAAATTAACCATACTTTTCAGATAATTTAAGGTTTTTTCCATATGTTACTTTTTCTAATGAATTAAATGAATAGTATTTTTAGAAAAATGACAAATGATGAATAGTGTTTCCAGAAGACATTTAAGAGAATTCTGCACACTTTAACGAATTACTTCATAAGAATAAATATAAATGATAAAGAATTTAAATTCCCTGAAATATACTCAAAATAAAATCCTTAAAATTACAAACAAGGGTATTTTTGAACATCAGAATCATCATAAAATACAGAGCATTGTTAGAAAAAAATATGCCCAATAATCTCCCCCTTTTGATGATCACAAAACCCATAAACTAAAACTATAATCATAGCTACATAATTTAGAAATTTTGTAAACATAGATAGGCTTCAATGTAAATGTAGTGTCTAAATTTCTCCCCCTTTTGGGATATCAAAAAGATAGTATAAAAAAATAGAACACATATAATATTTGAATAGATTAGAAGTGAATGTTATAGTTAACTGTAATTAAATAAATAGAAATGAATTTGAAACTATAGAAAAACATTCAAACACATATAAAAAATAATTTTTTTATAAAACATTACGGGATAAAGATACAAGAATAGTCATTGTCATAAATATTAAAAGATGGAAGGGATTAAGGATTGGATGGGCTAGAATTGTGTATGACTTCAAAGATATCTTTGAGCTCTGCCAACTGTAATCTTAGCTTCTTCATCAGACTATCTCCAAGATTAATGATCAAAATTCTAGAGTCATTGTTAACATGCATATTTTCCACAATATTCACTCTCAAAAACTCATGAAGACTGGTCTCTTGCTTCATGAACTGCTCTAGCTTCTCTGAAAAAGTGTTCAACAAGGATCGAATTCCAGGATCTGATTGAGTTAGCTGGTTAATAAAATACTTTTGGTTCTCAAAAAAAACTGACAAGGGCACATTATTTCACTGCAGATCTTCAAGTCTGATATTTATATTTTCTAGTACTGTTGTAAAGGCTTGAAATCTGTGAATGGGATCGAAAAAGGTAGGTGAATCTGATGTAGATGCAGTTCGCTGACTGACACTACTTCTCACTGAGGAAAATTAACTTCCCAAATACCATTTGAGATCATCAAAGTCTATCTTAGACACAAATTCAGACCTGATCATTCCAATTTCTTCCATCATTTCCCTCTTTAAGACATCGAATTCTTTCTTGGAGACTGATTTCTCCTCAAGATCTTGTAAGCTCTTCCTTGCATCTTCCAGCTCTTGGTTCAGAGATGCGTTCTCTTCTTGAATTTTATTATACTGCATTACTAATTCCTCCATATGTTGTGATAGAGAGTCAGATGTATCCTCATCTACATTCATGGGATAATTAACAACAATGAATTATGTGGCCTTATCCACTGATTTTCCCACTAAACTTTCATCTGAAAAATACTGGTTCTCCATAAAATCAATATGTACTCCCGAAAGTTAATCTGATTGTCCCATAGTCTGATCTACTATCATTTTTTGACTCTCAGTCACTAACTTTTGAACAATCTCCCTTTCTTGATCAATTATATCTTCAATAGTTTTCTCTCTCACTAATTATGTGTGAACAATTACTGATGGAGCTTCTGTTCCTTGAACCTTTTTAGTAGGAGTGATTTCTTGTTCTCCATCACCAATCACAGACTCAATTTCATGCTCTTTGGCTTGACTTACCACTTTCTTCTCTTCCTCCATAAGTGATTCATTAAGATGAACTGAGCATGTTTCTTCTCCTGAAACCAATTCTTGCTCTGCAATATGCGGTTGTGTCCTTATCCTCGGCTTCTAAATAAGTCTTTGATCTTGTTACTCTTCTTCTTCTCCTTCTTCTTCTTGGGAAGAAAAATTGAGTCTTCTCCTTGAGGGTTGAGAAACCCCATCAGTTCTGGACTTAGATATCCCTTCTTTTCTAGCAGGAATTCTCTACCCCTGAGGTCCTGAGCTCTGGTCTTCCTCAACTCCTACAGGTTGAAGTTTTCCTTTGATGCTGCTCCATAAAAATCTATGTTTTCTTAGGGATCCTGCATTCAGCACATTTTTGTGATGACACTAAACTCTTGCCTCTACTAACCTAATCATCCCATTTTTGAACAGAATCCTTGAAATTATCCATCCATATGGATAAAAGGTCATCCTCACATCATTTTGAGAGTTGTAGTTCAAATATCTAAATAAGTACCTTAGAAATTTTAGCATAATATATCTCAGAAATAGAAACATGATGTACATGTCTGGGTAGAGGATCTTCTCCAACTCCGCTACTCTGGGAGCAATTTCTATTTGAATGAACATTACCAGGATCTTGTGGTTAGCTTCAAGATCTTTTACAAAAAAATTCTTAATGTTTGTTGAGTAGAACAGAAAATACATAATGTCTTTGGATGTGTGGTTCTGATATCCAATCGATTTAAGGTCAAAAAGAAATACCCCTTCATGCGAACAACATAAAATCTTTGACACTTCAATTGATGGGATTTAGAATTCCTTATTCTCAATATTATCATACATCATATATTCCTCTTCTCTGAAAATAAACTACACACTACCATAAAAATACCTCAACTCTGCCTCGTACAAGAATTCTGAAATTGCATTATCACTGAAGATGGTTTCCAGACCTTGAAAGGCTAGGGCTTGTTTGAGAAGTAGGTTTGTCTAAACCAGCCACTCAAAATCAATAACCTTACCCTAGAGAATCTTTCTTTTTGTAACATTATATTGCTTTGGATCGCTTGATTATCCTACTTCAATGCACTTAGTCTTCGTCATTTCTGAAGTTTTGAAAATCTAACGGTCTGAAAGTCTGAATATTTCTATGTTTAGTGTTTGGAATGGTAGACGAAGATCTTGGGTTAGTCGAAAGGTTTAGGGGGGAAAAGGTAAGGTACATGAAGGGGTTTTCAAGAAGATGGCATATTATCGTTCCTTGTGTCATAGCGTAATAATTACAAAAATATTTAAATGAATATGCGGTTTCAAACACACATTTAACCTCTAAAATTAATTAAAATACAGTACGAAAAGAAAAAACAATTTGTAGAATAAAAAAACATAAAATCAGAATAAAATTGAAACATCTTTATTTTAGAAATTAAATAAACCTAACTCCCGCTTTATAAAATAAAAACATTCAGTGGGTAGTTGTTTAGTGAAAATATCAGCTAGTTGATTTTTAGTGCTAAAAAATTCTAAAAATATATCCTTTTTAAGAACATGATCACTTAGAAAATGATGTCTAATATCAATATTCTTGGTTCTTGAATGACTTATTAGATTTTTTGAAATATTTATTAAACTAGTATTGTCATATAAAATAGTTATATTAACAAAATTTCCAAATTCCATCAGTGTGTTTTTCATCTACAATGCTTGTGCACAACAACTGCCTACAGATACATATTCTACCTCGGCTGTTGAGAGTGAAACTGAGTGTTTCTTATTACCTGACCATGACAGTAATTATTTTCCTAAGAATTGATAGGTTCCTGAAGTACTCTTTCTATCTAATCTACATCCTCCAAAATCTGCATTTGAGTATGATGTCAGGTTAAAATCAGAAGTTTTTGGGTTGATAAGGGATTGAAAAACATAGCCTTTCAAATATCTAAAACTTCTTTTAACAGTAATAAGATGATATTCTTTAAGATTTGATTGAAATCTTTCACATAAAAATACAGAGAACATAATATCATGTCTCCTTGCAGAAGGATATAGTAAGCTACCAATCATACCTCTATATAACGTGTTATCCACTGGTTTTCCAGTTTCATCCAAATCAAGCTTAATATTGGTACACATGGGAGTAGAATATGTCTTGTTATTTTCAAGATCGAACTTTTTCAAAAAATCAATAACATATTTAGTTTGATTTAAGATATTTCCATAGTCCATTTGGTAAATCTGAAGTCCTAAAAAGAAATTTAATTCTCCCATCATGCTCATTTCAAATTCTTTTTGCATAAGTTATGAAAAATCATTACCAAGATTTTTGTTTGTTGATCCAAAAATGACATCATCAACATATATTTTTACTAACAGAAAATTAAAACTTATTGTTTTCTTAAAAAGATTTAAGTCTACCATACCAATAGTAAAACCATTTTTCAAAATAAAATAATTTAATCTTTCATACTAGGCTCCAAGTGCTTGATTAAGGCCATATAGATCTTTAGTAATTTTAAAAATGGAATCCGGTTTTTGAGGATTTTTAAAACTATGAGGTTGCTAAACATAAACTTCCTCCTTTAAATAACCATTTAAAAAGACATATTGAACATCCATCTGATATAATTTAATATTCATGTGACATGCATAATCTAATAGAAATCTAATGGATTCTAGTCTAGTAATGGGAGCAAAGCTCTCAGGATAATCTATACCTTCTTCTTGACTATAACCTTTTTCTACTAGTATGGCTTTGTTTCTAGTTATTATACCTTGATCATCTTGCTTATTCCTAAAGAACCATTTAGTTCCTATTACATAAAAACTTGATGATCTTTCCACTAATTTCCAATCTTTATTTCTTTCAAATTGATTCAGCTCCTATTGCATAGCTAACATCCAACTTTCATCTTCTAAAGCTTTTTTAATGGTTTTAGGCTCTAATTGAGATAAAAATGCAGAAAATTCTATTAGGTTTCCTACATTTCCTCTGGTTTAAATTCCTGAATCTAGGTTTCCTATAACTACATCTAAAGGATAATCCTTTAAGGTTATGGGATTTCTAGTTAGAGAACTCTTAGGTTCATCAGTGTCATGTTCTTCTGAACTGAACTTAATTTCATTCATATTGTTTTCAAAATCATTTTTCAAATTTTCAAGTCTCATGTTGTTAATAGGATCTGCAAACTCATCAGCTTGATCTTTCTCTTTATTAAAAGGGTCAGTTTCATCAAACTTCACATGTCATGATTCTTCAACAATCCTTGACTTTTTATTGAAAATCCTATCTACTTTTGAAGTAGCAGAATATCCTAAAAATATTCTTTCATCAGCTTTTGGATCAAACTTACCAAGATTATCCTTGGTGTTCAGGATATACACTTTGCATCCAAAAACATTAAAGTACATTACTTTAGGATTTCTGTTATTCTAATGTTCATAAGGAGTATTTTAAAAAATAGGTCGAATTAAAACTCTATTCATAATATAGCATGTTGTACTAACAGGTTCTTCCCATAAATAGGTAGGTAGGATATATTCATTTAGCATGGTCCTAGACATTTCTTGTAAAGATATTTTTCTTCGTTCAACAATTCCATTTTGTTGAAGTGTTCTTGGTGCCGATAATGTGTGTGTAATACCCATGTTTGATCAAAAAGAGTTGAATTCTCCATTCTCAGATTCTCCACCATGATCACTTCTTAATGAAACTATCATAAAACATTTTTCATTTTCAAAACTTTTACAAAAACTTTCAAAAATAGAAAAGTCTTCATTATTATGTTTTAGAAAATACACCCAAGTAAATCATGAGTAATCATCAACTAAAACTTATACATATAGTTTAGCAGCCAAACATTCTACTCTTGAAGGTCCAAACAAATCCATATGGATGATTTCTACAGGTTTTGATGTAGAAATTTTGTTAACAGATTTGAAAGTAGATTTGTGTTGCTTACCAATTTGGAATGCATCACAGAATCTATTAATATAAAATTTATGACAAGGTAAATCTGAAAATAATTGTTTCTTGGATATTTTATTTAAATAATATATATTACAATGTCCATGTATTATGTTCCATATCCATGACTCATTTATTTTAGCAGTTAAACAGTTCACTTTTTGTTTACACTGGAAGTTTAAATCCATAGTGTAGACATTGTCTATTCTGGGGGGTTTGAATTTAAGTATTTTATCCTTAAATACATAGCAGGATTTATTTGAAAAAACAACATAGTATCCATAATCACAGAGTTGAGATATTCTTATCACATTGTGCTTTAAGCCATGTACATATAATACTTTATTAATTGAGACAGGAGTTGGATTTCTAACTGTCCCAAGTCCAATAATTTTTTTTTAGCATTGTCACAAAAGGTGACCAGGCCTCCATCTATTTTTATCAGGGTGTGGAAATTTTTTGATTTTTCACTCATATGTCTTGAACAGCCACTGTCTATATACCATATGTATTTTCCTCTTTTGTGACCTATTACCTATAAGGACATATTAAACAAGAGTTTGTTTTGGTACCCATATTTCTTTGGGTCCAGCAGTGTGAGCTTTCAAAGAATTTGTAATCCAAACATATTTGCTTTGCTCAAAGTTATTATAATTAATGCTAGATAAGGCCTTTGACTACTGAACATGCTTGATACCACATAATTTAGGAGTTCTGAAATAACATTCATTAGTATAATTTCCTTTAATACCACAGTAGAAACATTTAACAGTTGATATACTTTTTATTTTTCTTCCAGGAATAAAGTAATTCTTGTATAGTTGGATTTTTCGCCCTTACTTCCAATGCCAAATCTTTCCTTTTTAACAACATTTTTCAAAGTATTTAATTCAGTATGTCTTATCCTTTTCTAAACACAAGAGTAGTAGATTTATAAGTTTCTGCTTCTTTTTGTATAATTTTAATCTTATTTTAATGAATAGCACAGTTTGAAGTTGTTGAGTTGAATTCTTCAACAAGCTCATGATATTGTTTAACTAAAGTATCTCTTTCATTTATAATAGTTTTGTGAATATGCTTTAAGGATTTATGATTCTTTAACAAAGAATAATATTTCTATTCAATCATTTTATAGTAGGCAATAATTTTATCATTTGAGTAACTTGAGTCAGAATCTGATGAATAATAAGTTTATACCTTATCTTCTTTAGACATGAAGCACATATCAGCCTTCATATTTGACTTCTTTTCTATATCAGAATCAGATGAGCTATTTGAGTATTTTGAGACACTCAATGTATCCTTCATTACTTTCTTATCTCTATTCACATATTTAGAATTCTTCTGATATCTATATTCTACTGTTCCCTTCTCTCCTTTCAATTTAAGACAATCAGTTCTTATATGGCCCAACTTTTTTCATTCATATCATATTACTTCCTTTGAATCATTCTCATCCTTTTTAAAGGTCTTTCTGAATCCTTTATTCTTTTTGTAGAACTTGCTGAATTTTCTAGCTAGTTGAGCCAGTTCTATTTCAGAGTCAGATGAATCTGTGTCTTTTTCATTTTTTACTTCTTGTTTCATTTTCTTGTTCTGCTTTTGAGATGTTACCTTTAATGCAGTGTTTTCCTTTGTTACTAGAACCTTTTGATCTTCATCTTCATATTTCATTTCAGCTTCATACGTCATTAAAGTCTCAATCAGTTCTCTCATGTTTAGATCCTTGACAGAAGCTGATTGTCAAATTTCTGTTGATATTCTATTCCACTTGGTAGGTATAACTCTTATAATATTTAAGGATTTATCAGATTGGATGATAGGTTCACCTAAGGATGTCACATTGTTGAAAATTTCTGTCAATATTCTATTCATCTGAGTGATGATCTCTCCATCCAACATTCTAAAAGTGTCAAACGTTAATTTCACTATTGCATATCTCATTTTCCTGACATTCTCTGTACCTTCATAGGCTACTGCAATTGTCTGCCACATTTTATATGTTGTTGGGCACTGTGATACATGATTGAATTCATGTGGTCTAAGAATTAAAATGAGATAATTCATTGCCTTTGAGTTTGTATCATATTCAGCTTCTATAGTATTATCCCATGTTTCTGGTTTCTCAGTAATCATATAGGGAGATAGAATTTTTGAGTAGAATTTGTATCCAATATTCTTCAAATATATAATCATCCTTAATTTCCAGCAACCATAATTATCTTAATTAAAGTATGGAGCACAAACCATTGACATACCTTCCCTTTGGTCAGTCATTTCCATCATAATGTAGATCTTATGCCTTTAGCTTGTTAAGGCTCTGAAGAAAAGCTCAACCTCTGATCCAAATGTTAGGTCAGATTTACTATGACAATAATAGAAGAGGGGGGTAAATTTTGTTTTTAAAAATATTCCTCAATTCTATCTTAACAAAACAGTAGACATAGCTTGAGATATTTATGTAACCAATAATATGTATTGGATAAACAGAAAACAAAAAAAATAGATATATAGTGGTTCGGGGCACAAATATCGCCTATTCTACTCCACTAATCACCTGCTCTTTGGGCATGGTGAATTTCAATAGTAAGGTCCTCTTATCATAAGACAATTCTACAACTGAGTTGAGGTAGTTGTCACCCTTACAACAAATACTTTATAAAACAGAGTCTTTAGGTTCTTTATAATAGAGATCCAAAATCCAAAGCTTAGTATGAGAAGATGATACTCCAACATGACTGAATACGATCAGCTGATACTCACGATAAAAGATATTTGTTTATAGAAAAACAAATTCAGCTCACAGTTGCAGAAGCATGCAACTGATAAAAGATGAATATTTTTCATCAGATAATAATAAACCTTGAAGGATTTCTAAAGAGATCTGTTCGCATAGAAGATCTTTGAATCGTCAAGAACAGCAACAAAAACAGAGTGTCGTGTCCATAGAAATCAAAAGATAGCTTTTTGATGAAGTTTGTGTTCCTGTGATACTTGATCATTATAGAACTGAAAATCAATTTTCACATACGATTGATTGATTTCATAAACCAGAGAGTCATCTCTCTTTTTAGATGAAAACTCCGAAGAATTTATAACCAGCAGAAACATCAGCACGGTTTTTCAGATCTGCAAAAGATAGATTAAAAAGAACAGAGACGTCGTAACTTCTCTTAAGAATAGGACTGAAAATATCCACTATCATTGGTTCACTGAATCAATCATAAAGTCATGATAAAACATTCAGTAACGGGCTTTAAATCGTCTTGATATTCTGTAGAGACTGCTGCATGAATCTCTGATAAAGATGTAAAATTCTAATTCTTGGCGTTGAAAAGTCAAATGTAAGGTTCTTCACAAGAAGATAAAATAGCAAAAATACGGTTGATTATAAACATAAGTTTGATGATCCATACATGTATATTTTGAAATGTAAGATTAATCATCCGTACATTTCTATCAAAACGTAGGGTTCAATACAAAAGTAATGTTCATGATCCATACGTTTTGTGATACAAATGTAAGGTTCATTATGAGCATAAGGTTCATCAACCATACTTTTCTGATTTTGTTTCATGAGGGTTTCCATCCAAATTTATGGTACATTAACCATATTTTTCTGATAACGTAAGGTTTGTTCCATACGTTACATTTTCCGATGAATAAAATGGACAGTATTTTTAGCAAAATGACAAATGATAAACAGTGTTTCCATAATACATTTAAGAGCGTTCTATGCACATTAATGAATTACTTCTTGCGAATAAATATGTATGAAAAACAATAAAAATTCCCTGAAATATACATAAAATAAAATCATCAGAATAACAAAAAAGGGTATTTGTGAACATCAAAATCATCATAAAATACAGAGTATTATTGACACAACATATGCCCAAAAAACAATTAAGTAAAACCAAAAGAATTCAAGTAGGAAATGAGAGATGGTAATCTCCAGTGGCCAATGCATCCAACCTCACCTCATTGGTAGCTCAAAGATCTACTTCTCCTTTGGAAATCATTCTAAATATACTTGGATCCTATATTTGAATACAGATGTGAGCACTATAAGAGGTATATAATACCCAATGTGTAGAAATGGAAAGATTAAACTTGATAACGAATGAACCTTAGGTGTCCCCGCACTTTTGGGTGTAGTTCCTCTTCTAGTGGATATGCTATACACATGAAAAACATACCGTCTCCCTTTTCTTTCCCTACCTCTGGATCTTCCCCTTCGTGGAGGGATGGTGCTTAGGTGCTTCAGACCGTTTATGAATCCTTGGCCCCTTTTCCTTGTCCTTACTTTTCATATTCACCATAAGAACTGTGTGTTTGTCACACCCCATGTCTTTATCTACCTAGAAAATTAAGGTCATAAGTTCTGCTAGACTATTCTCATTGTTTCTCATGTTGTAGTTGATAATAAAGATATAGAAGGTCTTGGGTAATGACGATAAGATGATATCTGTATGGAACTCATCTAGAAACATAATCCCTAAGATGTGCAGGCATTCAATGTAGCTAATAATCTTGACTACATGAGGACCAGTTGGCGCAGACTCTCCAAGATTAGTTGTAAATAGAGCGTTGAAGATCTCATATCTCTCCTGTCTCACCTTACCTTAATAGAGATCCTTAAGGTGAGACATCATGTTATATGCATCCATGTTTTCATGTTGCTTCAAGAGCTTATTAGACATGGCCGATAGCATGAAACATTGGACATCTATAGCATTATCCAAAGGTTTCATGTAGAGAGATAGTTCCTCATAACTAGCCTTTTTTCCAGGCACAACTAGAATATGATCTTCTAGCACATACAATTTCCTCTCATGGTGAAGGATGATGCGTAAACACCTCTTCGATTCCAGAAAATTGGTGCTGGTGATATGGTTTTCTTTCATGGGTATGGTTTGCAATGATATGTTTGAAGCCATTTTTCTTACCATTTCAACAAATTACGATGAGAAAATATTTAGTACTTTATCAAGATAAAACTAAGACAAATAAATTATTAATTTTTAATCTCCCACTCTTTTAATGAAATCTAATATCCCTCACTATTGAAATCAGAATATTCAGTTTCCTAATGATTCTAGTGGAAAGGATTCATATTTCCCTTCGCATTACCCCAACTGAGTTTGGTCAAGAAACTTTAAGGTTTTTAGGTAATCATTCCAAATTCCAACTGTATTAACTCACAACTCCTTGATCCTCTGAGTGAAATCCCCAATCCTAGAATCCTTTTATTTTGGATTTCCTCAACCTTTTACTCTTGATCACACCAAGTCATGTTTGGGAAGACCACCCTTTATATGAACCAAGACATATCAACCCGAATCATTGAACTATAATTCCCCGAAAATTGAAAGCACCCCAACTATAGTTGCTCAAACACTTTGACTGTGGTTCGATTCTAAGAAGGATTATGGAAGGCTAAAACGACATAATATTTTATTTGAGGTATTTTATCCTTATATGTAAATTTTTATTTTATTGTCTTTGATTACATGCTTATTAATATTAAGTGGGATATACTTAAGTGATTAACCATATCTAAGATAATATTTATGCATAAGTCGGTCTTATTTTACTTCCATCTTGCATGCTTGTTCAAATAATTAATTGTGTGATTGTCAAAACACATTAACAATAAATAAACAATGCAATTAATAGAAATAAAATAAATGGTATGTTCATGAGCTTCTTCTATTGGTTAGTTTATCCGGAGGTTGATAAACTAACCTAAGATCTATGGGAGAAACACCTTGATCCTTTTGGGTTCTTGTTTATAGATTTCCACATATCCACCTATGTATCTCCTTGGATTGGTTTCACCTTAGCACATAACTTGAACTGCCACCACTAGATTGGGATCTCCATCCATTACATATGGTTTTATCTCATTCGCATGTGAGGGGTAAAATGGGGTTTCACATAAAAAACTTTGGCTATACAGGCCCTATATATTAATGAGTAAAAGGCTCATAGGCCAAAAAATTTAATTTAAATAAATAAATTAAAAGAAATAATTCACATACAAAGGTCTTGGTCTAGCCCATGATTATCCAAACAGGCAATGATATTTACACATAAATTAAACTGGCATTCATTTAATTAATCGTTCTTATTTAAGATAAATCATGCCCAAATCAATTAATTATCTTTAATTAATCAATCCTTTTTTGTTAACCCTTTTTATGAATTTCATTGAGATTCTAATCCATCATAATTTTTCAACAAATAAATTCATTTAAAATTACCTTTGTACGTAACATTTACTTTGGAGGCAACCCAATGAATTCTCGTTCAAAACTACCCAGTGGATAGAAATGATCATTACACATTTTTTAAATTAAACATACATATATAAAACACATATCACATGGTGTTCCTTATCTTTACACCCACTCTATGGTACATGTATCAAGGTTTTTTATAATATTATATTAAATTTTAATAAATCTATGTAAGTTGGATGAGTAGAAAGCATGTAGTTCCAACTACATGATGTGTACTTTTGTTCACTATCTATCTGAAGTACATGCCCGGGGACATGTCGTGTAGATGTACATAAAAAATATTCGGAGTAAATGTCATGTTCAGTGGGACACATGTTGTGTAGTATCCACGATACACGGTTTCCAGCTGGGCAAGCCGTGTATATGGTAAACAATCCAACCATAAACCGAAGGGACTATATGTCATGTTCAGTAAGCCACACGACATGTAATCCGAAAACCATCTTCCACATATTCTTGGACAAAAAATGGAGTAATATATACTTAGATATAATCCAATGACACGGCCTGGTTTGGCGGACTATCCCTGTTCATGGATCCTATACTACATGGAGTGTACTGCCGAATGCACACAGTGTGTTATGGAATTGTACGGCCAGTAAGATTTGGAACCTCCAGATGAGATCCTCTATTTTATTTAAATCAAAATTAAAATAAAAAAATTGTTTCTGTAAGGTGAACATTAAACAAAATAGGAGGAATAGATATTGAGATTCAGATTTATAAAATTCTTAAATTGAATTAAAACAACTAAACTATTAAATTAATAAATCACTAATTAAAAACTAAATAATTATAATCAACAATATAGACCCTCTGATACCAATTGTATGGTCTGAGCGTAGCATAAGCGTGTTGGTGGGTGTTCCTGAATATAATTCTTGACATTAACAATAATCAATTTGAGATCTATCATGAAAATAAAATGCCAGATCTTCGGAATAGAACAAATAAAAAAATTATTGAAGGGAGTCCCAGAACCATATATAGGATCATCATATGCTGGTTATAATTAATTTAATTAAAAGGCAATAATTACATAGATGTAATTCTATATTCATTGATGTTTCTGGTCACGATTCGATGTGATTTTATGTTGCTTCATAGAATCTAATTATAGGATTCCACAAGTGGTGATCCACACGTGCTCGACGTATCTCTGAACATCGTGGATGGGTTCTTCTGGTGCTAACATGGAAGAGAATTTTCCTGGGATGTCCGCCTTCGATCGCCTTGAGAAACTCTTGCAAAGTTCTCTCCTTGATCCGGTGGAGGAGGATATCTCTCGTAGCTTGAGAGTGTTCCTAGTAGAAAATAATTCTCTCTTTTCTTGAGATATTTCTCAAGATCCATTGTGCACAACCCCAAAAATGGCTAGGCTAATAAGAATTATATAATTATAACTTTAATTACGTAGAATAAAAAAAATTAATTATCCGAAAGCATTTAATCATTTCATTTAATTCATAGTAAGACCCCATGTCTAATAATAACAGTTAACTATTATTATTACTTGACATATGCCCAATGAATTAGAACTAATATTATTTAATTAAATAGATAATATTATTTCTCACAAATCCCTATAAAAATTACACAACATGTATATTAATATACACGATGTGTACTTTTATTTTCCATTTTTTTATTTGCTCCACCACATTATTAGACCTTGAATAATGGATATGTATTTATCAAATAAATATCACTGCATTACTCGCTAATAAGTATATAATTTTTCTCATGATATATTATCTTGAATAACTAGTTTCTAAATAAATGTGATCATCCATCCTTGAGTTATTTTTAAACCATAATTTGGAATAATCTTTATTCATATTGTTAAATTAATATTTAACTAAGATACTTGGACACACTTAGTGTGTGACCCTATAGGCCTCTTTCTCATTGGAATTAAGTTCAGCCTGCCTAAAGTCCAAGGATAGCGTCTACCAACCCACCAAGGCACCCATGGAGAAAGAAGTTAACACTGCAATGACGCGTCACCTCCTATTAATGCTTACTATGTAATGTAATGTCTTTGTCTCGATATCTCAAGTCAAGTGGGTTTCATGCTAGTGCCATTAACCCATGTTCTCGATTATTCTTTCTTTGAATTTCCAAAATTAAACTTTCTCATTCCTCAAAATGGCCAGGGATTTATTTAGGCTATATCAATTCCATCAAAGTGACAGAGATATCAACTCTTGTTATGGAACAGAAGAGAAAAATACATCCTCACATTATCTATTAATGCAATATTACTCGTGGTGCACCCAACATATCATGCCTCACGGTGAATAGTGTCTCATCACAGTTTTCATCAACACATCTAAGTGTGTGAGTTGTAATACCCATTAATAATAATCTTAAAGTCTGAGGACCAATAAAAACCTCTGAAAATAGGGACATCCAATGACAATATGAAATGTGGATTTCTTATGGGTGGGTCTCATTCACATATTATCCTCTTAGATATTACCAAGGGAACACACCATGAGAAGGTCACTCGTAGTATTATGATACCCCACCCCTAATGGCATGTCTTATTTGTGTCCCTCAAATAACATCATCCAGATATTGAACATATATTCAAGAATAGTGTCATGGCACATCTAGGTTCTCATAATAGCAGGGATCTGCTATGACCTTCTAGTGAAAAGGTTATCCTGAAGACATTATCACATTAATTGTCACATAGAAGAACAATAAAGATGTGAAAAGGTATTTATTAATGAATAAAGTACACAGTAGTTGGTTCAAGGCCACCAACTCCAACAGGGTACCACATTTTTTTCGTGGTTTGGTATATCATGCAACCTAGCCATGTGAATTTCACATATTCTTAAAAACAACAATTTCAAACTTTTCCCCTTTTATGGTTTAACCCCAATTTAACCATACTCATTTCCTATTCGACCTAAGTGCTTTATGGGGGTCCCAAATCCGTTTTCATTGTCTCTTTTTTCACCTTTGATGTTCCTCCTTGGTTTCTAGGTAGGTTTCTCTGTATTTTTGTATATGTTTTTGAATTTTTTTTTGTATTTTTGTGTATTTTTTCCCTTCAATCTTATTACCCACTTAATTATTAATCATTCATATCTTGAATCATTTTTGGATTATACAAATGGTTAGAGTTATCTTATTTGGGTTGATTATTTTGACGGTAGTGGTGTGGTTTACTCTTTGGGTATTCTTCTTACTCCTGAAGTTTCATCGCATTTATACATTGTTGAGGTAGGTGTTTCTATTAATTCATATTCTATAGCATGTATTTTAATGGATCATAATAAAAAATTAATTTCAAATTCTTTTATCAGGGTTTCTGAATTTTTTGTATGATTTATTATGCCTTTTTATGTTAGTAATTTGTTAAAAATGTGGTTTTCAAAGTACATCCAAAGTTATGCCTATTTATATCAAATGAATATGTATAATATGCATTTGATAAAATGAAAATTAGCATTTAAATTTTTTTTGGGTGTTTGGAAATGGTGTTCATTCTTATTTTATATTTGGTGACTTGGTTCACGATTGGAATTTTTCTTTGTGTAGGTTTTGGTTATTCATTTTATCTTTTAACTTGTTTGAGAGATTTGGTACTTTGGTGTCATTATATTTATGTTTCTTTATGGTTTCTCATGTATCCCATTAAAATAAATATTAGGGATTTAAATGGATGATGATATATATGCTGGTGTGTTATCTGTAACTCCATATTTTCATGAGGTGTTAAAATAGAGTTATACATACATATAAATGTTAGATTCCATCAAATGCATGTTTTCTAAAACCTTGTTTTTCCAAAAGGGTTTCCCTAAAATTAAAAATGTTTTCCAAATGGATTCTTGGATTCTATGTGACTTCAAATATGGTTTTTCAAGTATTCTTTCTAAATCAAGGATAGTTTTCTACTATAATGGTACGACTTGATTACCTCTTAACTGAAATGTATGCATGTCACCTTCTGAGCATGATTAATTTTTTCTCTCTGGTTAGAAATGGATTTAAAAAAATGGTGATTTATTTAAAAATGGTTTTAATTTTCAAATATTAAGTCTTAATTGGTAATTTTTTATTCTTTCATAAATTGGTTTTGAACTCTCATGATGTGTATGAACTAATTGAACTAGAAAAAAGTTTTTTTTTGTAATGATAACCCCTATGGTTAACCTTCATTGGGGAGGGTATTCACATAGATAGTTTTAGGGAGTGGAAAAGTCATTCATGGTGGCATCTAATTGTTATATTTAATTCCAATCATGTGAGGACCACCTTCCTTTCCCTTTATACTATTATCATGGGATTCCATGATTTCATATAGAGATTTGAATTATGGTTTATATCTATATCCCAATTATACATATTAGATACCCTTAGAATGTATGATAAGTTATGTGGACTATGCCACTGGTAATGCTAGTTAGAGAATCCAATATGATTTTTGACTATGTATTGCATCATATACCAGAAGGTGGGTCTAAACCAAGTATGCACAAGATTCACTCTAAAGATGTTTTGGACATTCCCATGATTATATTCTCTATGTTCCTGTATTACATTGGGGGTCTTTGGTGGCCATCTATTCTCATATATAGGTATAATATTACATTTGTTGTCTCCTTTATTTCAATCTTTGTTCAGTATACCCTTATTTTTATACTTAGTTTTTCTCTACCTTTTTCTTAGGTATTTTAATGTGTTCTATTTTATTTTTGGAATTGGTTTTTAAACTATTCTAGAAAGGAAAATTTGTTTCAAAATGGAAATGAATGTTTTTTTTGGATCAGTAGTTTTCATGAAATCTATGTTTAGTTACTTAAAAAAACATATTTCATATCTGTATTTTCAAAATATTTTTTTTTTGATTGTTTTGAAAAATTGTTTTTATGGATTATATGGTGTTTAACTGCTGAGTTGTGTTATACTCACAACCTATTTGTGCCACTCAGCATCGGTAGACCTGGACAATTTTTTCGGATCAGGTATTCGATCATGTTCTTATTTTGACATTTCCTATTGTGGGTTATTCTGATTGATAATGGTAACTAATAAGTCACATATAAGTATGTCTAGTTTTATTTTTGTCTACAACAACTTTTTATTTTATTCTTGGGGTTCCTGATTATATCTCTATTGTTTCATGGGATAAATCACTAGAAATTGAGTTATTCTTTATGTCTCGCACTAGTTTCCAGCCTAGGAGGACCAGGAATGCCTCTTAGGCCTTGTTACCGGAGAGGTTTGGTGTTATGTTCAGGGTCGACCAGGGATCGTTCATAAAAAAATGATATCATAGGAGCCCTTGTTAATTGGGGTTCATGTAGATTGGAGATAGAACTCTCAGGACTCAAGAGGTAATACATAGATCGGTTCCAAATCACGACAACCTATGATGAGACCTGAGTTACCAATGGAAATCAGTCTCAAGTTGTTAATTCTAATTTTGGGTTTATGTTGTTGGTGATTTTATAGTTTGACGAGATTGTATTGTTTGGGGGACAACAATAGAAGTGAGGTGATGTCATACAGTGATCTTAGATAGAATAGAAAACCATTTGGTTCCTGATATCATGGTTCAATATGCTTCTATTGGTTGGTTCACTCTTTGTCTGGTATGTTAAACCCTGTGTCCAAGTCATGCATGACCACAAGTTCTCTATTTGGGATGTATTTGTGTGACTAATTATATTGGTCTGATTTTGGTTGGTGAGGGTGTATTTTGAAAATAAAATGATTTCTGAAAATGGTTTTTAGAGTAACACAAATTTTTTTGAAAGGGAAATGATTTCATTAAATGGATTTCATTTAAAATAGTCTCATTTTTTAATGGGGTTTTTGGTTTTAAAGGAAAAGTGGACAGTGTATTTTGGTATCTAATGTGGTTGAACATGAATGCTTTTATTCCAAGAGGACCTGGAATGAGAAAATGGACTTGGAAATAGGATTCAGTATTTTAAATTGTTTTTCAAATAGAAATTGTGATATTTGAAAGAGGGTTTTGGTTTTGTTTTCTGATTCATTTATTTATGTTCTTTTTAATTCTCTTGATGATTTTGTTTTGATTGATATTTGGTAGAATTATGGTTTGATATTTACTTTTCATTTTTTATTATCAAGTTATTTAGATTGTGCAACAGAAAAATGTTATGTAGTCTCTGACTTTGTTACATTTTATAAAAACTAAAAACCCACAGGTAATTTAGTAAGCTCACAACAAGCACTTGAAACATAATCGGAATACATCTTATTGAAACAATTATGTATAATGGGTATCCAACTTCCCCTGAATCTTTCATAATTAGAAAAGTGATAGAAATAAGAACAAAAAAATTTCTATGAAAAATAGGGAAGTATAAAACTATTATAGAAGCAAGAAAATAACATCAAAATATTATTGATCTGTTTTTCTCAAATTCCCTTAGACATAGATATTTATAAGACTTTTATTTTTGACCTTTATAAAAAATATAACCATTAGGATTTTAGTAGTTGTTAGGTGAAATAATGATAAAATTTAAAATGAGTTTAAAATGTTAATACATAATGATAATATAAGAATTAAAATTCTTTCAATTAATTTAAATTAATAAAAAATAAGTAATAATTTTAAAATTTTCCAATATAGCTTTGAGAATTAGAAAATGTAAAAAATTTAAAAGATATTTTGAAATAATTAGTTTCAACTAATAATATTAACAATACGAATACTAATTAACATTTAAAATTTTATAAGTAACCAAATTAAAATGATTTAAAATAAATAAAAACAATATAATAATTATTCTTATTTTACCTTTGTTTAGAATAGTTTACTTAACCAAAAACAAATTACTACCCCACCAACCAAAGGTATCCTGTGCAACCACTACTTAGGCAGAAATATTCCAAGCCTTTAATGATTGGGGTTAATCATGTATAGTATGGTGTGTAATCCAAAAATCTAGTAGTCTCAAATATATATCCCACCAGGTCAAGTGTGGAACCGTGTGTAGGGAGCATTAAATGGGTTCATAGTGTGGGCCAATAGCCCACTTGATCCCATTTGTAATGCTCATTTCCTTGTGTGCTTATTATTCTGGGTAGTGTAATCTATTTCTTGAATTATAATCTATCACCAAAATGAAACTTTTTGTTGATGTGGGATATGTTTTAAAACCCCAATATTTAATCTTGGTCATCCATTCAAGATCAGACTCATCTGAACTAGTCACCCTTTTTCCCAATTGACTTCATCATTGAACCTTAACTTTTTATGTCTATGAACTAGTAGATCATGACCTCGTGATCCACTTCTTCTCTTATTATGCATTCCTATTTGAAAATTTTTCCCCATAAACATTATTTTTCCAAATGGAATGATTAAAATTAAAACTGAATTTCTGATTTTTCTTTATTTATCATTTTATTCCCTTGGATTTCAAAGGAATCTATATATATATTTTCTATATTCTTAATAATTTAGTTTTTTTTGTATCTAAAAATATTAATTAACACTACTATTTTTATTCTTTCTAAAATTTTCCAACTCCCTTTTCAATTTTTCCAAATCCAGCTACAAAGACACATAATATATATATATATATATATATATATATATATTAATATATCAAACACTTTACAAATAAAACAAATTGAATATTTAATTTGATAAAAAATAAATTCATTATTTTTCACATCATTTTTCCATATATGAATGATTGATATAATTAAAAAATATAAAACTATTAAATACACCCTATCCTCCACCACCTAAAGAATGACTCGACCCTTTCTCCAAAATTCTTCCTTATTCATTTAACTATGTCCGGAAGCCAACAGGCCTTTGATTCATCCTCAATTAAGGTGAGTTATGTATTTCATTTACAAGTCTATATAAATGAATATTTATATGTATATATATATATTCAAATTCTATCAAATAAGTGTGTTAATATGTCAAAATTTCCATCATATTTATAATTTAGAAAATAATGTCTCTATTCTTGTTAAAATATTGATTTGAATTATATCCCTTCAAATAAATATAATCGTATATGTATTTTCAATGAACTATATAGATATATATATATATATTAATCTAAGAATTAATGTTATATATAATTTTTCCAGGATTTTAAATAAAATATTTTCAATCAATAAAAAAACTTATCCTATTTTTTATTCTTAAACAGTTTCATTAATAAGTAAAATATTTATGAAAAATGTTATTATTTTATGTATTTAATATAAGCTGTCATTTTATATATACTAGTTATTTAAAGTGAGTGGTAAATAATAAAAGTTATCAATTTATGTGTGAATTGTTTTCATATTACCATGAATGTTGTTCATAATAATAGATATTCCCATCATTTGAGAAATTATTGACATTTGATGAACTTTAAATTCAATAATTCATGTAATTTATTAAGTAGTTATGTTTATTTCCTTTAAATAATATTAATTATTTTAAAAGTATGGATTTTTCCATGTTATTTTTAGAAATTCTTAAAAATAATATTTTTCCATGTAATGAAATTGGTAAGATTATTTCCTTCTATGAAAATAATTTATGTATAGTTATGAAATATATTTAGGTTATAAGATATAAAGGAAGACACATTTAAATTTTTTCCTTAAATTATGTCACTTGAGTATCAAATGATATGATGTGTTGGGGGGATTAAACTCATGACCAGAAAGGGACGTTGTCATTCATGTGATATGGATAAGTAGCAACATGGTTTTTCTTTTGTCCTGTTGAGTATCATAAATAATTCATACATTTTATTATTATTCTAATAGGTAAATCCAAATAAGTATTTCAAAAGAACTATTATTTTTAAAATTTATGTTTTTCAATGTAATATACACTATTTAAGGATATTTTGAAAAAAAAAATTAATACCCTCTCTTAAATATTTATTTTATAAAATGATTTATTTGGTAAATGTTTTCAAATATATTTTCTATTTTAAAAAAATTATTTCTAAAAGATTTTAAAATCCATTACTGTAAACAATAACTCTTACCAAATGTTTTAAATTAATTTACATTGGTTTATTAGAATTTCAATTGGTTTTTTCATATAAGGAGGTAGCACATGCGAAGAAAATTGTATAATTGTTTTTACAACAATGTTAAATTGTAATTTATTTTTATAATTCTCCAAAACCTAGAATGGAATGGGTCATGGAGTGTAAAATTTTATGTGTATTTTTTCAGTTTTTTCCTTAAAAAATACATAGATCTTTTATGTATTGAATTCGAAAGAGTGGTTTTGGGGCTTTATATTAAAGGATTTTCTTGGTGTGGTTGATTTAGTTCTAACTTATTGTCTCTAACATTGGAGAGGAAGATGTTTCAGTTTTCCGTTTCTATTATTCTCATTTATTGTGAACCATTTAATTTTAGTGGCCTCCTTTCCTCTAAGATCTATGTGGATATTCCTGATCTATGTTAACCATTGAATCTATAGCCTCCTAAAAAGATTTTTTTTTTATTCATTGGTTTTTATTTAGAGATGATAGTGTTTTATAGAAATTTGGAAAATTGGGATGGGTCAGTCAGGTGTTCTATTTGAGTTTCTTTGGTTTTTTTATTTGTGGAGGTTGGATTCTTGTTAGTCTAATTATTTTATATTGGAAGGACCCCTCTACCACACCCCATGGTTATATTTGTTGTTTCATTCTCACAAGTTGGTCATATGTGACTTGTGGAGTAAAAATGTCACATAATGTATTGTAGATTCATTTTTCTTTAGTCAATTTTGGTATTTGTATCAAATTTTCATTTTAAAGTTGATATTTTGGGTTTTGAGATCCATTTGTTTTTATTTGGGTTATCTTATTCACTCTTTGGGGGTAGAATGTTTTTGTGGTCGGTATAATTTTCACATATTAACCTTGATTTTTATTTGATTTTGTTTCTTTCTTATTCCATGACATTTTTTTCGATGTTCTTGTTGAGTTTTCCATGAATGTTTTTTATATTTTGGGTTTTGGGTTTATTTGTTTCACTTCAAATGGTTTGTGTTCATGAATTGGGGTGAAATAATTCGATTGGTGGATGTAAATGGTGTTTCCAATTCATTTTTTTTTTGCATAGTTTATCTTTCACAATCTATGCAATGATTGTCCCAAACTCTACAAGGAAAAGGATTAATCATCTAGCCTTCTTATGGTGTTTAATACCTAGTGCTTATCTTGTACATGGTTATAGGAAATTATAAATCAACCATGTTAAGGGAAATGTCATTTTTATAGATATGGTTTTGCAATTAGAAAATGGTTTCTAAAACCTTCATACCATCTCATGTGAGTTTGGTTGTGTTTTTAGTATGTGTTCATAGTTGGCATATTTTTTGGTAGACCGTGTAGCCAAACCATCCAACTTTCCCATTCTCTTAAAAATAGGAATCTCCATATTTAATTCTCTTATGTTTTAACCCCAATTTCACCCTCCACCCCTCCCATTCGACCTAAGAAAATAATGTGGCTCCCAAATCCCTTTCCCTTGGTTCATTTTCTTCCTTTTATTCTCCATCTTGGTTTCAATTTAAGTTTCTATGAATTTTTTAGTATTTTCCCCCATCTCTCTTTTTACCCTCTTGTTTCTTATTCATTGTTTGATCAAATCCCTCATAGATGAAATATATGGTGAGGGTTGGCTTATGTTGTATGATTATATTGATATTATATTGTGTTATTTTCTTCTTTGGTATTATTATTCCTCCTTCTAGAGTTTCATCGCATTATTACTCTATTGAGGTGGGTATTTCTGCCCATTTATTTTCAGAAGAATGTCTATAAATTCCTAATTTTAGAAAATTAATTTATAATTATGTTCTCCTTGCTTTTCATGTGTTTATGTGATTTATTATGCATTTCCATGATGGAAAATTGTTGAAAATGGATTTTCAAAGTAATTCAATGGTTATACGTATAGGTATCAAATGTATATGTATGTCACGTGTTAAATAAAATTCCAATTGTAATTTAAAATGGTTTGGGTATTTTGAAATGATGTTTTAACCTATTTTTCTTTGGAAACTTGGTTCATATTTAGACTGGTGTTTTGTGTGTGTTTTAGTGCCTCTTTTTGGTTTGTTTCTTATGTGAGATATATGGTACTTTAGTGTGATTCTTTTTCTGTTTCCGTATGATGTATCTTTTATTTATTTATAATGAAAAATTATAATTTACATGGATTACTATATATATACCAGGGTGTTATGTGTAACTCCATATTCACATGTGGGGTGATAATATAGGTACAAACACATATAAATGGTAGATTCTATTTAATTCCTATTTTATAAATCCTTGTTTTTATCAAGCGGTTTTCCTAAAATTCCAAATGTTTTCAAAATGGATTCTTGGATTCCATATGACATAAGATATGGATTTTCAAGTACATTTTCTAAATCTTGTCCCATTTATCACTTTTGATTCATGACATGATAACCTCTTAAAAAAGGTCCACTTGATACCTTTGGAGAATGATTAATGTTTTCTATTGGACTGGAAATGGATTTGGAAGGAATGGTGTTTTCTTTTAAAATGGATTTGGTTTTCAAATATCAAGGCCCAGTTGGTACTTTGTGATGATTTTATAAATTAGTTTTGAACACTCATGATATATAATAATAATAGTAATTTTCAAAAGGTTTTTTGTGTGGAAATAACCCCAATGATTTTCCTTTATTAGGAAGGTTCTTTTCATATATGGTTTTAGGGAGTGGTCAAGAAATTCATGGTTTCATATGTAGATTATATTTAATGCCAATAATGGGATGACATCATTAATTTCCCTTTACACTATTATCATGGGATTTTTGAACATCATCATGGGGATAAGTGATGGTTTTAATATATATCCTAATTATACAAACTATATCCCCTTTAATATTATGACAATCCACATAGGTTATGATAATTTTGGGGCTAGTTAGAGTAGCCATTTTGGTTATTGACTGTAGATTACATCATATTTCAGAAGATGGGTCAAATCTGAGTATGTCTCAGACTGCCTCTCTATATTTTTAGGACATTCCCATGATTACATTGTATATGATCATGTATTACATTTTAGAACCTTGGATACAAGTTCTATTTATATGTGTGTCTCTGTGTGTGTGTGTCTACTTGAAATTTTGTATATCCCTTATTTCTGGATTTTTTCATTATACCCTTCTATCTATACTTAGTATTAATTTTTTTTATTATGAATTTATCTTGATTTTATTTTCATCTTTGAATTGGATTTAAAATTGGGTTATAAATGAGGATATATTTTGAAAATGGAATACATGTTTTTTTTATAAGGGGATATCTAGAAATCTATGTTTGTATATTTAAATAAAAACAATATTTTCTATTTGTATTTTCAAACTAGAATTTATAGACTATTTATAGAAAGGACATGTTTGGATTATGTGGTTCTTACATACTATGATATATTATTATCACACTATATTTGTTCTACTTACATTGGTAGACATGATTTGTTTTTTAGGATCACGTTCTAGATTAGGTTATAATTTGTGCATGCCCTAGTGTGGGTTGGTTTGGTGGATGGTGGCGACTAAGTGGTCACATAGAGGTATTTGTATTTTGATTTCTTTAGACTAACTATGATTATTTTATTCTTGATGATCCAATTTATTTATCTATTTTTTCATTGGTGAAAGTTTTCCTAATTGATTTATTATTGATTCTCGACACTAATTTCCAGCCCAAGATGATCGGGATAGGCACTCGAGCCTTATCACAAGTCAGATCATGAATCTGGTTCAGGGTCCACCCAATATAGTTGATGAAACATTAAGTGTTAAAATCCTTTTACATTTTATAAGATTCTATTTAGGGAAGAAATATTCCATTAATACCTAATTAAACCTTTTTAAATCACTATTATGGGATGATCCACTCAATAATATAGTAATAAGGGTTATGTGGTTTTGCCACCGATTCAATTGGATGTGGTGGGAGAAAGTTAGAGACACTCTTATCATATTTGACACTAGAATAGATATATGAACTTAAGGGATAAAAGGAACCACGAAACATGGAGAAGGAGTATTCTCTAGAGTCACCTTGAAAAAGTTTTGGGGAACCAAACCCTTAAGAGGAAACCCCACTTTAATCCCACACCTATTATCCACCACTATTATTGGAATTCAATGAAGGGAACTAGTATAATTTGAAAATAAATTGGGATATTAGGATACAATTAAACTAATGACATCCTAAAAACAAAATGGATGTTTGAATCAAAATTTTTATTCACAAACATAACTTATATTCACATTATCTTCCTTCAAAAAAAAGTAATCATTAACACATTACTTAAAAATAGAGTATTGTAATGCTAGAATTGATAATGATTAAATAAATTACAACATCCCTTTCCGAAAAAACTTCAACAGCTCCCCATACAAGAGTGTCACATGACCTATGGCATATCTACCATATGTTAGTTGTTATTGATTAGTTGTGATGATCTATTGATATATTGCACAAACATTACCAATTATGTAATAACCATAAAGAATGGTGTAAATAATATCAAAAATCACTCATAATGAAACAACATAGTTTTCATCTTACAATGACATGATAACCATAAATAAACATCATATGTTATAACTAAAATACGAACTCAATATAAATATTTTACAAGTCACACCCAATAAGCAATAAAGGTAGAAAAACTAAAGGGTATACTTAGACTTATTCGAGGTTAGTACATTTGATTCATAGACTCATAAAACTACACATTGACTCATTCAGTTGTTGGGTATGATATTTTTCAAAAACAATTATCTTAGATAGTCTCTAAGTGATATGATACAAGTTCATTCCATTCTTAACTCACATACATGACTCAAAGATTCATAAAAGAATATGAGTTTACTAACATGATTTTCCAAAATTAATTCTGAAGTGAGTAGACTCACTGGGCCAAGTTAACTCACAAACATATAAGATTTTGTGAGTAAACTCATGAGTTTGACTACTGTGGATATTGTATCACCATATGGATCAATAATAATTAAATAATAAAGAATACATAAATTATGGGTGCCACAAACAGAATAAAGTCAATCACATCCCTTGGTCCCATCTCAAAATAAATTCCCATAATGCTAGTTCAAATCTTAAATACCAGGGCCTTTCCCTTATTTATATCATGTAATGTGAAATCTACAGACCCACCAAGGTGCATGGTAGGGTGTGAGTAATATAATCAGTAGGTAACCACCAATGTTATCCCCAAATAAATACAATATTTGTTGGTTCTTTCATAATATTATATAACAATATATCAAAAACATTAATATTATCTTGGCCATGTCATTTAGTGTTAATAAGAAACTTTGAAAAGAAACCTTACATGCTTCATTCAATGAAAATTGAAATTTTAAATATATCACCCCTGAATATGGTGATTCATCATATTATCCACTCTCATGTAAAAATCAAATAACCAAAAATATAGGTTTTAAAAGAACATAACTATTCAAAAATCATAATCTGAGGCACTAATTTGGTATCAAATCCAACAACTCATAATCCTACATCTTCATTTGTTTTCTTGGAATCACATTTACCCCATAACCATTTTCAAAGGGTTTTTTTGGCATCGTATCCAATCCCACTCACAAAAATAAATGATAGGTTTACATTACACCCAACCATGAATGCATAAGAGGAATTAGGTTAGCATATTTCCCACCCCAATTTATTCTTAATAGACTCAGATTGTGACACACTCAAATTTCATTCATATTTTTACAAATAATTTTACGGATATTATTTCTATTAAAATAAATAATTCCCATTTATGTCTATTTTTTACTAAAACGTGGGAAATTGTAAATGTGTAAGTGAAATTAATTAAGGTGATTAAAATTGATATGAATTTAAATGTAGGTGTTTGATGGTTTATTTTGTCAAAGATAATTTCATGAAGTTTTCAAAACTATTTTTTCTAAGTATCTTCAACCTTTTTAGGTGTCCATTGAAAAATAGAGTTAGGTTTAGCCAACCCATCTACCAGTGGTATCCCGCCAAAAAGCTAGCCAATAAGGACCCGATTGGACAGGCCCCCATCTGGAGGGATAATATAGACAACTTGCTTCACAAGGAGGATCCCATATAGAGGCCCATGTTGGGGAACCCATGGGATCATATCTGGGTCATATCTAGTGTAAGCATATAGGCATGTGGTGGTCAATCCCACACAACAACAGAAGGAGAGCCTTGTTGGGACAGGGAGGTCTACAGTGACATTGGGGGTCCACTGAACCCTATCTGAATTCACTGCTAGTATGATGCAACGACTTGAGTAATATTACATCAAGAAGTTATGTCTTCTTTTGTGTGTGGGATGTATATCTTGTTTTACTATTCATTATTTAAATAGAACAACATTATCCCTCTCTCTCTCTCATGACCTCAAACCTTAGACACGATCTGTCATTATCTTCAACCATCTCGTCCACTCAACACTCACTGACCACCCTCTTCGTGTAACAGCCCAATATTTTTAGGGTATGTCTCTTTTAAATTTAACATCTTTTATAGCATACATTTCATTAAACACAAATCTTAAATAAACCATGATATACAATTAAATATTAACATAATTGTTTGAATAGGGATATGACCATTACAAAAAGTAATATTTTCATTAGGGTAATAAAATCACCTATGATAGTATACAAAAATATAGTAATCTCATATAATAATATATGATGTATTAATATCATAGAATAAGTAAATAAATGTTTTAAAAATGGTAAATTAAGTGTAGGTATTTTGCTGAAACCAAAATTTTTATTTATGATTCTATTGTTAATATAATATTTTAAAAGAAATTTTATTTTCATAAATTATAATTATAAACTAACATTTTGTTATAAGATAATTTAATGATACCACAACTAATTTCTCAAAGTGTCCTAAAATCAATTATAATGTTAAAATATGGATTTTTAGAATAAATGATGATTTTAATTACAAATCAGATTTCTCATATTTAAAAAAAAAATTATAAAATGGAGTCCATTTATTAAATCTGGACATAAAAAATGGTAATGGAGAATTTTTGGTATTTTTATAAAATAGTTCATTTTTTTATGAATACTGATATATCGTAATTTAGGATATTTAAAATAATAATTAAAATACATGAATTTTTTTCATGGATGATAAAAGAACAATTATTTCCCATACATATGAACTAGTTACTATACATAGTCCTATGAATCAACACTACTGATTGTCTTGAGCTAAAATAATAAACTAATGTATAAAATAATCATAAAAACACCCCTCTCCTCCACTATAAATATCACCCCTCACCACCCCTTCTCCTCACACCATATAAGAGTTGAATATTTCTTAAATTGTTTTCAAGTACTCTCCAAAACCTCTTCCCCGTGTTATTTCTATACTGGAATCCCCAAAATACCATCTCAATGTTCCTTGAGGAGGTTCTCAAGGGGATAACACTCGAAATTCAAAACCCTCCCTCTTTCTATTTTAATTTATGTTCTTTTCTTATCCTTCCAGAACCTCCCCTATCAATAGAAACATGATAAATCCAATATCATATATATACTGGAATTTTATTATGTTAATATAAAATCCATAATTGAGTCTCTTTTCTACTCCTTTTTTCAAAAATGAAAATATCATCTGTGAGGTGTCGATTCACCGCCTTCAGGGACGATTTGTTTTACTATTTCATTACCGACTTCAAGTCTAGTAATAAAATCATTTTTATTGATTATTAAAATTATAATATAAATATTATAAGATATATCATATTTATGAACCAATAAATATACATAAGATTTAATAAAATGACACAACATCATGATGCCCATAAAAATCTCCTAAATAAATTAATATATTTTCCTCAACATTTTTTCTAATGAATCATCCTCATACCATATAACCAAATAATATAGGATTAAATTTAAAATTATATAAGTTCATTAAAACAAAATAATTTCAATTATATAGAAGTTATTCACATTTTAAAATAACTCTCATATTTATATTCACTGAAACTGACCATAAAACCATGAAACAAACGCTCTCAAAACCACGAAATTAAACATTATAACCCATAAATTTGGAAATAAATAAACCGAATAAAATTTTAATAAATAAAATATATGTTATAGGGGTTCTTTTTTATATAATTAATTAATCAAATTTTAATATCTAGTACATTAAGAACATGTAAATAAGACTTTCATACATAAGGTAAGGGTTTTCTCATCCCACTTTTATTTATGTGATATGTACCTTATTAACCACTTATTTGTTATGTGTGGTGTATGTATACATATATTTTATATATAATATAATTCATCCATTTTTCTTCATGTCATTTAATGTTTTATTTTATAATTATTACTTTTAGGGGATACAGTTTGGTTGATTACTAAATGGTAAGGTAATTCTTAACCCAATTTTCATTATTTTGGTTCAACTTATACTCTATTGGTTATGTCATGATATGATTATGTGTCAAATTAATTTAGATTATATTAAGTTTAATTTAAACTTTTTTTCTGTTTATTTATAGATAATACAAATAATTTATTCATTTGGTTAGTGCTCACAATTTATTTTAAAAATACTCTTTTAAATGATTATATTTTTCAAAATTTTAAAAGAAATGTTTTTTTGAAATTTCATAGATTGAGTGAATTTTATCAATTTTATGATTCCTAAATGCCTTGAGGAATCCTTAACAAGTTTACAAGGATATTTTCAAAAATAAATACTTCATAATTTCACAACTTTTTTAATAAATGATTTTAAAGTAAACTGGTATTTTCTTAAAAATTGATCAATGATTTTGTTAGAGTATTTTCATATCTGAAAACAAAATTTGTTGTATATTATTAATAATTGAAGTTGAAATATTATTATAACATCTACGATGTTTTATTTAATGTTTTATGATCATTTTGAATTTGGGATTTCTTATTTTGATACGATTCGTTATATTACTCTAGATAAATTATGATATCTTTACTGATTGGGAAAACTATTTACATCCCATGTGCTAGTTTCAATATGGATGTATATATTGATTATATTTCACCCCTTTCATATGAGTAATTAAATACACATAATAAGTGTATATCGGGTCCCTATATAGCACCTTGATACATTTTCTGGTCTCATTATACAAATTAGATCAGGTTTTGGTTGTGTCCATGCCCATTTATGTAGAATTATTAGATGAGGCCTTGAGGGTATGATTATGGTGTCCCACATTATGCATTCCCTCATTATGATATTATTTATTCATAATCCATATGATTATTCAAATTTTAAAATATCTACGGTGTAAGTATCATTCTCATTTGATTATCTATATGGATTTATTTGACTATCTCTTAATCATTCCATATTTTTCTCAAGATTATGCTTTAATGACATTTGCTTTTAGTTATTTACATGGACTCATTATTTATGATTATTTATGGAAGCTTACACTGTATTATCACACATACTGAGCATCTGAGCTCCCCCCTTTAATATGTTTTATTTTTTTCCAGGACACCAAGATGTATATTTTGAATAACATGTAGGATAATATAGGAGAATAGGGCGTCCCAAACAGAGTTACTATTTTGTAATTCATTTAATGTTGTTATGTAACAATTATGGTTGTATCTAGTTTTACAAATATACTAATCTATTTGTTCATGTGGAGTGTGATTGCCTATACTTACTACCAATGTAATAAAGTAAGACACCACCATCGGGCTACTCGGTCGGACTCTTTGTAGTTGGTATCAAAGAAATTTTAATTGAAACTTTGGAAACTAGATTTAGTAAAAAAAAAATATTAGGGAAATATAACCCTATAACTTAATTTGACAATATAAACAAGGTAAATAAGAATATTATTTTGATACTATTTATTCTTTAAGTGTTTCACTAGTTTTAAAATATCATAATCTATTATAGTATATTCAATTGTTTAGAAATGGTACCTAATGTGAGTAATGGAAGCCATATCAATGCATGTATTCTATATATGGATTTACCTACTATGCCAGATAATGATATTGGAGTTGGAGCTTCAATTGGAGATGAAACAATTATACCTATAATGTGACAACTAACTTAAGTTATGAGAAATAACCTTACTCACAAGGAGAATACTGATCCACGAAGATGTATAATAATGTTAGACTAATGCATGCAACAACAACCCCCACCATTCAATGGGACTAAAAACCCATTTTTAGCATAAAAATAGATAAGTTAATTAGAGAATACATTTCACTATTTGGTAATTAACTGATGGGAGAAGGTTATCATGGACATTTATCATCACTCAGGACATGCATATTAATGGTGGTCATTAATTCAATACATAAAGGAGGATGAATAAATTGAAAATATGTAATGGAAGGAATGAAATTTTCATGGAAAATATTTACCTCGTGAACATCGAGTGTATATGGAGAGGCAATTATTGAGTATGAGATATAAATAGGATGAAAAATTTTCAATGTATGAATATAAATTTACAAGGTTTTCAAGGCATGTCACAAACTACATACATAATCCAAGGAGCATGATTGACATTTATTTGATTATCCTAAAAAATATATATGAAGGGAACTAGTATCCCAAAAATTCTCATCATATGAGGATATAGTATCATGTGACATCAATATGGGGAAATAATTTTCCAACCCATTTGTCTTCAATGGGAAGCATGATAAGAATATGGATACTATGTACTATGGAAAATGAACTGAGGAAAAAGGGATGAAGGGATGAATATAATTTCCAAATTATAATAAATGTGGATTGAAACATCATCGAATAAGCCTATTAAGAATCAGAGTTAGTTACAAGTGTGGAGGAAAAACCACCAGGATAATGATTTCAAGGGAAAGAAAGAATTCGGCAATGCACAATGCTTCAATTATAAGGAGCAAGGACACTCTGAACATGAATGTTATAGATGTCAGGGAAACATTCCCCATAAAAGGAAAAATAAAGATGGATTTGTTTATGCAATCACAATATTAAATATTGAAGTTCCTAATGATGTAGTGGTAGTTACTTTAATTATCTCTTCAAATTTAGTAAATGGCTTATTTGATTTCAGATCATCTAATTTTTTTGTATCATCCTAGTTTTCTATAAAAATTAGATAATTCATATTCATCTTAATAAGGGAGTTATTATTCGAAACCCCTAGTAGAATCCTTATTTCAAAAAGGATGTGTTGAGAAGTTCCTATTATGACACATAAACATGATCCAATTGTTGATTTAATTATCATACCTATGGATTATTTTGATATAATCCTTGGCATGGGATGGGTTTCAAAATATAATGAAAATATTTATTGGAAAAAGAAGGAAGTTATGATTCATGATAAGGATATGGACTTTATTATCTTTAGAGGGGATGCTTCATCATCTATGTCATGTCTGGATCCACCACTAATAGCTCTTCTAAATGAGATTATTTGGAGAAAAAGAGTAAATAAAACCTATTGATAAAAAATGTGATCATCAAATCAAGGATGTTCCTATTTTACAAGGATATATTTATGTATTTCCATAGGAATTAAATATAAATCATCTAGAGCGTGTAGTTGAGTTTTCTTTGATTTAAACACTTTTGAAAGATTTATATTAAAGAATATCTATATAATAGACATATTGGTGTTAATAGAGTTAAAGAAACAACTAGATTAATTGAGTTATAAGGGACTTATATGCCCTATTATTTCACCTTGTCGAGTTCATATTCTTTTTGTTAAGAATATCGATAGTTCCATGAGGTTGTATATTGGCCATAGGGAGATCAATTCTATTGAAATAAAGAAGAAGTATCATATGCCTCTCATTGATAACTTATTTGAAAAACTTCATGGAGATAAATATTTTGATAAGATTAATCTTCATTCCGTATATCTTTAATTTCATGTAAATAAAGAAGATATTGAAAATAAAACATTTCAAATTAGTTATGAATATTATTATTTTATGATAATTTCATTTGGACAACTGATTCACCCTCCTTTTATGGATTTAATCAATAGGGTATTCAAGGAATATATTGATAATTCTATTATGGTATTTATTGATGATATCTTGGTGTACCACCATATGTTTCAATGACCATGAGAACTACTTAAGGATTTTTCTAGAGACTCTTAGAAGAAAATAGTTATATGGGAATTTCATCAAGTATAAAATATGGATTCAAACTATTTCCTTGCATGGCCATATTGTCTCTGATGATTGAATCTTAGTTGATCCTATGATGTAAAAGATAGTCCAAGAATGCCATAAACCAACAAATATAACTGAGGTACATAGTTCCATTATTTTAGTAGGTTGCTATCAAAGATAGACTAAGAATTGTTTTCTAATAGATAACACATTAAACAAAATTACTCATAAAGGGGACAAGTTTATTTGGACAAAGAGATATGAAGAATGATTTTAAGAATTGAAGAGGATATTATTGAATGCTTTGATCATGAATATAAAATCATGAAATAGTGGTTTTGAGATTTATAGTGATGCATAAAATAATTAATTGGTTGTTTTCTTATGTAGAATAAATAGTTATTTCTTATGAATCAAGGCAGTTACAAAACCATGAATTGAACTATCCAACTCATCATCTTGAGTTAGAAGCTATAATCTTTGCTTTGAATATATGGATACACTATCACTATGGAAAAATATATGAGGTATATATATAAAGAGTTTGAAATATATAATCTCATATAAATAAATAAATAAGATAAAAAGAAGATGGCTCGAGCTTCTGAAGGATTATGATTTTCTCAATACACTTCCACCAGGGCAAGGAAAATAAGGTATTAGATGTGTTGAGAAATAAGGATCAAAGAGTTCAAAACAAAATGTGGATTGATAGGGTAACTTTGTACATGGAACTAGTAAATTTTGATATAAGAATTATCGATGAATGTAAAACATCAAAAAAAATTGAAATGGTTATAAACCATATCTATTGAAAAGGATAAAAAGTTCTCAGTCTGATAATGAGAATTCTCACAATACAATTAAGGTTGTGAACGGTGGTAAATTGGTATTGTTAAAATTTGAAGATCAAAATTTTGAAATTTGTAAAGATCCATTGATTTCTATCTATACCCAAGCTAAAAATAATATTATTGGAAGATGATCATAGCTCAAAATTCACTATACACCCTGGTAGCACAAATACGTATAGATATTTCAAGGAACACTTTTTTGGGATAATATGAAGATGGAAATTGATGATTATGTATCAAGATTTTTATTTTTTCAACAGGTGATGGATGAAAGACAACATCCTAGAGGAGTAATGCAACCTCTACTGATTCCTATAAAGAAATGGGATGACAATACTATGTATTTTGTCACTAGATTACTAAATTCTCTATGAAAGAGTGATGTAATATTTTTAATCATTGATCGACATACCAAGTCATCACATTTCCTCTCAATAAGGGTGTATTTTCCATTATACCACCTTCCATGACCCTATATTAATGAGGTTGTACGACTTCATGATGTACCTCTATCTATTGTGTCTGATCAAGATCCCCATTTTACATCGTAATTCTGTGAAATTATTCCTAATTATTTGGATATCAATCTTCATTTGAGTACTTATTATCACACTCAAACTGGTGGAATATTTGAAAGTGTTGGTCAGAGTAGTTTACTCAAGAGGGGAGGGGTGAATTGAGTAACTATTAAAATTTCTGTAAAAAAATTATTTCTAAAAATTCTTAAAACAAAAGGGTTTCACCCAAGATTAAATACAGCCCAGTTAGTCAAGGTTATATTGTTATAAGATTTTGACTGTTTAAGTAACTTCGTAGAAGATTGATTAATTCTCATTAATCTTAATTTGTGTTAGTAATATTACTATTGAAGTTATTCTACTAAGACAAGCTATTTATAACTTCTTTCCAAGACTAAATATCAAAGTGAAATTAGTGATTTCTAAATTAAATAGTAAAGAAATAAAACAGAAAAGACCAATTTATATAGAATAGAAAATATAAAACAAGTGGTTCAGTCTCAAGCCAAGACCTAATCCAATCCACATGGTGATCACCTTCCGCCAAGTAGTTTATATAAATAAACATTGTTCTACACCTTGGATCAGGGTTAACAATAGTATATAAACTGTCCATGCCACCCCGGGACCTCGTCCGTAGTTCTTTGTGGGTACAAACTACCAGGACACACAGATACCTCTTACACACTTATCAGTGGGTATACACAAGAGTAAAATAATGTTTGAGTAAATATATCTTGTATCCTCCAGTTTAATATGGGAGATAGAGTGTGTTTTAATGAAGATACACACTCTTCTCGAAAGTTAATAAATTCTACACAACAGAGCAGAAAGATTTAGATAGGTTTAGAAGTGCTCTGATTATTGTTCTTTGCAGATCTGGACTTCTAAGATGAAACAGATACAGAATTTGAGCCCTCGTCTATAAAACAGAGTTTTTTGATTCATCTTGTGTTCTTCGTGAGGTTTGACAATGTGAATATGTTCTCCGGATTCCAATGTACTTTGTATGTTCTTCAACAGTGTCGGGTGGCATGCATGTGACAATCTTTCTTTTTGAAATTCTCTCACTGTTCTTCGTTATCGTGCTCACAGCCTTGATTTTTGTTTTGTATCGTGCTTCTTTATTCTTGGACACACATAACTTTTATCTTGTAATGCATGTGTTTGAGCCGATAGGTTGCATGGATACCGGACCTCGTACCTCGTACTGTCAAATGATATATCTACAAAGAAACATTAATTATGTCAGTGCATTTAAAATCTTCAAATTTGACCATTAGAGATTAAATTGACAAACGACAAAATAGTTTAAAAAACGGTGTCACAGTAAGTCATGGAAACTGTGTCTCCTTCACACGGTGTCTAGATTGATCATGGTGTCTCGTGGTCATGGTGTATTGTTCACAGTTTCTGTTGGTCACGGTGTCTTGTTCACGGTGTCACGTGGTCACAGTTTCTTGTTCATGGTGTCTCGTGGTCACGGTGTCTTCTTCTCGGTGTCTCGTGGTCACGGTGTCTTGTTCATGGTGTCTCAGTCTTCACGGTGTCTGAGTCTTCACGATTTTTGAGTCTTCATGGTGTCTGAGTCTTCACAGTGTCTGATTCTTCACAGTGTTTGAGTCTTCACGGTGTCTGAGTCTTCACGATGTCTGCTTCACAGTGTCAGAAATACATAACCAGTAGCAGACTTACGGTGTCTCAAACTTTTCAGATTAACTGTATTCAGACTTAAGAAATGATGATAATATAATGGATTGGACATAAGGCTTTTTCAATGAAGGTATTAGAAATTAAACTGAATTTCGAGAAATTAAAATCTTGAATGGATCTTCATAAAGAATGAGACTACTAAAATAATAATATACATGAATACACATGATTGTGATATAATTTATATGAGTAAACTAGATTTAGTATGATTTTTTATCATTAAAACATGATTAATCCCTGATGAGTCCAACAATCTCCCCCTTTTTTATGATCACAAATCATGTAAGGTCAAAGTGTATATTGGATTCAACTATAGAGATAGATGGCTAACATATAGAAATTTCTCTTCTTTTTGGGATTTTCAAAATGATGGAGTAAGAGAAGACAAATGTGCACATTCCATTAATAGCATCTAAGGTTCAGTACAAATGTAAAAGAGAAAAAAAAGCAATATCATTCATATAAAAATGAAGTAATCACTGTTCTTCTTCAGAGGCTGGCCTTCTCTTTGCCTTTAGCGTTAGTGGTAGAAGAGGAAGCCATAGGGGCAGCGGTCGAGGTAGAAGAAGGGAGTGAGGTGGTTGATAAAGAGGGTAGGGGAAGGCCTTCAAATACAGATAGAGACAATGTAGGATTAGTAGAAGATATAGGCATTTATTGATCGAGAATCACAGGCCTGATCTGACTCAGTTCATGGAATATAGACTTAGTCGTGGAGGCTAGGGCAAAGGTGAGGGTAGGCAGCCTAGGTCTTAGAGGTGTAGCCGCTGGAGCGAAAATGGTTGTACTCTGGACATAAAGATAGGGCCACAAGAGTTTGATGAAATACGTAATGATCCCTCCACAATACTACATGGCTTTCTCAAAATCATCCTTGTTCTCCATAAACTTGTCCACCAATCGAGTAAAATCTTTATGCTTCTGGACTTGGGTCTTGAAAGCTTGAGTCACAGGAGTAATCCGCAAATTTTCTATAAGATACTCGAAATGATTTGTCATATCGTTCTTGTAGAAGATTCTATGGAAGTATAAATCCACTTTCTTAGCAATCTCATGCTGAGCATCATTAGAAATATTTGAGTGGATTTGGACTAGGTCAAGAACTCTATCACTGTTCTTGACAACATCAGAAAGAGAGGCCATTTTGAAACCAATGAGAACATTCTAAAGCTCTCATTTGACTACAGTTCTGAGCAGATCACTATCCAAGGAGGGTTTAGAGGATTGACCAGATGCTTTAGAGGCATTGACTGTTGTGGTCAGAGATTTTAGTTGATTTAGCACCTTCTAAAGACACCTGGTATACTCATCAGTGAGTTTATTAAGGTTGAAAACAAGCTCTAACATTTCCTTCGCAATTTTTTTGTTCCTTTCAGCAACCTTTTCATCTAAAGAAGATAGATATGGTTGAATCTGAGACAAAAAAAATGTGGGATTTGAGGAACAATAGGTTCTACATGAGGAGAAACAAGTTCTAATCTCGAATGCATCTCTCTCTACATGTCTTCAAACATACATCTTCAGGTCTTCACTTCATTACAGAGAAGCCTATTTTCAACTCGTACTTCATGAATCTCTTGAATAATTTTAGGTTTTATTTTACAAATAACTTTCTCTAATAAAAGTGAGTCATCTCTCTCGCTTAAATTTCTCATAGGAAGAGGTTGGGTATTCACGAGTTTCTAAACTCCGGACAAGAGGGTAGCACCAAATTCTTTCACATCATCCTTACTCACAAAATATGGTTGTTCAGATAAAGGTTTAGGAGTAGGGACTAGTACAGGCTAAGTTTCCTTCTCAAGTGTGATATTGGAGACTGATTTCAACTAGAATATAGAGTAAAGATCAAGGTCGTTTGATGAAACTTGCTGAGATTCATCCACATCATAGAAATTGGGGAACATATACTGAGTGTCTATAGGACTTTACTCAATCAGATGTCAAGCATAAATATACTCGATATTTGGGGTTTTCTCCCCCTCAATAGGTGCCTCCTTATCAGGACTGAGAAGCTTATGATATTGGTCTTGTAACACCCCAGGATTTCATAGTGTGTTATTTCTTAAAAATAATTCAATAACTTGCACTACACGCAACACCGAGTTCAATCACACCATGACGTACAAAAAAAATCCATTAAAAGAGGTCATGAATAGTATTAACAACATTTTGAACTTTGTATAATCCTTATAATTTTAGAATCCCTATTATGAGTTTCTTAGTCATAATGCAAGAACAGATTCATTTTCAGTATTGCACTTTTATCAACTTTAATAGTGAAACCTTTTTAAATAAAATATTTTAAACCATCTGAATAAATTGGGACATCAAAAAAAATTAAAATGAAACATCCCAAGCTTCCACGGTACGCTTTCCTTTGAATAAAATAGTAGCGTGTGTTGTACGCAACCTTGAGTTTTAACACACGCCACAACCAATCAAACTAGCCGTTATGAATAGTAATACCTAAATTTTGAAATTATATATATTTTATATTTTAAAATGGACTTCATTTTTGGATTCGGAATATCGAATTTAGCCTAAGGTGAAATTTTGGTACTTTTCGGATAACTTTCATATTTTGATGAATAGTGAAAATTACTAAATTTTAATTAAAAACAACTTTTTTAATCAAAATAATTAATAGTGATAAATTATGAATTTTAGTAGTTTTAAAGTATATTTAGAATATATTTTTACCATTTAATATAATGTTGGTCATTGTACATAATTTTACAATTAAACCAAACATAAACAAGTGTCAATCTTTTGATAGTTATTACCTCTTAAAAACACGCTTTTTGTTTTGACAGCGGGAATTAATTTTAAATTAATTTCTGCCACTTCTGTGTTTTGAATTTAGAAAAATGGATTCCATATTTGGAATCAGGATATCCAAATTGTGTAAATAGGTAACTTTTATTTTTAGACATTTAGAATAATTACTGTGGTAAATATTTTATTTACCATGGTTAAGGGTAAATCCGGTAAATAAGGGTTAACAAATAATATTATAATAAAACAAAATTAACCTAAAACGTGTCCTAACCTTATTGGTGGACACATACCCGACCATTAGCATCCTTGGGTCAATTTGGGGACCCCTTGGATCCACTTGTATGTGGTAGGGACACTTTATATTAATAAAGTTAAAATAAAAATAAAAATGGCATAAGCTTACATCTTTTAGAAGAACAATTTTTACATAGGGTTATACATGTTGGATTTTCGATTATAAATATTCATTAGAAATCTAAAAATATTTCCTACATAATGATATTTTATTTATAATTTTTATACATCAAATAATGTAAATTATTAATGACACAATAATGATGCAATGTTTACCTCATTAATAAATCATTTAAATAAATAAGATTATAATGATTAAAATATTATCTAAAACCTGTCCAATTCTTATTGGTTGTTGTTATTTAGAATATGAGTCATCGTATCTTCGACCTCAATGATTTTTGGACCATTATAAACCGAATATAATTATATTATAAAGTAATACTTTCACTCTTTCCTAAAGAGCCCCTCTTCTCCCTTATAAAAGGAGACCACTTCTACTCATTCCTCACACCTCTCAAGCCACTTGGCTCGTCAAAACTCTGCCCAACTAAGCTCCCCACATCCCTCTCCTCCTCCTTGATGCTTCCCATTAGGCAGAAAGCATTTCAAGAAGTCCTTTGGTTCCAACCAAAGTGAGTTACCTAAATTAAAGGTAACGATTTCTCTTAAATTATTTTCATTTATTTTGCTTCTCCAACCCCCAAACTCTTTTTATTTCCTTTCTTTTGTAACAACACCAGTATCCTCAATATACTAGGATGTTGTTATAAGAAGTATTCAAACTACACATACACACAACTCCATCTAATGGATGATGAACATAATGTTTCTGTGGATGGCAAACTAACGCCTCACGAAACGATGATTGTTCAAATACATCTTACCGCCTCTCATGGTGGCCATTATGATGGCACTATAATTAAATATGATATTAATGATATATATTTTATATATAAGCTTCTGTAATTCTATTTTATTTCATACCATTATTCGTTTCATGTTGTATATACATACGATAATTTCATTTGAGGAAGTGCGGACTACCACCCCCTTAAAATGATATGACTCGTTCATACCACACATGGAACGTATAAAGGATGGTGTTAATGAACTTAAGTAACATATATAAAATATTATATTATACTGGAATAGTAATATACCTATGTATCATTTGGATTCAATTCTTTTAAAATAAAAATTAAATGGAAGTAGCGTTCGTGCGTACGTACGGACTACCGTCTCCATGAACGCGGTGAGATCCATCCTCCATCATATCCATTCAAGTATTATTCTCATTTTAGGGTTAAAAATAATGTTAATATCATTCTGATTATGAATAAGATATAATCTATCCATTACAAACATGTCTTACGTAACCAAACATTTAAGAAGAAAGAATCGATTATCACCCGAAACGACGATAATACTAAGATATTATTAATAAAGCAATGTTAAAAGAACATATATGATATCATATTAATGTATATGATTCTTGTATAATTTAATAACAATTATTTCACAATTATACAGGAGGTTAACCTACCCCAACCAAGGAAAAGTACAAGGTAAGGGATTTTCTTATCTCACATTCAATTCCGTGAGATTTCCATTATTCGCCACTAAATTATTGAAAGTGGTGTATTGTGTACTGGCATTTGATATATATTATCATATTCATGTTATTCTGTAAATAATTTGGTGGTTATTAACTTTTGGCCATACGACTCAGTTGATTAACGTGGTAAGGGGTTTTCATCTCACTCCTTATTCCCGTGAGATTCATGCCATATTGCCACCATTACCTTTTGTGTGGTGTATGTACTGCCCATAATTATATTCTTTGTGTAATACACTCTAATTTATGTGTACTTACATATTCATTGTATGATACCTCTTTCATGGGTTGTATGTTTCATAAGTTACCAAACTGGTAAAGGTTATTTCACAATCTCTTCATTATCCGAGGTTGTTTATACGTAATAATCTACTGGGATCTCATTATCATCGACATCCATGTTTCTTCAAAATGTATTTCAAAACATTTTTAATATTTAAAAGAATATGGGTTAAAGTCATTTATACCCTTGTTTGACTTTTTATAAGAGGTTTATAAGGGAATCTTTCCGTCGTTTTCCAAACAAGGTGCTTTTTAACATTTTCGACAGAATTAAGATAAGAATGTTTTTTTTAACTTATACGGCGGGTGCGGTTATTTTCCGCCGTTATAAAATTGTCAAAGCTTCCCTTAAAAGCTTATAAGATTATTTTCAAAGAAAATGTTTGATTTTATATGGATCTTAAATGATTTCAAAATAAAAGGAGATATTTCTTTAAAAAGAATTTTGATTTCATCTATGTCAACATCCTTTGATGGGTTTTAAGATTATTTGAAGTTGATTTATTATGATACAAAACTTCTATATTGTTTTGAAGGTTTTGTGATATGTTTGACTGTGGATGTGCTATTTTTATACCATTCATAGTTTATGGTGAAAGTATTGACATTTCGTATGCTAGTTCCAATAAGAATGTTTATATTATATTTCAATCTTTACTTCATATGAATGTGTTGGACAAGTATGTTCCAGGTTGGGGACTGGTTAAAGTAATCCCTCCAGGTTGGGGACTGGTAAAAGTAAGCCCTCCATGTTAGGGACTGGTAAAAGTAAGCCCTCCGGGTTGGTGTCCGGTTATTAGAGACACTCCGGGTTGGTGTCCGGTTATTAGAGGCACTCCGGGTTGGTGTCCGGTTATTAGAGGCACTCCGGGTTGGTGTCCGGTTATTAGAGGCACTCCGGGTTGGGTTCCGGTTACAGTTAGCCCCAAGGTCTTGGGACGAGGCCTTGAAAAGTAATTAAAGTTTATCATTATGCATTCCAACATTATGAAAGTGGTTATTGATTTTGCATGTGATTATTCGATTAGTAGAATATCCATGTGAACAAGTAAATGGCATTATTTCATTTTACTTTTGCCATACTATGTTGAAGTTCAAGTTTAAAAGGCTTTTGTTTTAGTAATTAATTGCCTTAAATGTTTATGCTTATTTTTGAATGTTCTGCTATATTGTTATCCTTACTGGGCATTTGAGCTCACCCCTTTTCTATGTTTTATTTTTCCCAGGATGTAAAGATATAAGTTATGAATGACCTGTAGGGATATTATGAGGGGATTATAGTGTGGACTGTGGAAACATTATGTTGTTGTAGTAGTTTTTCATTTTATGATGTAATGTAAAACTTATGAATATATCTAGTGTTTCCAAGGCTACTAAACCAATCGGTCTTTCGAGATTTGATCTTTCTTGTGATCATGCCAATGTTATGTAATATTGCACTGACTCTGGGTAACTGGGGTCGGGGCGTTACAGGTCTAATTACATAAACTCACCTTTAAGTTCCACACTCATTTACTGTCTAGCCAAGTAAAAAGTAGCTCCATCCATTCTTCAGCTGAAGGGATGATTTCCGGAACTGATTGTTCCTCAGGGAGTTTTTCAAGATTGGATTCTTGCATAACTGGTAGCTCTTCCACTATAGCTTCTTCCATGGCATGCTTTTCAGATTCTTTTGCCACTGATTCTGTTTCAGCATCAGGTTGAGTTTCCAGATTAATAGCTTCTTTAGGAGTAGGGACTTCTTCTTAAGAACTTCATGAGGAATAGAAGTCTTTTCTCCATTAATGAAAACAGTTTCCCTAGGTGGCACTGTATCCTCTTCTTCCTCTTCTTCAGGATACTCAACAATCTCATCTTATTCTAAACCAGGATCATAAATATTTCTTGGTCTTGAGGGATGTTCCACTGGATTGAATTTCTCATGAATTCTATCATTGTCTTCCACCCATTCCTTTTTTCCAAGGATTCCAATTTATCTTTATTCTTTTGATATTGGATTTTGAGAGGCAGAATTCACAATCCTTAATCACTTCCTCATTAGGTCCAACATTACCTTTGAAAAGAAGCATGGATGAGATTAGCCTAGAGTAAAATAGTGATGTTGACTTGGATGTGACTTTGATCAGCTCACACATATGGTGTATGATATATTCACACAGTTTGATCTTATGCACATTTTTCATAAGGTGTATCATAAACACATACTGATATTTCAAAATATAAAAATACCCTTTTCTGGGACTAACCAAATTATGTATAAACTTGAATAGAAGCCTTGATTCTTCGTCTAGTTCAGCATCAATGGCTCTCCGCTGGGTGAAATTTCCAGTTAAGGCTTTCAGAGAATCTTCCAAATCAAAGAATTTGTTTGAAGGTGGAGGTCCTCTTTAATAATCCTCACAGATGCCTTCATGATGTATCCTAAGGCATGCATCCCATGACCTCGAAGAGAATGAGCATCTCTAGCCATTGACCTAGCTTCTTAAAACATAACTATCACCATAATCAAAAGAGAATTATGCATACTGGTAAAATTGAGCCACTAACTTAGGGTAGATGGGTTTATCTTCCTTTGAGAACCACTCTAACCAGCCTTGTTTTTCTAACACTTTAAATATTATAAACTTACTATACTGAAGCCATTTTTGTCAAATATCTTTCTCAGGTATAACAACACGGTTTACCTGATTCTTATTTAAATGTCCTTTGGGTGATAGCTTAGGTGCAATCTTTTTCTTCTTCGAACTACGCTTCTCATGTGTCGAAAATAAAGGAAGTTTCATCCTTGGAATTCACTGAAGGTTTGTAAGAGAGAAGGGTTTCAGGGATGAACAAGGGTTCATAATGAGTAAGTAGAAGAAACCCCGAGTGAAGAATCAAGTGATACATTCTTTATTTTATCATTTATGAATACCAAACATCGCAAAAGTAAAATAGCGGGAAAATAAAAAGGTGAAAGTGATAATTACCAAGATACTGGTTTTTACAAAAGAAATCATAAAGAATTTTTATGGTGAGATAGTAATGCACGTTATGGTGAGACAGTGAATGAACTTTACGGTGAGAGAGTGAATAAACTTTACGGTGATATAGTAAACTATGATACAGTAACTGAGCATTATGGTGAGACAGTAATACGAAACACTAGCTGAGAAACTGTAATCATGAAACAGTAAAGTATAAAATAGTAAGATATCGAAAAGTAAGACCTAAAATAGAAATTTATCTATTTTAGGTTTATCATGCCTAGTTCATGTATGATGTAGTCTATTCTTTCAGAATTTAATGGTTTGGTGAATATATCAGCAAGCTGATATTCAGTACTAATGAATTTCAAAGTGATATCACCTTTTCGATAATGATCTCTCAAATATTTATGTCTTACATCAATGTGCTTTGTCCTATAATGTGAAACATGATTTTTTGAGATGTTAATAACACTTGTGTTTTCACAATTTCTAGGTACATGTCGGAATTGATATCTATAATCTAGTAATGTGTGTTTCATCTACAAAATTTGTGCACCACAACTGCCAGCAGCTCTGTATTCTGCTTCTACAGTAGATAATGCAATAGAATTTTGTTTCTTACTACACCATGATACTAGTGACTTTCCTAAAAGGTGACATGTTCCATAGGTTCTTTTTCTATCTAACTTATAGCCACCGAAGTCAGCATCAGAATTACTAACTAATTCAAATGATTGTCCTTTAGGATAAAACAGTCTTAGATTGGGTGTATGCTTAAGGTATTTGAAAAATATCGTTACAACATTTAAATGAGATTCCATAAAATTTTCTTGAAAATTATCACACATACACACACTAAACATAATGTTTAGATGACTAGCAGTTAAGTAGAGTAAACTTCCAATCATTCCTCTATAAGTGGTTTGATCAACAGATTTTCCATCTTCATTAAGATCCAACTTACAAGTGGTACTCATGGGAGTGTCACTAATTTTAGTTCTATCCAATCCAAAATGTTTTAGAAGATATATAGTATATTTAATTTGAATTAAAAAAATTCTATCATTATTTTGAATGATTTGAAATCAAAGAAAGAATTTTAGTTCACCCATTAAACTCATTTCATATTCATTTTGCTTCATTTTAGAAAAATTAACACATAAAGAATTCTTTAAATATCCAAAAGTAATGTCATCTACATAGACTTGAACATCTAAAACATAATTAGAAATTCTATTTATAAAAAGGTTAGTATCAGCTATTTCTTTTTTAAAAACATTGTAAATAAGAAAAGTACTCAATCTATCATACCAAGATCTTAGAGCTTTCTTTAAACCATATAAATCTTTTGATAGTTTAAAAATATGATTTGAAAAATGGGGTTTGTAAATCCAGTGGGTTTTTCAAAAAAAAACATCCTTAGCTATATACCCATTTAAGAATGCTCTCTTAACATCCATTTGATATAGTTTGAAATTCATATGTTCAGCATGGGAAAGCAGGATTCTGATGGCTTCAAGTCTAGCTACTGGTGCAAAGGCCTCCTCATAGTCAATTCATTCTTCTTGACTATAGCCTTGTGAAACTAATCTTCCCTTGTTTCTAACTATGCTACTAGCTTTATCTACCTTATTTCTAAACAACCATTTAGTGCCTATGGTGAATGTGTCCTTGGGTATTTCAACAAGTTTCCAAACTTTGTTTCTTTCAGACTGATTAATCTCTTCTTGCATAGCCATCAACCTAAATTCGTTGTTGATATCATCATTAATGTTTTTAGGTTCAATTTGTGACAAGAAGACTTGATGTTCAACCTGATTTCTAAGAGAAGATTTAGTTTGAGTTCCTTTGTCTAAGTCTCCTACAACAACATCTAAGGGGTGGTTTTTAAGAGTTCTAACAGTTCTAGAAAGAGAGGGACTTGTGATTTCAGGTTCATCAACAGATTCAGGTTCATTGTGACTTGATTATAAGGAATTTCTAGAGTTGGATGTTTTCATAGATTCATTCACAGAAGAATTAGAGGATTTTGAATCTATGTTCATATTTGATACATCATCTTCTAGATTCTCTAGTATGGTTTTAGGCTCATGTGGATATGTTTCATCAAATTTGATGTGAATAGATTCTTCCAAGCATTTAGTTTTTTTATTGAAAATTCTATAGGCTTGACTAGACATGGAATATCCTAAAAAGATACCTTCTTCACTTTTATATACAAATTTGTCAATATTGACTTTGGTATTAAGAATATAGACTTTGTAACCAAAAACATTGAAGTTTTAAACCATGGGTTTTATATTATTCCATAATTCGTAATGAGTCTTCTTAAGAAATCGGTCTGATCAACACTCTATTGATTATGTAGAACACTGTATTAATAGCTTCAGCCCAAAAATAAATAGGTAAATCATATTCACGAACCATTATTCTAGAAATATCTTGTAGGGTTCTATTTCTTCTCTCTACAACTCCATTCTACTAAGGTGTTCTAGAGGCAGAGAAATTATGACTATAACCATTTTGTGAGCAAAAGGATTCAAACTCTTAATTTTCAAACTCACATCCATGATCACTTCTTAATCATTTAATTCTAATACCACTAAGATTTTCTACAGACTTGGAATATTTGGTAAAATAAGAGCATACTTTACTTTTGTAAGCCATAAAGAAGGTCCAAGTATATCTAAAACTTTCATACACAAGAACATAAACATAGTGCTTCCCATTTAAACTAGAAAATCAAGATGGTACAAACAAATCCCTGTGAACCGGTTCAAGAGGTTGAGAAGTTGACACTTATTTCTTTGGTTTGAAGGAAATTTTGTATTGTTTTCCCTTTTTACATAGATTACACACTTTTTCATTTGGAAACTCAAGTTTGGGTAAGTCTTTAACTAGGATTTTTCTAGTTAGTTTTGTAAGGGAGTGAACAATACATTGTTCTAGTATTCTATGACATAGCCAAGATTCATTATGAAATACACTTAAGCAAGAATAATTTTGAGATGCTAAAGAATATAAATTAACAGAATGGACATTTTCATTTATTAATGCAAAAAATACTAATTCATCTTTAGAATTAAAGACATTTCAAGCATCATTTTCAAATCTAACATGAAATCCACCATCACATAATTGTGAGATACTAAGAATACTATATTTTAAATCATCAACAAAAATTACTTTAGAAATTAAAACTGAGTTAGATTTACTGATTTGGCTGAGGCCAGTAATCCTTCCCTTGGCATTATCATGAAATGTGACATGTCCTCCATCTACTTTTATTAGGTTCTTGAATCATGAGTAGTCTCCTATCATGTGCCTTGAACATCCACTATCCAAGTACCATAGACTTCTGCAAGATCTCTTTAAACATATTTCTATCAAAAATATAAAGTAAAAACAGTTTTTGGTACCCATACTTGTTTAGGTCCAATAATATTAGTAATAAGTGCTTTATGAACCCATATTTTCCTCATAAGTTTCCTGTAAGAATTATGTAGAGTATTTGAAAAATAAACTGTATTTGGTCCACAAAAACTTGAAACAGTAGAATGGTTATCATGAATTGAGTTAGTTGATTTGAGTCCAGAATTGGGAGTAAAACTATATGTGCTATATATTGAAACAAAATTTGTTCTACCAAGGTTTCTTTTACCCGGTTGATAACCAATGGCAGTGTTGTATTTAGGAGTAATTTGTTTTCCGAGAATTTGGGTAAGAGTATATATCCCATTAGTAAACGTTTCTAAGTCACTCTTTAATTTCACATTAGATATTTTTAATTCATTGTTTTCTTTGAGTAGTTTAGCTTTTTTCTTCTTTTCAGTTGTGAGTTCAGATTTAAAAGTTATGGTAAGATAATGTTGTTTCTTTAATGATTTATATTTTTATTTTAGTTCATTGCTTTTTTCTTCAAGAATATTACAGTATTCAAAAATTTCTTCATTAGTCATTTTTTCATAGTCAGTTTCATCTTCAGAATAGTATGAATTATATACAGAAGGGTCCAGTGTTACTTCAAATGTGTTTTTCATAAAACATATATTGTCTTTGTTAGCTTGTTCATCATTTGATGTCTCTGAGTCGCTTGAACTATCCGCAGAAGCACTCCAGGTTTCTTCCATTACCTTTTTGTACTTCCTTTCCTTGTCCTCATATTTATTTTTGTACATGAGGTTTGAATATTAAACCTTCATATTTCTTTTTCACTTACATTCATAGCAGAAAAATTCATCAGTCTTGTCACTTCTTTTCCATTCCTTCTTCCAGTTTCCTTTTTGGTCATATTTTCCCTTGAAGTTAGGCTTTCTAAAAAAGTTATTTTTTGTAAAATTGTTTGAATATTCTGGGTAGTTGAGCCATCTCTTCATCACAGTTAGGTGATGATTGTTCACTGGTGGATATTTCTACAGATGCTTCCAGTTTCCCTTTGTCTTAGTTCTTAGAGGTGGTGGTCTTGAATGTAACAGATTTCCTCTTTGGTTCATCCCCCTCTTCCTTGTTGACTTTCATCTTTTCTTCATACATCATTAGTTTCCCAATGTTTTATTTTACAGGTAGCTTTCTGATGTCGCAAAATTCTCTAATAGAGATAGAGGTTCCCCACCATCTATTACGTAGACATCTAAGAATTCTCATGATCTGTTCCTTGGAAGTGACTTCTCTTCCAAGAGAAGTCATTGTGTTTACAATCTCATTAGAACCTAAGATACATGTCATAAAAAGGCTCATCAGGTTTCATTTAAAAATTATTATATTTTATTTTATATGTATTAAGTCTCATTTTTTTTACACTAGATGTTCCTTTATGTGAGACATAAAAGGTATCCTAAATTTTCTGGGCAGTCTTACAAGAATAAATTCTAAGAAAACACTTCATCTCCTAAGTAGCAGTATAAAGCATTCCTAGATTTGTAGTGATTATTGTAGGTAGTTTTGGTAGGTTCATCCCATTTGATTCAACCATTAGTAGGAATTTTGTTTTTATCAATAATGGATGAACAAATTTCAAAACTCATACTCTATAAATGCATTTTCATTTTAATTTTCCATTGGGAATAATTGGTTCCATTAAATAATGGTGGTCTGTTGGTTGCAGAACCTTCCAATATGTTATCCATAATAAAGTATTAGTTTAAAAGAGCAATAAATTTAGAATTAACATAAATTTACAGATCTGTAAAGTACAACTACAATCATGGTTGAATAAGATTACACAAAGTCCTAATAAACGTCCTCTGATACCAAATGTTGGTCAGAGTAGTTTAATCAAGAGGGGAGGGTGAATGGAGTAACTATAAAAATTTCTATAAAAAAGTATTTATAAGGCAATATAAAACAAAAGGGTTTCCCAAAAGATTAAATACAGCTCAGTTAATCAATGTTATACTGTTATAAGAGTTTTAATTTTTTAGTATCTTCTTAAAAGATTGATTAATTCTAAGTAATCTTAATTTGTGTTATTAATATAACTTTTGATGTTATTATACTATGAAAAGACTATTATAACTTATTTCCATGAATAACTATCAAATTGAAATTAGTGATTTTTGAATTAATAAAGTAGTTCTGTCTCAAACTGAGACCTAATCCACTCCACTTGGTGATCACCTACCACCAAGCTGTTTATAAAAATAAACATTTATCCACACCCTGGATCGGGGTTAACAATGGTATAGAGATTGTCCAAGCCACACCAGGACCTCTTCCACAGTTCTTAATGGGTACAAACTACCATTCCACATAGGGACCTCTTCCACACTTATCAGTGGGTATACACAAGAGAAAAATAATGCTTGAGTAAGGATATATTGTATCCTCCAGTTTAATGCAAGAGATAGTGTGTATTGTAATACAGATACACACTCTGTTCGAAAGTTAATAAAAGCTACACAACAAAGCAGAAATACTTAGATAGGTTTACAAGTTCTCTGATTGTTGGTCTTTGTAGTTCCGTACTTCTGAGATGGAACAGATGCAAAATTCAAGCCCTCGTCTATAAAACAGAGTGTCGCGATTTAGCTTGTATTCTTCATGAGGTTCGATAATGCGAAGATGTTCTATGGATTCCAATGTACTTCGAATGTTCTTGAGTAGTGTCGGGGTTTCCTGCATGTGAAAATCTTTATTTGTGAAATTCTCTCAGTGTTCTTCATTATCATGCTCACAGCCTTGTTTTTTGTTTTGTATCACACTTCTTGATTCTTGGACACACTTCTCTGTTATCTTATAATGTTTGTGTTGGAGCTGATAGGTTGCATGGATACCACACCTTATACCTCGTACTGTCATATGATATGTCTGTAAAGAAACATTAATTATATCAGTGAATTTAAAATCTTCAAATATGACTGTTAGAGATTAAATTGAAAAATGACAAAATAGTTTAGGAAATGGTGTCACAGTAAGTCATGGAAACAGTGTCTCCATCACATGGTGTCTCATGGTCACGGTGTCTTTTTCACGGTGTGTGGTGGTCACAGTGTGTCTTGTTCATGGAGTCTTGTGGTCATGGTGTCTTGTTCATAGTGTCTCATGGTCACAGGGTCTCGTTCATGGTGTCTCAGTCATCACGTTTTCTTAGTCTTCATGGTGTCTGAGTCTTCACGGTGTCTGAGTCTTCACGGTGTCTGAGTCTTCACGGTGTCTGAGTCTTCATGGTGTTTGATTCTTCATGGTGTATGCTTCACGGTGTCAGAAAGACCTAACCAGTAGCAAACTTACAATGTCTCAGGCTTTTCAAAGTAACTATATTCAGACTCAAGAAATGATGATAATGGATTATATTGGACTTAAGCATTTTTTAAAGAAGGTACTAGTAAGTAAACTAAATGTAGATAAATTAATATCTTGAATGGCTCTTCATAAATCATGAGACTACGTAAACAATAATACACATGGTTGTGATATAATTTATAGGAGTTACCTAGGTTTAGTTGGATTTGTGATCATTAAAACATGATTAATACATGAGGAGTCCAACATAAATGACTAATCGATCATTAGGGGACATATTGAGATCATTATCATTTAAATTTCAAGTTATTTGGGATCATTGTTTACCTTTGGTATAATTTTACTATAAAAATATTTTCCATTCAAGTATTCAGATGGCACTGTATGAAGAATTATATGGCAAGAGTTATCATTCACCAACTTTTTGAGATGAATTTGGTGAAAGGAATATTATTGGCCTAATACTTATTGAAGAGAAAAAAAAAGTTAAATACTATATAGGATCATATTGAAGCATATTAGAGTAGGAAAAAGTGTTGGGATGATAACTGGAGGAAATATTTGGAGTTTCAAGTGGGAGATCATATCTTTTAGAAAGAATCTACATGGAAGGGTATTATAATTTTTTGAAAGAAATGAAAACTAATCCCAAGTACATTGGTCCTTTGAAAATTTTTAAATAATTGGAGTTGCAGCTTGATAATTAACAATCTCCTTAAGTTTCTCCAAAATTCACGATGTCTTCTACATCTCTTTGATAAGGAAGTACATGTCAAACCCTGCACATGTTCTCACTTTTGAAGGAATGGAATTGGAACCAGATCTATCTTAATGTGAAGATCCTATCTAGATTCCATACACTAGAGAATAAATTTTGAGGCATTGGAAGACTCTTTTGGTAAAGGTTCTTTGAAAAAAACATAAAATTAAATAGGCGACATGGGAACCAGTGGAAATTATGATGAAAAATTACACCAATATTTTTATGATGTCACATTTTGGAAATTTCAAGGATGAATGTTTTTATGGAAAGGAGAATGTAACCCCCCCCCTATGATTTTATGGTAAATCTCTTCTAAAATTATCATCTTTAATAGCATATGTTTCACACAACACTTACCATAAATAAATAATGATATACTATTAAATATTAACATAACCTTTGGAATAGTAATGTGACCATTAGAAATATAAATCTATCCATTAGGATAAAAACCTCACCAATGAGACTATAAAAAATTTAGATGTATCATAGATGAAGATTTGATAAATTTATAACATTGAATAGGTAAATAAATGTTTCAAAATTGATAAATTAAGTGTTGGTATTTTTGTGAAACGTAAAATATTATTTACCATTTTATAATTAAAATAATATTTTAAAATAATTATTATTTTAATAAAGTAGAATTATAACTTAATATTTGGTTATAAGATAATTTTATGAGACCATAACTAATTTTAAAAAGTGTCGTAAATTCGATTATGATATTAAACTCGGTGTATTTTTAATAATTGATAATTTCAATTAAATATTAAAATTTCATATTTAGAAAATTATTTTCATAAAATGATGTCCATTTTTTAAATATACATGTAAAAAAATGGTTATGGTCAATTTTTTGTATTTTTCAAAAATAGTTGATTTTTTTATTAATAGTGAAATACGGTAATTTATGATATTTTCAATTATACGCCAAATAAATTAATTTTTCAGTCATGGATGGTGTATGGATGATGTAATCATCATTATTATAAACTCACATTCAATATTTCTTGTACATAGTCACAATAATTGACATAATTGATAGTCTTGACCCAAAATAAAAAACTAATGAATAAAATAATCAAAAAACACCGCTATCCTTCGTAATAAGTACTACTTGTCAACACCCCTTCTCCTCACACATTAGAAGACTTTTATCTTGATTATATTCCACCAAATTACTCTCTGAAACATCTTCCCTACTTTTTATCCTTTCTGTTCTTACCAAAATACCATCTCTATGTGCCTTAACGAGGTTTTCAAGGAGACGACACAAGAGAGGTAAAACCATGCATCATTCTCTATGAATTTCTTTTCTTTTCTTATCCTTCCCAAACACCCATATACAAAGTAACATTATAACTCCAATATTGTATATATACTTTAATTTTATTTTCTTAATGGAATATTCATCATCAAATCTCTTCTCCTATCTATTTTTCTGAAAAATGAAAACATTGTCTGTAAGGTGTCAATTTACTTTTTTCATGGACGGCTAGTTTTCATTTTTCATTACTGACTTCAAGTGTGGTAATAAACCCATTACTATGGATTAATAATATTTTAATATAAATTTTATAATATATATTATGTTCAAGAAACAATATATATACATGATATTAAATAAAATGATCCATGTGCATGATAGCTGTAAAACCTACCAAAATAAATTAATGCATTTTCATCAAAATATTATGTAATGAATCAATATCATACCATATACCCAAATTATATATGATTCCATTTAAAATTATAGAATTTCATTAATATTAAATAATTTCACTTCTGTAGAAGTTATTCCCATTTGAAAATAACTCTCATATTTATACTCAAGGGAACCGACCATAACACCATGAAACAAACACTCTTGGTACAACGAAATTAAACATAATAACCCAAAAATGTATCCATAAATTACCTTAATAAAATTTTAATAAATAAAATATATGTTTTATAGGTTCTTAATTATGTAATTAATGAATCTATTTTGATTATACAGAACATTATGTGCAAATACAGAATTCTTTTGGGCATATAGTATAGGTTTTCTCATCTCACTAATATTTCTATAAGATATTCCTTATTATCCTCTTATTCCTTTTTTTGTGTATGTATACATAACTTTGATATATAATATCATTGATACATTTGTCTTCATGTTATTAAATGATTAATTTGATAATTACTACTTTTTTGGTGTATACAGTTCGAAAGATTAAAATGTGGTAAGGGAATTCTTAACCCAATTTCCATTATTTGGGTTAAACGTATGCTCCATTAATTATGTCATGATGTGATTATATTTTAAATTGATATTTATTATATTAAATTTTATTTCTAGTTTTTATGTGTTTATTTACATCTGGTACTCATAATCTATTCATTTAGTTAATGCTCACACTTTCTTTTAAAAATGCTCTTCTAAATGTTTTTCTCAAAATATTTTTTTAACTATGGAAACAATGTTTTAAAATTAAAGGGTTGTAATTTTTACATATATGTTGAAAATTGGTCCATAAATGGGAAATGTATATGTTTTTAGACCAGATAATATTAACATTATCTTATTTAAAAAATTATTATTTATAATTCAATTAAATAAATATTATTTTGGTAAAATATCATTATTGTCAATTTGAACACTATTCATTTAATTTGACTTGAAATAAATAAAAAAAATGTTTGGGTTTTAATATAATCATTTAACAAAAAAAACATTTATATTAACCTATATAATTTATGTAACACTATAAATTACTCAAATTATATCACATTTACTATTTTTGAGATTGTTTATTTTATTTTTCCATTAATTGAATATATAATGTTTTGTCATTGTGTATGAATTTAAAGTAATTACTTAATATCTAAAAGTTATAAATAAATTGCCATCATGAATATAATTTCATTATTCAAAATATTAATATTAATTTTCATTAATAACAAATTTTCTCCATATTTTAACACATAATGATTATTTAAAACTAAGAGAGTTTTATTTTCTAACTTTATTTAATTTACAAAATATATAATTCATTTTTAAGGAAAAATTTTACTTAAAACACTTAATTTAAAGCATAAGGTGGAAAGGTTCTAAATATGTGGAAAAACATGATTTTTATATTAAAACACATTTTAAGAATAATATATGATTTATTATTATCCTAGTTTTAGAATGATATTTGTGGAATTTTTAAGATATTTTATAAATTATATAACAAATAAATTTCATTAAAAACATTCACCAATAAGGACTAATTAAATTTATTGACAGAAAATACATTACACAAATGAAAAATAATTCAGAAAAACAAATGTCAACTTTATTTTCAAATAATTTTCCTTTTTATTTCAAAATAGTAGATAATTAGTGATTTCATTTTATAAATTTGTTGAAAAAATATTTCTCAAAATTCAGATATTATTATTCATACCCTCCATTATAACTACTGGGTGATAACAGATACAAACAATTTTAATAATGTCACATGGTTTTTCTAAACTTGGTGTTTCATGTACAAAAGATATTGAATAAATAAACCATAGTGTGTTACATTCTACCCCCACCCCACCCCCCCCCACCATTAATTTCTCCCTCAAAATTTTCCACTCTGATAGAAAAATATTTGTGTAATTATCCCTCATCACATCATCAGGTTTCCATATAACTTCCTCAAATTAGTGGTTTTTCCATAAAACATTAATCAAGTGAGTGGTCATGTTTCACAGAACATTATCTCTATGATCCATAATTTCTACTCATTTTTCTTTATAAGAAGGATCTTTCTCCGGATTTTTAACCTCTAGGTTTATTATGTGTGAAGGACCAAGTATGTACTTCCTCAGTATAGATTCATTGAACATATCATGAACTTGAGAGAGATTCAGTGGAATCCCCAATCGATAAGCTATTATCCGGATATGGTCAATAATTTCAAAAATTCTAATATAAATAGGGAATATGTTTCCCTTATTTCCAAATATCATCTCCCAATTCTAGGGATATATTCATAGAAATACCTTATCAACATCTTTTAACTCTAAATCTTTTTGATAATAGTCATCCTAAATTTTTTATCGACTCTGAGATGGTCTTATGTCATGTTGAATGGATTTAACATCCTTTTCCATTTTATCATCTTGATCAAGTCTCAATATATTTCTTTCCCCCAAATTCATTACTTTATTGTAGTTCTTCAGATCCTACCATAGAGGAATTCATAAGGATCCATATGAATTCTAGACTAAAAGTTAATGATGTAAGAAAGATTCACCAAAGGATGGTGTTGATCCCAACCACCTTTGAAATCCATAGAGAAAGCTCTCAACATGTCTTATAGAGTTTGAATGGTCCTCTCAGATTTACCAACCATATGAGGATGATAATCAGTACTAAAACTCAACTTTGTATCTAGAGCATACTAGATACTTCTCTAAAACCCTGAGGTAATGCTGAGATCCTGATCAGATACAATTTATAGTGGTACACCATGACATTTTACAAATTCCCTAATGTATAACCACATAAGTTGATCAAGATAGAAATATTCACTGATAGAAATTATGTGTGCTAAATTCAAAAGGTGACCATCTACTGCCCATATATAATTAATACCTTTAAATATGTTGAGGATTCCAATGAAAAAAATTAGGGTAATTTTTTCCCATTTATATTATGTAATGGGTTACGGTTTTAACATCCACATAGTCTTTGTCTCTCGGTCTTGATTTTATGAAATATAAATTCCTGATAAACATACTATAAAATATCTCTATTCATTCCATTAATCTAGAAATAATATTTCAAATTTCTATATATATTTGTACATCAATGATGAATAGAGAATGAAGAAATGTGAGCTTCATCCATCAGCTCCTTCTTTAAATTTAGTATGAATGGAACACAGACAAAATTCATAAATATTGTGATTTCATCATAATTAAGGTTGAACTCAAGAGCATTTCTCACCTTCTTTTGTTACATTACTTATTCCTTCTATGCCTCTTTAATCTTCACTTTAATAGATAATTGAAAACTCATTTGAGTAAGAAAATATGTATCCCCTTCCTTCAAGATTTCAGGATCTATACTTTGCAAGCCTAGGAATATTGGATCTTTTGTGATCCTCGTCAAAGATAAGATGGTATGATCATTTCAAATCAGATCATCTCCCAACATGTTCTCTTTCCCAGTTTAGTAATGTATTGAGCATTCATAATCATTAATCAACTACAACCATCATCTTTGGCACATGTTCAGCTCTCTTTAAGTGAAAATATACTTTAAAATTTGGTGATCAATATATATGTCCTACTTTTTCCCAAATATATAATGCCTCAATATCATTAATGAAACAATATCCATAGATAACTCCAAATCATGATTTGGGTAATTTTTTTATAATCCATTAATTTCCATGAGGCATAAAATATAACCATATCGTTCGATATGTGGATGTGTACCAGTCCCTTCTTTGATCCATCACTATGGATTACAACCCCTTCTCCATTTCACGGTGGTTTTATCACATGTTCACCCACAACCCTTATCATAAATTCCTTAAACAATTCCTCACATTCATCCATACAAATGAACTTTTATCCCTTTTGAGTTAAATTTGTGAGTGGGATCGATATCCATGAAAAAATTTCCACAAAGCAATAATAATATTAATCCAACCCAAGAAAAAAAATATCTCAATCATAGTTGTTTCTATTGTCCAATGTTCATTAACTTTTATCATTCAATGTTATATTGATATACCCTCACTTTAAATTATATTACCCAGTAATGAAACATTGAGAAGTAAAAATTGAAACTTTATTAATTTTAATAAATCTTCTACTTCCTTAGGGGATTCAACATAATTCTCAAATGATCATAATGATCTTACATAAACTTTGAATTAATAATAATATCATCTATGAAGAATACCACAATCTGATGAATGTAATCTCAAAATATTATACTCATTAAATCAATGAAGATAGTACAGAATTAGTAATACCAAATGGCACCATTATAAATTCATATTGTTTATAAATTGTTTGGAATGTTTTCTTGGACATATACTCCTTATTAAATATTAATTGATGATATCTAGAATGAAGATCAATATTGGAAAAGGATTGAGCATAGTTGATTGAACAAGTCATGAATATGGGGTAGAGGATACTCATTCTTGATAGTGATCATCTTAAGATCTTGATAATTAATATATCATCGCATTGATTTGTATTTCTTCTTAACAAATAGAGAAAGTGCATGCCAAGGTGATTCACTTGGATGAGTGAAATCATTGCAAAGATTATCCTGTATTTTCATCTTCAATTCTTGCAAAATCAATCATGCTTAATCTATATGAATTATTTTAAATAGGTGTAGCACCAGGTATGAGTTATATTGAAAACTCAACATCATGATCTGGTTGAAGACTATGAAGATATTACGTAAATACATAAATAAAGTCCCACATAATAGGCATATTTTTTATGATGATTTTCTCCCAAGCCATATGAGATTAATGATCCTTTTTAATAATAATCATGACCCATATGTTGGTTGTAATTTCCATTATAATTTTATTTTTTCATCATATTGATAGGTGATATTATGCAGTTTCATAATATCAAATATAATTTCCCTTCCTTATTAATTGATGTGGAATTTAAGTAAAAAAATCCATTCCATTTCAAAAAAAAATTTAATTCATCTAGAGTAAGAATGATAATATTTTAATGAAACATGTTCCCATAATCTTAAATAGGAGAAGAATCATAGACTTCGGATGTGATTTATTTCCATTAGAGGTTTTAATTTCCAACTCAATGTAAGCATCATGAGGTGGTATAGTGATACCCTTAGAGATTCTTTTGATTGAAAAGATTTGGTATATCCAAAATCAAATAAAAATTATTTTTTCTAGTATGGATGGTAAGTTTACCATTCAACTCATCGTTATTATACCCCTCGTCTGAAGTAATGATCGCATGAGATTTCCATTTCTCCCTGGTCTTAAGAGATTTTTTATGTCGATCTCCATCAATAAACATCATATTTTGGAACTGGTTTGAATAATTCCCATACTCCTTGCAATTAAAACACTCGAGTTTGGTTCACTGCAAGAAAATTGACTAACTGTAATGGGCTATTTGTGATGGATGGAATACTTGTCATAAATAGACCCGTAGATACATATATTTGTGATATATGACTTATTCTATCACAAATATTCTTTGTTTATGATGGGGATTATAGTCTCATCACTAATATATTTGGTACTGTTGTGTGCTATTAGATGGGAGGACAAATAGCGAAGGGTAATTGTGATGGAGGGTTTTATCAATCACAAAAAAAATCATGTAATACCTTTTGTTATTGCCTAAATTACATCTCTATTATCTCATCATAAAAAATAATTAACATAAATAACACAACCCTTTTTTTCCTTCCTACATTTTTCTCCAAGCCCTCCCACCCAACCGGATGCAACCACTATGACGACCACACCCACAAATCACCTAAAAACCCCTACTATAAATGATTTCTTAATGATTTAGGCTTAGATATCTTAGGTACACACTCTACTTGTAACACCCCAAGCATTCATGATATGTTTCCCTTTGAATAATACAGTAGCGTGTGTTTTACGCAACTTCGAGTTCTAACACACCACAACCAATCAACCTAGCCGTTATGAATAGTAATACCCACATTTTGAAATTTTATAAATTTTATCATTAAAAATGGACTTTATTTTTGGATTTTGAATATCAAAATTAGCATAGGCTGAATTTTTGGTATTTTTCATAAAACATTCAATTTTTGATGAATAGTGAAAAACAATGAGCCGTTGTTTAAAACCAAATTTTTATTTAAATAATTATTTATTTTATTTAAATTTATTTTAGGTAAAAATAGATACATAATACCTATATATGTTCAATGTAATTAATTGGACTCAGTTTATAATAATTTTAGGTATATAAAAATTTTATTGAACTTTTTACCGTCCATTACCTACCTCCTAGGAGCGTTTGCAAATTTACATAAAACATAATTTTACCACTTATGTCAGTTGAATTTCGAAAATATGAGAGAAATGGTTAATATAAAGGATTAAAATATGGTTCAATAAGATAAAAATAATTTTTGCTGCATAGTAACTTTTACTTTTATTTACCACGATTAAAAGTAAATAGGGTAATTAAGGGTAAAAATGATATTATTATTATCCTAAAACATGTACTAATTCTATTTGATTGGTATAATTAGACCAAAAACAACCTTAGGAATAAAATATGAACCTCTTTGGTCCACTTGGATTATATTAGGACATTTATTATTATTTAAAAGTGTTAAATTCAATGTTTAATAACTAAACCATTTTTAATATAAGGTTAAACCTAAGATGAATTCCACTATAAATATTCATTAGAAATCTAAAAATATTTTCTACATAATGTTATTTTATTTATATTTTTTAGAAATTAAATAATTTAATTTATTTATGACACAATTATGATGCAGTAATTACCGAATTAATAAAAATTAAAATAATTGATATTATAAATATCCAAATAAATGTAATTTTAGAATTTTTATGAATTAAAATAATTTCCAAGGTAAATATTACATATTAGGGTTGGTTAGATGAATTGTTTTTGAAGTAATAATAATGTTATGAATTTAGAAAAAACAAAATACCAAATAGTATAAAAATTGACATAAAGGAGTTTTTAAAAAAAATATTATATTATTAATTGATATTCTATTCCTAAAAACATAAGGATCGGACAAAAGACTTATATAATTATATGTGTATCATTAATGAACCACTTGGGGTTCTCTTAGAAGTATATAGTTAGTTTATTAACCATATAATATAAAAATACAAAGACACATGGTAAATGTCATAATATTTAACTAAGAGTTAAATCTAAAAGATAAGGTTAAAATAGTGACCCAAACCTATATAAAACCTATTGGTTGAGTGTTGTTAGAACCATACCCACCTTATCCTTTAAATAATCTACTTTGTATCCATTAGAAACAGAAAATTATTTTATTATAAAATAATATTTCTCCCTTTTCCTAAGGTTCCCCTCACTCCCCTTATAAAAGGGATCTCCACCTTATCTCTAATTCAAACCTTAAAATCTATTTTTCATGTCCAACCCCTACCCAAATACCCTCTCAACTGTCCTACCTTCAAACAATAGTCCTTACTTTAGTCATAAATCCAACCTAAGGATACCTTTTGATCAAATAAAAAGGAAGAACTCGAAAACAAGTTAAATATTTCATCACCTCTTTCAAGTTCCTTTCTTCTTCCACATCCTCTTTCTTTGTTGTTTCCATTATAAAATAATAACTCTAGTATATTCTATATATTTTGATGTTATTATAAATATGGTAAAACCATATTAATTTTTATATCCATTCTTTGAATGACATGTCACCATACGTGTGTATGTACGTCTTACTGTCTCCACGTCATGGTGTAATTGTTATTCAATACATTATTATTTGGATGGGTATAATAATGATGTGTAATTGATGAAAATAATAATTATTCTATATATATTATATAAAATCAAATTATATATTATATTAATATCAAAATAATGATATTTTCCCTCGTGCGTACATATGGATTACCGTCTCCATGAATGCGATGAGATTCATTCCCCATCGTATCCATTCAAGACTAATTTTCAATAGATGATTAAAAATAATGTTTAAAGACTCAATATAATTATGAATATGAATAAGATACATCCAATCCATAACAAACATTACTTACGTAACAAATCATATAAAGGAAAACGAATCAGTTAACACCCAAAACGATGATAATACTAAGATATTATTAACAATGGAATGTTAAAAGATCATATATGATATCATATTAATATAAATAATTCTTGTATAATTTAATAAAAATTATCTCACCATTATACAGGATTTTAACCTACCCTAGACCAAGTAAAAGTACAAGGTAAGGGTTAATTTTACAATCTCTTTATTATCTGAGGTTGTTTTTACCTAAGTATCTACTGGGACCTCTTTATCATCCACATCCATGTTTCTTAAAAATGTATTCCAAAACATTTTTACTATTTACTATACTATTTTTTAAAGTCATTTTTACCCTTATTTGACCTTATATGTTTTGAAAGGAATCTTTCCGTCGTTTTCCAAACAATTTACTTTATTACCTTTTAGACAAAATTAAGGTAACAATGTTTTTTTTAACTTATAATGTGGGTGCAGCTATTCTCCGCCATTATAACATTGTAAAAGCTTCCATTACAAGATTTTAAGAATATTTTCAAAATAAAATTTTTCTTTAAAATTATGTGACTCTTAAATGATTTCAATATAGAAAAAGATATTTCTCTAAAAAAGGTTTTGATTTCATCTATGTTAATATCCTTTGATGGATTTTATGTTTATTTAAAGTTTGTTTATTATGATACAAAAGTTCCATATTGTATTGAAGGTTTTGTGATATGTTTTACTGTGGATGTGCTATTTTTATACCATTCATGGTTTATGAATAAAGTATTGAAATTTCGTATGCTATTCTTAATACGAAATTTTATGTTTTATTTAAACCTTTTCATATGATGAATGCATTGGACTTAGTAAGTGATGGGTGGAGCCCACTATAGCTCTTTGATGCATTGGTAGGTCTCATTAGACAAACTAGTGTCTTGTCACAAGGCCTTGAAAAAAAAATTATTTGTAGTCATGGCACAAGGCCTAGACTATGTGGTTATGGAAGTCTGGTATTATGCATTCCATGATTATGAAAGTGGCTATTGATATTGCATGTGATTATTCAACTAGTAGAATATCCATGTGAGTAAGTAAATGGAATTAGTTTTATTTGTATTTTCCATATTGTGATGAAGTTTTTGTTGAAAAGGATTTTGTTTTAGTTCTATACATTTCCTTAAATGTTTATGGTTATTTATGAAAGTTTCCGCTATATATTTCTCCTTATTGAGCATCTAAGCTCACCCCTTTCCAGTTTTATTTTTCCTAGGATGCGAGGACGTATATATTAACTGACCTGGAGGGATAATCTATGGGATCTCAGTGTTGTCCATGGAAACAATGTTGTTGTAGTTTTTCATTTTATGATGTAATGTAAATATTATGAATGTATCTAGTACTTCCAAGGCTACAAAACTAATCGGTCTTTCGAGACTTGATTTTTTTTATCATTATAATGTTATGTAATAATGCACCAACTCGGGTTAGCTAGGGTTGGGGCATTACACTACTTCTATTATCCTTCATTCTTTTATCCATTTTCCTTTAAATCTTCAAAAATTGGTTGGGTAAAAACCTAGTTCAATAAATTTACCTTATTTTTATGATTTATTTGTTATTTAGGGTTCCTATAAGTTTATTATTCGCTATTTGGGTGTCCATTCGCTTTGCACAAGTTCATTTCATTCAATTTGAGCTATTTTTATAATTGTTTGATCTTTAGATTTAATAGATTTTTTTGGTGTCTACGAATAATTCTTGTTTATTATTTTATATTAATTTTGTAAATATGATGATTATAGAAATTATGTTTAGGGATGTATGATATTGATGAACTTTCTATAAATATTTTTAATTGGTTAATTGTATAACATGATTATAGTGAAAGAATTTTTTATGAATTATGATAATTCTTGGATTAAGACATTGATTTTAAATCATTTTTTATATTATGATTGGTTTTAATTTATTTAAAACTTGTAAATATTGTTTTTTAAACATTTGGATTTATATATATATTAACAGGTGAATATAAATTTATAAATGTTTTAAAAATAATATATAGGGCTTTTGGTATGTGTGTGTGGATTTGATATGTTTTTTTGTGTTTAAAAAAATATGTAAAAATAAATTTGATTCCAATAAATTTGATTAAGAAATTATTTAATATATATATATAACATATGTAATGAATAGAAATGAGTGTTTTTTAAAAATGATGAAAAAATGAATTTAAAGAAAATGTTTTAAAAAACATTTTTTATAATAATTTTTTTTATAAAAAATGTTAAAAAAAATTAATGAAGAAAATAACAATTAAAAATATGAAATATTTATTAAAAACATAATTAATAATAATTAGTAAAAATATTTTTTAATACATTTTAAGAAAATATAAAAAATACTAACAATTATAAAAAAATTGTAAAAATTACAAATTATTAAAAATGTAGTAATTATTTAAATAATTAGTAAAAATAATTGACTAATTTATAATATTTAATAATTAATAATTAATTATTATTATTAAATTGTAAATATTAGTTTTAATTACAAAATATTTTTGATAATTTGTACAAAAAATTTAAAAAGTGATCCCAACTATTAGAAATTCACAATAAATCATATAAATGTTATGTTCGTCAAAATATTTATTATAAATAATTTGTATAAATGTTGAATATATATATATAATAAAATATTAAAAATTTTATTGTCGTGTACTATGTTACCAAACATTTGATGCACAATTTTTATGTCGCACCTAGGGTAAACCCCATATATTGGACTTAACCGTGGTTTCTGATTTTTCAAATGATATACATCTTGAAAGATACTTAATGTTTTTATAAAAAATTATAATAAAAATATTAAATGAATTACTCTCAGGTGTAATATTACCAAACACCTGACACACACAAATTTTATGTTGCTCCATGTGAAAACCCCACATCTCAGACCTGGTGGTGGCCTTTTATTTTTCAAATGATACACAGTTTAAGATATTCTTAAAGTCTTTTATAAAAATGATAATGAAAATATTAAATAAATTACCCTTTCATATCATGTAACAAAACACCCAACACACACAAATTTTATGTCGCACCTAGGTAAAACCCATATCCCAGACTTAACAGTGCTCTCTGATTTTTCATATGATACACATTTTGGGAGATACTTAAATTTTTAATAAAAAAATGACATGAAAATATTAAATGAATGACCCTCACATACAATGTAACTAAATAGCTGATGTGAAAAAAATACTCCATGCCTAGGTTAAACCATTTATTATGAACCAAATTGTGTTCTTCTATTTTCATATGATGCATGGTTTGGGAGATAAATATTTTTTAAAACAAAATTATAATAAAAATATTAAATGAATTACCCACCCGAGTAATAAAAAACGCATGATGCACATAAATAGTATGTTATGCCTAGGGCAAACCACATATCCCAGACTTAATAGTGGTCTCATATTTACCATATTAGATATCATTTGGGTGAAATTCCATTATTTTTATAAAATAAATTATGTGTGATATAATATATGTAAAAATTATATCCTATCTGTGTCGAGCTTCTACGGGACCAAAAATTCAGTGTTAACTCAGCGCCTCACATTGATCATATTCCATTGAATATTCCAAGGTATTAAAATAAAAATAATAATTTTCAATTAGTAATAAGGGGTAATATTTATTTTTATTTTTATTGTTTTATTTATCAACATGGACTCAAGAAGTAGACACCAGTTTCTATTATGTGATCATCATAGTATAACTCATCGAATAAATCTCAACGTATCTGGTATAAATCATATCTATATAAAGGGTGTTGAAATATTTATATCATTTTATTCATAAAATTCATAATTTTTTTCCAATGTAATAGTTAAATATCCATGTATGAAATGTGATTTTAAAAGATTTGAAACATTTTACAATGTTGGAATTCAACTACTACATTTTTGTTTTCAGAAAGTTTATATTTTTTATATCAACGTGATGAATAGAATTCAGTTGAAAATAAAAAAAATTTGGTTTTGGATCAATTATATCATAATTTATTAACATGTGGTAGTTAGACTATGTATTTAGAAAATAAAAACTCAGAATGAAATTCCAAATCCTGAATCATAACCTTCTCAATTTTATAATTTATTGAAATCTACTAACGATGCCTTATATCAGGATTCTTGATAAGAAATATGAATTTTTTACAAATTTTATGGATATTAAATCATATTTTGGAATATAAAATAGTTTTTGTTATCAGATTTTACCTTTGGTTAAATAATTGATTCCTAACAGAAATACCTTGTGTCAACGTTTCTATGAATGTAATATATTAGTCCATAATTTAGGACTTAGTTATCAGAAGACTAATACATATTCAAGAGACTAAATCTAATATTATGGTGATTATGAATCATTAATTAATTTTATAACTTCTACAGAATCAGGATATAAAGATACACAAAAATTAAAGTCCAAATTTCTTATGAAATTGCAGAGGTATTTTCCAATTGCATCCCATTTACAACATTTATTTATGTATCGCAAAACATTTTCATTGATGACATAGAGTAAATCAAATTTTTTCCATTATATAAAAGATTAAATCATCCATGTGATTGTGATTCATGGAAAAACATTGATCAAATGAATCCTTATTTTTCTTCATATCCTCATAACATATGGTTGGGTATTTCTACTAATGGGTTTTGTCCATTTGTTGCTTATGGAAGTTTGTATTCTTGTTATACTTTTTTCCTTACAATATACTACTTAACTCCTTGGGTGTTGATGAAGTTACATATATATAAATATATGGCGCTACTATTTCTAGGAAATCTAAAGAATAATTTCGATGTTGATTTGAAACCACTATTTCATGAGTTATTTTAATTATAGAAAAATGGTTTTAGTACATTTCATATAGTTTCATATCATAATTTCACATTGAAGGATACAATAATATGGATGATTAGTGACTTTACATCATATGGTATGTCATCTGGATGAAGTACATGTAGTCCAAAATCATGTCTATGCTGCATGGCTGAAAAAAATCATTTATGATTGGTAATGGGAGAAATAATAGTTATTTTGATATCCATCAGAGATTTATTCCTATGGATCACCCTTTTGGAAGAAACAGAAATAATTTTTACAGAATATATAATTGAAAGAGATGAACCTCCGGTAGTACTCTGAGGAATTTAGGTAAAATCTATCATCTCTGCATTACCTCCTTTTACTTTTAGACCATAAATAAATTAAAAAAAATTAAAAGATATTTAGGGAGATCATAATTGGATAAAGAGGATCATTTTTTGGTACTTTCCATATTGGTCTAATTTTTTGGTTCCTTGGATGTTAGATGTAATGAATATTGGGAATATTTTTTTATAACATATTTTATACCATGTAAGACACACCTGGTAAGACCAAAGATAACGTAAAGTACAGTTATAAATATTCCAAAAATTTTTATGTCCTGAACATGAATTTTTTTAAGATAAAAAATCACACAATTTAGTGAAGAAAAATTTTTCTTACTCACTTTATAAATAAATTCTTTCATTTTTCATTCAATGGATTCAATATTTGAGGGTATTATATGGTTATTCTTCTAATTTGACACACTACATCAATAATGGGAATATTATCAGTCTAAAAATTCCTGACTACCTTGTAAAAATGTATATATTATTATCTATTGGTATTAGAAAGTTGTCTAATTATTAAATCTAGGATGTGTTGACTGAAATATCATATTTATTCTGAAATATTTTCGTAGTAACATCGGATTATGATGCATTGAGTATGATACAAACTAATTTTTTTAATTTTTTATAAGTTAGAGAAAATATTCATGAAAGGCTTACTTGACTCAAATAAAAACTCAATATTACATTTTTCGCATGAATATAATTTTTTATGGCTGGTGCAATTCCCTTAGATGTACCTATTTGAAAGATGGATGAAAAGGTTAAAAAAGAAACTATGTATGAAATCATCGGTTTAAGGGTCAATTTCATAAGTGTACTTACAAGATGAAATTTCAAATTTCTACTATTATTATTTTATTTTCCAATATACCTCCACAAATAATTGAATGGGGTATAATAATAATAAAAATTGAGGGTGTCACAGACCATCAATTGTTATTTTTTAATCATACTGAGCTTGGTTTTTGTGTTTATCATGAAGGATGGATTTCAGATAAAGAATTATACAGATCTCATACATATGTTCTACTAAATTGTGAAAAAAATTACATGGTTTTTGTAGTAATTAATACATATTTTGTTAATTTTTTTTAATAGATAATATTATTTAAATTAATATATTTGTAGACAATATGATGTCCATATCAAAAAAAATTATACAAATTACATCTAAAACTCTTGAAGAACTCCATCAATAAATTTTTTCATATTGGTTTCAAATATTGGTAAGATAAGTTACTTTCGATGAAGAAATAAATAATTTTTTTAATGAAATATATTATAAATCATTTTATTGTTTTTGTGAAAAACAACATAAAAATAAAATTTATTTTCGATTATGTGGGCTCAAAAACCCTCCATCAAAATTGGTAAAATCATATAACAGGTATGGGTTGATTGATTTCAATTCTATATATGTGTATATAGTGAATCAATAAAATCAATGAATAATGGTGTTTTCTTTGAAAGGATATCATTATAAAAAAGTGGTGTTTGCTTTTATGGTATGCTGGATGAAATAATTGAGTTAGGTTTTCTATAACCAAATTATGTAACAATGTTTAAATTTAATTGATTTGATACTGATCGAAGGTTGCGAGTTTATACATGACATGGTTTCATTGAAAAAAAATATAATATTCTTCATATATAAATGAACAATTTATGTTGGCATGTCAATCACATCATTTTTATTATGTAAATTATTGAGATGTTTTGAGATATTTTAATGACTAGTTGTAACGACCCAAAATTTTGAATAAATTTTGTTTCCTAACTTTGTGTTTTATTTTATTTTATACTCAAAAAAACCATTTAATTTAATAAAATGAGTATAATTAAAATAATACCATTGGAAAATAAATGTTGTGATTATTTTGTATAAATACAAGTGATCGTGATTAATTAATATAGAAAGAAAATTTGATGGCCCCATCCAGTATTCTTGCGCTGATCGAAGGCCATAAGACGGAACTCAAGAATGAGGTAGCACCTTTGGGCTTTTCTCTGGCCCTAATCCAAGTCGCACATCATCATGTGAAGCTACAACAGAATCACCTTCATGAGAAGTTCAAGCTAATAGAAATCACTACTCAGGCAATGTTGGCCGAGCCGCCCCAAGATTATATCACCCTAGCTCACCTCACTCTTAGGTCATATACTGGTGTTATAAAAGGTTATGTAACGAGACCATAACTACCTTGTGTAATCCTTTAATTTAAATAAAAAATCTGATTTCTTCTTTCGATGAAGTTTTTGAATAATCAAATGTCAACTTAAATATAGTATGCATATTGTTGATGAATTTTAAAAAAAAGGATATTTTAAAAATATTTATGTAGTCCTTAAATAATTCAAAATGTGTAATGATTTTCAAAAAATGGCCTTCTACAGTTGTGTTCAGTATGAAATTTAGAGTCTAATAAGATCAACGTAATTTTTTATGAATAGAAAATTATGAATAGTGATTTTACACTTAGGATTAGTAATGTGACCAAATGGATTAGTAATCTCACTTAAAAAAAGTATTAATATAATTTAGGCACCTTGATTAAGTAATTTGATTCAATAAAATAGGTAAATAACTATTTCGAAAATTATTTGTTAAGTATTAGTTTTTTTAGGTGAATAGTGTTTTTTATTTAAAAATTAAATTAAAAATATTCAGAAAATTATTTTCAGAAAATGGATTACATTTTTGAACTCAGAGCATCGGTATTTGGTTAAGCTAAATTTTTGGGATTTTTCTAAAACAGTTGAATTTTTGGTGAATAGTGTTTTTATTTAAAAATTAAATTAAAAATATTTAGAAAATTATTTTCATAAAATGGAGTTCATTTTTTAAATCTGAACATCGATATTTGGTTAAGGTGAAATTTTGTGGTTTTTCTGAGAAAGTTGAATTTTGGGTGAATAATGAAAATACAGTTTTTATGTTTCGGGTGTTTAATGACATCATTAAGGATGTATTAATTATTAAATAGTTCTGGTATACTTATGAATAGTAATATAAGGTATGATGTGTCCCAATTGGACAATACCATGGGCAAATACCATGGGAAAGCCCATGGTTTTTCCAATACCACTGATGAGGTGTCCCTTGGAAATTAATGTTTTGTCCCCTCACTTCTCCTACAAATACCAAGACTTTACCTCATTCATTTCATTTACAAATCCTCCCCAACGAAGTTATGGTTTCTTTACCTCCCAAGGAGTTCTCTCAAGGTTCCCTCAAGCCTCCCAAGGTCCCGATATTCACAATTTTGAAGTTACTCTTCAAGGTAAGGGATCATACCTCTCACTTTCTTTTCAAGTACTCTCTTTTATGTCATTTATTTTATGATCCATGTTCTTATGATGGAGGTTGTTTTTTTTCATCTTACATTCCTTTTCATGTTAATATGATCAGATACCCCCTCTTTATCTCATCATTTTATTTTATGAATGTTTAAGTGGCGTCGTTAGGCTGCCGAATTTTTTGTAAGGGATTCTTTCACTCTTCCCATTTTCAAAGTTCTACTTTCATGTCAAGTATTTCAAGTTCCTTTTTTCCATGCTGGTGTATGAACTCTATATTAATAATACTGTCATTTTATGTTCACATTATGATAGAACCTATTTAATCTCATCAATTATTATTTTTTGAAGTTTTAAGTGATGTCGTTAGGCTACCGAATTTTTCATAAAAGAAATATTATATTTTTCCTCCTTTCAAGTTTTTCATTTCATATGGTGTGTCCTTCAAGTCTCATTAACATGTTCTTATATTCTTTATATTCTGTCCCTATACTATTTTATGGATCATTTATGAGTGGGTGACCCATGTCCCCTCTCTTTTTAATATTTTCAAAAACCCTGCAACATAGTCGTTATGCTGCCGAATTTTCGTCTCAAAATGTCTCTCTCTTTTTCTCAAACTCTATTATTTTATTAAGTGAATACTCAAACTTTTTATTCTACAGGGGTATTCACATATATATAAAAATGTTCTATTTTAAATTCTTCGATTTACATACATGAGACCTGCATTCCTTTTCCGTGGGTTTAATGTGACATAAAGATCACGTCTTTAAAGTAGATTTTAAAATGTTGTGGCTATGAAATGAAACCCATTTATTTTATGATATATGGGTTATTTATGAAATTATTGATGATGATATGTGTGGCTCACATTATAATAAATACAAATAAAGGATTATCCCTAATAGTGCTCCAATGCATTGGGTAAACACTTAATCTCTTGAGATGACCATTTTAACGATACCTTGCTGAATAACCTTGGTAATTTTTTAATAACACCTTGGGGATGGACCTTGGTGATACGGAAATGATTTTCTATGTTAAATGTTATATCCATATCTTCATGTTATGAAACATGTTGTTTTTATTATGATATGCCTCATGATATCTTTCTCATGCCTTAAAGTTATTTATCATGACTTTATTGATGTATCTCAAGTACACATGTAAAATGTTTCTCTTGTTTCCATTACTCGGCCTTCTGCTCACCCTTTCCTTTCATGTATGCTCAATGTTTATTAGATGTTGTATTGAACTTAGGATGAATAATGAAGAATCCTTACAAGTGGTTTATAAGAATGTTTTTTGTCATCATGTTTTATGTTCCTCATTTCCAAGACACTAGACTTTAAAGATACTCTTTTTGTAAAATGTAATGAAATGTTATGTAATAAAAAGGTGGGATTCTATAGTTGGTATCAAAGGATAGTTTTGTTATTTATGGAAATTAGGATATGAAAACTTTAGGAATAACCCTATAGAAAATTTTAAATATAGGAAATCTTCCTGGTATTTTGGTGAGTATTGATTTAGTGGTTTATCAAGAAAATACATCCATGTCTGGGTACGAGTAGGTAGAGGTGGCTCTGACACATATGTACATAGGGGTAAAACCAGAAAACACAACTTTGAGCTAGACTCGAATGGGAACTGGTACACAACAACGGGCCTTGTTTCACTCTTGGTTACGACACTCCCGGGGGATATGTTTGGTTAATCGCAAGATTTTTATGAATCCTTATAAAGGAATTATAGAGAATTTTAATTTGTCTAAGCATAAGGTTTTAAGAGAAAAATCCTTTTTAGTTAAAAGATTCATAAATGAAATAAGTTTCTCATGAAGGATTTATTCTTTTAGAAAATCTTCCCATCATCTAGGAATGAATTGATGTATTTCCTGAGGAGTTACCTGGACCTTCCCCAGAAAGAGAGGTAGAGTTCCCCATTTAACTCATACCCAAATCTCATCTGATGTCAAAGACCCCCTATAGGATGGAAAATGTGGAGCTAGAGGAGTTAAATAAACAACTCCAAGACTTGTTGGAGAAGGGGTTTATCCAACCGAGTGTGTCTCCTTGGGGAGCACCAGTTCTCTTTGTGAAGAAGAAGGATGGATCAATGCGGTTATGCATTGATTATAGATAACTGAGCGGGATCACAGGGAAGATCAAATACTCTCTTCCAAGAATTTATGACTTATTTGACCAACTTCGTGGGACTCAATTCTTCTCTAAGATTGATCTCCATTCTGGTTATCATCAATTGAGGGTGAAGAATGATTATATTCCAAAAAACGACATTTCAATCAAGATATGGTCATTATGAGTTTGTTGTTATGCCCTTCGGACTAATGCACCTTCTATTTTTATGGATCAAGAATAAGATGATTTTGGAAACTTATATCAAATGAATATCCTTGGAATAAGAAAATGAATTGATGATTAAATGATAAATGTTATTTTGGATGATTTTTTCTCTTTTGGAGTACTATATGCCTAAGATACTACAGGATTTAAATTGAGGAGGAATGGTTGAATTTGTTTTTTGTAAGAATTTATGCATTTATTGTGGACATATGGTGATTTGGGTTATTTCTGGAAAATGTTGAACCTAGCATAAAGAATATATGAATATTTTAATTACACTTTAGTATGATACTTTAATAGTAGTCAATGTTATTTGGAGATAAATGTTAAGATTTTTTTTATTGGGGAAGACTATGTGATTAAATACTTTTGAGTTTTGGGTTCCAATATTAGTTTAGATTATTCTAAATAGTTTTAAGGATGGTTGTGTATTGAATGATCTTTCTGAAACTTTGTGTACTTTTTTTCGATTTTGGATATTAATAGCCATATTTATTTTTATAAAGGATTATCCTTTTTTGGGATTATATGATCTCGTACTAACCTTTTTAGTTTTTGTTGATGACTAAAGACAATGGAAAATATATTTATTCTTTTGTGGATTATGTGATTCTCTAGAAGATGATTCTTGTGCTTTTGATGAGACCAAGTCTTTTTGAATGCTCATTGTTTGGAGAAAATATTAGTCTTGGAGGAAAATTATTACAGGGTGAGACTCTAGTTAAAGGTAAATATATTTCCTTATGTTTTTATTCTATATAGTAAATGAATTCCTCAAAATTATGAAAATGAATGAAAAATAAAAAAAATTGGTTTACGTTTCTAACCGGGTAATCAAAGACCATTTAACACATCTTAAGTTTGTGATATTATTATGGTTATTTTTCTCATAATCATGGTTTCTATCACTCTACATCAGAACTTGACCCTTTTTTCTCTTCCATATCTATGTTTTCCTGTATGGAATCCTAGTATGGGTTAACTCGGGTGACCTTTGTACTTCCCTTTCCTTCTTTTAATGTAATAGTTTTACGGACTCTTTTTTGATGTGGGACTTTCAACGAAATTTCCAAGCCCAATTTTAAAATTGCAAGGATGCAATTTCTTAAGGGGGGAAGATTGTAACGACCCGAAATTTTGAATAAATTTTTTTTCCTAACATTGTGTGTTATTTTATTTTATACTCAACAAAACTATTTCATTTAATAAAATGAGTATAATTAAAATAAGACATTTGGAAACTAAATGTTGTGATTATTTTCTATAAATACATGTGATCTTGATTAATTAATATAGAGAGAAAATTTTATGGCCCCATCCAGTAGTCTTGAGCCGATCTAAGCCCATAAGACGGAACTCAAGAAGGAGGTAGCACCTTTGGGCTTTGCTCTGGACCTAACCCAAGCTGAACTTCATCGTGTGAAGCTAGAATGGAATCGCCTTCACGAGAAGTTCAAGTTGATAGAAATCACTACTCGAGCAATGTTGGCTGAGCCGCCCCAAGATTCTATCACCCTAGCACACCTTACTCTTAGGTCTTATACTGGTGTTATAAGGGGTTATTTAACGAGACTGTAACTGCCTTGTGTAATCTATTGATTTAAAATAATTTTAATTTCTTCTTATGATGAGGTTTGTGAATTTTCAAATGTCTGGGAAAATATAGTATGCATATTGTTGATGAATTTTAGAAAAAGGATATTTTAAAAATATTTATGTAAACCTTAAATAATTAAAATTTTGTAATGATTTTCAAAAAATGGTCTTCTATAGTTGTGTTCAGTATGAAATTTAGAGTCTAATAAGATCAACTAAATTTCTGATGAATAGTAAATAATGAATAGTGATTTTACACTTAGTATTAGTAATGTGACCAAATGGATTAGTAATCTCACTTAAAGAAAGTATTAATATAATTTAGGCACCTTGATTAAGTAATGTGATTCAATAAAATAGGTAAATAACTGTTTTCAAAATTATATGTTAAGTATTAGTTTTTTTAGGTGAATAGTTGTTTTTATTTAAGATTAAATTAAAAATATTTAAAAAATTATTTTCATAAAATGGAGTTCATTTTTTAAATCAGAGCATTGATATTTGGTTAAGGTGAATTTTTGGGATTTTTCTAAAACAGTTGAATTTTCAGTGAATAGTGTTTTTATTTAAAAATTACATTAAAAATATTTAGAAAATTATTTTCATAAAATTGAGTTCATTTTTTGAAATCCGAACATCGATATTGGGTTAAAGTGAAATTTTGGGTTTTTTCTGAGAAAGTTGAATTTTCTGTGATTACTGAAAATACAGTTTTTGAGTTTCGGATGTGTAATGACATCATTAAGGATGTATTAAGTATTCAATAATTCTGGTTGACTTATGAATAGTAATATAAGGTATGATTTTTATCAAGTGCCCAATACCATGGGCAAATACCATGGGGAAACCCATGGTTTTTCCAATACCACCGATGAAGTGTCCCTTGGCAATTAATGTTTTGTCCCCTCACTTCTCCTATAAATACCAAGCCTTTCCTTCATTAATTTCTCTTCCAAATCCTCCCCAACGAATTTTTGGTCTCTTTAACACCCATGAAGTCATCCAAAGGTTCCCTCAAGCCTCCCAAGGTCCCAAACTTCAATCATTTGAAGTTACTCTTCAAGGAAAGGGATCATACATCTCTCTTTCTTTTCAAATACTCTCTTTTATGTCATTTTTATTATGCTCCATGTTCTTATGTTGGAGGATTTTCTTTTTCATCGTACTATAATTTTCATGTTAATATTATGATATACCTCCTCTCTCTCTCATAATTTTATTTTATGAATGTTTAAGTGGTGCCGTTAGGCTACTGAATGTTTGTAAAGGATTCTTTCACTCTTCCCATTTTCAAAGTTCTACTTTCCTGTCAAGTATTTCAAGTTCCTTTTTCCCATGTTGGGGTATGACATCTATATTAATCATACTATCCTTTTATGTTCACATTATGAGATACCCTATTTAATCTCATCAATTCATTTTTTTGATCTTTTAAGTGACGTTGTTAGGCTGCATAATTTTTCAAAAGAGAAATTTTATTTTGTCATCCTTTTAAGTTTTCCATTTCATATTGTTTGTCCTTGAAATTTCATTACCATATTCTTATATACTTTATATTCTGTCCCTATACTATTTTATTTATCATTTATGAGTAGGTTACCCATGTCCACTCTTGTTTCAATGTTTTCTAAAACCCTGGAACATAATCGTTATACTGCCAAATTTTCTTCTCAAAATGTATCTCTTATTCTAAAATTCTTTTATTTTATTAAGTGAATACTCAAAACTCTTTATTATATAGGGTATTAACATATATATCAAAATTTTCTATTTTAAATTCTGGGATTTACATACATGAGACCCGCTTTCCTTTTCTGTGGGTTTAAAGTGACATAAAGATCACAACTTTAAAGCAGTTTTTTAAAATGTTATGACTATGAAATGAAACCCATTTCTTTTATGATATACGGGTTATTTATGGAATTATTTATGATTATATATGTGTATTAAAATATAATAAATACAAATTAAGGGTGCTCCCTGATAGCGCTCCAATGCATTGGGTAAAGACTTAATCTCTAGAGATGACTATTTTAACAATACCTTGGTGAATAACCTGGGTAATTTTTTAATGACACCTTGGGGATAGACCTTCGTTATATGGAAATGATTTTCTAAGTTAAATGTTGTATCCAAATCATAATTTTATGAAACATGTTATTTTTATTATGATATACATCATGATCTCTTTCTCATGCCTTAAATTTATTTATCATGGCTTTATTGATGTATCTCAAGTTCACATGTAAAATGTTTCTCTTGTTTCCCGTAATGGGCATTTTTCTCACCCTTTCCTTTAATGTATGCTCCCAGGTTATGAGGTGTTGTAATGAACTTAGGATGAACAATGAAGAAGCCTTACAAGTGGTTTATAAGAATGTTTTATGTCGTCATGTTTTATGTTCCTAATTTCCAAGACACTAGACCTTAAAGATCCACTGTTTGTAAAATGTAATGAAATGTTATGTAATAAAAAGGCGGGATGCTATACTAGTGAAGTCTAATAAAAATGAAATCACATGAAAATATTTTTATTGAAAATTATCATGGTTTTTTAGTTGTAAAATCTAGTGAAATTGTTCAAAAAAAATCCCCCAAATATATCTCTTACCCAATGAGATTTAAATATTGATGATGACCCCCCCCCTAGTTAAGGGCTAATGAAATAGATAATTTTGATGAATGAATTAGGGATGATGAAACTAAAATTCATATGGAAGTTGATGATATTGAGGATGGGGATGAAGACATTGTCCTCAAAGAAAATGATGAATAAGATTATGATTGATGTATTATATTTAGGTATTTATTAATTATTTATATTCAATAGTTGTATCAATAATTATTTATAGGTAATATTTTTTATTTCAGATGGCTAGATCGAATAATCAATTCTATTACGTCACTGGTGCCAGTAATTATTATTTATTTATATTTAATATCCATATTAACAATTATTAACATGTTTTAATATTATATTATATTTGATATTTATTAGTTTATTATATTCTATATATATATACAAAAATATTTACATGTTAAATTATTATGTTCTTGTATTTATTTACAAGTAATTGTTATATTATGGTATTTTTTAGTTTATTATATTTTATATTTGTATTAAAAATTTCTTATGGGTAATATTATTATATTATTTTACTTACTAGTTTTTGATATTCCATATTTTTAGTAAAAAAAATTATAGGTAAGATTATTTCTTTTATATGGATAGAGATTATCTCAATGATCTATTTCATTCTCTCAAAAAGGCCCAACTTCCTACTCATGATCATAATTCATCTAATATGTAGAATGTTGTTCCTATTAGAAGGGGTATTGGTGTTTCTCGATTGATGATTAGAGACCCTATTCCAAAGAGTTGCCTATCTATTTATTTTTCTCCTCGATTATATAAGAATGTTTAATTTTTTATGATATTTTTCAATATTTTGTTTTTGTATTAATTTTCACAATAATATTTTGGTATTTTGTTTTTATTTTAGAATTTTTTCACATTTATCTATTGGGAAAGCTGAGGAAATTCTAAGGAAATATTTTTTTATAATCTATGGGTGTCATGGGACTAGGTTATCATCATCATTCATCAGTATATTTTCATCCACTAGATTGTATGTTGTTTAATAATATATAGTTTTTTAAATTTATTTAATTACTAAAATATTGTATTTAAATGTCCTATATAATTTATGGTCTCTAATTGTTGATATCCAAATATATCCTATTTGAGAGGGTTGGGAGAGTTATATACATGGGCATTTTTTTTCATTTCATACACAACCTCATAATGAGAGCTATTGATTGAGATAATGCTACTATTTTTAACCATTCTTGCATATCTTATCAACTTGACTATAACTCAACTCTTATATGGGATGTATTTTACTCATAATTGATAAAATATAATTTTAATAGGATTTCATCTTCTAGACATGAGATATGAGGGTGTCTGGAGGTCACACATAGGGCCATAATTCTTACATTTGGTAGACATCGACGACATATGGAATGTGATATTATTTATTAATATATATATACTTTTACTATAAATTTTTTATTATATAATATAAGGTACTACTACCCCATCTATTATAGAGTTTAAATATTATAAAAAGGTGTATATTGATCCCCATACAAGAGAAATTGTAGGAGATCAGTAGTTCCACATTATGGTTAGTAATTTTTTAAAATATTTCACGAATATTAATTTTATTTTCATTATCATTTATAATTATATTAGAAGAAGAAATATAAGGTTGTTACTTCCCATTCATGAGAGATTAAAACCAAGAGTTAAGTATATACAATAACTAATTCACATTTTAATGAGGGGTCCTAGATACATGTAACTTTTCAGGGTGTTAAGAAAGTCCTGGTGATCAATATTTGTTCTTGACTAACACTTACGAGATAGTATGGCACTTGATATATGTTATTGGTGAGCTCAAAGGGAGAACATGGGGATTATTTGTCAATTTTTTCTTATTTGAAACAATATGATGAGACATTGAGAGCTTAGGATGAGATGATATAGAAGATGCATGGAGATATGGAGGAGAAGTGTGAATAGAAATAACTAAGAGATGAGAAGACGTTGGATTATATGTCACGACTTGTGTAGAGTGTTTGTATGGAGTTTTGTCCCTTTTATTCTTTGATAGATCCTCTTCCACCTGACACCAGTTGATGATTTGTGATGTCTTATGGTTGTTTTGTAATTTGTGATGAAAAAAATATTATATTTGAAATTATTTATTACTTTTATGTTTGTTTAATTTTTTTAATTTTTTAAAAAGTTTTAATTTTTTTTCTAATATTTTAAGTTATCTGTCATTTTATAATTAATTTGATTATTTTATGTTTTAAAAAACTTATTTATTTTTATTTTTTTTTTATTTTTTTTTAATATTTCTTTTTTGAAAATATTAGTATTTGTGATAGACTAATCTTCCATAATAAATAATATCAATTACGATGCACCGTCACAATTAATCATTTATAAAAATTCCCAACACTATTTGTCATGATCACTCCATTTGGCCCAATTATTTTTTATTTAAAATTTCCATTCACAATAACAATAATTTCAATTTTGTTTTTTGCAATAATGAATTATTAATGGACTCTCATCACAAATGACTCTTTTTGAAGAGAGTCCATCTCTAATGCACCATTTCAAAAAAATAGAAACTCCAGTTGTTTATTGTTCATTTTTGGAGATTCATCTCTATTTTCATAATTAGATAACATATTACCATGAATTCAGAATTTTATTTTCCCATGACCTTCCTCTCAACACTCGAAACATTGCCCAACAACTAGTGGATCTGTGGAACAACTAAAAGAAGGTGTACATTCCCTCATGAATGACTCAATAGAATAATGTTCCATCCTTTTCTATTTGGTACACTAACTGTGATTCTATCTTAGGAATGTTGTGTGAGAATAGAAATAATATTTTTATTCCATCTCCCATAACAATCGGTTTCTTAAGTAAAAAATCAATGCATTGTCCATCACATTCATCATCAAAACGATTCCTTTTGCTTACAACCATCAACTAAAACCAAAAATCTTATATTGAGAAAATATAATCATGGTGGCATACCGCATAATCATGAAAAATAACTTATAGTATATCTAAATCATGAATCCTTCTTCTAGGAAACTTAGGTTTAACCTCGGTCATTTTTGAACATTTGGATTTTATCCTACACTTAGCCTTATCCCTATGGTTCTTATAAAAGTTTTCTCATCCATGTTTCTAAAGTTTAACTAAAAAATTTTCAAATACCAACTATAGAAACCCATACTCTTCATACATAGATATTATATCTTAATAGATGAATATTATTAACATAACATAACAATCAACACTATAATCATATAGGTCTGGTATCTTTGGAAACATTGAAACATAAAAGACAGGTTCATTATTGTTCTACATCATTTCTCAATTTTATCTTCATAATTATCACCCTTGTTATACATATCATACATAAAACATTTCTTCATAACTTGGGATAGGAAATATAATAAAGGGTTAACTTTTATTCTCATTAAGGTTAAACAAGGGATATATCAATTATCTTATAACCATAACATGATAAAAAGTCTTATAAGAACATCATCTTAACATTTAAAAATCAAAACCTACATATAATAGATCATAATATTGATTCATGGAAAAAATATTGGCAGTTCATAAGTCATTTATCATGATGGAATCAAAGAAAACAATCCATGAGTTCATAGCATTGTAATAATACATCGAATTTTGGTATACACATAAGAATATAAAATCATTTCCCTTTAGTCATGGCTTATTTATGAGGCTATTATATTTGAGTGGTTTCACTAACCAACACCATCATAGTAGTCAAGTTTCACTCCTAAGACTATCATAGTTTACAAATTCCCTTACTAAACTAGTTTCACTCCCCATTCCAATCCTATTTATCTCATGAGATAACTATCTTTACCCAATACATTGGATAAAGATATAGTTCCCACTAATTACATAACGCAGATCATACATATGTGTTCCAAGAGATCATAAATAATTCATCATATAATAACACATGAAAAGAAATGGTCTTTATAAACATTTCAACCTAGTATAATTTATGGAAAATAAATTAGTTTCACAAATATTTAATCTTTTCTTAATAGCATAACCAGTGGAAAAAATGGGTTTCATTAAAATATCATCATCACAGAAATAAATCATTTAGAGAATGAACAAGGATGGTATCGTTAGTTATTATACCTAGTAAATCATAACTGAAATCAAGTGGTTTTTTCATTGATGAATATTTTTTCCATTAAAAGATCAATACAACACTTTTGAGGAAAATAACCTTTCCAATTTGAAATACCTAATTTAAAAAATGATGCAATTATAAAGGAAAACATTTAATTGAAATTAATATTGTAAAATTTTAAGATAATATTAAAATAAAATATTAGTTCTGATGATGGTAATATTCATTCATATAGTATAATTTAAAAAACATTCCTTCAATATTTTTGTTAGAAAAAATCACAAAGAACCTCATTTTGACAAAAACAAACAGATTATTTTCAAAATGTTTTGTAAAAATTAAAATGTGTTTAAAAATTAAATTATTCAATCATAGCATAATATTAAAAATATTATTTAAAACATTTTCATAAAACATTGATATGGAAAAAAAGGTTTTTTATTCAAAGATAAAAATGAAGTCTGTTTTATTTAAAAAACAATTTCAGTGTCTCGAGTACATAAAGTGAGTAAAATAAAATAAAAAAATGTATTCTAAAGAAACAAATTTAAGATAAGCAAATTTTTAAGTTTCATTTGAGGTGGATCATAAGATTTCATCATCAAATACATAGTCACAATCAATCCATATAAATAGTGAGATTGTCACATAAAACTCTTGACTTGCGTTTACCTTGCTTTAAAATCTCCCTAACCTCATGAATAACAAATATAAATTTATTATAATTCAATAACAGATGAATTTTTAAGTTATAATATTATATATTATCCCTTTATAACTTTTCAACACCTCGTTTTATCAATACATTTTTATTAAAATTTCAATTTTTGGGTGTTAACTATTTCATTCATCATGAGTATTTCAACTCAGTAATTCTAGTCCTTGTACATTTGTCTGTGTTAAATAATATCCAGAATATTAATAATGATATAAATATGATTTATATTCATTATATTCACATTTAGAGACATCTATAAAATTTAAATATTTAAAAATAATTATATCATTTGGGGAGATAGTAGGTCATATATACGCATGAATTCTATTTTCATTTTTCGATGGATGGAACTAAAGAAAGGTAAATATTAATTCACACTTATAGGATAATAATTATATCATATGTTTCTTATATATTCATTAAATTACTCCTTCATACCATCTATTTAGGATATAAATGAAAAATTAATCACATTGCTTTGTGGAGGTGGTAGTCCACATGTACGAACGAATGATGTTATCATTTCCCAAATAATTGGATGGTATGTAGATATATTTGATGTCATAATTTCAAAAGTATAATTATTTCATAAAAATTTTATATAAAAAATAAACCCACCATAATATTCATCCATAGAATGTGGTTATAAAAAATTAATTGTATCGCTCTCTGGATACGGTAATTCGTACATACGCACAATAATACTTAAACTTGTCATTTTATAGGAAATATGGTATATAATGGTTTTTTAATAATGTTAATAATATTTTAAGATATTTATTATAATTAATTAATTATTTTATTATAAATAACATAGATTTTTAGTTGGTAAAGAAGAGTATAAAAGAATGTGATCGGTAATGGTGATTACCACTTCTTCAAAAATGCTCTTTAAAATTTACTCTAATGGGTTCTAGGGTTGGACTTTTGAAAAAACTAGAACCTCTAAAATGATACTATGTAAATTTAAAAGAGAAATTGGAATAGTTTTGTTTATATAGAATTCTCAATGTGGGGTAATTAAGTGAGGAAGCTGTTTACCTTTTATAATTGAGCAGAGGATCACTTTTTTGAATTTCTAAAAAGTCTAAATTATACTATATTCATTCTCAGTAAAAATGCCTCAAAATGGTTAGGAATTTGAATATTATGTAATATAGGGATTTAATACCATAAAATAAAACAATTTATATATTTTTTGTGTCTTTTTAAACCTTATCATTTTGATTTAACCTTAGTTAACCAATTTTAATTTTAAATATATAAACAACTTTTTAAAATATAAAGGGTTGTAATTTTTAATTATAAGGTGAAAAATGGAACATATATGGTTCAGTTATGGAATTTCAGACCGTATAATGTTCACATTATCTTATTTGAAAATAATTATGATTTTTAAATAATTTAATAAAATATTATTTTGATAATATAACATTATTGTCAATTTTCACACTATTCATTTAATTTGAATTAAAAAACATAAATACAAAGTGTTAATTCAAATATAATCCATTAAAACAACAATAATATGTAATATTTACATATAAAACTTGTGAAACACTATAAATTACTCAAATTATCTCACATTTAATATTTTAAAAATCATTGTTTTATTTTTTTCTATTAATTAAATAAATATTATTCTGGTGTTGTGTAATTATTTAAGGTTATTATTTAACAATTTAAAAATATAAATAATTTAATATCATTAATATAATTTAATTTTTCCAAAAATTAATATTAATATACACAGATAACTATTTTTTCCCCAATGTGAACACAAAAAGGATACATAAAACTAAGAGAGTTACATTTTGTAGCATTCTTTAACTTAAATAATATATAAGTAATTTCCATGGAAAAGTTACAAATAAATAATTAAATTTATATCCTAAAGTGATAAGGTTAAAATTCCATTCATCCCATATTAATTTGATAAAAAAATATGGCTGTATGATTTATTTTTTATCTAGGTTATCCTCATTTACCCTTTACTGTGGTGATAAATTTTTAGACGGTAACTATTCATATTGACTAGAAGTAAGAGGGTCCAGCTTACCAAATTTTAATATCCTTTTTCATGATTTATAATTTATTTTATCTAACTTAATAACTTTAAATAGCATAAATTAATTTTAAATTAGGTGAAAAACTCGATAAAAACTAAATTTTAGAAAAAAAATGCATTTGTAAGAATTAAACTGGATTTATTCTCTTCCCATTATTAGAAGAATATTTATTGAGTGTTTAAACAATTATATAAATTAAATAATATTTAAATTTAATTTAAATCATTCAACATAGGTATTAATTTAATTTATTTTTTTAAAATACATTATGTGTATAAAAAATTCATAAAAAACAACACTTCTATTTTCTACTAATTTTTATTTTGAATTATAATAATATAAAATCTAATTAATTTACTTTATAAAAGTGTATCATATATATTTTTCAACATTTATTTATTACTATTCATCCACCAATCCAATGGTTAGGCTATAATTGACACATAATATTTTAATAATGTTACGTTGTTCGTCTAAACTCGGTGTTACATGTAACTCATGATATTGAATAAATAAAATTATTTACAAAGAAATATTTAATAAAAATATCATGGTGATAAATTAAGATATTAATATGTGTACAAATATATATTAAATATGGAAACAAAATAAATATTATAGCATTTAAGGTTCATTCTCCTGATAGTTGATAAAGGATTTTCCTACCATCAGTAGTGAAATGATCAGAACATCAAACAGCTAAGAATGCATTGATTCATGTATGTATTGAGTGTTACCAAACATTTATCTTAGTTTTTATTTTGAAACAAGGATATGAAAATTAATTTATGAAATTAAATATCTTTGCGTACATCATACTTATTTTTTTCATTTTTCTTCTGAATCATAGATATACATGGTAGTGAGTAATGAATGAAAAATATAAGACACTTCCCCAATAGTAGAAATATAATTCTTTATCTATTTTAAATGGATAATATACCTATAATAATTTTTAGTCTCTAATGTTCTAAAATACTTGGTTGTTGACAAACTTACTGAATGGAAAAAAACCTTTGAAATTAAAGTTATACCACAAAATCTTCTAGCATTTTGTCAAAAATCCATGGAACTATTCTAAAGATAATCTAGAGGTGAATTAATTTACTTTATAAGATTGATTTTGGGATATTGGATAAAAATGAAAAAAATTAGAAAATTATAATATATCTATGGTTTCTCTCAAAATATAGATAATAAAAAACCTTTTCTTGATTAAATAATTATAATATATATTTAACAATATTTTTTATTGATCGTTTAAAATGTTGTGTAATCATAACTCAAATTACATATAATTGATGGTAGTATAATCTGGATAAAATAAGATACTTATATATATTATATATATTACATAATTTCTTCAATACATGAGTTGAAAAATCTTAACTCACGATATGCCAACCAAATTTATTAATTGATATCATATAAAGAATATATATGATGTGAATCCCTTAATATCATAGACTTAATAATTTTGAATGGAATAATTTTTTAAGATGAGAATAACTTCAATTGTACATCAAAGGATAAAAAATTTCAACTCAGTTAGTTATCCAATATTCACATATGATATTAACATCGCTAAGTTATTAAGGTATTTATCATTTAAAATATATTTCAATGGGGGAAGACATCTCTTTTTAGAAATTAATAGAATGCTATATTTTTATTAATTCTAGGCTCCAGATTCACTTAGGTTTTCATAATAAAAATAGAAACAACAAGATCTAGTTGTATGGATTATTTTAATGAAACATATTCCATAAGGATAATAGAGGCATTATTATGGATTTATATTCCCTATGCAGGTTGACATATTTTTATTAAATAATAATGATTCCTATAAGAACCAATAAGATGAAACAATTTATGATTAAAAAATTCTTATGAATTCTAAAATAGATCCCATGTACCAAAATACACTTTTATATTTCATGGTTTATATAAAGTGAATATTGGAATTTAACATGAAACTGTAAATAGATGGAACAATTTGGTATCAATAAAAATTGATTATTTATACCATGTTATCATGCCTAATTAGAATTTAAATTCTTCTTTTCCCAGCTTCATGGTCATATTTTTAGGTATTTGTTTTCAACTCCATTTTTCCTTGGAGTAAACCTTATAGATAATGTCTATATGACTTAACCAATGGGATAGTGATATTAGATGATTCCAATAATGAATGCATGTTATTAGGATATATTTATTCGTATTAAAATGTATAATGATCGTGGTATATTCATTTCTAATTAATAGTTTTGTATTTTCAAAAATTTAGTGGGGAACTATTATTTTCAAGATATATGTGTTTTATAATATATTAATAATAGATTATTTGTCTTAAGTATAATTAATACTAATGATAATTTCGCTAAAAATTACTTACATAGTAACCCAGGATCAATAAAACGTTATATAGTAGTATAGAACAAAGGGTTTTCTTAATATGAGTCATGTAAACAAGTTGATATTGTATTGGGAATGAAAGATGCAATAATTCACTAAAAAAATTCTAATGGGACATGGTATTTTTGATGTATAGAAAAATTATGACTAATAATACTTATGAAACCAATTTCACATACCATGGAGTATACTTAGCTTGGATATTTATTATTCATAAATAAAAGAATTAAATATCAAAGTAAATTAGATGAACTACATAAGATGGAGGCCAAAATATCTGACAATGCTCGAGAATGTAAAATTAGATTGGTTCCTTATATATGGAGAAATGACAATACTAGTTTTTTGGGGATATAAAACTAGTCTCATTTTAGATAAAAAATTGTTCTATTATTATATTATGGAAAAGTTAATAAGAAAGTATAGAATATAATAGCCTATAATGTAAACGACTACATACTCCAAGTACATTACAACTTCTAATACAGCTTAAAAAGTAGTGTCACACTAACCTATTACAATCTTGTTTCATACCAATAGTTGGGTTTTGATGTGATAGTAAAACATTGGTTGTGGATTCAATCAATATTTTTCACTAGAGGTTTATACCTAGGTATATCATGTATTAATGAATTTTCTCATAGGGAAAAGGTCGTGTCAAGGACACTGCCCATAGGGAATTATGGAAGTTCAAATAGGTACCATATAAACTATTGTAGGACCAACACCTAATGCCTTTCCTTAGAATAAGTAGGTTTATCCTATGAATATAATTGGGGGGTTAATACTTGACTCTAGTGAAAGTGGGATTATTTTGGAGTTGTTTCTATGGAACCAACTATATTTATACATTTTATTATGGTTATATTAAAGATTATAATATTAATTAATTTCTTAACATATCTTGATCATACATTTTAGTGATAGTTTGTCTGATAATGTCATAAGATACTTGTCACATTGAATGTACATAGAAGTTCCCTATTATGATTAGATACTTAATATTCTATGATAATATAACTTAAACCTATGTTCTATAGCTATATGGAATCATCTTAAGGCACACGAAGGATATAGGTTATTAGTTGTAGGAGGATAATGAAACATTAAGACACCACCTCATGGTTTTCTCTATTGGTAATCTTCAAGAAAGGATGTCATGGGAATATACGTGCTTATCAAAATATCACATGTTTCATGTGTAATTGGGTATTTTTATCTATGGACATGTGTAATGATCTTTTGAATATATGATTTTTATCAAAAAAAATCAGATATTCATACTAAGATTTATTTCATAAAACATGATGTTGATAATTCACTACAAAGTTGGATAAATTGGGCGTGTCATGAGTGACTTTTAATTAATGAATAATGTGATTAAGGATTCACCTCGTCCATTAGAAGTTAATATTTCAATCCCTTTATTGGAGTTTGAATATCCCGATAATTTCATGTCCAAGTCAATACATATTAGTGGGTTTGTTTTTGGAAAGTCAAAGAAAGAGACTCAAACATATAGGTTGATAACATAAGCTATGTAACATTATTGATGTGAGATATCATGATAAGTGTATTATATTACATGATTAGTATTCATAGGTGGTTGAATAATATTATGACATTAACCATTTTCTCTAGGGGTTCCATAGTGTGTTACTAAATTATAATTGTGTGCTTTAGGTGGTTTATCCTAATTCTAATAAGAAAGGGGCCTAGAGGGTCGCACACTAGCTGTATCTAAGAACCTCACTAAAATTATATATGAGTTTAACAAGTAGAATAGAATATTATTATCAATCAAAAGGATTAATATTTAAGATATTTTATTGGATGATCAGAAGTATTTACTTTTCAGTGTATTAGATAATTAAATTAATTTATTTTGATAAATTTTCATTATACTTTGTCTAGTAAATAATTAGAATCATGAGAAAACCGAGTTATGGTACAGTGAGAATTGAAATAGTATTCGAATAAATGTTAGTTTATTTTTTTGGAGATTTAATATTTAATTATTTTTCATGTTATAAAAATTTCAAGTAAATACTAATAATAATATTATTAGTTAAAAAGGTGTATGTTGGGGGTTAAGATAATATTAAAGGTACTTTATGAAAATAATATTCTAACCCTATATCTCTATATACCTAACTATAAAATTCAAAAAAATGTGAATTTACATATAAAAACATAAATATTGTGAAAAAAAATTGTTTCTTAATAGAATTATCTCATCATATAGAAAATCTAAAGAACTATCCATTTTATATGAGAATTGGTGATCCTATTTTTCCCTCTCAGGTTATAAGAGAACCAAGAGAATCCAATAGGCCATGTTGGGATTCGATGGAATTATCAAAAATAAATGATGCAAGGCAACAGGAAATTCCCACAAGCATCTAAATAACCCTAGATATAAGTTTAGAGTTTCTCAATACACATTTTTTTGGTAGCTAGAGAGAATATTCCTTGGATTCCTCAATCTCAATAATGGTTTGAAAAGATGGGTAAACTGAATTCTGCAGGGAAGAAAAAATTAAAATATTAGGTAATTATTAACCTATCTAAATTAATTATAAATTATATTTGAGATCATATCTTCATGGATTCCAGAAAATAATTTGTATCTAGTTTTGAGAAGAAGTCACGAGATGATTATGGAAAATGTTTGTTGGGAACCACCTAACATGCTTCGATTGGGACTCAAAACCTTCTATTTGGAAATTAATAAATTGATTATTGTTAGAATATGTTAACTTATATATTTTTTATAAGTAAATAATTATGGGGTATATTTTAAATAAATATAATATATATATATGTAATTAAAGATCAAAAAATGAAAATCTATCTACCAAAAAAAATATTCAAATGTCTTAATAATTTCATTGATAATTTTAATAGATGTGCATATGGTGATGATGAGTTATGGTACACATATATCACACACAATTATTATAATTATGGGAATATAATACCAAAAGAATATAATTTAAATAAGTGTAAGTATTTTTATATCTTGGTATATTAACAAGTTATGAACATTATTAAAAAAAATACTCCCAAGAATAATGTTGGGAAGGATCCATCACTAAAGAAAATATACTTCTAATATGGGAGAAATGGATACAAAATGGATATTTTAAAACTATACATATACCTTATACTTAAATTAATATAGTTTTAATAATTAATTTAATCAATCAATGATAGCAATAAGAGGATTAATTTGGTATAATGCATTCAATATTAAGAGTGTGATAAGTTTACTAAAAAGTGTTGCACAAAATATTACAAGAACCCATGTTAAAATTAAAAAATGGCTAAGAAAGTGATAAAAGAGTTCTTAAATATTCAAATATATCAATTAGAAATATCTATACAAATAGATAAAGTGGAAAAAATTGAATGTTTTAATGGGAAACAAGTTTTATCTCATGAAGAATAAGTTTAATTTTATGATAGGTGGACTAAAATGGATACCCTACGAGTTGTTAAGAAAATATGTGGGATGTTAAAATAATATATTCAAATATCAATGAATTTTATGGTTATCCTACTAGATTAAGAATAAATACTAAGGAACTAAAATTTATTACTAGTATATGAATGTTCATTGATAGATCATGTTATGAAGTTAAACCTGCACAAGGATAGTATTATGAATTGTAAGAAACTCATACATCCCATAAAGATCAATTCTAGAAATTTAAATGAGGATCAAGAAAGAATATTTCTCATAATATTATAGCATTAAATTAAAAAAATATGTTTAAAATCAAGTCTTGACATGGTATTTATCATTATGGAACATATGAAGACTCACCTTATTCTCATAATTATTTTTTATGATTATATGTATGGAATTGAAGGTGATGAATAAATGTTTAATGATTAATTAAGTGTTTTAATCATTATACAAAATGAATATTTTTCCATCATTGTGTTTTTAATGTTTCCTTTAAATATTCCAATGAGTATCAATAGATGTTTCGATATTATAATTAAATAAGACCAATAATGATGAAGATTATTAGAGTTCATCCATTAAGGGGGATATAAAAGAATCGATCCAAAATGAATCAAATTGATGTGAATCAAGAAATATTGATAAATCTTTAAAACTAATATGGGAGGTATGGCATAAAGGTTTCTCATACTTGTTTTGGATTTTATTGAATATATCGATTAGGGGTGTATATTGAAATTAAAATGGAGAGATACATTCTTCAACATGAATGTTTTTAATGTGTTTTTTAACAATGTTTTAAGGTTTATATTTTTAAAACTTGTTGAAAAACTACAGTTAAGAGAGATTATATATAATATCACATATTGGATTTTTTTTTATAGAAGTGATGTCAGTATAAATCACTTTTTTTACACCAAGAATATATCATGAAAACATAGAGTTTGTCATTTTTTGACTCATTGTTATGAAAAATGTGATATGATGATTATCTCAATTAAAGTAGTGTTTTTATCCCAAAATAGAAGTAAATTTAATGATATAATGTAGAATTTATAATCATAAAATATTTTTGAAGATGATTTGTACTTTCCCTTACGATATTACCTTTGAATCTATTTTCAATAAGTGGGAGAAGAAAATAATTATTGGGGATATATTGGCAGAGAAGTATCTAGTGTTTTTTATAACATATCCAAGAGAGGGTATTTAAGATCATAATGATATTTTGTGATTATATTTGTTGTAAATAAGTATGTCTTTCATTATAATGTGATTATATCAATATATATTGGGTGATGAAGGAATATGATTCTTTATAAATGTTATTATTAAGGTTCTTCATATTCATAAATGGGAACAAAAATTTAGTTGTTTCTTGAATAAATTGGATATTCATATTCAACTATTAGACAAAACATTAGATCTTTAGAGGTCAAAACCTCATGTAAACAGATGGTGTTAATACTTGTGAAAATCATTTTATACATTATGCTAATCAAATATGTGAATCTAAATGTATTGGATAGGTTGAAGAGTTATGGGTATCTATGATGAAGTATAAATAAGGATAGTATTATAAAATTATTTTAGGATTACATGCTATTAATATTATTGTATTTTATGATGAAAAACAATTATATGAGGACTTTTGTTGACTAAGAATGAAAATGTTATAATATATGAAGTAAAGGTACATGGAATTTCTCAAATAATATTTAATTGGTTTTGAAGACTTTTGAATTAAGATTGAAATAATTTTAGGAATATTTTGATAATTTCTAAAGATATTTAAATCCATTTGAGATAAATTGAAGTAGTTTTATATTCTCTTGGTTTTATTTAATAATTTCCTAGGTAACCTGATTAATTCTAGATTCATTCATAATATATTTTTATTTAACTTATAACTAAAGAAATGGAAAATTATTTTGTGTTCCCTATATATGAATGTTTTTATATTTATACACATTTAAAAATATCAAATAGAATAAAAGTGTTATGTATACATAAGATTTTGTATATAGAGGATTTGAAATAAATAAAAGGAATAAGATGTGTACTATGTTTCTAAGAATTAGATATTTGGAAAAGACTTTATGCTTCCCTATATACATATGTTTTTGTATGTTTAAGACCTAAAAAATGATAAAGGGAAGAAATAATTGAAATGTGTAATATATTTAATATATTACAAAATATATTGTGATCCAAGATAAGTGTGAATTTGTAAAACTCACTTTGCACAAAAGATATTTCATTGAGAACAATATATTTGTTTCAGTATCGAGTCAAAAACATTGAAATGGCATGGAATATATAAATTTTTTTGATGATTATTCTTTTTAAAATAATTATTATGTTTATTCCAAATTATTTATCCAAGTAAAAAACAATTTACAACATATTTGACTAAGATAATATTATATATTCCTCATTTGATAGAAAAATGAGAAAAGGAAAAAACCATACATTGATTTGTATAGAATATAGTTACATATATAATATTCTTGTTCTTATAAAGTGATATGTAAGAAATTATATTTCTTACATTTGATTTTAAATTATGAAAAAATGTGAAATTTCTAGATATTAAACCGGTCAATTATTGAGTTATTCTTTAAAAAATAAAATATAATAATGTTTCTGAAAAGGCTTTGATTTTATCCAATAATTATAGACAATTAAATTAAAATATAGTGTAATTAAATTTCTTGTAATTTCAAAGAGAAATGTTCAAAAATAATTATCTTGATTGGAGTTAGTGTATTTACCGAGGTATTGACCAACATTAATAAGAAAGAAAGAAGAATATTTTTATTATATAATTTAAGGATAATTTCCATATTTGAACTTATATGGATAAAAAGGTTCTGGAAGGATAATAGAAATACATAAGGATAATCTATACTGTAATAGTTGTGTAATTTTTTATATATCTAAGAAATATGTTGATGAAAATATTAAGGGGATATATTTTGATTCAATGTTGAAAAAGAAAGAGAAAATGTGGAATCATGTTTAAATAGATATATTGTGATATTAAAAAATCATAGAAGAATAAGAAGAAAAAAACTAGTTGGTTTATTGATCAATTTATTTTATTACTAATGAATATATTCTTTTTAAACATGTTTTTTGATTAAATAATTGTTGTGATGAAAATAATAGTTATTAAGGAAGAAGATAATTTCCTATATCATGATAACGACATGTGTTGATCATTCTTATATTGAGTCAAATATAGTAAGGTCAATGTGAATGATATAGTTATAGAAGATAGTTTTGTAATCAAAGACTTTTTTATTTTGGAAGATTATCTTATTATATTTAATTCATCGACATCTAGAGATTAAAAATATCTTATTGGAGGAGTAATTTTAATAGGACCTCTAATGGTTGGAGGGATCTAACACAATAATATCCAAAACTAGATAGTTGGATAAAGACTATCTAAATGTACTATAAAGAACTTATCAAGTGATATTTTTTGTTGATATAGAAAAACTAAGGAATGTTTAAACCCTAATATTGTAATAGAATTGTAAAAACCTCAAGGAATAAAATAAAAAAATTCATCATCCTATTGTAATCACTTTTCTATATAATTGATTAATTTATGTCTAAAATCTCCACTCAATCATAACAAAGAGTGGGATACCACAATTGGATTTAACCTTGAAAAAATCCTACATAATTATTTCCAATTTATTCCTTCAACATAATCCTTTTTATATGGTTTATAGATATAAATCCTTCAATTTAATTCTTTAAAAACCAGGGGAAAATGAAAAATAAAAAGTGTGAGCTCAAATTATTAGTAAGGGTAAAAAGATCATTAACAATTAAATGTCATCAATAATAATAAGATTTCATAAGGGAATGATGACATAATAAAAATGTATGATATAATAATAAAATAACTCATACCCATAAATACCTAGACCATCAAATATGAAAACATAAAAATGGAAAGATTCATCAGGATCAATAATCCTGAGCCATGTGATATCAATCATGATCATTATAAACATTATAAATACATAGAAATCCTAAACAAACACATAATGGTACCTTGGGAAATTATTATAATATTCAAACCTGAAAATTTAATAACCAGGTATTCAACTTCCTTGCATGTCACTTTTACAAATAGAATATCCATACGAATGACTTCTATACCCAATTCATTGGATGTTTATCATAGAACCAACTATTATTGTTCTATCATGGAACCACCGTTCAAATTTATAAGTTCTATTTAAAAATAATTACACATAATTAACCCATATAAAATAAATGGATTCAATAAAAATCCCTTCTAGACATGATTAACACATGAAAAAGAAATGGTTTCGATAACAATCCCTTTGAAACATGATTTTCCCATGGAAAAATAATGGGTTGAATAACAATGTCTTGGAAACAAGAATAACCCATGGAATGAAATGGGATAGATAAAAATATATTTTTAATAAACGTAATCCATTCAAATAATTAATAATTATTTTATAAATACAAAATATTCTCAGAAGAGGATAAGTAACAACAAGGGTTGTTGAAGTTGATGAATGGAAATTCCATTAAATGTCATCAAACTATTCTTGAGTAAAATATCGTTTTTATATTGAAAAAAAATTTGAAAATACATTTCCTTTAAAGAAACTTTTGAAAAAAATTTATTTAAAAATTATCCTTTTAAACATACAAAGGAAGCTTCAAATAAATGATGGATGTTAAATTATTACATTTCGTATGAGGTAAAAGGAGCATTACATTTCACGGTAAAATGGTTAGAAAAATGCCTTATTCAGAAAGAAATAATAAGATTCATTTAAAAACATTGTAAGAGGAAAAAATTTTAAAAATTTTATAAATATTTAATTTTTTAATTGTTAGAAACATATTTTGATAACATTTTTAGAATATAAGGTTTTTAGAAGACAATGGGTTCTCTGACTAAAGAGATAATAAAGTCAAGTTTCTATAAAACCATTTTGTGTACTAGAGAGTTAAGAAATGGTACTAATACTTAAAAAAGTAGTGAATAACTATAGGATATGAAAATTTAAGGTTTTATATAATAATTTTTACATAATTTACTCGATTAAAAATTAAAGATCACAGAAATTATTCTTGAGTGAAATAATCATTACACATTCTAGAGTGCCCCACACCACTCTGAAACATTTGAACCATTAACCCCATGAATTTAATGAAAATAAATTAAACTTATAATATCATTTGGAAAATATAATTGATGATATAACATGTTAAATTATAAGTATATAAACCTCCTAAAATAAGAGAGGTGTATAACAATTCAAATGTCTCAAAAAAGGAAAATTATGGCAAAAGTACATTACTGGTTTGGTAACTTCGAAACCATAAACCCCATGAAAGAATAAAAATTAAATTAAATATTTAAATACCATGAAGATAAATTAATTAATGATATAATATTTAAAACATGTAGTATATTTACCATACAAAAGAAAAGAGTGGTGAATATGAAATGTATCTCACAGATATTAAAAGTGAGTTTAAAATCCCTTACCTTGAGTATGATTCTTCATTATTGTTCTCTATATTTTTTAATAATGAAATTATTTTAATTATATACTTATTAGTAACCTTTTCAAATATTATTATTAATTTTAATTATAAATTTGTTATATAAAATTACATAATCAATAATGTTTAAGTCAGGTGTTTTGACCATATTTATTTTTTGTCTCAAAAATAACTCTGATAGGTAGAACATGGTCAATGACAACATTAAATAAAAATATAAATAAAAATAATCCTGAAATAATAATCATATTTATACATCAATTATAATATTATAACCAATCATGAAATATGGTTACAAAAAATTAACTAATGTTACAATCATGGAGATGGTAGGTCATATGTACACATAAGTAAAGTTCCCATTTATCAATGATCATTATAAAAAGTGGATAAGTAACATTATTCCATTATAGAATGATAATTATATCATATATAAGATTTTATTTAATCATATATACTTATATATAGAATTTTTTTTATGTAAAAGGAATCACATCATGATGAGAAGGCGGCAGTCCACACATTCATGAACGACCTTATCACTTTTCAATGTGTGAAATGGTAATAAAGAAATGATATATTGTATATATATAATGGTAATTATTTCCTGAATATAATAAATATATTATATTTATGTCACATATGTTTAGTTAAACACATCCTTAATTAATTCCATGTATTGTGTGAATATATCACATCACATTGAGGGGGCAACAACCCACACTTCCACAAACAATGTTTTCGTATTTACAAAAAAAGGAAATTAAAAATATTTTTATTATAAAATAATTAAATAAGAATAAAGGAATCATAATTATCCTATATATAATATATAAACATCTTTTCCATCATAATTCCCAAAAAGAGAGGTAATAAAGGAAGAACGGACAATCATTGTTTTCTGAGGTGGTAGTTCATTGTACATATAAACTGTAAGTTCGTTGCCCATTAAATAGAAGTGTGTGTATGTGTAGGACAAAACCATAATATAAAAAATATAAGTATATTTAGGACACTTATATTATTATTTAAGAATTTAATAATAGTAAACTAATAAGTGTATAAAAAAATAAAACATAAATGGATGTTGATGAATGTTACCTTTTTGGGAACTCCTTTTAGTTTACACCAATGGATTTATTGGTTTGATATCATCCTAAAAGAATGATTCTAGGATGATGTTATGGATTGTTTGAGACTATTTTATTATATTTTGTATTATACAAATTGGCTTGAGAGGTGTGAGGAAGGGGAAGAGTGAATGCCTTTTTATAATGGAGTGGGGTGACATTCTTATAATTACCCAAAGGTAACACTATTGAAACGCCACCCTTAACTCATTGGATTTAGAAATAGTTAAAAAATGGAAAAAATTGAAATTATGATTGATCCAATTCTCCAATATATAAAGATAAAGTAATTTTTATAATTTTGTTCCTTAACTTCTAGGTTTCCCCAATTTAATCATTTCGGTTTTTATAAAAGTATCTATATTTATAACCTATGTAATTTAACAATTAAGACTAAAAAATGGATATTTATGAGAAACTATAGACTTAATTAAATATAAATATGATATATAATTTTAAAAATTATAAATTTCATTTTTTTGGAAATTAATTTTGAAACAAGCTCATGTAACACGCCAAAGCACTATGTTAACCCGGACAGTGCAAATAATGTGTATATAATCTATAGGTCAATATGTTAATTATAAATGAAAAAATGGTAGATTAATAGGAAATATTTTATATTTATTAACACTTAAATTCACTTGGAGTAATACAGGATTTTATTAATTTTAATTTATTTAATAAAATATCAATTATTTGTAAAATAATATTAATCCCAATTTTGACATTATTTATTTAATTTTAATTTAAAAATATCAAAACAACTTTGGAATTAATATTTATTGAGTTAAAATATTTTTATCATGATATATTCATCTAAAAAAATTAATTACAATAATTCAATCAATTTACTTTGCTTTTAATATTTATTTTGTCATTTATTTTAGTTATTTATTAACTAAACAATCATTGCGTTGGCATTTTTTAAGAAATTATTGTAACTAATTCATATCTAAAAAATCATGAAAAATAATTATGATAAAAATTACTCATTAATATTTCAAAATTATAGGTTTAATCAAAACCATGTTGTTTCTCCACATCTCATTTTTTTTAACTTTTAAAGGTAAGGAAGGTTCCTTTTTTTTTCTTTTTCCTTACTTAACATATCATATAGGGAAATTTCCTGAACATATACCCCACTAACTCATAAAATTAGAAACTATAGGGGATATTGTAAAATTTACAGTGTCTAATGGCCTTTGGATAAGATTCTAGGTCATTTTGGCCAATAAGTGTTAGGTTTAGTCCCTTATTGCCCTTAATTTTACCTCAATTGCTATAATTAATTTTAATCACTTTCACTAATATTTTATGTCAAAAATTTAGTTGATCTTATTGGACCCAAAGTTTCATACTAATTAAAGATGTGTATGTCCATTTATACAAATTAAATTCCCAAAATTGGAAGAATTAATTTTAAAGAAAATCATTCAGACGTGATAAGAAAGCGAGGATTTAACGTAAAAATGCAAAATATGTTATTAAGTATTTACAACTAAATTTAACATAAAAATTATTAAAATAACCTATATTGTATTAATATATATAATTTTTCTATTTTTACGTTAAGATAAATTTGAAATATAATTTAACATTAAAAATTATTTAAATGAAAAGGCATTTTTCAACTAAAATGCATTATTTTCACTATTAATAAAAAAAATGAATCTTCTTAGAAAAATACCAAAAATTATACTAAAGTAAAAAAAAATTATTAAAATTTCATAAATTGTTATTATTTTTTCATATAAATACTATAAAAAAGATAAAATCAGGTTTAAAATAGGTTTTATATTAAAAGCCTATAAAATTTCAATATTAAATAATACTATTAATAGTATATTATTGTTCGGCAAGACTCGACCTTCCATGTAACACAAGATATCAATAGGACTCGATGTTGCATGAAAAGAAAGATAAACATGGTGTTTCATGTGATACAAGCTAAACTCTGTATTTTATATAACACATTCTATTAAAGAATTTAAATTAAATTGAAAGTATATAATTAATAAAATATTGGGATGTTACTCTATATATTAAAATTTTATATAACTACTAATTTTATTATTATGTATTAGTATATATAATTTTATGTATCTATATATGTTTATCTAATTTAATTTATTTTAGTTGATTAATTATTTATATTATTTTATTTTATTATTATTACTAACATTTAAATCTAACATTTATTAAAATTATAACATCTTAAACTCTTATTATTTGGTTTTCTATTTTTTGTTTTCTTAATTTCCTATCTAAATGATGGAGGTCCTCTAATAGATCATATACCATCTCTTTCATCATCCTCTATGCCTATGGAACCCAAAGCATTCCACCACCCTCCTCCTTATGCACTTATTGGCCTCCTCTATGCATTAAACAGACATTTCCTCACCTCCTCCCTCTTGTGTAACACCTCGAAAAAGGGATGCACCCTCCTCCTTTATCACCCATCCACAGGAACCACACACCCCGTCCTCCACAAAAAAGTGATGTGACACTAGTGACCACCCTATCACCAATGATGCACCCTCTTTCCTACAATGCATGACGCATGCCACCCCTCCTTTATGCACACTACGCCCAGCATGCACCTCTTCTCTCATGCACACAAACCATTACCCTCATCTCTCCCAACCTAAGAACCCACCTCCTTTGGCTGCCTACCTCCCTCCTCCAACAGTGGACCACTACATCCCCCTTCTCATCTACACCTCATACTCCACCTTCAATCCTCTCTAGTTCAGTGAACTAGTCATTGTCCCTATCTCCCTATCCATTAAACCAAAAAAACACCAGTATACCATCGTCTCTCATCCATTTCACACCCAGCAGTTCACAAGAATCCTACCCGTACACCATCACTGACAGTTGTACCCTTCCCTCTCTCCATGTAGCAAGACCAATAGTACTAACTCTAGCATTCTGAGTTCACACCAGTAGTTCATGTCCGATATCATCACATGAAAATTAATATCATTATGTTATGTTTGGAGATCAAGGAGCATTTAGTTATTTCATACAGCAAGAGTTCATACAAAGGAAATAATTTTTTTTAACATGTGTAAAATTTTAATTATATATCATTTTATTATCAAGTTTATTTTTTTAGTCATGATATCAGGAAAATTTTCTTGTGTGTTGTGATGTTGACTAAATAATTTAATTTCATGTGCATTTCATGATGATGATTTTACTGGTTAATATATCAATTGAGTTTATTATCATTTGAATTTAAATATGATTTAATTACATTTTCTATAAATTAATTTTTGGAATTAAAACTATCCATTTTAATTATTATTAGATTCATTGATACTAATAAATTTAATTGTTTTGACCAACTATAGTGAAAATAGGTGGAACATTTTTGTGAGAAATGTGTTGTGTCATTACACCAATGGGTCCGGTACTCGAAAAAACCTCTAAATTTATTTATAACACCCGAGAATGAGACATTAAATAAATTATTATATTTAAAACGATCATATAAAAATGCTTATATTTATGGAACTATCAATAATTAGGAAAAAATAATATTTAGTAACAGTAAAAAACATTTGCATAGCTGTGTAGTAGTTTGATTATGATGTCAGCATCCCAGACACATTTTGATAATAAAATTTCTGAATCCATATATTAATTTTAATTACCTCCTAATTGCTTACTTTTATAATTTTACGTTTTATAAAAAAATAATAATATGAATTACCTCATTATACCATTCACCAGAACACGATAAAAATAGATATTTCTAGTTAACAAGACCATGTACTCTTTGTGGTTCAACCTGGCTTTCCGCATTTATAATATCTAGTGGGTTATAAAAGTTTTCAAATGGGATGTGATGTGATGCATGTGAAATAATCATATAATTTGGTTCATTAATTTTTATATTGTTTAATTTATCTGATTTAATTTAGTTTATCATAGTGTTTATCATTTTTTAAATATCATAATAATCATCGATCATGGAAGAAATCTATATTGGACATGACCCATCTGGTGCTTCCACTATGCATAGAACCTATAAGTGGTATTAGTTTTGTTTCAAAATATTTTATAAATATTTAAATACCATTAATTGATTTATGAATTTTTCATTATTTTTCAATTATAGTTTAATATTTATTTAATCCAAATTACGAGATCTTATTTTTCCCTCTTTTTTATCAAAAATATAATCAAATAAATTAATTTTATGAATGAAATAAATTCATAGATCTTATCTGGAGGTTCTAGGAAGTCTTTCTAAACAACCCAAGAATAAAATTTGTGTAACCTAGAGGTACACACCATGTATTAGTGTTTAATGAACAATAAATTTATTCATAATCAATTAAATCCATGTTCATTTATTATATGAAGTGAACTTAATTATACACCATATGTTTATAGGTACATTCTGGAACATGTTCATCCATATTACAAACCATTTAACTTCTATATATAAAATTTTTTCTTTTATTCACATATGGGATGTGTACCCTATTACACATGCTACATGATTTATGACTATATAACTCAGAGGACATACTCCGGGTAGCCCATGTACACATTGCATACTCAGATATTTTTTACTACACGATTACACACCGAGTCCCTAGGTGTGTGATGTATATAGAAAGGGAGAATAATACACACCATATAGCTTCAATGTAAATGTCATGTACTTTTACCAAATTACGAATAATTAATAATTAATTTATAATACTATTAAAACCTTATAAACACGTGTCCTATGTGGAAATTAATTTTACAGTACACGCCATGTAATGGGTTTAATAAATAAAAAATTCTAATTAATTTATGTTTAATGTTCAGATTTAGATATTATTTATAAGTCAAATTACAAATAATAATCTATGTGTATTGAATCATAACATTCTACGTAAATACCATGTGTTACATTTGTTCATTATGTTGATAATACATGCTATGAAATTAGGTGATAAGTCATGTATCCCACATGTCGTGAGAGTAAATAGTATATGAGTATAATACACACTGATTAGTTTAGACAGGTACTCATCATGTTGGCTCCAAGGTACATTTTTTATATATAATTAATTTTAAATAAATTTATTTAATTGGTTTAAAATTATGATGGATGATAATATAAAGAATTTTCATATGTTAATTAAGATAAAAGAATTGAATAATTAAATAAGACAATTAATTAATTCGAGTGTGATTTAACATAAATAAGAACAATTATAATTGAATGCTAATTTTATAAAATGTGTAATTCCATACATGAATGGAGATGATAATAATCCTAGACTATACATTTTTATGTGATTGGTTTCATTTAATTTATTATTAAATGAAATTTATGTCTTTTATTTCATCTCTCCTCCCATTATATAAGGGTGTGTGTGCCCATGGATTCTTTTTTGTAAATTCCTTAACCAATCCTTTAGTTCCCCTCACCTCTATGTGAATGTAATTGATGAATCTCTAAATCTAGTGTAGGTGGTTCAAGTTTATAGCCAAGGTGAAACCAATCCCTGAGAGATAGATGTTTGGATAGGTTGAATGCAACAACACGAACCATAAATGGTTCAACTTGTTTTTCCCCTAGATCAATGGTTAGTTTATCATATTCTAGATAAAATAATCATTAGTAAAATCTAATGATCATGACACTTTATTATATTTTTTAGCTCAATTTTTATAGTAATTCCAATATAGATGTTTTTTCATGATCACGTTTATTAATGAATTGACAAGTGTGAAAGATACAACTAAAATAAATTATATTATGAAAAAATATTGTCTAAGACATGGTTAATCACTTAAGAAAATCCAATTAATATTCAAAATCATGTAATAAATATAATAATTTAAAATTTACACATAAATATATAATCCCTAAATTATAAATATTAAGTTATTATAGCCTTCCATTACTTTATTTAAAATCAAACCATAGTTCACAATTCATGACCAGTCAATGTTGGGGTGCTTTCCGTTATTGGTAAAATATAACTTGATATTTTGGGTTGACTTAAAATAGTTCACATAAAGTTTTGATTGAAAAAGAAGGAGTTGGTGTAACTAAAAGGTAAAGGTTGTGAAAATCCAATTTATGTATTTTAGGATTTGGGATTCCACCAAAAAGACTAATGAACTATGAGTTAATGTAGTTGGAATTTGGAATTCCTACCTAAAACCCTTCAAATCACTTGACATTCCAAAGTTATGGAGATGATTAGGGGAATATGGATCATTTTCAATATAATGTCCATGAAATAGTAAATTTCTAATCCAATTGTGAGGGATATAGGTTTTCAATAAAATAGTTTGAGATTATAAATATAATATTTATTTATTTTTCAGATTTGTATCCGATAAAGTGCTAAAAACTACTTTTCTTATTTATATAAATAGTAATAAACATGAATTTAAATGTATCACTAGGATCCATAAATGATAAGGATAACCTACTCACTAGAACAAATTTCCAATAATGGAAAACGTGCTTATGTGTTATCCTACACTATGAATGGAAATAGTACATGTTGGAAGAACTTATTCCGGAAGTTCCCAATAAAATGGTTAGTGAGGAAAAATTATCTATCTATGAAACACATTTGAGAAATTCCATATATGTTCAGTATTTCATTCTATAATACATGACCAATGATCTTACGATGAAACATAAGGACATGGATTTGTATAGCATGATGTCTTGCCTTTAGGATCTCTATCAGGCGAAGGTGAGATAAGAGAGATACAAGATCTCCAATTATTTATTTAAAACTAATAGAGATTCATCACTAGGTAGGCTTTGTATAGTCAATCTTATTAGCAACATTTAATTCTTAAACATCATTGGGACTAATTTCCCAAGTGATTTGTGCATAAATGTTATAATTTCCTCAATACCCAAGTCCCTATCTTATTTTATTATATATTATATCATATGTAATAATTAAAAGAGTATTTTAGAACTACTTACTCTTATTTTTCAAGTGGAAATAGACATGGGGCATAAAAAATCAAAGTACATATAGTGAATAAGAATTAGTAAGAATAATTTCAAGGAGCTTGAGACTTATAACAGGTCTAAAGCTCACGAAAATGATCCTTATAAGAAGAGGAATATCTAGAGGTAGGGAAAAGAAAAGTAGTTGGTATGTTTTTCATGTGGTAAGAAAGGAGACTAGAAGAGGAACTTCACCCATAAGTAAGGGGAAGCTAATGTGGAATTAATTATAGATTTTAAACTTTAATTATCTACACATTTGTTATTAGATATAGTTTTTTCTACTCACATTTGTTTCCAAATATAGGAATAAAGTATATTCCAAAATATTTCTAAAGGAGAGGTAGATTTGTGAGCTGACAATGGTGTGATGTTAGATGCTCTAACCCTTAGAGACTACAACCTTTAATTTCTAGTAGGAATGAAATATTTATTAAGATATTTTTATTATGTATGAACTATTAACAAGAACATAATTTTTATATCCTTCCTAGATTCAGATGATTTTATTTCAAAATTTGTAAATAAAAGTAGTTTATTTTATAATGAAAATATCTTTTATCATATTAAACATTTAAATAATGGTCTTTATGTTTTAAATTATGAAAACTATTTATTGGAAATTAATAATAAATCAGGTTCACATGGATCATGTAACACCAATATATGGAATCACTATATTGGTTGTGTAAATGAAAAGTGTTTGAAAAACTCTACCAATATGATTATTTAGACTCTTTTGAGCTAAAAACACTTAAAATATTTCATTATTATTTACAATGAAAATTTACCAAAACATAATTTGATGGATAGGGTAAAAGGGATACATAGCATTTAGTATTGGTATACATTGATGTATGTATACCATTAATATTAGAAGTAATATGTGATTATTCTTACTTTGTAACTTTTACTGATGACTAGAGTAGATATGGATATTTCTAATTGGTGATGTATAATTTTGATTCTTTTGAGAAATTAAATGAATTCATGAATAAATTAGAGAATCAACATGGAAATAAGATAAAGAAACATCAATTATATTGAGGTTTTACATATCTTGAACAAGAGTTTATCAACCTTTTAAGGGTTTTGGGTTTCTATATCAACTCACTCAAACTTACCACCCAAAGTGGAATGGGTTTAGTGAAAGGAAGATCCATACCTTGTTATAAATTGTAAGGTCGATGATGATTCATGAAAATATTCCATTAACCTTTTGGGGGCATGTATTAAACACTATGGCATACACACTAAACCAAGTTCTGACTAAACTGGAAAATGGAATACCCTTCATGTTATGGAGTGGAAAGAACCCTATTTTATAGCATACACATGTATGGGATTGTGAGGTCTTTTTTAATGTCGTCTTAGGAAATAGACTATCACCCTTGGTAAAAAGTATATCTTTATAGGGAATCCTAATGAAATAAAGGAATAAAAAATTTTAAACCCCTCATACAATAAAATTACTATCATTGAAAAATCCATCTTTCTTTAGAGGGATAACATCCTCAAAAAGGATGGTAAAAAAGATAGACTTCAATGTAGTTGATGCTCAAGATACACAAGGGTTGATACATGAAAATATTCCAGAGGTCCCATGGGAGAAGTAGTTCCAAAAATTCATATACTATGTAGGAGCACTAGAAATGTAAGATATCCAAAGAGATATGGGTTTCTAGTCACCAAATATAGATAATCATTATTGGTTGAAAATGATGAACCTATATACTACAAAAAGGAATTTGAGAGCTCTGAAGATATTAGATAGAAAGAAGCCATGAATTATAAAATGGATTCAATATATCATAGAAAATATTATTTTTGTATTGATGTACTTGTTGATGTAAATATTGTTGGGTGAAAATCTGTATTCAAGAGAAAAATATACATAGTAGGTAAGGTGAATACTAATTTATCAAGGTGAGTTAATAAAGCGTTTAAACAGTGTCAAAGAAGTCACCATGGTGGTGGATGGACTTTCCAACAAATGAGTCAACCAAGCTATTACATGGAGTGATACTTTTCCGGCTGATCTTCTCCCCCACTTTGTAAGATATTTTAATAAGATTCCATCATTTTCCTTCATGTAACTCATCTCTCTTTTTTTAATAAAATTTTCTTGATTTTTTAATAAAAACTAAAGAATTTAGTATGGAATAATCCAAGATGGGATTACTTCCAATATCACAAGGTATAAATCGTTCTATGAAAATGTGTCATCAAACAAAACTGGAGAAAGATATAATGATTAAGATCCCATACACATCAGTGATAGGATAAATCATGCATTCCATGTTATATACCTGACTTGATATTTCTTATTCATTAATCATGGTAGGCATATATCATGTTGATCAATGAGAAAAACATTGGTCTACTATTAAGGCTTTCCTTGTATATATAATAATAAATAAGGATATGTTCCTAGTGTATGTAAGAGGTCAGGAGCTATTCATTAGGGATTATATTGATTCTTGTTTTCAAATAGATCATAATGATCTGAATTCACAATCAGAATATCAACAGAGTATTTTTAACCTGGAATAGTTCAAAGCATCCATTTTTCACAAATTCTATAGTATATTTTGAGTATATATAGGGTTTTTATGTATCCAAGTAATCTATTTGGATAAAAAACACTTTTTATAGGATCTTGATTTGGTACTTAGAATTAAACACACTATCACATTGTATTGTGATAATACTACAGTGGTGGCTCTTGTAAAAGATCTAAGGTCACACCAACGGACAAAGAACATACTCTAGAAGTGTCACCTCTTGAGATATTATTCTCAGAGGTGTGAATTTGTATTAATCAGATTTCCCATAGAATAAAAAATGGTGGAACCATTAAATAAATCTCAATCATAGTATAAGTATGAGTATCATGTGAGATCTAGCATACGGAAGGTTGTTAGCAGTTGGCTCTAGTCCAAGAGGGTGTCTGTTGTAGTTGGTTACCTATAACCAAGTTATGTGTACTTTATGATAACCCATATTTAGTTTTATAATATTAATAAACTATTTATCACTTCATGATTGATCTTCTTCAGGACATTGTATGTGATAATGTTCTAAGAGTAGCTTTCGCACTAAAAGGTCATAACAGTTCCCTGCTATGATGAGAACCCAGAAGTGCCACAAAGGTATTATTAAATTTATGATCTATATCCAAATGAGATAATTTGAAGGAAAAAATAATACATGCTATCTGGGGTAGAGAATCATAGGAAATTTAGGCAACTTCTCATCGTGTGTTCCCTTAGTAATATCTAGTGTAGGGTATTATGATAAAGAGATCCTCTAGTAGGAAATACACCTTTATATGTTTCATAAAATGTTCCTATCTAAAGATGAATTTACATGTCCTTATACATTATTATTATTATTAATTAGTATTAAAGTTCACATAATTTGGCGTATTGATGAAAACCATGATGATATATGTTCACGGTGAGTTAGGATATGTTAAGTGTGTTATGAGTAATATTTCATTAATGAATAATGCAAGATAGGATTTATCCCTTATATTCTTTTAAAGGAAGTTGAAATTTCATGTCCTCTATTGGATGTGATATAGACTAAATAAATCCATGGTTGTGGTGTTCTATAGGATTGTTTGATTTATGAAAATTCAAATAAGGAGACATCAGACATATAGGTTTATGGAATCAACTTACAATAATCTTAATTAGATATATTGAGAAAAAGATATTATATTACGCAGTAAGTGACTGTGTAACGTATTATGTCATTGTGGCATTAAATTATTTCTCTATGGGTTCCTTGGTGCGTTTCTAGACACTAACCTGGTGCATTGGGCTACTTTTCCTAATGCCACTGAGAAAGAGACCTGAAGAGTCACATGGTAAGTGTATCCAGAATCTTAGTTAAATAATATATTATCATTTATTATTTAAAAATTTGAATAAATGTTATTCTTTTACATGGTTTAAATATTATTCATTTTTTATTGATCGTATATATTCCATCACCATTTATTGGATAAAATATTATTTGAGAAAAATATTTAATAAATATTTATTTCTTATTTAGTGAGTATAATATTTTTTTATTAATTGTTGAATAATGATGTGATGTTTATTTATTAAAAATATAGTAATTATTCACGTCCCGATAAATATTATAGAGGAATGGAAGAATGAGTTTAATAGTTTTGTGAGAAATAGTACATATTGAATTTTATTTGAATTAATAATATTTAATTTAGTTCATGAGATTACCACATGTCAATAAATATTATTATTATTATTATTTTTATAGACATGGGGTTCCACAACGATTAACAAAATAATAAGGGCACATGAAAAATAATTATTTTCTTACCCTAGTGGTATATAAACCCAATTATATTATTTATATAGAGAGATCATTAATTTTTTGTGTACATAAATATCTAAATAGAATAATCTAAAATATCTAGAGTTCTCCCTCTCTAATAATTCTGTCAAGAACAGAGATTTATCCCTCTCCTTCACCACTCTTATGTCCAAAGAGACCAAATAGAACCCTACCTTGAAGTGATTCTCTAGAAGATAAAATGTGAACAATGCAAGCACTAGGATCTACCATTCAAGAACCAAAAGATTACTATAGCAGTATTCATATGCTTATGAAACACTTGTGTATCACCATTAGATAGCATCTATTATTGATTCCAACAACTAAATGATACTAAAATGTAGATAATTTGGATGGTATGCCAATGAATAATAAATTTTTCAAAAGGTAATTCATTAGTTGATTAAATTAATTATAAATAATTTGAAATGATCTTGTGCTTTAGTTTCATCATCATTCTATGGTCTATATTCTTTGATTCAATTTTTTTGACCATGGAATTTATCGTTGTTTAAATATTGGATTAATAATCAATCACAAAAAAAATACATGTTTGGAATTCCCCATATAATGCTTCTGTTGAACCCAGAACCTTCATATAAGGGTACCAAAATACTATTGCATGAGAAACCATTGAAAATTGTATATTAAGATTAGTTCAATTAATATAATACAACTTCAAATTTTTAGAACAATAAGTAACAAACAATCCATACTATATCAATACAACCTCAATATCTATTTTTTATGTATCATAAAATATAGTTTATTCCTTTCCCTACTTGGGTAAGGTTGGGATCTGAGAAGACATCAATCTACCATTCAACTCCTCAAAAATTCTAAAGACTCGGAAATTTCAAGGAAAATTTTTTCTTAATTTCTTTGAAATTTTACAAGTACGCAGTTTCTGACGGCGCCTGATTCCAAGGTCCGGTGTGCCCAGAATCATTTTCGGAAGTTTAGCTCAGGTACATTCAGTGAACGAATGAGCGAGTTTTCCTAACTTTTGAATCGGTGCTTGGAATCAAAATCCGAGGGCACCGATGAACTCGCAGCGCCGGTAATTTCTTAAGAGGACCTTTACTGAAAATGTGTTTGCTCTGGAAGTATTGTTAAAAATGTGGTTTAAATAAAAAATGGTGAATAAAATTTGTGGTACAATTTTATTCCTAACTTAGGTGGTTATATCCTAGGTGTAGGAGTTGGGGTGGAACCCATTGGTTGCTAACTACCCTTGAAAGGATAAAGGTGAGGCGGTGCCCACACGAGCCCCACCCCTTCACATTCCTTAAACCTCCTCTAACTCCCCATTTAAGTGAATGACCTCTCCTCTCCTCACCTCCCCCTCAACTCCCTAAACTCCCCATAACTCACCCTTATTAGTACATTAAACTCCACTCATTTAATGGAGTGGAGCATTTTTTTTTATTAAGGGATTTAATTTTCGAAAGTTTGGAAATTGTAATTAAAATAAGGAGTACCCTTATTTTAATTTGGTGGAGACTTGTTGTGTTGAGGGAATTGTTTTGAGAGAGAGCCCTTGTGAAAGAGGAAGAGAGTTCCTCCTTTGTTGAAGAACATATTCCTCCCATGAAGAACGATGCCTCTTTGTTGAAGAATACTGAGGTGCCATCTTCTCCGGTGAGACACCGACGAATGAGCGGGGATCGGTAGCGTGGTACGGGCGCAACGAACAAATCCGATGTCATTCTCGCGACACCGATTTCCACGTCGATGACGAATGAACCTTGAATCGATGAAGGGGTTTTATTGTTGTTGTTGTTCGTGAATTCTTTCATCGTCGTTCCTCATTTCAAATTGGACCACTTTCTATTGAGGAGGGGGCCGGACCACACAAACATGGACGACCCTCCTCCCTTATCATTGTGTTGTTGTGGTTCGAAGGAAAGTGACGTGGTGTCGTCGCACCACGCGGGATTGTGCGGCAAGGATGTGCGGCACTGTCGCACCTCTCCATTTAAGTCGAATAAGGTCATGGTGTCGTCGCGCCGCGCTGAAGAATCAAGAAAACACCGCGGTCGAAGAGGGGTTGCGGCGGAGGGGCGCGACACCGTCACGCTGCGCCGGACGGACCAAGGCCGCAGCCTTAGGCCATAGCGGAGCAGAGAGTGGCGGCCGGTCGTCGGAGCAGGGGGAACGGGACCGCGTCAGTCCCGTGGTGCAGCATCCGGCTGGCCAGAGCGGTCCTTCCGATCAGGGGGGAAGACCGGGGGTTTGAAACTCCCCAGCCGGATGGCAGAGCGGGCCCCACGTGGGGGGCCGCGTTTATTTGAACAGGGGGGCAGCCCCCCCCCCTGACCGCCATCTTGGTTACACCGAGCTGGCCAGAGGAATGCCAGCGCGCTGAGCCGGGCTTCCCAGGCCGGGCTGGGCCACGCCCAAGCGGTCCGGACCCAGACCCGAGTTGGGTAGACCCGGTTCGGGCCGACCCAGGGGATCTCGGGCCGGGCCCAAAACCCCCACTTCCGGACCCCTTTCGGTCTTTTGCTCATAACATGGGTTACGGAACTCCGATATATGAACCGTCAGTTGAGATGCGATCCTTGGATCAAGAATGTCACTTCGGTATATCAAACTCAAGGTTTCAGAGTACTTTGGATTCGGCCGGGTTGGTTCGAGCACGGAACCAACCGGGGCCCTCGGAGCGGAAACGCTTATAACTTGAGCTCCGGATGTCTGATTGATGTGACGTAAACTTTGTTGGATTCCTCTTGATGAGAAGGAACTTTTTGGATACTTATTTTGATATTTGGATGCAGTTGGAGTATGTCTGGGTTGGATTGTACCCGAAATTCAACCAGGCCCCTAGAACGGAAAAGCTGATAACTTTCAGACTGGACGTTTATTTGACGAACCGTCAGCGGTGTTGGTGATCACGTTGAGAAATGGTCCCTATGAGTATACCCTATGAGAGTTCAGGGTATAGTTGAGTTATGGTTGGGTTGGTTCGCACACGAAACCAACCGGGCCCCTCAGACGAAAAGGCTAATAACTCACAGATCGGGCATCAGATTGACGCGTCGTCTGTTGCTTTGAGACCCCTATGACGAGGCAGTACTTTTAGATACTTCTTCATGGGGACTTTGTGATACTTGGAGTATCGACCAGTAGCTCGTGGAGCGGACCCTCCCAGATACGAGCGTGTGGAGTACGAAGACCGTGTAGCCGACTGAGACCTGACTACTGCTTGACCGACTCGACTTAGAGTGAGTCGACTAGCCCAGTGGATAGAGCACTACTTTTTTTGGGTGCAGACCCATGGAGGACGAAGCACTACTGAGTTTGGGTGTAGACCCACGGTACTCGTCTGGAGGGTACCTCTGCAGGCTATTAGGGGGGATGCACTACTATGTTTGGGTGGTAGACCCTGGCGGAAAGAACTACTGTGTTTGGGTGGCTGACCCGCGGTACTCGACAGGAGGAGTCCCTCAGCAGTCTTAGATTAGTGAGCAGTACCTCGGAGTTGTGACACGATCACTGTACACTCCAAAGACTGGGCTCTTTAGCAGTTACGGTTTCGATAATGAAAATCCTAGTTTGAGCTGAGTCTATGACCTTTGTGTTTACCTCATGATTGAGATGGTTCACTTGATAACTTAGGTATATGTAAGGGAATATACCTAGGAAGTGGTTATACGTTGATTTTATAATATTTGTGTATCCTCATGATTGAGATGGGTTACTTGATAACTTAGGTATATGTTTGGGCATATACCTAAGTAGAGGTTATCTGTTGAGATCTTCTTTGTGGTTATACTTGTTGGATTTAGTGAGACCTTGAGGGTCTTGGGGTCCCTAGTGAGTATCGTTATAGTCACCCCTGCACGGGCTATGCCCGCACCTCGTTGTGTTGGTTACAGACGTCAGGCAGCGCTGACAGAGGCTGAGTGTTCGAGGACTGAACGGTACCCATAGGTGGACCTCTCGACGAGTCAGTATCCGGAGGTGGACTTCATGATGAGACGATAATCGGAAGAGGATGACAGGTAAGAGAATTGTGGAGGCTATCTATACCTACCCTTCAGGTAGGATCCATGGTGGACGATCCAGGAGCTGCGCTATCTGTACCTACCCTTCAGGTAGGATCTGAGGAGGATGACTTAGGAGCTACTTCCATTCCTCCAGCTGTTGTCTTTTTCTGCTGTACTTTCGTTATGTTGTAGCTGTACTTTCAGTTGGGTTTGTATTCTGGACCATTTACTTTTCAGCACTACTTTTATACTTATTGTTTTACTTCCGCTTGTTCTCTGTGGTGTTTGCTTAATTTTATTAAGACAATGCCTTCCCAGTTAGCAGGATTTACGCCTTTAGTGCTAGTTGCCATCCCCTTTCCTATAGAAGGCAGGCTTGGGGTAGTCATGGCACGGGCCCCGAGGACGGTTCGTGACAAATTATTATCAGAGGATTCGGTTCTACCGCAGAACTTATAACTCTGATATTTCTTTTTTGTGAAAAAAAATAGTGTTAAGGGTACCGAGTGTCGTTTTCAGTTCAGGGAGTCCAGTGTTGATGTGGGCGGCCGACGTATCCATACACTAGTACCCTGACTTCTGATTTCCAACTTTGTACAAGAAAAAACTTATTGTGTGTGTGTTTCCAAAAGTTTTAAAGTCAGCTCAAACCAGGTTAGCTCACCAGGTATAAATCGTTGACCATGTCGCATCTGTTCAGGATGTCTCCAAGCAGACAGTCAGTTGGAGTTCTGAGATAGTACATGATGATGGTCCACCGAGTGATAAGGCTCCGATGTGGGGACCTTTTCACTATATTGGAACCCTCTGGTGGTGTACCAGCACCACCACCACCTGTTGGGAAGTAGATTCCACTTTCCATACTAGCAGACGGTGCACGCTGACAGAGCGCGTTAAACGAGTACCAGCAGTAGAGGCCTCCGAGGTTACGAGGCGAGGCAGATTCCCAAACAGTAGAGGACAGGCTGGAGGTGATTGCTAGAGCTTTTCCGCCTAGCTGAGACACCAGTAGAGTGGATGGTAGACTTGGATACTAGTGTTTTACAGTGAGTGACCATGAGGATGGTCCTCATAATGATGAGGCTTCGGTACATGGACCAATGCCTGAGATAGTGCCTTCGGGTATTGTGTCAGCTATACATCACTACCTATTGGTCAGCAGTTACAACCGGCGGTACCGGTAGCTGACACATGTAGGCTTACTGCCTTACACGTGTTCCAACATCAGATACCCTCAAGTTCCGAGGTGAAATTGACTCACAAGCGGCTGAGGACTTGCTTGAGGAGGTGGCTGAGAGTTTTCTAGAGCTTATACAGATTCAGGCAGTGGAGCTCCAAAAGCAGGCGGACAGGAGCGGAACTAGTGGATTCCTTTTGTCCCTTGTACATCTAGTTCCATGTTGTTGTTGTATTTGTGTCTTTGTACTTCGAGCTGCAGTAATAAAAGACACTTATATTTGTGATGTTTTCTTTCCTGTCCTTTTGTTTGTTTGATACTAAGAGGTACTGGTTAAGACTGTTGACTTGACCCTCAATTTCAAGATTTATACTGGAGGAGACCCAGGGACCTCACACTGATGCCGACAGTGTGACTTGACCCTTGGAGGCGAGAGTGACAGTTGGATATCTTGGTAGTTACGTCGAGGTCTTACGACGTCATCCTTGGCATGAATGCATCATTCATGTCAGGATTGACTGTATTAGGCAATGGGCATGGTTCATCTAGGGGATGAGACCGATTTCCTCTTTTCAGCAAAGGAGAAATCTTAGCAGCTCTTACTGATCATAGGAAAAGAAGGTGCAGATCATCTAGTAGCGGATGAAGACTGCACAGTGCAGTAGAAATAGGAAACTGGCGCCAGTCTCGGAGTCTTGGGCGTGTAAATGTTTCAAGAAGGAGTTATAAGGACAGATGAGTCTGCAGAGCAGCAGACGTGGAGGCAGATCTAGGAGAGCAGCATGTGGTGGGGTATATTTCAACATGTTACAACCACTCGGCTTTATTTTCCCCACCATGCTCAGAGAGCTAGATGGAAGGGGAAAAGAGTAGTTGCATGAGGTCAAGGAGAGTGACCCAATGGCTCTATGAATGATTCGAGGGGCAGTCTGTGTCCACTACTAGCTGCCGTAGTAATAGACATTGATACGAATCATTCCTTCCTTCCACGAATCTTGTCCCAGACCTAGAGTTTCCAGAATTTCATAGACTTGACCCTCACGTCTGGAGATACCTTGGGAGGAGACTTGATAATAACACTTACGCCGACTGTGTGGTCTGACCCTCGAGGAGAGAGTTTCGTTTGGAATCTCTTGGTGGCAGCGTCGAGGCCTTACGATGTTGGTCTGAGTATGGATTGGATCCACGGTTCATACTATGATTGAAAATTTTAGGCATAGAGGTTGTGTTTTACCTACAACGTTGGAATGGGGTTTTCCTTGGTCGGTGAAAAGTAAAACCCAGGCAGCACAGGATGGAATCTTGCATAAGGGGGTGCATTCGATCACTCAGGAGATGGCCAAACATACCTTTGTGCCATAATTCTCCAGAGTTTTGGAACCACTTCCAGCAGAGATTTTAGGATCTGGGGTAGAGGTTGACCGGTGCGCCCAACCTGTGGCCGTTGGTTACATAGTTCACTGCGACGCATTAAGGACTGGACTCGGGTGTGTCCTAATGTAGAAGTGGGTAGTGATTGCCTATGGATCATGGTAGATAAGACTTCACAGAGCTTATAGGAGGCCTCTAGAGTTCGAGGATGATGAACACATCCTTATACGGGTCTCACCTCGACAAGGTTTACGGAGATGTGGCGGAGCTGTAAATTAATCTCCGAGGTTCAGCGAGCCTTTCTAGGTCCACATCAGGGTAGGTGAGGTGGTTTACCACTTTACCCTTCCACAGTAGTTGCACCGGGTTCATGATGTCATCCACGTATCTTAGCTGAGGAGATACGTGCATGATCCTTCACACTTCATTGACCTCATGAAGTAGGACGTCGATGGAAGGGTGACATTCACGGAGGTTTCAGTGGAGATCGAGGATCGATAGGAGCAGGTCCTATGTGGATGGAAAATTCCTCGGGTGCACTTTCACTGACAACACGGGAACCACCAGGTGAGCACATGGGAGCGGAAGGATCAGATGTGTGATCAGTGCCACTTTAGTATCCCTAGTTTGTGTTATGATTTATGGGGATGTAAATCCCTGAGGTGGGAGTAATGTAAAGACCCGGAAATTTCAAGAATATTTTTTTCTTCATTTCTTTGGAATTTTAAAAGTATGTAGTTTCTGACAGCGCCTGATTCTGAGGCCCGGTGTGCCCGTAATAATTTTCCGAAGTTTAGATCGGGTACGTTCAGTGAACGAATGAGCGGGTTTTCCTAACTTTTTAACCGGTGCTCGGAATCAAAATCTGAGGGCATCTATGAACTGAAAGTGCCTGTAATTGCTTAAGAGGACCTTTACCGAAAATGCGTTTACTTGGGAAGAGTTGTTAAAAATGTTGTTTAAATAAAAATGGTGAATAAAATTTGTGGTACAATTTTATTCCTAACATAGGTGGTTATATCCTAGGTGTAAAAGTTGGGGTGGAACCTATTGGTTGCTAACTACCCTTGAGAGGATAAAGGTGAGGTGGAGCCCACACGAGCCCTACCCCTTCACATTCCTTAAACCTCCTCTAAATCCCCATTTAAGTGGATGACCTCTCTTCTCCTCACCTCCCCCTCAACTCCCTAAACTCCCCATAACTCACCCTTGTTAGTACATTAAACTCCACTCATTTAATGGAGTGGAGCCATTTTTTTAATTAAGGGATTTAATTTTTGAAAGTTTGGCAAGTGTAATTAAAATAAGGAGTACCCTTGTTTTAATTTGGTGGACACTTGTTGTGTTGGGGGAATTGTTTTGAGAGAGAGCCCTTGTGAAAGAGGAAGAGAGTTCCTCCTTCATTGATGAACATCTTCCTCCCGTGAAGAACGACACCTATTTGTCGAAGAATACTGAGGTTCCATCTTCTTCGACGAGACACCGACGAATGAGTGGGGATCGGTAGCGTGGTACGGGCGCAACGAACAAATCTGACGTCATTCTCGTGACACCGATTTTCGCACCGACGACGAATGAACCTTGAATCGACGTAGGGGTTTTATTTTTGTTTTTATTCGTGAATTCTTCTGTCGTCGTTCCTCATTTCATATTGGACCACTTTCTATCGATTAACAGGAGGGGGCCGGACTGCACAAACACGGCCGACCCTCCTCCCTTATCATTGTGTTGTTGCGGTTCGAAGGAAAGTGACGCGGTGTCGTCGCACCGTGCGGGATTGTGCAGCAAGGATGCGCGGCACCGTCGCACCACGCCATTGAAGTCGAAGAAGGTCACGATGACGTCCCGCTGCGCCAGAGAATCAGGAAAACACCGCGGCCGAAGCGGGGCCGCGGCGGAGGGGCGCGGCGCCGTCGCGCCGCACCGAACGGACCAAGGCCGTGGCCCTGGGCCGTGGCGGAGCAGGGAGCGGCGACCGGTTTCCGGCCACCGGCGTCGGAGCAGGGGGCACGGGACCGCGCCGGTCCCGTGGTGCAGCAGCCGGCCAGCCGGAGCGGGTCGGCTGGTCATGGGGGAAGACTGGGGGTTTGAACCCCCCGAACGGATGGTGGAGCGTACCCCATGTGGGAGGGCCGTGTTTATTTGAACAGGGGGGCAGCCCCCCCCCCTGACCGCCAGCTAAGTTACACTGAGCTGGCCAGTGGACCGCCAGCGTGCCAGCGCGCCGGGCCGGGCCGGGCGGCACCCATGTCGGGTCGGGCCGCGCCAGTCAGCCCGGGCCGCGCCCAAGCGGGCTGGACCCGGACCTGGGTCCGGTCGACCCGGTTCGGGTCGACCCAGGGGGTCTCGGGCCAGGTTGGTCCAGGCCCAAAACCCCCACTTCCGGACCTCTTTCGGTATTTTGCTCATAACTTGGGCTACGGACCTCAGATCGATGCACTGCCATCTGCGATCCGATCCTTGGATCAATACGGTCGCTTTGGTATATCGCACTCAAGGTTTCGGAGTACTTTGGGTTCGACCGGGTTTGTTCGAGAACGGAACCAACCGGGCACTCAGAGTGGAAATGCTTATAACATGAGCTCCGGACGTCCGATTGATGTGTCGTCGACTGTTTTGGATTCCACTTGATTAGACGGAACTTTTGGCATACTTTCCTGAGATTTGGACGAAGTTGGAGTATGGCCGGTTTGGATTATACCCAAAATCTAATCGGGCCCCTAGAACTGAAAAGCTGATAACATTCATACCGGACGTACGTTTGACGAACCGTCAGCGGCGTTGGTGATCACGATGAGAAACGGTCCCTATGAGTATACCCTATGAGATTTTGGGGTACATTTGAGCTACGGCCGGGTTGGTTCGCACACGAAACCAACCAGGCACCTCGGACGAAAAGGCTAATAACTCACAGACCGGGCATCCGATTGATGCATCGTGTGTTGCTTTGAGACCCCTATGAGGAGGCAGTCCTTTAAGATACTTCTTCGTGGGGACTTTGTGATACTTGGAGTATCGACCAGTAGATCGTGGAGAGGACCCTCCCAGAGACGAGCGTGCGGAGTACGGAGACCGTGTAGCCGGCCGAGACCTGACGACTGCTTGACCAACTCGATTTGGAGTGAGTCGACTAGCCCAATGGATGGATCACTACTCTGTTTGGGTGCAAACCCATGGCGGAGGGAGCACTACTGAGTTTGGGTGCAGACCCGCGGTACTCGTCCGGAGAGTTTCTCTGCAGGCTATTAGGGGGGATGCACTACTGTGTTTGGGTGGCAGACCCCAGCGGAAAGCACTACTGTATTTGGGTGGCTGGCCCACGGTACTCGGCAGTAGGAGTACCTCAGTAGTCTTAGCTTAGTGAGCAGTACCTCGGAGTCGTGACAGGATCACTGTACACTCCATAGATGGGTCTCTTCAGCAGTTACAGTTTCGATAATGAAAATCCTGGTTTGAGATGAGTCTATGACCTTTGTGTTTACCTCATGATTGAGATGGGTCACTTGATAACTTAGGTATATGTATGGGCATATACATGGGTAGTGGTTACCCATTGATTTCGTAATCTTTTTGTTTCCTCATGATTGATACAGTTTACTTGATAACTTAGGTGTATGTATGGGCATATACCTAAGTAGAGGTTATCTATTGAGATCTTCTTTTTGGTTATCCTTGTTGGATTTAGTGAGACCTTGAGGGTCTCAAGGTCCCTAATGAGTATCGTTATACTCACCCCTGCACGGGCTATGCCCGCACCTCATTGTGTTGGTTGCAGACGTCGGGTAGCACTGACAGAGGCCGAGTGTTCGAGGACTGGATGGTACCCAGAGGTGGACCTCTCGATGAGTCAGTATCCGGAGGTGGAATTCACGACGAGAAGATACTCAGAGGAGGTTGACGGGCAAGAGCGTTGTGGAGGCTATATGTACCTACCCTTCAGGTTGGATCCGTGGTGGACGATCCAGGAGTTGTGCTATCTGTACCTACCCTTCAGGTAGGATCCGAGGAGGACGACCCTAGAGCTGCTTCTATTCTTCCAGCTGTTGCCTTTTTCTATTGTACTTTCATTCTGTTGTAGTTGTACTTTCAGTTGGGTTTATATTCTGGCCCATTTACTTTTCATCACTACTTTTGTACTTAGTGTTTTATTTCTGATTGTACTCTATGGTGTTTGTTTACTTTTATTAAGGCAATGCCTTCCCAGTTATCTGCATTTATGCCTTTGGTGCTAGTCTCCATCCCCTGGCCTATGGAAGGCAGGCTTGGGGTAGTCACAGAACGGGCCCCGAGGACGGGTCGTGACAAACATCCTCTCATAATAATGAAGCCACTCAAAGAAAACTTATTCACTTTTCTATATCATGATAGATTTTTCTAATCATGATATGTCTGGAATGAATCTTTTGTATCAAAATGAAAATCCTAGGAAACTATTGATCCTTAATATATTATTTAGTTTTTTCTTTTAAACCATAGTGTTGAACTTCTTATGGAATAAAAATATGAAAAAATGAGATCTCACATTCACTAATAAAAATACTTCCTCAATCTATAAATGAAACATTTAGGTCTTGGTATAAATTTAATACACTCTCAAATCAATCAGCATGATATCTAAATATCAAATATGAATCTCTTATGTTTTGGAGTGTACTTGAATATCATATATGAATACCACCACAAAAAGATATAGATATGTGTGTAATACTATATTAATTAGGTTCATAAATACATATATCATGTTTTTATACTAAAATGGAGTCACAATGAACTATTATAATATTTTATCCCAAAAAATTATTTGAAATATCTTCTACTCTCACCCATAACCAGTGATACACTAACCTCAAATTGTTCTTAAATAACTATTTATATCCTTTTAGATGATTGGATAGGTCATCAATTTAAGTAAGAGGATGTTAGTTATAGATTCTCACCTAGTTCATCCTATTATAATCCACACAAAGGTTTAAACAATTATTTCCCTTCTTGATGAAAAAACTAGAAAAAGTCACAATAGTTATTTAATTGGGTGTATAAACCCCTTGAATTCAAAGTACTCTAGTTGGGCCTGCAACTCTCTCAACTCATTGGGTGTAATCATGAGTGGTGGTGTAAAAATAATCTCTCTAACATACACTATATAAGTCATAAAATCAACCTCTTTCTTAGGTAGAAACCCCTATAAGTCCTCATGGATGATGCCTCGATATATGTCTACAGCATGAGGTGATACAATTTGTCTCATATCTTATTCATCCTCAAAAATGATGCTCATGAATTAAAGGATAATCATACATATTAGCATTGGATATATTCTAATCTATGAGAAAAAAATCCAATTACCCATGAAAAGTATAGTGATCACTTGTTGGCGGAGTAAAAAACACCCACCTCTAATTGAATTAGATGTGTACTCAATAATAAGTCAACAAGTCTATGCCTATGATCCCATTGAAGCTACTCAAAACAATTAGTAGAAAATTATAAATATTATAATAACCAATAACTACCATTAACCATCCTAAACATCCACATATACCCTCTTATTACTTGCCCAATGGTGTTTTATGGTTCAATATTCCAACTAATCACTCTAATGGAATCCCAAATCTCTAACTGAATGGAAATAAAAAAGTGTTCCATACCTGAATAAAATAATACCAATTGCATGGTAGATATCACTTGAATTATAACTTAACTTTCAATATCCCCTATACACTATCAATTGGAGTATTGTTTTTAACTAGGAAAAGACTCTCTAGGAATACACCTTAGTTCTAACCCCCAGAAATTTGACTATCTGATGGTGTACCTCAATCCTATAGAGGTTTCCCCTATCATTGGGAAGAACATCATCCTTTGTATACTAATTTCATAGTATAATACCAAATAAAACTTTAAGGAGATATCCCTAACTATTTCCTAGATCCTTGGTCCTTCATGTATCCTCTCCTAGGATTTAGTTAGGGATTAATCCTACAGAACCATTATATATGTCCCATCTTCCTATGAGAATGACACTACACTAATATTTGGTAAGACTATGATAGGATGTAACCAGTCCTTCAACATTGATAATACTATAGTGTTATCCTCTGTTGTAGGTAAGTAGATATACAACAACCTTGATAGACTTGCTTATAATCACCCTATAAAAATCATCAAATCTTTGATTCCTACTTCTAGATGATCCACTCTGAAACCCATAAAGACAATAAAATACCTTAATGAACCACCCTTTACCATATTATTATTAACAATGAGGACTTGTTTCAATGCCTTATATAAATAAATTAGACATAATATATTCACTTTTACTTGAATGGGGTGTTTTAGTCCCACCTCAAAATGCCTAATCCCTATTGTCACATCACTAGATAACCCTAGAGAAAAATGGAATAGATTTACAATGTTTGATTCATAATCTATCATGGTTGTAATCCCTTGTATAATCATTATTAACTATAAGGACCCAACCTTAAAAAATTACTTAATCTTTAATTAAATGAATAATTCACATTGATGATCTTTTCAGGATTAGAGTTTTAGAGAATTAGGACATAACTATTACATCTCAAAGGATTACAAAGTAGACACTACTACAATAACCGATTTTTCACAAAAATAAAAAAAATCCTTAAATAAAACAAAAGTTATTTTCTTGATATAAATCTTCTTGAATAATTCGTTTCTCTTACCCTTCCTTATAACATGTGTAAAAAATTTCAAAAACTTGGGATGAGTATAAAAAAGATCAGTAAGGGTTATAAAATAATGAAAGGAAACATTAACCCGCCAATAAATAAAAAACAATGAATACATAACTTTCAATCATAAAATACCTTCTGAAATCATAATATTTATGTATAACTCATAGAAATCATAAGACATAAAGGTAACTTGAGGCATTCATAACATTCTTACGTAGGGAGTAACCCTCATGGTTACATTTTGAATACCCAGTATATTCCCTAAATATCTTCGGAGAAACCTTAGAATTTAAATCCTTCATGTTACCCAATGCATTGGAGAGCTATCACGAGCTCACCTGCCCTTAGTTTATCACGAAACCACCCGTCTTCATAAACAACTCCCAAGAACCATAACATAATCGTATCACATAAAACATGCATAAAGGAAACATTGCATTTCCACATTTCAATCAAAAAATATCAATATAACACATTGATATAATCGAAACATTAGCTAAACCATTTTCAATACCAAAATAAAATAAAATTAAATCATGGTATTTATTTTTAATTTAAAAAAAGTTATGGCTTTTAGGGGAAGCCGAAACTCAAATAATGGTCACGACGGTGGAGAAGTCGTTGTCGCTGCATACATAAGACAAAAACATTCCATTTTGTCATTTAGTAAAACTATTAATATAAAAATATTCCTTTTAAATAAAAGTAAAAATCAAAGGGGTTTATACACCATAATAAAGTTGTGTATAAAACAAAATATTCCTCAATGAAGGGAGATTGAGACGATGTCCCGTATAAAGATGGTATCCTTAGATTAAGGATAAATAATTAAATAATTATGTGTGACAAATATATAGACACACAATATAAGAGGATATTAAGTGTAAAAAAATCAGAGGTCATCCACACATATTCATAATACGACATAATCAAGAAGTAGAGTTTTAACCCAGAGAATTGAAATTGGGTTAAGAAGTTCCCTTACAGAAATTTGACAGCCTAACGGCGTCATTTTAAAATTCAGAAAATGAGATGATGAGAGATAAAAAGGGTATCTCATCACTTGAACAAATCATTTACAACACTAAGGATATATAATAACATATCCCAACATAAGAAGATGTAAATTAAAATACCTAACAAAAAGAAGTCTTTTAAAAAGAGGAGGTTGAAAGAATCCCTTACCGATTTGGGTAACTATCAAAATGTACACCCCATGAAAGAAGGGTCATACAATGAAGATGTAAATAACCATAAATTAAATTATATTACACATAGAATACAATCATGGTCATTACATACACCACACAAAAGTAAATAGTGGCAAATGTTGCATGAATCTCACGGGAACAAAAAGTGAGATAAAAAACCCCTTACCTTATTGTAATCAATCGAGTCGTATGAACAAAAGATAATAACCACAAAATTAATTACATAACACCATGAATATATATACATTCATGATAATATATATCAATTGGAAGTACACAATACACCACATGACATAAATAAGTGGAAAACAATGGAAATCTCATGGAATTAAAAGTGAGATAAGAAATCCATTACGAAATTTCGGCAGCCTAACGGTGCCACTTAAAGCATCCAAAAATGGATTGATGAGATCAAATAGGGTCTCTCATAATATGAAAATAAAAAGTACAGTAATAGGAATATAAAAGAACATCCCCTAACATATTAAAGATGAGCTTAGAAGAAGTGACATAAAAGAGAGTACTTAAAAAGAAAAGGAGAGGTAGGAGCCCTTACCTCAAGTCCGACTTGTCTTATTCGTTTCTTTATATTACTGAATAAAAAATGTTGGTAAATTTATAATTTCTTAAGTACTTAATTTAAATTTTGTTATTCAATTCATATCATATATTATCATGTTTTAATAATTTGTTAATAATGTGAGTTCATATCATATGTTTTAACAATGTTCGGTATATGAGTCAAAAATAAAATTGTTTGAAAAGAATTTCAAATGTAGTTATAAGAACATAATCTCCAGAATGGTATTAATGATTTAAATATCATATATATCCATAATATATTCATTTTATAATATTCCATAATATTTGGAGATAAAAAAATTAAATGCACTGTTCATGGAGACGGTAGGTCGTACCTACGCATGAATGCTACTTTAATTTCTATTTCAAACTTTAATGGAATGAAAACATAATGATACATAGGTATATTATAATTAAAGTATAATATAATATATAATATCATTAACTCCATCCTTTATATATCCCACATATGGCATTAACAATTCAAATCACTTTGAGGGGGCGGTAGTCTGCACTTCCTAAAATGAAATTATCGTGTTTACCCTTTATGGAAACCATAAAGGTATGGAATAAATGAAAAAATACAAAATTATAATGAAAACATAAACATAATATATATATATATATATAATATATATAAATAAAATGACAGCTTAATGGCCACCATGATAGGTGTGAAAAGAAGATTGAACAATCATCGTTTCGTGAGGTAGTAATTCACCACCCACAGAAACAGTATGTTCTTTAACCATTAGATGGGGGTGTTTCTAATTTTAGCTCAAATACATCCCATAAAAACATACTAGTATATTTAATATACTTTTTTTGTTACAAAATAAAGGAGTAAATAGAGTTTAGGGGGTTGGAGAAGCAGAATAAAACAAAAGAACATAAGAGAAGACATTACCTTCAAATCGGGTAACTCTTTTTGATTTGAGCCCAAAGGCTTACATGGAATGAATTATTCCCAAAGTGAAGCTTCTAGGTGTAATAGAGGGATTTGGAGGAACAATATGAGAAGAGTTTGGATGACCCAAGGGCTTGATATGTGTGGGTAAGGGGGTAGAGATTGGGGCCTTTTATAAGTGGGTGGAGGGGCACTCTTGGAAAGTCCTGAAATGTTACTTTATTATAAAATTATTTTCGGATTTTAAAGGTCCCAAAATTATATATTTCTAGGATAAGGTGATAAGGGTTCTAAATCCACCCATACAATATGTTTTTGACAAGTGGAAGTCTTATATTTTACCTTATCTTTTCATTTTATTTAAATCGTTCATTAATGAGGTAATCACTGCATCATCACGTTGTCATAAATAAATTTATTTATTTAATGTCTAGAAAGTATAAACAAATTACCATAATGTAGGAAATATTTTTAGATTTACAATGAATATTGATAGTCAAATAGATAATTTATTTAAACGAAATTAAAATTGTTTTACTTAGGATATACAAACCTTTGTTATATTTCCTTTCTTTAAAAAAAATAATACGATAAAAAATAATTGTCACACTAAAGTGATTCCATATATAAGGACCCGACCTTAAACATTACATAATATTTAATTAAATGAATAATTCACATTGAGGATCTTTTTAGGTTTAGAGTTTTAGAGAATTAGGACATAACTATTACATCTCAAAAGATTACAAGGTAGACGTATCTACACAGTTTCCATTTTTTTCATAAAATAAAAACTCTTGAAAAAAAGATTCATGTCAAGTTCCATGTTTTAGACAGCATGACTTTTCCTTGATCCCATCCTTGACCCTATTCATCTTTAAGTCCTGTGAAAACATTTCAAAACTTGGGATGAGCATAAAAAGCTCAGTAAGGGTTATAAAACAATGAATGAAAACATTTGTTCAAAAATACATACAAAACATGAAATAATTTACTTACCTCATGAAATCATAATATTTATGAAAGACACAGAGAAATCATTAATCATAAAGGTAACTTGTGGCATCCATATCATACTTACATTTTAGCTATCATAACTATATTGGGAGTTACTTTGGAATACCCATCACAGTATATTCCCTAAATCTATTAGGAGAAACATTCACTTCTACCTCTGTCATGTTACATAATGCATTGGAGAGCTATCTCGGGCTCACTCGCCCTAGGTTTATCATGGAACCACCCATATATGTAAATAATTCCCAAGAACCTTAACATGATCATAACACATAACATAAGTATAAAGGAAAGATAACATTTCCACATAAAATATCATTTCAAGATATTGAAATAATTAATCCATTATCAAAATCATTTTCAATATCAAAATACATAAAAAAGAGTATATGGTATTTATTTTTCCTTTTAAAAACATTTCAGCTTGTTTAGAAAGCCAAAGATCAAATAATACTCGTGGCGGCGGAAAGGTCGTTTTCATCGCTTATGTAAAAAAAATAAACATTCCTTTTTTTTTGTTTAGTAAAATACTTCATATAAAAACATTCCATTTGAATAAAATTAAAAGTCAAAGAGGATTATACACCATATAAAATAAAGTCGTGTATAAAACTAAAAATGCCTCGATGAAAGGATATTGAGAAGAAGTCCCTTACCTCGCGTCCGACTTGACTCGATCGTTCTTTAATCTCCTGAATAATAAACTAAAGTTAATTTCTACTTTCTTAAGAACATTTTTCAAGTTTATTATTCCTTTTATATCACTAATTACCATGTTATAAACATTATTCAATCATTTAAGTTAATAACGTTCATTTTGTCGATATTTGGTACTTGAGTTAAAAAATGAACACCTTATATTTATAAGTTGTCCATGTGGTCAAAAGATCATTATATCCAGAATGATATTCATGATTTTTATATCATATATATCATATATATGCAGTATATACATGTTTTTATAATAGTACATAACATTTAGAGGTAAGAAATGAAATACACCGTTCATGGAGACAGTAAGTCGTACGTACACATGAACGCTACTGTCATTTGTATTTCTTATTTTAATGGAAATAAAACATAATGATACATAGTTATAGTATATTTCCATTATAATATCATATATAATATCATTAACTCCCTCCTTTATACATCCCGCATAAGGCATTAACGAATCAAATCACTTTGAGGGAGAGGTAGTCTGCACTTCCTCAAATGAGATTATCATGTTTACCCACTATGGAAACCATAAAGTAATGCTATAAATGAGAAGTACAAAAGAATAATGAAATAATAAACATAATATTTATGATATATAAATACCATACCATCACAATTTACACCATGAGAAGAGGTAAGATGTAATGGAACAATCATCGTTTCGTGAGGCCTTAGTTTTCCATCCACAGAAACATTATATTATTCATCCCTTAGATGGAGGTGTGTGTAAGTGTAGTTCGAATACTTATCATAAAAACATCCTAGTATATTGAGGATACTAGTGTTGTTACAAAATAAAGTAAAATAAGAGTTTAGGTGTTGGAGAAGTAAAATATAAGAAAACAATTTAAGAGAAATTGTTACCTTTAATTTGGGTAACTCCCTTTGGTTTGATCAAAAGGACTTCTTGAAGTGTATTCTGCCTAAGGACAGGCTTCTAAGAGGTGGAGAGTGATGTAGGGAGATTAATTGGGTAGATTTTTGGATAGAAAAATGGATTGAGAGGTGTGTGGAATTGGTTAAAAAGTGTCTCCTTTTATAAGAGGGAGGAGGGGCTCTTTAGGAAAGTGTGAAAATATTATTTTATAATATAATTATTTTCAGTTTCTAAAGGTCCAAAAATCACTATAGTCAAAGATAAGATGACTCATGGTCAAAATAAAATCATACAATCATAATTGGACATGTTTTGGATAATATTTTAATCATTATAATCTTATTAATATAAATTATTTGTTAATGAGGTAAATACTGCATCATTATTGTGTCATGAATAATTTAATTTATTCGATGTCTAAAAATTATAAAAAAATACTATCATGTATAAATAGTTTTATATTTCCATTTAATATTTATATACAAAAAGATAATTTATATAACCCCTTCTACAAATTATTTTACTAAAAGATATTTTCTTTTATCATATTTTCCTTTACATTAAGTTAATTAATCTAAATTATCATTATCACTCCCAAATGGCTCAATGGGGTCCCAAAATCGACCCAAAGATGCCCAGGGTCGTAAATGACTCAACGAATAAGGTTTGAACAAGTGTTAAGTTAAATTTTAATTATTATAATATTCTTTTAACCTTAAATTACCCTATTTACCTTTAACCGCGGTAAATAAAAGTCAAAAGTTACTATTCACCGAAAATTATTTTCATCTTATTAAACCACATTTTACTTCTTGATAACAACCATGTATGTTGGAATTTCTATATTCAATTCACAGAAGTGTAAAAATTACATTTAAATGAAAAGGTTAGTTTTTTAACTACTACTAAGTGGTTTCACTATTCATCAAAAATTGAAGTTTTTCAGAAAAATTCCAAAAATTCAGCCTAAGAATTATTTGATATTATGAATTCAAAATTGTTGTCTATTTTTTCAAATTCAAAACATAGATTTGGAATTAATTAATTTAAAAATTAATTCTCATTGTTAAAAAAAATAGCGTGTTTTTAAGAAACAATAACTATCAAAAGATTGATAGTTGTTTATGTTCAATTTCAAAGTGAAATTTAATTTTAATGACCAAAATTGGATTAAATGGTAACAATATATTTTAATTTCACTTTAAAACCAACTGAAAAGATAATATAACCATATAAATAAATTACATTAAAAGGAACTTTTGAATTAAAATGTTATATTTTTCACTATTCATTAAAAATGAACTTTATCAGAAAAATACCAAAAAATTACCCAAAGTAAAATTTGATGTCCCCATTATAAACAAGGATTTTATTTAGTCAATTAGAATGTATTAAAGTGACCAAAACTATATTTAAATAGGTTTCACCATTAAAAGGCGATAAATCGGCATTTTAATGTAAATTATGGTTAAAATTAGATTCATTCACATTTTAAGCCTCCAACTTTTTATTGGATAATGTAAATAAATTTAAAAAACGTGTATAATCATATTGTAGTTAGTTTCATTCAATCCTACCAATACAACTTCTAGGAGTTAACTACCATTTAAAATAATAATATTATATTATTAGTGTGCAACGTAAGATTCCAAATAAACCCCTTTAAAGTAAAATTAATATTTAATTCACAGATATTAATAAATATGAAATATGTCTTATTCTTCATTTACCTAGAATGTTACATCATTCCCCCTTTTAGGAATTGTGTCCTCGCAATTTTTATTCACTTATCAAAATAAGTGGGGGTATTTATCTCTCATGGAATTTTCAGATTCCCACATTTCCTCTTTAACCATATGGTTTTTCCACAAAACCTTTACCTGGTTAATCACCTTATTCCTCAACACTTTCTCTCTACGGTCATGAATCTGAACTGGTTATTCTTCATAAGAGAGATTCTCTTCCAACTAAACTACCTTTGGACTCAAAACATGAGATGGATCTGGCATATACTTTCTCAACATCAAAACATGAAAGACATTGTGTACCTGGGATAAACTTAGAGGTAAAGCCACTCTATACGCAACTGATCGAACTTTCTCTAGAATTTCATAAGTTCTAATGAACCTTGGACTCCACTTTCCCTTCTTACCAAAACACATCACACTTTTCCATGGAGAAAGTTTGAGAAAGACATGATCACCTACCTCAAAAGAAAGATCCTTCCTCTGGTTGTCTCCATAACATTTCTTTCTGCTCTGAGCTGTTCTCATGTGCTTCTGAATCAACTGAACTTTATTTGCCATCTATTCTACCAATTATGGACCCCTCATCTTCCTTTCACCTGCTTCATCCCAGAATACTGGAGTTCAACAATTCTTTCCATATAATTCCACAAATGGATCCATCTTTGTACTGGAATGAAAGTTGTTATTATAAGAAAATTAAAACAAAGAAATATGTTGGTCCCAACTTCCCTGGTAATCCATCGAGCAAGCACGTAACATATCCTCCAAGGTCTAAATTGTTCATTCTGACTACCCATATGATTGAGGATGAAAAGTTGTACTAAAATTTAATTCAGTACCCAATAACTTCTGAAGGCCTTTACAAAAGTTATAAGTGAACTTGGGATCATGATCAGATACAATGGAGAATGGAACTCCATGCAACCTGACTATCTCTTTAATATACAACCGAGAAAGTTGATCTAGAGACAAAGTATCTCTAATAGGAAGAAAATGAGCATATTTAGTCAATCAGTCGAGTATAACCCAGATTGAATTATTACCTCGAGATGTCTTTGGTAATCCCACAACAAAGTCCATGGATATATTTTCCCATTTCCACTCTGGAACTGGTATAGGATGAGGCGTTTCTTTCGGTAACTGTCGCACTACTTTAACCTGCTGACAAATGACAAGCTTCACAGTAAAATCAGTAATATCTCTTTTCATTCCATCCCAGCAGTAATACTCTCGAAGATCTCTATACATCTTAGTACTGCCAGGATGAACTGAAAACAGAGAACTATGAGCTTCACATAACAACTCATTCTTCAAATGTGAATCACAAGGCACACATAATCTCCTTCCAAATATCAAAACACAATCATTATCAACATTAAAATGAGGCAACTTACCCTTCTAAACTAACACAACCTTTTTCTGCAACTCACTGTCTTCCTTCTGCGCTTGCTTAATTCTGTCTGATAGAGATGATTTCACTAACACTTGAAACAAAACAGATTAATTTCCTACAACAACAACTTCTATTCCAAAGTTCATCAAATCAAAAACCAAATGATCTCATTCCAAACATAACATGGTTAATGAAGTATTACTTTTTTGACACAAAGCAACAACCACTTTATTTGCATTCCCCAGATGATAAAGGATCATGGAATCATAATCCTTGATTAATTCCAACCATCTCCTCTGTCTCATGTTCAATTATTTATGAGTGAATATATACTTAAAACTTTTGTGATAAGTATATATTTCACAGTTCACTTCATACAAATGATGCCTCCAAATTTTTAAAGAAAAAACAATAGCAGCTAATTCCATGTCATGTGTAGGGTAATTTTACTCATGTGGTTTAAACTAACATGAAGCATAAGAAATTACCTAATCATTTTTCATTAGGACACAACCTAGTCCTTTCAACGAAGCATCACTATAGATAACAAACTCACCATTTCTGGAAGGCAGTTCCAAAACTGGAGCATTCACCAATCTTCTTTTCAATTCTTGAAAATAATCATCATTTTCTTTTGTCCAGATGAACTTAACACCTTTTCGAGTTAACTTAGTCATTGGACTAGATAACTGTGAAAACATTTCAACAAACCTCTGGTAATAAATTTCAAAACCAAGAAAACTATGAATCTTGGTTATAGTTGAGAGTCTTGGCCATTCTTCAATAACTTTCGTTCTAGCAGGATCAATAGTTATTCCATTTTTTGAAACAATGTGACCAAGGAAAGAAATTTGTTGTAACCAAAACTCACACTTTCTGAATTTCCGAAATAGTTTTTTTTCTTTTAAGGTTTGCAAGACAACCCTTAAATGACTTTCATGTTCCTCCTTAATTTTGGAATAAACCAAAATATCATCAATGAACACAACCACAAACTTATCCAAGAACTCATGGAAAATTATATTCATAAGATCTATGAATACAGAAGGTGAATTGGTTAACCCAAAAGGCATAACTAAAAATTCATAATGGTCATATCTAGTACGAAACGTGGTATTTGGAATGTCTACTTCCTATACATTCAACTGATGGTACCCCGACCTCAAGTCAATCTTCGAAAAATACTGAGCTCCCTGGAGCTGATCAAACATATCATCAATATGAGGCAGAGGATACTTACTCTTAATAGTGATTTAATTAAATGCTCTATAATCAATGCAAAGTCTCATTGAACCATATTTCTTTTTAACAAACAAGACAATAGCACCCCATGGTGATGTGCTAGGTCGAATGAAACCTTTATCTAATAACTCATGTAATTGCTTCTTTAACTCTGAAAGTTCAATTTGAGCCATTCAATAAGGGGGTTTTGAAATTGTCTTAGCATCAGGAACTAAGTGAATAGTAAATTAAACTTCCCGATCAGGTATAATACGAGGCAACTCATCAGGAAAAACATAAAGGTACTCATTTACCACTGGAACATCATTAATATGAATAGTTCCTTTGTTTTCAACAATATGTGCAAGGTAACATTCATTTCCATCATTTACTAGTTTCTCAGCTTCCTGATATGTTATCAGTAGCAAGGGTTCATTTTTGTATAAAAACTAAAAATCATTTGGAAAAGAAACTTCTTTAGATCTACAATCAATCATAGCATGATAAACAGAAAGAAAATCCATGCCCAATATTACATCAAACTCTACTAGAGGCCAAACAATAAGGTTTGCAGATAGATTCTTTCTGCATGCAAGGATAGGAATGTTCTTATGTTTTATTTTTGTCTCAACATTTACTCGAGGTGTTTTTACCATATGTTCAGTATTCATATCATGAGATGGAATTACCAATTTACTAGAAAACTTATCAGAAATGAATGAGTGTGTAGACCCTAAATCAAACAACACATTGGCATAATCTGAACAAACAAACAGTGTACCTGACACAACTTCATTTCATGGCCCAACATTTTCTAAAGTAGTTGCAAAGGATTTCACCACCCCTTTCTTCTTGTATTCTGGTAGCTTTCCTTTGGTTGAGTTCTTTGTTGGACACTCATTTTCATAATGACCCATTTCATTACACTTAAAACATTTTACTGACTGTAAATTAGATTTTGTCTTACCATTACCCTGATCTTTTTCAGTGCAATTACGAGCCTTATGTCCCATTTTACCAATTCGGTAGCACTTACCAGAATTAAAAAGGCATTCCCCATCATGCTTTTTACCACAATTTTCACAAACTGTAAACTTAATTTTCATACCATTAGATGTTTTTGAAGAGTTCTTCCCTTTCGCCTGCCACCTCGACCTCTTATTCTGTTGTTGGTCAAAAAATACCTGATCATCAGAAAACGTCATTTCCACCTTCTCCACAAAACAAAAAAAATCATAACTTTTGAAATCATGAGAATCTAAAGCCATTCGGTACTTTAGATTTAATACTGAGTAAAAATGGTTGATTTTACTATCAAGACCTCATATGAAATTTGGAGCATACCTCGCCAGTCGAGTGAATTTTTCTTCATAAGAAGCCACTGAGTCATCTTCCTACCTCACTTCCAGGAATTTTTTTTCCATCCTAAGATGAACCAACTTAGGAAGATATTTCTCAAGAAACATACCTTTGAATTCATCTCAATCGAGAGCATCAATATCCTCACTATCCCTGATATTTTTCACCATCGACCACCACTGATCAGCTTCACCTTCAAAACAGTAAATAGAAACACTAACCTTTTGATGTTATGAACAACCCATGACATCAAAAATCTTATCCAATGATTTAATCCACCCTTCAGCTAGCACAGTGTCAGATGATCCTCTGAATGATGAGGGATGTTGCCTCATTAAATGCTCCACTACTGACATGTTCATCTGTGGTTGATCTGGCTGATCTCATACATAGATACCACAACCATTTATAGCCTGAGTCAACTGTTCCATCACTGTAACAAACTGTTCAGTTCTGATTCCAACCATCCTAGGTTGCTGATTTGGAAGGTTGTCTTCCTCCTGATGTCGTCCCAATACAGCTTCCATGTTTCCTTTTTGGAAAACCATTCTGAACACAAAATTATCTTAGGCGAGGCAACCTGGTAATCTAAAAATGGTATATGATGTCAATATTACTTTATGGATATTTCATTAACAATACCCTAACACCTAAAGTTATCTAAACTGACCTCTGATACCAACTATAAGGACTCGGCCTTAAACATTACATAATATTGAATTAAATGAATAATTCACATTGAGGATATTTTCTGGTTTAGAGTTTTAGAGAATTATGACATAATTATTACATCTCAAAAGATTATAAGGTAGAAATATCTACACAGTTTCCATTTTTTCATAAAATAAAAACTCTTGAAAAAAGATTCATGTCTAGTTCCATGTTTTAGACAGCATGACTTTTCCTTGATCCCATCCTTGACCCTATTCATCTTTAGGTCCTGTGAAAACATTTCAAAACTTGGGATGAGCATAAACAGCTCAGTAAGGGTTATAAAACAAAGAATGAAAATATTTGTTCATAAATACATAAAAAACATGAAATCATTTACTTACCTCATGAAATCATAAGATTTATGAAAGACACATAGAAATCATTAATCATAAAGGTAACTTGTGGAATCCATATCATACTTACATTGTAGATATCATAGCTACATAGGGAGTTACTTTGGAATACCCATAACAGTATATTCCATAAATATCTTTGGAGAAACATTCGTGTTTACCTCCGTCAGGTTACCCAATGCATTGGAGTTCTATCTCGGGCTCACCTACCCTAGGTTTATCATGGAACCACCCGTATACGTAAATAATTCCCAAGAACCATAACATGATCATAACAGATAACATAAGCATAAAGGAAAGATAACATTTTAACATAAAATATCATTTCAAGATATTGAAATAATAAATCCATTCTCAAAATCATTTTCAATACCAAAATATGTAAAAAGAGTATATGGTGTTTATTTTTCCTTTTAAAAACATTTCGGCTTGTTAAGAAAGCCAAAGATCAAATAATACTCGCGGTGGCGGAAAGGTCGTTGTCACCGCTTACGTAAAAAAAGAAACATTCATTTTTTTCATTTAGTAAAACTCTTCGTATAAAAAGATTCCATTTGAATAAAATTAAAATTAAAAGGGGTTTATACACCGTATAAAACAAAGTTGTGTATAAAACTAAAAATGCCTCAATGAAAGGAGATTGAGACGAAGTCCCTTACTTCGTGTTCGACTTGACTCGATCATTCTTTAATATCCTGAATAATAAACTAAAGTTAATTTCTAATTGATTAAGAACATTGTTCAAGTTTATTATTCCTTTTATATTACTTATTACCATGTTATAAATATTATGAAATCATTTAAGTTAATAACATTCATTTTGTCGATATTTGGTACTTGAGTAAAAAAATGAACACCTTATATTTAAAGGTTGTCCATGTTGTCAAAGGTTTATTATATCCATAATTATATTCATGATTTGTATATCATATATATCATATATATCCATTATATACATGTTTTTATAATAGTACATAACATTTAGAGGTAAGAAATGAAATGCACCGTTTATGGAGACGGTAAGCCGTACGTACGCATGAACGCTACTTTCATTTATATTTCTTTTCTTAATGGAAATTAAACATAATGATACATAGGTAAATTATAATTCCATTATAATATAATATATAATATCATTAACTCCATCCTTTATACATCCCACATAAGGCATTAACGAATCAAATAACTTTGAGGCGGTGGTAGTCCGCACTTCCTCAAATGAGATTATCGTATTTACCCACAATGGAAACCATAAAGGCATGCTATAAATTGGAAGTACAATAGTATAAATAAATAATAAACATAATATATATCATATATAAAAATAGTTCCATCATAATGGCCACCATGAGAGGTGGTAATATGTAATTGAACAATCATCGTTTCGTGAGGCCTTAGTTCGCCATCCATAGAAACATTATGTTCTTCATCCATTAGATGGAGGTGTGTGTAAGTTTAGTTTTAATCCTTCTCATAACAACATCCTAGTATATTTAGGATACTGGTGTTGTTACAAAAGAAAGTAATAAAAGTAATTTAGGGGTTGGAGAAGTATAATAAAAGAAAACAATTTAAGAGAAACAGTTACCTTTAATTTGGGTAACTTCCTTTGGTTTGAACCAAAGGACTTATTGAAGTGTCTTATTCCTAAGGTAAGGCTTCTAAGAGAAGTATAGGGATGTAGGGAGAATAATTTGGAATATTTTGAGTGAGCCAAAGTTATTTATAGGTGTGTGTAATTGGTTATAAATGGTCTCCTTTTATAAGGGGGAGGAGGGGCTCTTTAGGAAAGTGTGAAAATATTATTTTATAATATAATTATATTTGGTTTATCAAGGTCCAAAAATCTTTATAGTTGAAGATAATATGCATCATGGTCGAAAAAAAAATCATTTTATCAGAATTGGATATGTTTTGGATAATATTTTAATCATTATAATCTTATTTATTTAAATTATTTATTAATGAGGTAAATATTGCATCACTATTGTGTCAGGAATAATTTAATTTATTCGATGTCTAAAAATTATAATAAAAATACAATAATGTAGGAAAACGTTTTATCTTTACAATGAATATTTATAGACAAAAAGATAATTTATATAATCCGTTCTAAAAATTAATTTAATAAAAGATATTTTCTTTTATCATATTTTCCATTAATTGAAGTTAATTAATCTAAATTGTCATTATCACTATCAAATGGCTCAATGGGGTCCCAAAATCGACCCAAAGATGCCCATGGTTGTAAATGACTTGATAAATATGGTTTGAACAAGTGTTAAGGTAATTTTAAATTATTATAATATTCTTTTAATCATGAATTACCCTATTTACCTTTAACCGTGGTAAATAAAAGTCAGAAGTTATTATTCACCAAAAATTATTTTCAACTTATTTAACCACATTTTACTTCCTGATAAAAACAATGTATTTCAGATTTTTGATATTCAATTCAAAGAAGTGGTAAAATTTCATTTAAATGAAAAGTCAGTTTTTTTAACTACTACTAATTGGTTTCACTATTCATCTAAAATTGACGTTTTTCAGAAAAATACCAAAAATTCAGCCTATTCATTATTTGACATTCCGAATTCAAAATTGATGTCTATTTTTCCAAATTAAAAACATAGAAGTGGAATTAATTAATTTAAAAATTAATTCTTGTTGTTAAAACAAATAGTGTGTTTTTAAGAAACAATAACTATCAAAAGATTGATACTTGTTTATGTTCAATTTCAAAGTGAAATTAATTCCAATAGACAACATTGGATTAATTGATAAAAATATATTTTAATTTCACTTTAAAACCAACTGAAAAGGTAATCTAACCATATAAATATATTATATTAAAAGGCACTTTTGAATTAAAAGGCAATATTTTTCACTATTCATTAAAAAATGAACTTTATCAAAAAAATACCAAAAAATTACCCAAAGTAAAATATGATGTCCTCATTCTAAAGAAGGATTTTATTTGTTCAATTAGAATGTATTAAAGTGAGAAAAAATATATTTAAAGAAGGTTTGCCATTAAAAGGAGTGAAATCGGACTTATAATGTAAATTATGCTTAAAATTAGATTCATTCACATTTTAAGCCTCTAACATTTTATTGGATAATGTAAATACATTTAACAAACATGTATAATAATATTGTAGTTAGTTTCATTCATTCCCGCTAATAAAACGGCTAGGAGTTAACTACCGTTTAAAATAATAATATTATATTATTAGTGTGCAACGTAAGATTCCAAAGAAACATGTTGTTGTGTATCAGGTATGCTATCGAACATAGCAACCCTTTTAAAGTAAAATTAATATTTAATTCACAAATATTAAAAAATATGAAATATTTCTTATGCTTCATTTACTTGGGATGTTACACTATGGGGCCCCAAAGTTGGCACAAGGCGTCCCATGGTCGACCATGACACCACCAAAAGAATTTGGGAACATGTTGGGGTCATTTATATTTTTATGATAATATTTTTTTACCCTTAACTACCTGATTACTAATTAAACACAATAATTAATGATAATTACCGTTGTTACTATTTATAATGTCCAAAAACAAAAGAGTATTAATTAAATATTTTGGACCTTCTGATTCCAAATGTGGAATCCATTTTATAAAATTCCAAACAAATAAATTTCAGTAATTAATTTAAAATAAGTCCCGTTGTCAAAACCAAAGATGGGTTTTTAAGAAGTAAAATCTATCAAAGGATTGATTTATTTTTACATCCAATTTAAATGTGAAATTACATCCAATGACCAACATTGTATTAAATAATAAAAATATAATTAAATTACTCCTTAAAACCAATTAAAATGACAATATATCTATATAAATAAATTGGATGAAAAGGTAGTTTTGAATTAAAATGCAGTATTTTTAACTAATCATTAAAAATGAACATTTATTAGAAAAATACCAAAAATTCACCCTAATCTATATTTGATATTCCAAATTGAAAAATGAGATCAATTTTACCAAATTCAAAACATAGAAGTTTCATTAATTAATTTTTTAATCAATTCCCGCTGTTAAAACAAATAGCGTGTTTTTTAAGAAACAATATCTATTAAAAGATTGAAACTTATTTATGTCCAATTTTAAACTGAAATTAATTCAAATGACCACCATTGGATTAAATGGTAAAAATATATTTTAATTACACTTTAAAACCAATTAAAAAGATAATCTAACAATATAAATAAATTAGATTAAAAGGACGTTTAGAATTAAAATATAACATTTTTCACTAAAAATGATATTTATCAGAAAATAACAAAAATTTACACAAAGTAAATTTTTATGTCTTGATTTTAAAGAAGGATTTTATTTTTTCAAATATAACATATAAAAGTTACAAAAAGTATATTTAAAAAGGTTTCACCATATAAAGGCGGTTAATCAACCTTTTAAAAAATATTAGAATATTTATTCTCAAAATTGGACTAATTTGCTTTTTAAGACTCTAAAATTTATTGGATAAATATAAAAATATTTAACAAACATATATAATCACTTTTTAGTTATTTTTGTTCATTTCTTACATAACATCGGCTACTAGTTTACTACCATTTATAATATTATTATTATATTATTAGTGAGCATCGAGAGATTTCAAAGAAACTCGTTATTGTGTATTGGGTACGCCATCAAACATAGCATCCCCCTTAAAGTAATATTAATATTTTATTGAAAAATATTAATAAATATGAAAGCGTAATGTTATTTATTTACCTAGGATGTTACATCATTCCCCCCTTTTAGGAATTGCATCCTCGAAATTTTAAAGTTGATCTTGGAAGCTTCATTGAAAGCCCCACATCGGAAAAAGAGTCAGCAAAACTATCACTTTAAAAGAAAGAAAGAGAAGTACAAAGGTCACCCTGGTTAACCCACACTAGGATTTCATGTAGGAAAACATGGATATGGAAGAAAAAACAAAGGTTCATGTTCTGATGTAGAGTGATAGAAAACATTTTTAAGAGAAAGTTAACCACTAGAAAATCACAAACTTGTGATGGGTTAAACGGTATTTGATTCCCCGATAGGAAAAATTATCAGAATTTTTTTTTTAAGTTACTTTTCATTGAGGAATTTATTTATGAGCTTAACTAAAACATAAGGAAACATACTTACTTTTCGTGTATAATTTCATCTCTTACTATATTTCTTACACAAACTCATATTTTCTCCAAAAGACGAGTATTTAGGATGACTTGTTCACATTAAGAGCACAATAATCAACTTCTAGAGAATCACCTAATCCAGAAAAGAGAAAAATATATTTCCCATGTCTTAAGACCAAAACCAAAACCAAAATTGTTAGTACGAGATCAGATAATACCCAAAGAGGATAATCCTTTATAAAAATAAATATTGCTCTTAATCTCTATAATTTGTCAAACATTATACAAAGTTCAACAAAGACCATTCAATAAACAGTTGTCCATAAAATTATTCAAAGATAAACCAAACTATGATTGAAACCCAAATCTTTGAAGGATTTAATCACATAGTCTTCCAAGGTAAATCTTAACATTTATCTCCAAATAACATCAGTTTCTCTTAAAGTCTTATATAGAAAAGTAATTAACCTAATCACATATCTTCCATGATAGGTTAATAATTTCCATATATAACCCAAAATCAACTTATTCTTGATTCATAAAATCATCCAACTAAAAAGAATTTTTCATACTAACGAGGGACTTTACGTAGTCCAGTGGTAGGAGATAAATAATAGTCGCACTTTGTTTATGGGTTTGATTCCCACAGCTTCATCTGACGTGATAGGTTGTCACACGGTCTGCGTGTTTTCCTTTTTCCAAAACTATATAATTCTTAAAACATTCCCCAAAAAGAGATAAAATCATAAAAATAACGATAACATAATTTAACCTCAAGTTTATCTCATGCCTTTTATTTTCTATCATAACATATAGTAACCCATAATTACCTCAAAAGTAAGGATTATATAAACCCTAATGGTTACCTTTATAATTATTACCTAAACTTACACATCGAGTTGGTTCTCTCGTACCTGAGGCATTATAGAACTCACCAAGGTTCAAGTGGTTGATCATGGCTTCTGATAGTTTGTTTATAATAACCAAAAGATTACTCATTGAATCCCTCATTTCATCCAATCTCTTAATCAGATAACCACCACAGTTTCCTTCAAACCCATTGTCACTTTGGTTCCTGCTAGATCTATCCATTTACTAAAACAAAAAATGTCAGTGTTAGTATATCATTAAAATCATCATATAATATATTATGAGGAGGGTAAATAAAAAGATATAATTATTTATATTATCTTAAACTCATTTACATTATCAGAAAAAACTATGACTATTTCTGAAATCCTAACCATTATGGTAATGTCACTTGTGCTTAAAGAATACCCTATCTTCTAAATTTATCTAAACCGACCTCTGATACCAACTATAAGGACCTAGCCTTAAAACATTACTTTATCTTGAATTAAATGAATATTTCACATTGAGGATTTTTTTAGGCTTAGAGTTTTAGAGAATTTGGACATAACTATTACATCTCAAAGGATTACAAAGTAGACACTACAACAATTAATAATTTTTCACAAAAATAAAAAAAAATCCTTAAATAAAACAAGAGTTATTTTCTTGATATAAATCTTCTTGAATACTTCATTTCTCTTACCCTTCCTTATAACCTGTGAAAAACATTTCAAAAACATGGGATGAGTATAAAAACCTCAGTAAGGGTTATAACATAATGAAAGGAAACATTAACCCACCAATAAATAAAAATCAATGAAACCATAACTTTGAATCATAACATACCTTCTGAAATCATAATATTTCTCTATTACTCATAGAAATCATAATACATAAAGATAAGTTGAGACATTCATACGTAGGGAGTAACCCTCATGGTTACGTTTGGAATACTCATCACAGTATATTACCTAAATCTCTTCGGAGGAACCTTAGTGTTTAAATCCTTCATGTTACCCAATGAATTAGAGATCTACCACGGGATCACCCGCCCTTAGTTTATCACGGAACCACCCATATTCATAAACAATTCCCAGGAACCATAACATAATCGTATCACATAAAACATGAAAAAGAGAAACATAACATTTCCACATTTCAATCACAAAATATCAATACAACACATTGATATAATCAAAACATTATCAAAACCATTTTCAATGCCAAAAATAAAAGAAAAGTAAACCATAGTATTTATTTTTCATTTAAAAAAAGTTATTTCATGTAGATGAAGCCGAAACTCAAATAATGGTTACGGCGGTGGAGAAGTCATTGTCACTGCATACATAAAACAAAAATATTCACTTTTGTCATTTAGTAAAATGCTTCATATAAAAATAATCCTTTTGAATAAAATTAAAATTAAAATGGGTTTATACATTGTAATAAAGTTGTGTATAAAACAAAATATGTCTCAATGAAGGGAGATTGAGATGAAGTCCCGTACAAAGATAGTATCCTTAGATTAAGATAAAACAATTACATAATTTTGTGTGAAAAAATATAAATACACCCAATATAAGAGGATATGAAGTGTAAAACAATCAGAGGTCATACAGACATATTCATAGTATGACATAATCAAGAAGTAGAGGTTTAACCCAAAGAATTGAAATTGGGGTAAGAAGTTCTCTTACAGAAATTCGATAGCCTAACTGTGTCATTTTACAATTCAGAAAATGAGAGGATGAGAGATAAAAAGGGTATCTCATCACTTGGACATATCATTTACATAAATAAGTATATATAAGAACATATCCTAACAGAAGAATATTTAAATTAAAAGACCTAAGAAAAAGAAGACTTTTAAAAATAGGAGGGTGAAGAAATCCCTTACCGATTTGGGTAAATTTCAAAACGTACACCCCTTGAAAGAAGGGTCATAAAATGAAGATGTAAATACCCATAAATTAAATTATATTACACAAGGAATACAATAATGGTCAGTACATACACCACACAAAAGGAAATAGTGTAAAATGTAGCATGAATCACACGGGAACAAAAGGTGAGATAAAAACCCCCTACCTTGCTGTAATCAATCGAGTCGTATGACCAAAATATAATTACAACCAAATTAATTACAGAACACCATTAAAATAAATATAATCCTGATAATATATATCAATTTTCAGTACACAATACACCCCATGCCATAAATAAGTGGCGAACAGTGGAAATCTCATTGAATTAAAAGTGAGATAAGAAATCACTTACGATATTTCGGCAGCCTAACGGTGCCACTTAAATCATCCAAAAATAGATTGATGAGATCAAATAGGGTCTCTCATCATATGAAAATAAAACGTATAGTAATAGGAATATAAAAGAACATCTCCTAACATATGAAAGAGGATCTTAGAAGAAGTGACATAAAAGAGAGTACTTCAAAAGAAAAAGAGAGGTAGGATCCCTTACCTCAAGTCTAACTTGTCTTATTCATTTATTTATATTCCTGAATAATAAATGTTGATCAATTTATAATATCTTAATGGATTCCTTTAAAGTTTATTATTAAATTCATATCACATATTATCATGTTATAATAATTAGTTAATTATGGGAGTTCATATCATACGTTCTGACGATGTTTTGTATATGAGTCAAAAATAAACTTGTTTGAAAAGAATTTCCCTTGTAGTTATAATTACTTCATCTAAAGATTTTTATTAATGATTTAAATATCATATATATCCAGTATATATTAATTTTATACTATTCCATAACATTTAGAGATAAAAAAAATGAAATGCACCGTTCACGGAGACGACAGGTCGTACGTACGCATGAACGCTGCTTTCATTTCTATTTCATACTTTAATGGAATGAAAACATAATGATACATAGGTATATTATAATTAAAGTTTAATATAATATAAAATATCATTAACTCCATCCTTTATACATCCCACATATAGCATTAACGATTCAAATCTCTTTGAGGGGGCGGTAGTCCGCACTTCCTAAAATGAAATTATTGTGTTTACCCATTATGGAAACCATAAAGGTATGGAATAAATGAAAAATACATAAGCATAATGAAAACATAAAAATAATATATATATCATATATAAATATTGTGGCATCTTAATTGCCACCGTGAGAGGTGTTAAAAGAAGATTGAACAATCATCGTTTCGTTAGGCAGTAATTCGCCACCCACAGAAATAGTATGTTCTTTAACCATTAGATGGAGGTGTGTATAAGTGTAGCTCGAATACTTCTCATAAGAACATCCTAGTATATTGAAGTGACTATTTTTGTTACAAAATAAAGTAATAAAAAGAGTTTAGGGGGTTGGAGAAGCAGAATAATGCAAAATAACATAAGAGAATACATTACCTTCAAATTGGGTAACTCTTTTTTATTTGATCCCAAAGGCTTCCTTGGAAATAATTCTTCCCAAAGTGCGGCTTCTAAGAGTAAGATAGTGATTTGGATGGACAATATGAGCAGATTTTAGAGGATCCAATGGATTGAGAGGTGTGTTTAATGGGGTAGAGGTGGGGGCCTTTTATAAGTGGGAGGAGGGGCACTCTTAGAAAGTCATGAAATGTTACTTTATTATAAAATGATTTTCGGATTTTAAAGGTCCCACAATTATATATTTCTAGGATAAGGTGATAATGGTTCTAAATCCACAAATCCAATAGGTTTTTGACAAGTTTACGTCTTAGATGCTACCTTATCTTTTCATTTTATTTAAATCATTCATTAATGAGGTAATCACTACATCATCACGGTGTCATAAATAAATTTATTAATTTAATGTATAAAAATTATAAAAAAATTACAATAATGTAGGAAATATTTATAGATTTCCAATGACTATTTATAGTCAAAGAGATCATTTATGTAAATGAAATTAAAATTGTTTTACTTAGGATATACAAACCTTTGTTATATTTCCTTTCTTTAAAAAAATAATATGATAAAAAGTCACTATCACACTAAAGTGATTCCATGGGGCCCAAAAGTTAATACAAGGAATCCCATGTCTGGTCATGATATCACCAAAATAATTGAGACACATGTTGTGCTCATTTTATATTTTTATGATATTATTTTATTACCCTTAACTACTCGATTACCTAATTAAACACGATAATTAAAGATAATTATCGTCGTTACTATTCATAATGTCCAAAACCAAAAGAGAATTAATTAAATAATTTTGAAGTTCTGATTCCAAATATTTAATCCATTTTATCAAATTCCAAACAAATAAATTACATTAATTATTTTAAAATAATTCCTGTCGTCAAAACCAAATACGGGTTTTTAAGAAGTAAAATCTATCAAAAGATTGATTTGTTTTCACATCCAATTTAAAATTTAAATTACATCCAATGACCAAAATTGTATTAAATGATAAAAAATAATTAAATTACACCTTAAAACCAATTCAAATTACAAGCTAACTATATAAATAAATTGCATGAAAAGGCAGTTTTGAATTAAAATGCAGTATTTTTCACAATTCATTAAAAATTGACATTTGTCAGAAAAATACCATAAAATTCTCCCTAAGCTATATTTGATATTAAAAATTCAAAAATGATATCAATTTGACCAAATTCAAAAAATATAAGTTACATTAATAAATTTTATAATCAATTCTCGTTGTCAAAACAAATAGCGTGTTTTTTAAGAAACAATATCGATTAAAAGATTGACACTTATTGATGTCCAATTTCAAAGTGAAATTAATTAAAATGACCACCATTGGATAAAATGGTAAAAATATATTTTAATTAAACTTTAAAACCAATTAAAAAAATAATCTAACAATATAAATAAATTAGATTAAAAGAAGGTTTTGAATTAAAATACAACATTTTTCACTAAAAATGATCTTTATCGGAAAATAACAAAAATTTAAACAAAGTAAATTTTGATTTCTTGATTATAAAGAAGGATTTTATTTTTTCAAATATAACATATAAAAGTGAAAAAAAAAGTATATTTAAGAAGGGTTCGCCATCAAAAGGTGGTTAATCAGTCTTTTAAAGAATATTAGAATATTTATTCTTAAAATTGAATTAATTTGCATTTTAAGCCTCTAAAATTTATTGGATAGACGTAAAAATATTTAACAAACATATATAATCAATTTTTAGTTAGTTCTGTTCATTACTACCATAACATCGGCTAAGAGTTTACTACTATTTACAATAATATTATTATATTATTAGTGTGCATCGTATGATTTCAAAGAAACTCGTTGTTGCGTATTGGGTACGCCATCGAACATAGAATCCCATTTAAATTAATATTAATTTTTTGTTGACAAATATTAATAAATATGAAAATGTAATATTATTTATTTACCTATGATGTTACATTAACTCCTAATACCTCTCTGAACTAAATGTAATGTGGAAATAACACTCAAAGAATCAGGTTTAAAATTCCCTCTAGGATAGACCCTAACACTTAAATGTCTTGACTTAAAATAAATTCATCTCTTATCTAGTCCACAAATCAAGGACATAATTATTTTCACTTTTCCCTTATTGGGACCCCTATCTGATCAATGATGTTTTGAAGTTAATCTACCCATAACATTACACCATGTGAACTACCCTCACCCAGAAATGGGGTTGGGTGATACCTAAAAATATCCCTCCTAATATCATATATAGAATACATGACCCCTGTATCTATATATTCCATTGACTGTATAACCCAATTAAATCTAACTCAATGTTTCATGTCCATATGATCTTATAGAATTATATCCACTAGGGTATTCTCATTTAAACATTCTTGGAAATTGATCAGAGTTATTAAGGGTGGTATGTCACTAAAATTCTAATGAATGGGAAAAAAATATATTATAGTTATTGGTGTTATTGTTTTAGAAAATAAGTAACTAGAAACATGTCTCACTACTCAATAAACCCCCTAATTAGATAAAGGACTCATACAACTTAGAATCCCTACTATATCCAATATCATGGTTTGATACATGACAAACATATGATCCAAATAAAAAATACTTAGCTAAAATTAATAAAATAAATCATTAACCATATGTTAATTAAAGTAATTTTCCATCAATAACTTATAGAATAAAACAATTTATAATTTATTATAGATAATTTCGATAACTAGACCACTTCACAACTCTGTTATCAATTACATATAGTCATATATGCCTGTAATGTTAATCCTACATGACAAAAATTATTCATGGACACACTCTACATCAACACTTTGGTCCAAGGGTAAATGAGTAATCCATAAATTACACATCATGTTCCCAAAATCATGAAAGGTTAATATTAAAGAACCCCATAACATAGTATCATTCCATTATAACATGTACTTTTTTAACATATGTGTCCTCTATGCATAAACATTGGTTCTATCCTAAGTTATAAACACTATTATCTCCAAAAACCGTGTATCAACTAGAAAAACTATTTAAAAATATATGTAATAGAACTTTTCACTGTCCTTATACCAATCAACCAAATTAGTAACTGAGCCAGGAGTTCCAAAATAACTATGGAATACCTCCCAATATTCTAGATATGGTTAGATAATGGGCAGGGTATTTTGATAATATGTAGGAAATATAACCTCTATTAGATAACCATAATGAAAAATGGATATATTATCAATTGTTTCCTGTAATGGAACTAAAAAATATAGATATTACAATGAAAATACAACTATAATTAAACATAACATGCTATGACCAAAATATAAATCTAATGAAAATGTTATACAAGTCACACGTTATATATAGGATCTCTTAAGAGTTTAATCATATAATATATATATATATTTATATAAGAATATAGATATAAATAAAACTATATTCAAGGTATGATGTGGTCACATCTCCCAATCTATGCCAGAAACCCTACCATATCCTTAAAAGATCGTGGAATTTTCATTTTTTAAATCAAAATCCTTGAATTTTGTACACCCTTTAAGGATCATGTGTAGGTTATAATATATGTACTCAGTAATCCACCACTAATGAAATCCTTAAATAAATTAAATATATATTGTTGTATAGAAAATATTATGGATAAAAAATCATACATGACATACTTTTCATGTCATCGTGTGATAAAAAGACAATAAGATGAGTGAATATAGATACCCAATCTAAATAAACACATTTATATTGAAATTTTCGATGAATAATCATTTCATATAATAAAGGTTCACACTGACCGGAGAATGATAGGTTTAGTATCATAGATGATTAGTTACACGAAAAACTTATTCTACAATACTCATTTATATTTCTTCATAACCACTCAAATCTAAACCCCTTTCCAAAAATATCACATTTAATACCTATCTTCAAATATATGAGAATAACAAAATAAGAAACGGGTGAACTCAAATGCTTAGTAATGGAAATAATAAATATATCAACATGTCATCAAGGATAATATCATAATCATACATAATGGATAAAATATGAAATTCTAACTCAAAACAATAAGAATATGACTAGAAAAGTGTATATTAATAAATTTTATAAACAAAATCACTTGTAGAAAATAATTTCAATGTTTCATAGAATCCAAGGGACTTTTATTAATGAAATAGTGTGATTTTAATTCATAATTATTCAATAATGATATATTTTTTTAGTTAAATTTTATAAATAAATCTCAAATGATATTCCCATGAATTCATGTTGTTTCCATATTCTTGATCAGTGGTTCAAGTCCTTATGGTTTAAAAATAAATAACCATCGGGAATTTTAGTTATTATTTATTGGATTGATATAATTTTTTGGCTTTATCAAAGTTATTTATTAAATATTAGAAATATTTTATCAAAAAATGAACATTATGTTTTCAATATATATTATATTCTCTTGAAAACTTAGTACATATTTGTTTCTTCATATTGAATTCTAAATTTTACAAAGTTGTGTGGTGATAATTGAAAATATTTTATCAGTCCAATTCATAACACATTTAAATATCCGTTGGGTTGATGTTGTAAATATTTTTTTATTTATTGTAAAACAAATTATGTCAATTTTAATGTGTTTTAGGTGAAAGTGAGTTTCTACTTACCAGAAATATTTTGAGATGCATTACATATGAAGTCAAAAAATGTTTTTTTGGTCCTCAAATTTTCTAACATCATGATTACTAAAAATTAATCATGGTTAATGTAGAAGTTTTTTATTTAATTTTCTGTACAAATATAGTTTATATAATGTTTAAGTTATAAAATAATGAAGTTTCAAAATATAAAAAGTTTGAAGTTAAGAATTCATGGAGTTGAGAATGTATGAATGATGATATATGAAGTTTTAATCAAACAAAATATGATAAGATAGAGACTTTGTAACTCTAACTGAAGAATAGATATCTAATAATTACCAAAAAACATGTATTGTGTTATACCAGATGTAGAAATAAGAAGTCTTCCAGACATAGTGAATATTTGAAGAATTCACAAGACTAAGTCTAAAAAATTACATTGATGACACCAAGATGATTGGATGGAGGAAAGTTTTTTATTTTATTTTATAGAGAAATCAATTTTTATCTGAAAAACTTTTGAGAATCTCATTATATTAATAAATTGTAATTATATTAGATAAAGAAAACTATAAAGATATCATATGGATTTTTATGATTTTATCAAATAGTGAAAACATATGCAGAGCATAACAATAATAAATAGGATGTCATCGTATAGCGTATCACTCGGGTTTGTAATCCTCATGAATGATTTTATTGAAAAAATTCTACTAAATATATAGGATCCATACAAAGTATCAACATATAGATTATTACCAGAATGTGGAATTATTATGAATATTACATGATGAATAAATCTTGAGTTCAATGGAATTATTTGATCAAACAAATAGGATCATAAAGTAAAGTTTTTACATTATATGTTGGATTAATTATTAAGGCACCCGATAGATAAGTTCTTAGGTTTTATCGGATATAGTGGCCTTCATTTTTACATGATCTAAACATTATAATGATGTTGATCTATTATTTCAAGGTTTATAAATGAATCTGAAATTTCTGTATGGTTTGAAGAATTTTGTTGAAATAGAGATTTTAGGAAATCCGTATGGGGACTGTAGACTCCAAAGTTTCAATTTCTTTAAAGATGGACAAATGAAATTTTATTTGAGGGGGAAATAAAAATTTAGAACCCAAACATTCTCCTCTATTTATAAGGGAATAATTTCTATATATATGTGTATAATATCATTGTTATTAAACATGTGAATCTTTAGATAGAGACTGAAATAGATGATGTTTTTGATCTTTGAGTAACCAGTGAATAAATCACTTGGTTGATAAAGAGAAGTATCAAACACAATAGACCAGATAGAGGTGTATCAGACATAGGTTCATCAGATGAAAAATCCCAAAAAATATATGTACTAGATATATGTGCATATAATATAGAATTATTATACAGAGGTGTTGGACATAAACATATCAAACTAAGTTGTATTGGACAAATGTTCAACAGACTGAGTGGGGATAAAGTGAATATTTTCAGTCAAATTTTTTAGTGAGTAAATTCTAATGATTTAATATTTCATTGGATATAAAGAATAATAAACATTCATTAGTGATTGGACCTAGTGTAATTTTTTGTTGGGAGATAGAAGGATGTTAATAGGAGTAGGTTCATTTTTATTCACATCATTATTTAATGGATATATGTGGGCCCATGGGAGTCAACATGGAAAGGACTAGGTATCCACATTATGAATAAACATTGAAATAAATTGTGTGTCTTGTGTTGTTTATTTATCTTTTCATACAAGTGACTATGAGTTATAAATTTGAGAGGATAAAAACCTTAATAAGTTTTAATGGTTAATTTAAAGATAATGAATATTTTAAGATATCATAACTAATGCACCCCCCCCCTCGTAGAGGTCTACAAACTCCTAAGAACTTAAAATGGTTTCATAGAATATAGGTTCCCTTTGTAAAATATCTATATTTATTATAAAATATATTCTAATATCAATCAAAAATAGGGGTGATCCTACCTTCTACAGTAAAAAATTATCATGGATAGAAATATATAATGATATTCTATATTCTATCTCTTGACCTGGAGGTGATTTATGAGGCTGTTGTAGGGTTCCCACAAATGGATAAAGATGCTAATATGATTCTTCATGGAAGAAGTAATCTTAAGCATGATGGAAAATATCATAAATTTATTCGTATTTCCTTATCAACAAAGGTTTTTATGAAGGTTATGGGTCTCAAAATATAAAAGGAAACATGGGAAAAATTGTAATAATCTTCAAGGGAAATGTAAAAGTAAAGGAATCAGGGAATAAAATATAGATAATCATGTTACAAGATATCACAATGGGTAAAGGAAACTATTGATGACTACTTAAATCGAGTAAATAAAATTGCCACAAACATCAAAGGATTCAGATATTTCATGGAATATGAAATTATCATTAAATTTTAATGTGGAACTTTCCAGACATGTTTGACCAAGAAATATATTCATTAGAATATAGATATGATTTATCCGTTAATGAACTTCATAACATGATTTTTTCTGTATAAAAGGAGGAATACTCTTTCACCCAAAATGATTTTTAAGGAATAGATTGATTTTGAAGCTATGAGGAATCTGAAAATATGATAACACAATCATGATGTAATGGGCCTTAGTGAATTTTAAGATAATGAAGTTGATGTTAAATTCAAATATTTAATTATGTCCCTTTCTCATCAAATTACAGGAAATGTAGAGATAAGTATAAAGTTAAACTCCTACTTAAATTTTTTGAGTTTGGAGGTGTTAAAAAATTTTAAATGAAATTTCCAAATAAGAAATATAGAGAATATTTTTATGATGATTCTGAAGAAAATCCTTAGAGGAATAGGTGGGGTAAATATTCAAATGAAGTTAAATAATCTAATAGGAGAAAGAATAAATTCACCGTAATAAAAAAATTATGTAAATTGAGTAAAAGGGGAGAGTATGAATTAAGTTAAAATAGTTTCTTATAATATTCTTTTCCAAAAAAAATCAGAACCTACAGGGATATTTTTGAAATAACGGAAGATACTACAACATTGAAGAAAAAGAAGGCAGAGAAAGCAATATGAAATATCTGATAAGGTCATAACTTGAGGAATTTCTTGAACATAACACTAAACTCAAAAATGAATCCAAATATTTGAATAATGATAGTGAACTGAATCATTATGGAGAATAATACATTCACAAAAAGTATGATGCATACATATAAGAAATAAAAAACATCATTATGAAAGTTGTGGAATAAGGGAACATGTTGAAAAAACCTAATGAAAAACTTATTGATAAGGAATAATATATATGTAAGACACAATCAATATGTATCATGTTTTAAAATAACTTTAATATGATAAAAAATACAATAAATATTAGTAGGTAATGGTTGAAACATATCAAACTGTTGGAATAATTCATCCAAAAATCATGTAAAAACTACATCCACAAAAATTAAAATTTAATCTAATTTTATTTACCATGTATGATTAAGAATCAATAATTGTAGATATTAGGTTGAGATATTATGTTAGAAACAAACTAAATGAAAATTAGTTGAAAATAAATTCTAGAATAATGATACCCTATGATAATGGAAATTAGATATTATAAATTATGATGAGTCTCAAAACATATATACTAAGGAAAAGAAATAACTTTATATAATATTGAATTTAAATTAATGTTGTTATGTTTTTGGGATATTCAAAGATAATAATATATAATTTCTATCACAGCATATCTCTCCCTATAAGTAGGAATAAACTAATGGGAAGAAATGGTGGAAGAAAAGAATATAACATTCCAATTTTAAAAGAAAAACCAAAATAAAATCTGTCATATGTTAAATGTCTCTCATAGAAACACCAATTTGAAATATTGGAGTAAATTTATAGAAGTTGTGACCAACCAGTTCACTATGATGAAGATTTCATGAAAACAATTCAGTGAAAATTATTAATACCAAAGAAGAAAAGGAATCTAGGAAAAGTAAAATTGAACACAAATATTTTGTTGTTAATACTATTATAAAATATATCAAAAAATAATAAACCATTGATTCTTGATACTGGTTGTTCTCACATATGATACATGATGTAAAAATCATGAAAAAAATTGCAGAATAGTAGGGATGATGAGTCACTTTTGGAAATGATAGTACCATAAATAAAAGATGAATTAGTACAGATGAGATTGAAGATCAAAATTTAAAGTCAAAGGAAGTTATGTTTGTTGATGGACATAGACAGAATATACTGAGTGTTATCCAACATTATGATTTTGGTAAGGAAGTTATATTTAGAAAAAAATCATGTATTATCTATTGTTTGAAATATGAAATAGTTGTTATTGAGGGATAATGAACCTGCGAAAATATATTCTATATTGGATATACTAGTAATTCTTATTATTTGAGTTTTAAGGGTGAAAAAATATGTTTCACCAAAGACATGGGAATCTTGGCCGGAAGAGTAAGATAAAAAATTCAATAAACGGTGATGCAAGATATCTTACATAACTAAAGAGGAAAATATTATTTTTTTACAACCTTCCATAAAGGAATGATGGTTAGTGGAAGTCATAAAAAGGTTGAAATTAAATCCACTAGACCACTCAAACACATAAACTATGATCTATGTGGTCTAATGATACATAAATAAAAAAATTATTTATACTTTATTATATACATTGATGATTTTACTTGAATGATTGGCATAATTTTCATGAAATAAAAATCAAGCTTTTAGAGTTGTTTAAAAGCTTCATAAGAGAAGTTGATAGGGATCTTGGTGTTTAAATATTGAATTTGAGAATAGAAAATTTAAATGAGTACAAAACTATCTATTTTGAGTCCTAACAGAAGAAACATAGAAATAAACACTAATATAGTGCTCCCGGCAGTGCTCAAAAAATTGAGTAACAAAAAAGAAAAACAAAAGCCTATTTGATATGGTAATAAGTATACTGCCTCAATATAAACTTTCATAATTAATCTAGAGATATGATCTAATCATAGCTATACATGTTCAAAATAGATGTTTTCTTCAATCAGATTCAAAAATGAATCCCTATGAGATGTGGTATAAGAAAAATACTATAGTGAAATAATTTATGGTTTTTGGAATCCCTTGGTTAATAAAGATAAAAAATATAGATTTATGACAGTTTCATGAAAAAGTGGAGTAACGTGCTTTCATGGGATATTCATCCAATGGTAAAAGTTACAATTGATAGAATAAATGACTACATAAGTTTGTTGATTCCATTAATGAAAACTTCTTAAAAATTAATCCACTATAAAAAAAGTTATTGAATATGGTATGGATGGTGTAATGAAAGCTATAATTACGACTTATAAATAAGTTAATGGGATGAAAAATGAATTTCACCCTAATCGTATACATGTTGATTCTAATCAGTCTAATGATAATTACAGTAAGACCAGAATAAAACCACAAAAATTCAAAACATTCAAAAATAGGTTAAATATGATAACATTATCAGAGATCAGAACACTCCAATTCAGACTAGGTAAAAATTTATATCAAAGAATAAAACATCACTTATCTCACAACTGTAACCACAAACCATTTTAGAAGATGTTTAACTTAAATAATGGTTTAATTCAATGAATTAAGAGTTGGAAAAAATTGTGAAAAGATATCTGAGATCATATTCTTTAACCAAAAGTAAATAATATTATAGAAACAAAAGGGTTGTTTTGAAATAAACTCAATAAATGGTGATAAATTTCATTAAATAAACATGACATGTTTACAATATTTATTTTCATGTGAAAGGTGTTGATTTTGATGAAACGTTTTCCCTCATTGTAAGACATGAAACTATCATAATTTTTTGGGTTGTTTCTACTCATAAAAATTACAAAGTCTATCATATGGATGTTAATTCAGCATTAATGAATGAAGAAAATAAAAAATAATTATATATTAGGAAACCTAATGGGTTCATACTTGAAAATTATGGAACCATGGTATGTAAACTAAAGAAAACCTTGTATGGATTACAATAGGCCCTTGTGTATAGTATTCAATGATTAATGTTTTCCTATAGCAGATGGAATTTTTTTTTTTAAACATTAATAGAAAAATATATATATAAGTGAAGATAACACATACCCTAATAGTCATTATTTACATTAACTATATTTTTTCTAATGCTGCCAAGGATAAATCATGTGAAGCATTTGTAGAAAAAATGAAGATAAATTTTGATATTTCAATGATCAGAGTGACAAAATTTATTCGTGAATTAAAATTTCAATATAAATTAAGAAACATATTCCTATCATAAGAAAAGTATGATAAGGAGTTATTATAAAATTTTTCCATGTAAAATTTGGAGGTTCCTACACTGATTTCTATTGGCATGAAGATTAGTAAACATGAAGCAGGATAATGTGAGAATTAGAAGGACTTATGGAAGTTGATCATAAGATTACTAAATATTAATACGTTAAGATTTTACATTGTATATTATTTAACTTTATGTGTGAGATTTTAGAGTGATTCAAAGGAATCACACGTGTTGGCATCAGAAATAATCCTTATTTATGTTAAAGTGATAAACATTTATGACATGTTGTATAAAAAGAGTAATGATCTAAAATTTCTTGGTTTCATATAAATTTATTAGGAAGAAAATTGTAATGATCAAAAATAAACATTAGGAGGAATTTTTTTCTTGGGATAATGGTGTGTGATATGGAACAGTAAGAAACAAAATTATGTTACTTTGAGTACTTTGGAGGTAGAATATGTTTTTTCTACCCAATCACATTTGCATATGATGTCGATAAATGATCATCTAGAATATTTGGGGTGAATATTGAAACCCATTCAAGATTATTTGTGACAATCATAGAGTTATTAATCTCACTAAAAATATTTTAAAATATTCCAGATCAAATTATATTGATATTAAATATCATTTAATCAAATAAAAACTTGCTACAGTATATGTAATTCTTGATTATATTTCAATGAAATATCAAATTTCTGACATTTTTACCGAAGTTATGCCAAAGGAAATATTTGAGGAATTGATATTGAAACTACATGTTCATCCTCCACAACTAAATTAATAAAGATCATATGTAATCCTCCACATGTATTTGGATTTTATTGTCAAATGGGTAGAAGAAGTACAACATTATAAACAATATTTTATGAATTTAAATCTAGTGTTATCAAAGATATTAGAGTAAAAGTTTTGAAATTTATAATTTGGTAAGTTAAGGGGATTAATTTGGTGGTTATCTGTAACGCCCCGACCCCAGCTACCCAGAGTCAGTGCATTACATCGTAACATTGGCATGATCACGAAAGTTCAAGTCTCGAAAGACCGATTAGTTTAGTAGCCTTGGAAACACTAGATACATTCGTAAACGTTACATTACATCATAAAGTGAAAAACTACAATAACAAAGTCTCCATAGTCCACACTCATATCCTCTTCTCACAATCCATGCAGGTCATTCATAAAATACTTCTTCACATCCTGGAAAATATTAAAACATTGAAAGGGGTGAGATCAGATGCTCAGTAAGGATAACAATATTGTGGAAGCTTTCATAAATAAACATAAAAATTTAAGGCAATGTATAACTAAAACAAAAGCCTTTCAAACTTGAACATCAACATAATATGGCAAAAGTAAAATGAGATAATGCCATTCACTTCTTCACGTGGATATTCTACTGGTCGAATAATCACGTGAAATATCAATAACCACTTTCATAATGAGGGAATGTATAATTCCAGACATTCTGAAACATTTTGTCAGGGCCTCGGCCAAGACGTCTAAAATGATTAAGGGCTCGGCCAAAACCATAAATCGAATTGGGAAAGGGCCTCGGCCAATTCCACGTCTAGTTGTCTCATGAGACCTACCGATGCATCGAGGAGCTATAGCAGGCTCCACCCGTCACTTATTAAGTCCAATACATTCCTCATATGAATAGGTTTAAACATATCATAAACCATAACATAATCTTGTCACATAAAACATGCATAAAGGAAACATAACATTTCCACATTTCAATCAAAAGATATCAATACAACACATTGATATAATAAAAACGCTTTCAAAACCATTTTCAATACCAAAATAAAAGAAAGTTAAAACTTTGTAATTATTTTTCATTAAAAAAATGATGGCTTGTAGAGGAAGCCGAAACTCAAATAATGGTCACAGCGGCGGAAAAGTCGTTGTCGCTACATAAGTACGGAAAGAAAAACATTCCCTTTTTTCGTTTAGCAAAACGCTTCGTATAAAAAAAGATTCCTTCTGAATAAACGTAAAAGTCAAAGGGGTTTATACACCGTATAAAAGAAAGTTGTGTATAAAACCAAATATGCCTCAATGAAAGGGGATTGAGACGAAGTCCTTAAAAAGATAATTTTTTTTAAATAAAGTACATCTATAATGTGTATTCACTATAATTACACATAAATAATGTAAAAATAAAAGATAGGACATAATAATATCATGACATAATTTGAAAGTAGGAGATTAACCCAAAGAATAGAAATTGGGTTAAGAAATTCCCTTACCTCGTGTCTGACTTGACTCAACCGTTCTTTAACCTCCTCAAAATCGGGTAACTCTTTTTGATTTGAGCCAAAGGCTTTCTTGGGAAGAGTTCTGCCCAAAGTGAGGCTTCTAGGAGTAAGAGGGGGAAGTTGAGAGAGTATTTGGGTAGTGTTTGGCCGAGCCAAATGTCTTGAAAGTGTAAATGAGGTGGGAGAGGTGGGGGCCTTTTATAAGTGGAGAGGAGGGGCACTCTTGGAAAGTAAAGAAAAGTCACTTTATTATAAAATGTGTTTCGGATTTTAGAGGTCCCACACTTATATAATTCGAGTATAAGATGATAAGGGTTCGAAATCTACTCATCCAATAGGTTTTTGACAAGTGTACGCTTTGGATTTTACATTATCTTTCCATTTTATTTAAATCGTTAAATAATGAGGTCATCGTTGCATCATCATGATGTCATAAATAATTTAATTTATTTAATGTATAAAAATTATAAAACAAATACTATGATGTAGGAAATCTATTTATATTTCTAATGAATATTTATAGTCAAAATTTGGACTTGTGTAACCCCACCTAAAAATTGTTTTAGTAAAACATTTCATGTTTGTGTCATTTTTTACTTTAACATTAAATAAAAGGTATTTATGTCATTTTCCAACTAAAGTGGCTCCATGGGGTCCCCAAGTTGACCCATGGATTATCTTGGTCGTCCATGACTCATCCAATAGGAGTAGGACAAGTTTCAAGCTCATATCATATTATTAAAACATTATTTTTACCTTAAACTACACTAATTACCTCTAATCGCGATTAAGAACTTAAAAGTTACTATTCACCAAAAAATTATTGTAATCTCATTGAACCACATTTTTCTTCTTAATGACAACCATGTATGTCGGATTTTTGAAAATCAAATCACAGAAGTGGTAATATTTCATTTAAACGAAAAATCATTTATTTAACTACCACTTAGTGGTTTCACTATTCATCAAAAATTGAAGTTTTTCAGAACAATGCCAAAATTTCACCCTAAGCTATAATTGATATTCCGAATTCAAAAATGATGTCTATTTTATGAAATTACAAACATATAATTTGCATTAATTAATTTTATAATTAATTCCCACTGTCACAACAAATAGCGTGTTTTTAAGAAACAATTTATATCAAAAGATTGACAATTGTTTATGTCCAATTTCAAAGTGAAATTAATTCTAATGACCACCATTAGATAAAATGGTAACAATATATTCTAATTATACTTTAAAACCACTCAATAGTATAACTTATCACTATAAATTATTTTGATTAAAAAAGTTGTTTTAAGTATTTTTCACTATTCATAAAAATTTTGAAGTTCTCAGAAAATTACAAAAAATTCAACATAGGATAATTTCAATATTAGGAATAAAAAAATGAAGTCCATTTTGAAATATAAAATTTCTATAAATTTAAAAAGTGGTTATTACTATTCATAATGGCTACTTTGATTAGTTGTAGTGTGTTAGAACTCGATGTTGCGTACAATGCAAGCTATTACATTATTGAATGAGAAGCGTATCATGGAAGCTCGGGGTGTTACATTCTCCCCTCCTTCAATAAATTGCATCCTCGCAATTTGAAATTTTTATTTGTAAATAAAAGGTTGAAAAGAGAAAATACCTTTGTGGAAAACCCACATCGGAAATAAGATTAATAAAATTTATCCTTAATAAGAGGGAAAGGGAAATGAAAAAGTCACCACCCAATTATGATCTCGATTAGGAGAACATTGGTGGAAATTAAAGACATATAATTGGAGGAAAAACGTAAATATTTGTAGGGAGTTATTGAGGTCATCTATCACAATCAACTGTCAAATTGAGGGCCTCAAAGACATCAATCTATGTTGATTTAAAATATCATCAGTTCAACAAGACATAAGGTATTAGGATAACACATTTTTTTGTTTTAATATCCCTTTACTAAAGTTTAAGAATTAATTTATTCATTGAATAAGAGATAAGTATATATATATTTATGCTTGACAATTAGAGTTTCAACCTTCAACTCATCTTTCACTCAAAAAGATAATAGAACTCAAAAATATTATACTTATCCTAATTGTATAAGGTTCCAAATGTTAACACATACAATTTAGATTAGTAAAATTATTTTGTAATAACCAGGGACTTCCTGTAGGCTAGTGGTAGGAAATAAAGGCCTGTCGTACTATGATTGTGGGTTCGATTCCTGCAGCTTTGTCCGACGCGACGGGTTATGCCCCACCCTGCAGGTTGTCCTTTTCTTAAAACTATAGTATTATAATATTAAAAAATAATCTTCATAAAATTTTAACCTTAAACAATACTATCCAAAGATCAACTCCAACCTTTATAGTTATCCAAAATACCTCTGTCCAGACATTCTCTAAAAGGTCTCTTAATTCCAAAATCAATTTATCAGATTCCCCAAACAAAGTAAAGTTTCTCTTATTGTCACATACTAAAAATATAATTACCTTCATCATATTAAAACCTTACTGAAATCAACAAGTACTGCATTACAATCCTTATATATATATATCACATTATTCTAATAACCAGAATATAATCCATGAGTCCAAAGGTAGCAATACATTAATTATTTTGCGTCAACTGTAGTAACAGCATAAGATTTCCCTTGATCCCTTGGCCTTTTCTGAGGTAAGTTTCCCTGACGCTTAGGGAATTCATTTGCATAATGCCCCATTTCCCTACAATTGTAGCATTCAACATTGATAGCCTCTTTCTTTCCCTTGCAATCACGCGCCTGGTGACCTTTTCCCCACATTTATAACAAACTCTCATTCCTTTTAGACAAGTACCAGGGTGATTCTTCCCACAATTATCACATAATGGAAAATCCTTCTTTCCCTTTTTCCCTTTATTTGTCTCTTGTTCCACCGTTATCTTCTTCTCTTGCTTTACTTTGTTGTCATAAGACTTAGAGAATTCCTTTTCTGTCTTGATAGCACACGAGACAATATCTTCATATAATGAGAAGGATTGTGATACTAAAGCTCGACGGAGAAATGGTTTTAACCCATCAAAGAAACGATCAATCTTACTCCTTGGGTTACTTATATAATCGGAAGCATGCCTCGCTAACCTTGTAAAGTTAGCCTCATACTTTGCAACATTCTCATCCTCCTTCTGCCTCAGACTCAGAAATTGTCTTTCCATATCTGCTCGATGGTCACGAGGAAAGTATTTTTCTAAGAAAATATCTTTGAACTCCCTCCATTCCATATTCGATACGTCATCATCTTCCTTTGTATATTGAATCAATGACCACCATTGATCGGCATCTCCAGTGAGGCGGTAAACTACCATGATAACCTTCTCCCTTTCGCTACTCCCCAAGGCGTGGAATATTTTCTCTAAGGAGTTTATCCGTTGCTCAGCTACTGACGGATTTGTACCCCCATTAAATGTTGGTGGTTGTTGCCTCATGAAGCGGTCTAACATTGATCCTCCACATTGCGGATCAGGGTGCTCCATACGAGTAAGGTTATTATTCATAACCTGAGTGAGTTGTCCCATTATGGTAATAAGTTGATCAGCACCAGTTGTATCTCCAGATCCACAATAATTATCTTGATCCGGAGGGAAATCCCTACACGGAGTGCGTGCATTGATACGGTTTCCATTCCTTCTACTAGGAACCATTTCTAAACAATGGCATAAACTATATTAGTTTATAAATCAAAATACATAATTCCATACTTGTAAGATACTTAAAATAAATTGAACTATTTATGGATATAATCCATAAAAATGTTTTCTTTGAGGAATTATATACTCATAACCCTTCATAGTGGTTTATAAAGAAAATGAGAATTATCCAAAGCATATCCCCCGGGAGTGTCGTAACCAAGAGTGCAGCAAGGCCAGTTGTCGTGCACCAGTTCCCGTTCGAGTCTAGCTCAAAGAGGTGTTTTCGGGTTTTACCCCTAGGTACATCTGTTCCAGAGCCGCCTCTACTTTCTCGTATCCAGACAGGGACGTATTTCTCGGAAAACTCACAAAATCTCTATAATACCAAAATTATAGGAAGTTCTTCTATACTAATCCTTAAAGTCTATCTTCAGGCTATGTGCTCTAATCAGAGTTTATCTAAATCTAGCTTCCAAGGTTAGTATTAAACTGCCTCTGATACCAACTGTAACGCCCCAACCCCAGCTACCCAGAGTCGGTGCATTACTTCGTAACATTGGCATGATCACAAAAGATCAAGTCTCGAAAGACCGATTAGTTTAGTAGCCTTGGAAACACTAGATACATTCGTAAACGTTACATTACATCATAAAGTGAAAAACTACAATAACAAAGTCTCCATAGTCCACACTCATATCCTCTTCTCACAATCCCTACAGGTCATTCATAAAATACTTCTTCACATCCTGGAAAATATTAAAAAATTGAAAGGGGTGAGCTCAGATGCTCAGTAAGGATAACAATATTGTGGAAGCTTTCATAAATAAACATAAAAATTTAAGGCAATGTATAACTAAAACAAAAGCCTTTCAAACTTGAACATCAACATAATATGGCAAAAGTAAAATGACATAATGCCATTCACTTCTTCACATGGATACTCTACTGGTCAAATAATCACATTAAATATCAATAACCACTTTCATAATGAGGGAATGTATAATGCCAGACATTCTGAAACATTTTGTCAAGGGCTCGGCCAAGACGTCTAAAATGATTAAGGCCTCGGCCAAAACCATAAATCAAATTTGGAAAGGGCCTCGGCCAATTCCACGTCTAGTTGTCTCATGAGACCTACCGATGCATCGAGGAGCTATAGCGGGCTCCACCCGTCACTTATTAAGTCCAATACATTCCTCATATGAATAGGTTTAAACATATCATAAACCATAACATAATCGTATCACATAAAACATGTATAAAGGAAACATAACATTTCCACATTTCAATCACAAGATATCAATACAACACATTGATATAATAAAAACGCTTTCAAAACCATTTTCAATACCAAAATAAAAGAAAGTTAAAACTTTGTATTTATTTTTCATTAAAAAAATGATGGCTTGTAGAGGAAGCCGAAACTCAAATAATGGTCACGGCGGCGGAGAAGTCGTTGTCTCCGCATAAGTACGGAAAGAAAAAAATTCCCTTTTGTCATTTAGAAAAACGCTTCCTATAAAAAAAGATTCCTTTTGAATAAACGTAAAATTCAAAGGGGTTTATACACCGTATAAAAGAAAGTTATGTATAAAACCAAATATGCCTCAATGAAAGGAGATTGAGACGAAGTCCTTAAAAAGATCATTTTTTTAAATAAAGTACATCTATAATGTGTATTCACTATAAGTACACATAAATAATGTAAAAATACAATATAGGACATAATAATATCATGACATAATTTTAAAGTAGGAGATTAACCCAAAGAATAGAAATTGGGTTAAGAAATTCCCTTACCTCGTGTCTGACTTGACTCAACCGTTCTTTAACCTCCTCAAAATCGGGTAACTCTTTTTGATTTGAGCAAAAGGCTTCCTTGGGAAGAGTTATGCCCAAAGTGAGGCTTCTAGGAGTAATAGGGGAAGTTGGGAGAGTATTTGGGCAGATTTTGGCCGAGCCAAATGGCTTGAAAGTGTAAATGAGGTGGGAGAGGTGGGGGCCTATTATAAGTGGAGAGGAGGGGCACTCTTGGAAAGTAAAGAAAATTCACTTTATTATAAAATGTGTTTCGGATTTTAGAGGTCCCACACTTATATAATTCGAGGATAAGATGATAAGGGTTCGAAATATACTCATCCAATAGGTTTTTGACAAGTGTACACTTTGGATTTTACATTATCTTTCCATTTTATTTAAATCGTTAAATAATGAGGTCATTGCTGAATCATCATGATGTCATAAATAATTTAATTTATTTAATGTCTAAAAATTATAAAAAAAATACTATGATGTAGGAAATCTTTTTATATTTCTAATTAATATTTATAGTCAAAATATGGACTTGTGTAACCCCACTTAAAAATTGTTTTAGTAAAACATTTCATGTTTGTGTCATTTTTTACTTTAACATTAAATAAAAGGTATTTATGTCATTTTCCAACTAAAGTGGCTCCATGGGGTCCCCAAGTTGACCCATGGATTTTCTTGGTCGGCCATGACTCATCCAATAGGAGTAGGACAAGTGTCAAGCTCATATCATATTATTAAAACTTTATTTTTACCTTAAACTACACTAATTTCCTCTAATCGCGATTAAGAACTTAAAAGTTACTATTCACCAAAAAATTATTTTAATCTCATTGAACCACATTTTACTTCTTAATGAAAACCATGTATGTCGGATTTTTGAAAATCAAATCACATAAGTGGTAATATTTTATTTAAACGAAAAATCAGTTATTTAACTACCACTTAGTGGTTTCACTATTCATCAAAAATTGAAGTTTTTCAGAACAATGCCAAAATTTCACCCTAAGCTATAATTGATATTCCAAATTCAAAAATGATGTCTATTTTATGAAATTCCAAACATATAATTTGCATTAATTACTTTTATAATTAATTCCCGCTGTCACAACAAATAGCGTGTTTTTAAGAAACAATTTATATCAAAAGATTGACAATTGTTTACGTCCAATTTCAAAGTGAAATTAATTCTAATGACCACAATTGGATAAAATGGTAAAAATATATTCTAATTATACTTTCAAACCACTCAATACTATAACTTATCACTATAAATTAATTTTATTAAGAAAGTTGTTTTAAGTATTTTTCACTATTCATAAAAATTTTGGAGTTCTCAGAAAATTACAAAAAATTCAACATAGGATAATTTCAATATTAGGAATACAAAAATGAAGTCCATTTTGAAATATAAAATTTCTATAAATTTAAAAAGTGGTTATTACTATTCATAACGGCTACTTTGATTAGTTGCAGTGTGTTAAAACTCGATGTTGCGTACAATGCAAGCTATTACATTATTGAATGAGAAGTGTATCATGGAAGCTCGGGGTGTTACATTATCAATATCATGGTACAAAATGCCTTGTCATCGAGTGATGTAATTCCTTTTAAAACATCGCTTAATCTAGTAGTCTGGTGTTGGGAAACTCTCTATAAAATGGTCTATGGTTTGATGAAATTTCATAAAAGAGTTGTTGATAACGTTTCTAAAAAATAAAAATGGGTATATTGAATATCATTTGGGACAATTTTGTAATGTTTTTTGTATTTTTTTCAAAAAATATTTTTTATGTTTTTGTTTTTCAGGTAAATGTGACTTGATGATTATTAGAAACATTTTGAGTTATGTCACATAAAAAATTAAGAACATGATTTGATAATCCTTATAGTTTCCAAAATCATTATTACTAAAAGGTTCTCAAGGTTTGAGATAATTTTCTATCATGAATTTTATGGATAGATACGATTTTAAAAAAGTCCAAGTAATAAAATAATGAATTTGAAAACTATAAAAAGCTCTAAGTTATGTAGTCATGGGGTTGATTCTATGTGAAGGATGATCTCTAAAGTTGTGAATAGACACCAGAAGATATGAAATAAACTTTGTAACTCCTTCAAAAGAATAAATCTCTTAAGTTCACTGGATTGACATGTATAAAGTTAAACAAGATGAAAAAAATATAAATTCAACCAAATATAGTGAAGATTTATATAATTCATTAAAAAAGTCTAGAAAATAAAAAAAGAATTGGAAAAATGAAGATCATACATAGGAAAGTAGGTGATTTTCCTAGACAGATAAATCCATTTCTATTGGAAAAAAATAAAAAGATCACTAAATAAATAAATTATAAGTCCTTCAAATGGAGAAAACTATGATCTTACATGATGGAATTTTATGTGTCTATCAGTTAGAGGGAACTAGTATAGATTAAAAAATTGAGAAATACAATTTAATTATATAGATAATCCCTCATGATTGTAATCTCCAAGAATGAGTTTATAATAAAATGGCCACCAAATGGAGGGGATCTAGAAAAGGTTTCACTATATGGGGTGTTACCAAAAGGATGAATTCTTATTAATATTATTAGATTAAGAAATCATGACATTACTATATCGAGCTGATCAGAAAAACAAGATCAGATAAATAATATTTTACATTTATTAGACAAGTTCTTATGAAGGAACTGGATAGCTAATCTATTATGATATATTGGACAGATCTAATTTCATTTTTATATACTCTAAACAATGTGACAGTGTTGATTTGTTCTTTCAACACTCATAAATCAAGATTATATTTGGTGAAGGTTTGAATAAATTAGTTGAAATAAATATTTGAGTACTATCATATAAATAATGTTGACAATGAATTTTTAATTTCTCTAAAGGTAGTCAAATGAAATATGAGTTCAGTGGGAAATTAAAATTTAGAGCATGTCCTTCCTCACTGATTTTCAGAGAATTAATTCTAATACAAAGTGGTGTAGGTTCATTGATATTAGAGATGTATTGCTGCTTCTGGGGAGTGAAATTGATGATTTTTTTATAGCATTAGTTACTGAATAAGAAATCATTTGATTGAATAAGAGAAGTTCCAAACATAGAATACCAGACAAAGGTGAATCAGAAAACGGTACATCCAAAAAAAATTTCATTTGAGAGAGGTTTACTAAAAAATGGTGCATAAAACATAGCATCATCAAACAAAGGTACCAAATAGACATGTAAATGACTTAGGAATATGAAACATAGGTTTAATGGACTGAGTGGTACCCGATAAAAATTGTCTGATATTATTTTTAGTGAGAAACTTTTAATGTTTTAATATTGCATTGGATCTAAAGTATAAGTAAATTTTTAATGTGGTGGTAACCAGTATAAATTTATATTAAGAGATATAAGTATATTGACAAGATATGTATCATTTTTATTCTCTCTATTATATAGTGGATATCTATGTATCAATGGAATTAAACATGGTAAGGACTAGGTACCCAAATTTGGACTAAAACTCATAAAAACTTATGTTCCTTTCATTATTTATTTGTCTTTAAATTTTAGTTATGTTGAGTTATAATGTTGAAAAGATTGAAAATTTAAAAAACTTCATGGGTTAATTTAAGAGAAAATAAATTCTAAGAGATCACCATTGACTCCCCCCCAAATCATTCTATACACTCCTAAGAACTTCAACATTGGTTAAATTTATATTCAATTGGATTAATAACATTTTCTCATGATAATTATCCGTGGTACATTAAAGTGATAGTGTAGTCTTATCCCACTCCTTAAGATTGAATTTTTATCAACATATAGTATGTTAACTTATCTATATTATTATTGTGTGAATTATATCTGATATTAACACTTCTTACTCTGTTAATTTGTTTAAAAATCCTTATCTCAGCCTCTAAAACTACAATGTTACTTTCATTGACTTAACGTGGTATTATAAAAACTCTTAAAATTAAATTGGATCCTAATGTATCCTCTTCCAAGTGATTCTTAAAATTCCTTATTTGATTTCTGATTGATCAAATCTCATCAATGATTCTTCATATATATAATGTAAAAAAACTACAAAAACAATATTTTAATATGTTGTTCTATGTTAATACATTAATAAAATAACAAAATAAAATTCAAACTACTGGATTCCATTTATAAAGGATTGTAACACCAATAATGTTGGGTTGATATTAAAACCTTAACCTCCAATTCATAACACATTGGCTTTTAAATAGTATAAGATTCAAACTCATTATCTATTTAGTTTAATGTAATCTAAACATTCAACGTAATATAAACAATTTTTTACATAGAATACTTGTGAAACAAAAAATCCATAGAATAAAATTAAATTATAAGTATTTTACTTATGAAAACAAATATATTCTTGGATCATGGATCCCTCAAATCCTCATATATATACTAACTAATTATTGAAATAAAAAACATTATCTACAAAAATCTCAACCATTGGAGTCGAGGCTTTCTCCACATCTATAATTAGATAATTTAGGTCACATTCATCCATGATTATCATACTATGAATGATAATATATGTTGTAATTATATCATCTAATATATATGTCCTATAAAAATATAAAGGTACTATTATAATTTCAAATAATGGATTTAAAACTCTAAACAAACGCTTCACATATTTTATATATTCCTCTTTCTTCATTGTAAATTACATGGGTCATGAGTAAATTTCAAAATGTTATACAACTTTATATATATATTATACTCTTAATAATATCCAATATCATATTATTTTACATCAATAACATAATTATTACAAGGAGTAATACATTTAGTGAGTTTAAAAATTAATTGACATCACTCAAACACAATAATTTCACTATTTATTTTCTATAGGAAAATATAAATTTCATATAAGAAGATCAAAATTATACATTACTTAAAGAATACTAATTGTAGATCTAGAACATCTTAAATATTGTATGGACCATTTTGTATGATAATTTTTTCACTTCTAATTCATATAACCTAAAAACCCAACATTTTATAAAAATATATTTTCTTGAAAATAATTATGTGACCATGAAATATCATTAGTATTAGGAGATTGAAGGTATCTGGTATTGTTTTAGCTAAATTGTTACTTTTGACAATCCAAATTAAAATACCTAAACTCAACAGTAGTAAAGTGCAAGTATTGGATCGATCCATAGGGAGAAGAAGTTACTATTTTTTTCTCTTTTTTAATTAATTAAGTGAAGTTTATGGAAATCTAGAGTTGATTTTTTATATTACAATGGTAGAGAAATCAAAATATCAATTTCTTGATAAATTACTCTAAAGACAAAGAAACCACAAAAATTTGATTCTGCTGATGAATGGGAAGAATGCATCAGGGTTGTGTATTTTTAAGACAAATAATTAATCAATTTGATTATAAGGTTATGTAATTCATGATAACTCACATATTTAGGTTTTTCATATAATAGAACCCCCTTGGTCTGGTGACTTTTGTTTGAATTGGTATAAACCAATTCCTTGGTCTGTAATTTGGTTTCTATTAATTTTCTTAATTGTAACCCCTTTTGAGATGATAGGTCCACCCAACAGACATGGTTGTTTTTAATTATTATTCCTCAGAAGATCCCTAGAAATATTGTTCTTAGTCTAATAAGGGGATTCTAGTGATATTTATATAGAGTTTTTGAGGGATTATGAGAGAAATATAAGTAACATGATTACAATATTGCAATTGATAAACAACAACCCATAAACATCCACAACCCCGACACCTAGTGTATTTATCTACACATGGGGTAGCTAGAGAATAACAAACTTGTGATACCTGAGTAAAACATCGTACAAAATGTTGATTGAAGATCCTTATTGAGTTAGCTGTAGCACCTCCTTTCTTATATTCTATCCTTCTCCTTCTGGGCAGCACTAGAATTGTCCCATTTTGGTGTCTGAGTGTCCTTGTCGAATTAGGAGGGAATTACCTCCAACTAATAATGTTTTTAAATACACGGTGTGTACTCAAGAGTATATGGAATGTAGTCAATTCAACTTGACTTGGGCCATTTTTTTCTACTGGTGGGTGAGCTCACATGCCACCCTTAACTTTAAACATGGCCCAGCCTGGTAAGTGGGGGTACACGACATGTAGATCTTCCCCAATTGGTTTGTAATTTCAATCTTCATCCACTAACGTCTTCTGGAAGGAATAACATGACGTGTAAATGGTAATAACATGGAGTGTAATCTCTGTCGGGAAACATGGGCGTGTATTTGGTCCTGTCGATCTGTGTCCATGGAAAAAGAACACGGTGTTTGTATGAAGTACACAACGTGTAAATTTTAATTTTTGTTCTGACCCTTCCCATTTTGTGTCTTAGGCTGGAAAAGACCTGAAAATCATCATGATCACTTAATTATATCATTTTATCTTGAAATAAACACATATATCTAGTGAAAACATGATTTTATATTCAATAGCATGTATGAAAAGGTATACACAATTCAGGTACATCCAACTTCCCCACACTTAGTCATTTTCTTTCCCTCAAGAAAAATATAAACATCCAATCAATAGAGTGTATACACTAAAAATGAAATCATTCAACTAATTATAATTGTAAATACTATTTCTATAGAAGGGGATTTTAAAATGTACAAAACACATTTCGATTCCAATGATATTCTAATCATGCCTCATATACAATTCAATTAAAAATTTTCATCCTCTTTCATCCACATTATTTAACTTTTCATAAATAAAAATTCCACTTGATGATTTACCTCACCAAAAAGGATCACACTCTTCACTCAAGATTATTTAATCAGAGTTATGCTCAATCATAAGTACATGAAATTTATCCATAATCTTTCAAGTGTTCTCATTCTCCACCTCAGAAGTCAAATCACAAAAATCATGAGGTCTTTAAAAATAGTTCAAATTTTTCTACAACAAAAGTTTGGTAGGTAATGATGAAAAATAATCACATAGGCTTGAAAAGGAGGCTGAATTATTAATCAATTATGCATGATATTAAAAATAAATCTTAATGAAAATGCACCCCCAATCATGATCTCTCAAAGGGTATCATTACCATGATATTCCCTTACCAACATGGGTTCATAACCCATCAATAATATGTAATGAATGAATCGAGTCCCACTTTCTTTCATTTTTAAATATATTTTTTTAACAATAGGTACCACTAAAAATACAATAAACAGTGGTTTTGGAACCCTTCTACCTGAGTGATAAAGTGGTAATCTCCCCCACACTTAAATGCATAGTCGCCCACCAAAATATACTATTAATGGACACATATTCATCTCTAATTCTCAAATTAATAATCATGCAATGTTATAAAATAATTTGGGTGGGAAGGAAAAATAGGCTTTTAATGTAGCTTCCTATCAAGGGAGTTCATGGTTTCTAAAGGATTACAAATATTACATTTAGGGTAGGTCTCAAGGTCAAAGGGGCTGAAAATCAATCAATTACCTTAATAATTTAAATGTGATTCAAGAATATTCATTTTTTGAAGAGAAAAACTAGCAAGTTCTAGTAGTTATGAATATCCCATGAATATATCAAGAAAGATGGTATAAGAAAGAATATATCAAAAAGGATTATAATACCTCTCAAGAATGAGTAAAACTAAAAGGTCAATCATGTCATGACATGAGTACAAATGATCAGTCTAATAAATATAAAGGTCAAATACTTTAAATATAGAATCAAAGTATATCATCAATCATTTAAAAATACTTTGAAATTTGAAATAATAATGTAACTTTTAAAATTACCTTTTATGTCATTATTATTTATAATTATAATTAATCAAAAAATTTCCACAGTTTAAAATATTTCAACTATTAATAAGATCTCCTATATCAATTCAAGTAAAAGACTAGTGAATCAGAGACCCTCCCCCAAATTTAACACAGAACATGGTCCCCTAAGTGCAATACCAGTGAATAGCAGAGAATGTGGGGAAATAGTGAGGGGAAGTAGTGAAAGAAGTAATGAGAAAGTAAAAAAGGAAAAAGAAACACAAAAAATTTACTCCCCTTGTGGTGAATTGAAAAATATGGAAGTAGTCAAAAAATAGATTTCCATGTCACTTTAGAGTACATGTGATTGTCGAGGGAATGGAAAAAAGAATTCATCAGATACATAAATCATCACATCCCAAGAATATCACAAATAAGATATATATTATGGAAATAAATGTACCAATAACCAGTCACAGGGTCTCCTCAGAAGAGGCGTCATCTGTAATAGTGGAATCAGCCAAAGGAGAAGCAGCCGCAATGGAAAATGGAGGCACTAGATCAGCACCCTGAGTGGTAGGCATAGTAGGTACCTTGGGTGGGATAGTAGGAGATGTAGCAGCTAGGCCAGCAGTAGAGAGTAGAACTGAATCTGTGGATAGAGTTGTCAGTGTGTTTGGTGCTACGGAAGGATGAGGAGGGAATTGAGGGACTGGTGCAGGTGACGTCGCTAGTAGTGAAAGGCCCAATTGCTGGTGGATAAGTAGAAAACAAACTTCATATGTGTCTACGTTGGAGCGATGGCAGCATGGTGGACCTAAAGAAGGTATGGACATCGATCCATCTCAGCTAGGCAGAGGGTGGTAGGGATATCACCTGAGGGTGCAGGGGGGTTGAGAGGTGAAAGGCATAGAATAAGAGTGGATAATGGAAGAAAAAGGATGGTTGGAAGAAGGGTTTGGGTTGGTGAAGGAACATTTGTGGGTGGATGAGGTAGGTTGGGATCAGTAATATTAGAGGGAGAAACCGGGTCATCCTTCGCCCCCGTCGGAGTTGATGAATCCTGCACAAGCACATAGCCATCACCCCGACTCTCAACCATCTGCATGCGGATGAGCATGAGTAAGTTGAGATGCTTAGGTGATCCTAATGTTTCATTTGGGATATAGGGATCAAAAAATCACAGATGGTGTGCCAATCGAGTGGCATAAAAACCTTCATTCAGATTGCTCTGATGATCATGGGTCATAGAGTCGAAGTAAGAAGCAGCGAGACAAGGGAGTTCAGGGTAATCATGTCAGATAATACAAGTGAGAATTTATATTCTGTGTCTAGAAAAGACTCTCATATTCTCATGAAAAGGAAAAATAATGGAACTAAAGAAAAAGTGAAGGAAACATAGGGGAGAAAAAATGATGAATGTGCACTTCTGTGATGTGGGGGTGAACCTCTGGTCAGGCCCAGAAATCTCCCACCACATTGCAATGAAGTCCGAGCGCTCAGGGAGGGTATTGCTGGAGAAAGGAGATGGGGTGGTAGGATGAGGGTATAAAGAGCACCATCATCCAAAATCTGCCCTAGTAAGGGAAGAAGGGCAGCCGCCTAGCTAAAAGTGAACAGGGTTAGCGGTATCATTGGGCATCTATCGGTAGGCTAACCCATCAAACTTGAAGGTCATAAGGAACTCCAAAAATAAATCTATTTTAGTATTAGTTCTGTCCTAGAGTGTCTCGAGGAGATGTGTAAATCCAAGGATATCTTGAATATCCACCCAGATTCCAAGGTACTAGAGAACATTGACTTCTAGAAAGTGGACGATCAACTTGATAGTGTAGCCTAAGAATCGTCGCAATATGTATACCATAGGATGACCCTCAGGAAAGATCATGCCTGGATGCTGTTGAGGGCAGGGAACTGGTGGGACTGGAGGGGGTGGATCCAGTGGTACTAGGGTATAAGGGCTAGCTATTCTAGTAGGAGGGGGAGCATTGGATACCGGACTAGTATCAGGTCGGTTCATTGAAGTTGTTCCCAACACTGAAGGGAGGGAGTACGAAGAGGGAATGGAAGAACTGGAGCTCTTGACCATTTGGGAAGGTGTGGGAGCAGCCATATTGGAAGAAACAGGGGCAGGGAGGGATCCACAGAATCAATCAGATCGACGGATTTTATGGAGGGATGCATCATCATAAGAGGAGGCAGAGCGGCCAACACCGGGGGCTAGAAAACTGGGAAGTCTAATGTTGGCTTCTCAGAATATATAAGATAAATTTGATGGTGAGGGGGATTCTTTCCCTCAACAACAGAAGTGGGTCACTTCCCAGTCATTGGATTGTCACCTGTCATATGTGAAAGAAAAGAAAAGAAATGAAAATAATAAAGAAATAAAATATGAGAAAAAAAATACAGTTGAACACAACATTTAGATCTAGGGTACATAGTGGGTATAATGATTAGTGTAAGAGTCGGTGTACTATGTATAGACACATCGAGAGGGAATGTGTCCAGGTAAAAACCGGTACATGGCGTGTAATATGGTATACATGTCATGGGTTCTAACATGGATTAGTGTCCGTGTATGTGGCCATACATGGCTTGACTTTGGCATGGTAAAGGAAATACTACACGTAGTGTGGAATGGGGACACACTGTGTGTCTAAACATGGGTTTTCAAGGAATGTATGCTGGCCACACATATTCCTCCAACATGAATAGAGGACATGGAATGTACTGAACATACATGTCATGTGGCACATCTTGGGAAGGGATCGTGTTCCACAGGACACAGCCAGGTCCATAATGAAAGGGTAAAGCATAAGACATGGCATGTATGAATCATGCTTTCCATGTGTATTTGAAAATAAGAAAAGGTTCATGTTTGTCCGTGTACAAGATGTACACAGCTTGTGTTCTTCACGCACCCCGTGTACTACACGGGAGACCTGAATGGTCACCTAATTCAAAATCACCCTAAGCACCTATGAAATATTGAAATAAAGGGTGAAGAATGGAATACCTGGAGTGTGGATCAAAATAAAAAAGAAATAAGGAAAAAAATCACACAGAATAGTTAGATCAGTTAGAGGAAGGTGGGGTGGATTCTGGAGGAAAAAAATGGGGAGGGGGGAGGTCATGCGACACAGACTAAGGCCAAGAAGAGTCCCGGCCATTGTACCCGAACAACACGGTCTGTATTAAAGAGTACCTATCATGTATGAGTTGTTTTTTTAGAAATATATATATATATATAATTATATAAAAATTTACAAAAAAATTAAAAAATAAATATTTACCAACAAAATTAAACTTATACACGTTGTGTATTAGAGAAATAAAAGTCGTGTGTTCTAAAATCTGAAAACGATATCAACAACCTCTGGTTCGGTTCTTGGGGCATGATTTGAACCAGCGGTTATCCTTTCCAGATGCAAGACCTCAACCACTAGATAAAAGGTTATAGGGCTTCCCATTTTTAGTTAATTTTAATATTTAAAATAGAGGTACAGTTATACGCAGGACGAAGAAAACGCTTGGCGTATGCTTTTAATTTGAATAAAAGGGATGAAACAGGGATATTATACAAGTTCAAACATGGGTCTTTTGAATCTAGAGTCGAGACTCTACCAATCTGTCAACTTCACCTGTATGTATTTTCTTATTTAAAAAACTATTTAAATTATCATCGAAAACACGGCGCAAATGACATATATTTATATGCATGCTGAGTGGTTTTATTAATATAAAAAATGATGGAAATAGTTTGGTTTTCAGGATTCAAGCTTGGGTATTTTGGAACAGGTTTATGACCCTAGCTAACTGATCCATCCCCATAGTGGTTTTTCTTTTATATAGAAAAAAAATATTTTTAAATGTACCTCACACGCCATTTAATTAAACACAGGTTAAAAAGGATGAGCCGTATACCGAACGTAGGGATGGAGTTATTCGAACTGGTGAAAGATCTGAAACATTCTAGTTTTTTTTTTAAAAAGGCAATGTCTTGGTCAAAGACCAAGACACAAATTATTATAAATAATGGAAATGAAGATTACAAAATTCTAAAGAAGGAAATTTTATTACAATCCTTTTCATAAAACGGATGGATATCAACCAAAAATGTATCACTCCACGTAATGGCCTGGTTGATTCATTTCTTAGCAATCCCATCAGCCACTTTGTTAGCTTCTCTATAGTTATGGATGTCAATGTACCTAATCTCCTGGAGTAAGCTTAGGAAATTATTCCATCGAGCGGTAAGAGACCAATAAAGGTGAACCACACTATTCCTAATGGCTTGGATAATGCTGGTGGGGTCACTTTCAATCCAAATGTTATCCCAACCTTCTGACTTGACAAAGTTGACTGCATGAATTGCTGTCAACATTTCTGCTTCCAGGGCGGAGACAGAACCACAGCCAGCAAAAAAGAAGCCAAGAAACTGACCAAGATAATCTCTAAAGATGGCTCCATAGCCATCAGGACCAGGGTTTCCTTTCGAGGCACCATCTATGTTAATCTTTATCCAGTCAGGGATCGGATCCTACCAGAACACTTCAAATAGGCGCTTCGGTTGATTGTATATTCCTTTAATACCGAGCTGGCAAAGAATGTCAAAGTCACCAACCGAGTTAGCACATGTGGCTTTTTGAAGAGTAGATGTGTCCCTGATAGCAATCAGAATTCTATATCGACCTGCATTAAGATTAAGTGAGACACCATTGTGGATAATATCATTCCTATCATATCACATAATGTGGAAGAGCTCTGAAATGGTAGAAAGGAAGAGGTTTTTAATCTATGGAAAGAGATCCATCTCCACACAGTTTTTGAGTAAAGGGCAAATAGAATCAGCATTTAGCCTTCTGCAATAAAACATGTCAGTAACAAAATTCCAAAGAGCAGATGTCGTGGTGCAAGACAATAATAAATGATTGATGTATTCTCTATGCTGATGACATAGGGGACATCTAGAGCTGAGTTGAACACCAAAAGATTGAAGGCAAGCCTCCGTGGGGAGTCGCTTGTGCGCAATTTTCTAGACCAGATTAAGCCTAGAAGGCTTAATCTCGAGTTTATAAAAAGGTTTCAACCAACAGAAGTTGTGTTCTGGGGAGGAGAAACAATTCTTGTAATAGGATTTGGAGTCCAGGATCCCATTGTGAGCTGGATCCCAGATAAGACTATCCTCATCATTTGAGAAGGTGTATCCCTCAACTACATGCTTGATATGATAAGGGAGCTCTAAGAGGTGGGAATGAATAACTTCCTTTATGGTGGAGTTGATAGAATCGGGAGCAGCGTTTGAAGAATTCATCGAATTGAGAGATACGCCAACCCAGTTGTGAAGCCAGAATTTCAAAGTTGAGTTAGAAGTAACCATCCATCTAGAATTGTGCATAATATTGATAAATGAATTTCTAATGGACGGCCAGAGGTAAGATCTAACATAACTCATTTTACGGGATTTGTGCTTATCCAGAAGGTGATTTTGGAGGAAGGAAATGGAGTCTTATTTACTGTTAATTAAGTTCCAAGTGAGTCTGGATTGGAGGGATACGTTAAAGAATGTCAGATTTTTTATTCCAATCCCTCCCCTCTCGATAGGTTTACATCAGGTGGACCAGGGGACAGTGACAAGCTTCCTATCCAGAATGCTCCCCGTCCAGAAAAAGTTCTTAATATAGGTATTAATTTTCTTAAGGAGACTAATAGGCCATCTATAAATCATCAGCGAATAAACCATTTTAGAGACAATATAATCCTTAAATAGGAAAATTATTCCAACGATAGACATGGATTTTCCTTTCCAAGTCGAAAGCTAGTTAATAATTTGATCAAAAAGCTCGTTAAAATAAGAGGATCGAGGACGACCCCAAAAGACAGGGACACCCATATAAGTAAAAGGAAAAGAACCTTTTTTAATCCCAAGACTCTCAATGATATGACTTTTTCTAGAGATAGGGAATGATTTACCAAAGAAAATAAAAGATTTTCTCCAATTGATGAATTGACCCAAGATCTCCTCATAATGAGATAGGGTAGCTTGGAGATTAGTGATGTTGTGTTTGTCACCATTAAGGAAGAGGATAATGTCATCCGCATAAAGGAGATGGGTCGGGACATTGAGGTTTATGGTGGCCTGTATTAGCTTAAGCTTGTTTGAATGCACCAAAGAGGTGAGGAGACGACTAAGGTAATCCTCCGCAATGGAAAAAATAATGGCAGGGAGAGGATCACCTTGTCGAAACCCTTTTGAACATTTAAATAAACCCTTAGGAGAGTCGATAATGAGGATAGAGATAAAATCTGAGTTGAATAAAGAATTGAGCCTTCTAATAAATATTTCATTGAATAAAAAATCTCAAAGGACCTTGAAAATGAAACCCCAGTCATTAGTGTCAAAGGCTTTCCAAATGTCATATTTAATAAAAATGTTACCTCCTCTGGAGTTTTTATTGAGGGAATTGGTGGATTTTGAAGCAAGGAAGTTGCAGTCCTGAATGGACCAACCCTTGATGAAGCCAAATTGATTCCAAGAAACAATTTTATTACAGAAGGCGGAGTGTCTATTGGCTAAGAGATTTGTGATAATTTTGTAAATAGAGTTGATGAGAGAAATAGGTTGAAACATGTGAATTTCTGAGGCATTGTGCACCTTAGGTATTAAGGTAAGGAATTGAGAATTAATAACATGGGGAATGAGACCATTAGAGAACAATCTACTTATAAGTTTACAAACATCTATATGAATAACATCCCAATAAAGCTGAAAGAAACCGTTGTTGAAACTGTCAGGTCTTAGCGCACTGTCAGGGTTGAGGCTAAAAACAGTGTCTTTGATCTCATGATCAAGAGGGATACCTAGGAGAAAATCATTTTCTTCCTCCCATACTAGAGAAGGGATGATCAAAGGAAGGAGGTCCTTGTTAATACAATCCCCATTAAATATATTCTCAAAGTATGAAACCACATGATTTGTAATGGAGGCCTCAGAGTCAAGAAGGGTGTCATTGTCTTTTAGGAAGGAGAGTGGCCGACAGACCTTTCTGAACCTTTAGAGAGAGTTGCAAAATTTAGTGTTGTGATCACCATCAGAGAGCCATTTAGTTTTTGAAGACTTGTTTACGAATGTTATCCCTGAGAGTAAGAAAGGAATTGAGTTTTATTGAAATATTAACCTCCTGCTGAGGGTCAGTTGAGAAATCTGAATGGGTGGTAGAAATTTGTAATTGGTTGAGATCAGTCTCAAGAGTGGATATGTCCTTATCAACTTGCTTCAATTTATCCTTACACCAGCCCTTGAGACAGATTTTAAGGTGCTTTAGCTTCCTGATACAAGCAAAGGCATCTGAGTGATGGTTCATTGAGTTCCAGCAATCTTGAATAATCCTAGATCACTCTAAATCACTAGACCAGGCGTTGTTGAATTTGAAGGGAATACTCGACTTGACATGTTTAGAGTGTAGTCTAATCAAAATAGGATGATGTTCTGAGTAGAGTCTATTTAAGGTGATTCTAGAGAAAGTGTCCTAGGCATCAAGAGCAGTAAGATTCACAAGGTCCCTATCAAGATTAATGGAAACCATCCTATTATAATGTCTCCTATACCAAGTATACTTGGAACCATTGAGATTAACCTCAACCAGATTACAGTCCTCAATAGTGGATCTAAACTCCCTAGAAGAGATTTGAGAATTAGAGGGTCCAATTTTTTCATAGGGAGAAAGAATGGCATTAAAATCTCCAAGCACTAACCAGGGAGAAGAAAAGGTACCAGCTAAGTGAAAGAGGTCAGCCCAAAGAGGTTTGCAATCATGGTAGCGGTTCTTAGCATAAACAAAAGTTCATTACATATGGAGATTATCCAAAACATAATCACAAGTAAACATTTGATCAGTATGATTGTGGATTTTAACATCTTTCAGAGAAGAATGGTAGAATATCCAAATGGATTTCACCATATTATTGTTAGTTCAAGCACCTAAAAACATATCACCAGAGGCAGCTAGGAGCATAAATTTTAGAGAGAAATTAAATTTAGGTTCAGCAAGAGCAAAAAGCTTAGGTTTTTGAGTCAAAATGGATCTTTTGAGAATAGAAAGTGTGTCAGAGTTAGAAATACCTTGACAATTCCAAAAGATGACATCCATTAACACCTGTGATTGGAGCCATTGCTCCTTTTTTTCTTCTTGGATCCACTCGAGCCTTTTTTCCTCTTCGATCTCCTAGGGGATGGAGTAGTCTTCAAAACCTGTTTTCTCATTGTGTAATCAAGCACATGGTTAGTAGAATTTGAAATATCGCATTCATTTTATTTTGAGGGGAACATAGAAACATTGACATTCAGCATGATAGTGTTCCTTTTTTCAAGAGAATCACTTGACTGAGGAATAATAGGCAAGACAGTGGAGGCCTGCATGTCTACTGCCTCTGTCAAGTTAAAAGAGGCATCCTTATCGGTATGATCAGCCAAATTAGTGCACAAGGATGTGTAATGAGATTCTGAATTCTTAGAAGAAATAAGAATACCAGAATCTGGTGCTTCTAGGGAGATAGAACCATTAGAAGTAGCCTCGAGTTTGGGAGTGGAGGTACCATTAGCAGGAGGAATAGACTTTGACTTTGTAACCATTGTGCCATCCTCAATAGAAGTTTCTGGCAGTGTGTTCATGGAGGTACCAGCATCATAAACCACTGCCCTGGACATTGCAGCCTCCGGCACAACACAAGAGGAGTTGTCCAGTGGAGTATCCTAAGGGGTTTTGTCGAGCACTGTCACTATAGGTATCTCATGCCCCTGCGCTGGCGAAGCAGTGTTGACCTTCAAGGGGGTGCAAGGGTTCATTCAGCACCATTTTATGTGAATCTTCGAGGAGAGCAAGCTCAGCTTCAGCATCTTCCTCTACATCGACTGGATCTGCCCAGGTAACCCCCAATCTCTCACCCAAGTGATTACCTTTCTTGACACAGACATCTGCACGCTTTTTGGGAGCATCAGGAGGAGCCAGAGCCAAAGTCTTTTTTTTTCTTCTTGTGATTGACTTGCGTCCACCCATCATCGATGGGCTGGGCCGCCTGATTTTTAACTACCTAGATTTGAACCACCTGGAATTTTCGAATGGAATTCCCAATGGTCTTACAGAACTCACAATAAAGTGGCATACGCTCGGTCTCAACTCTAATCTCAGTTTTGAAGTCATTCGCTGTAAAGGAAATTACTTCCAGGACTTTTTCTGAGATATCAACCTCAACCATAACCCTTGAATAGAGACCAATATTAGCGTTCAAGGTGTGTTGATCAATTTTAAGTGTATTACCTATGCACGATGCGATATCATTGAGGATTTTGGGATGCCAAAAGTACCAGCTAATCCCGTGAAGCCTCACCCAGATCTGAACCATCGTATTTATTGCAGTGTAGGGATTGAAGTTGTAGTCCCAATCTGAGATGAAAATAACCCCAGGTTTCAGTTGTAGTTTTTCAGTCCTCCAAACTTGATCCAGTGCTTCCTGTGATTTTAACAGCGAATGGAAGTATCCCTTACTGATGGTAACTAGATTCCATTCAGTGAAGCCCCAAATGTGAGCGATTCTAGCTTTGAGCTCCGGATTGGACCATGGTTTTTCACCTTTGTGGTAGGAGATGTGACCCATTATTGAGAACTTTCACTTTAGCGAGCACTGTTGAAGCGCTTCGGGGTCGGATTCCACCACATATTTTCCATCATCAATCTTTTTACATAGGGGAGTACCTGCAGCCGAGGCATTAGATGAATCCACTCCTCGAATGGGTTCGATGAAGGAGATACCCTGTGGCCGAATCGCTGGAGGGATCTCTTTCTTTTGGACACTGATAGTGCAAGAGAGCATAGCGGCCAACCAGTCCAGATCAAAACCAGACATCACAAACAAGTTGTAAGAGATCTGGGAAGAACATCGGAATCCCGAATCGACGAAACCCTAGGGTTGACCGGGAGAGCGGCGGACTCGGGAGCGAGACACCAAATGGTCATTTTTTTCTTATTTGATACATTCTAGTGACCTTTACATCGGCACAAAAATCGTCCCTATTTATTAAATTAATTAACATATACTTATACTACTATTTCTATTAAAATATACATTAAAAAGGAAAGTACACACCGTGTGAAAAAGTGATACATGTCGTGTAGTCTCTGGGTTTCCTCTTAGAAAGTGCCTTTATTTTTTGTCATTGGATCGACCTTGACTGAGCATCATGCTACCCAAGTTTTATGGAGGAATAGGTTTGAGTTCATGTTTTGGAGCTTTTAGAAATGAGGGCACAATTAGTTTTATTGTGGCCCGCTCAAGAAAATATAGATCAATTGCATGTTTCCAATAATGACTGCCCATGCCTATGATTAATGGAAACTCTTCTAGTTCATAAGCAGGATGGATTTAATTGATGAATGGTTCATTAGTGATAGAACATCATTCCATGTCAAATTCCCTGTGGCCCAAGTGATTTTTCATAGTAATCAATGCTGAACAGTCATCGTGTTTCATCAGTGATACTTGCTTAACTACTTTGAGGATGTTATAAGATACCTCTTCATCTCCCACTCTAATGATCAATTTTCCTTGCTACACATAAATCAATGCTTTCCCAATATCCAGTAAGGGTATTACCAGAATGGGAGGTTCCTCTTGATCTTCCTCCATGTCAAGGATGTTAAAATCATCAGGCAGAATCAACCTTCCCACTTTTACGATCACATCCTCAAGTAGCCCTTTAAGAAATTTAATGTATCAATATGCGAGTTGTAGTTCCACTCGCGTAAGTTGTAAATCATTAAACCCGTCTTCTTAAAGACTTCATAGGTCATAATATTGAAACTATCCCCCAAATCACAAAGTGCTTTACCAAACTCACAAGACCCAATTGTGCAAGGAATTGTAAAAATACCTAGATCTTGGATCTTTGGAGGAAGAGAGTGTTAAAAAACTACCAAACATTCCTTAGTGAGAAGAATTATTCCCAAATACTTCATCTTCATCTTATTTGAGAGGATATATTTCATGAAATTAACATTGGAATTTGATTAAATGTCTCAAAAAAATGTTGATATAAAGTTTCCAGAACACCTCCTTGAATTTCCCAAAATGAAGATTCAGCTTCCTTTGCTTCATTCGTACAGGAAATGGTAAGGGGGTTCAAAGGGTTTTACCACTTATTTTCCTTTACTATATATGGCCTCATTTTCATTTGATAGTTGTAACACCCCGAGCTTCCACGATACGCTTCTCATTCAGTAATACAATAGCTTGCATTGTACGCAACTTCGAGTTCAAAAACACCGCGACTAATCAAAGTAGCCGTTATGAATAGTAATACCTTCTTTTTGAAATATTATAAATTTTATATGTCAAAATGGACTTCATTTTTGTATTCGTAATATCGAAATTAGCCTATGTTGAATTTTTGGTATTTTTCTGAGAACTTCTAAAATTTTATAAATAGTGAAAAATACTTAAAACAACTTTTTTAATCAAAATAATTTATAGTGATAAATTATAATATTTGATGGTTTTAAAGTATAATTAGAATATATTTTTACCATTTTATCCAATGGTGGTCATTAGAATTAATTTAACATTGAAATTGGACATAAACAATTGCCAATCTTTTGATATAAATTGTTTCTTAAAAACACGCTATTTGTTGTGACAGCGGGAATTAATTATAAAATTAATTAATGCAACTAATATGTTTGGAATTTTGTAAAATAGACATCATTTTTCAATTCGGAATATCAATTATAGCTTAGGGTGAAATTTTGGCCTTATTCTGAAAAACTTCAATTTTTGATGAATAGTGAAACCACTAAGTGGTTGTTAAATAACTGATTTTTCGTTTAAATGAAATATTACCACTTCTGTGATTTGATTTTCAAAAATCCGACATACATGGTTGTCATTAAGAAGTAGAATGTGGTTCAATGGGATAAAAATAATTTTTTGGTGAATAGTAACTTATTAAGTTTTAATCGCGATTAGTGGTAATTAGTGTGGTTTAAGGTATAAATAATACTTTAATAATATTAAATGACCTAGACACATGTCCCAACCTCATTGGCTGTGTCATGGCCGACCAAGACAAGCCATGGCCTAACTTGGGGACCCCATGGATCCACTTTTGTTGGGAAATAACATAAATTACCTTTTATTTAATGTTAAAGTGAAAATGACACTAACATAAATTGTTTTACTAAAACAATTTTTAAGTAGGGTTACACAATTCCAAATTTTGACTATAAATATTCATTAGAAAGCTAAAAAGATTTCCTACATCATAGTATTTTTTTATAATTTTTAGACATTAAATAAATTAAATTATTTATGACATCATTATGATGTGGCGATGACCTCATTATTTAACGATTTAAATAAAATGAGAAGATAATGCAAAATCCAAGGCTTACACTTGTCCAAAGCCTATTGGATGAAGAGATTTCGAAACCTTATCACCTTAGCCTCGAATTATATAAATGTGGGACCTTTAGAATCCGAAAAGCATTTTGAAATAATGTAACATTTCAATCTTTCCAAAAGTGCCCCTCCTCTCCACTTATAAAAGGCCCCCACCTCTCCCACCTCATTTACACTTCCAAGCCATTTGGCTCGGCCAACCTCTGCCCAAATACTCTCCCAACATTCCTCCCTTACTCCTAGAAGCCTCACTTTGGGCAGAACTCTTCCCAAGGAAGCCTTTGGCTCAAATCAAAAAGAGTTACCCGATTTTGAGGTAATGTCTTTTATAATGTTGTTTTGGTTTATTTTTCTTCTCCAACCCCCTAAACTCTTTTTATTCATTTCTTTTGTAACAACAACAGTATCCTCAATATACTAGGATGTTGTTATAAGAAGTATTTGAGCTACACTTACACACACCTACATCTAATGGTTAAAGAACATATGGTTTCTGTGGATGGCGAATTTCTGCCTCACGAAACGATGATTGTTCAACACTCATATAACACCTTCAAAGGTGGCCATTAAGATGTCACTATTTTTATATATGATATATAATATGTTTTTGTTTTACTTATGCTTCTGTATTTCTCATTTATGGCATACTTTATGATTTCCATTATGGGTAAAACGCGATAATTTCATTTTAGGAAGTGCGGACTACCGCCCCCTCAAAGTGATTTGAATCGTTAATGCCATATGTGGGATGTATAAAGGATGGAGTAAATGGTATTATACACTATATTATACTGGAATTATATTATACATTTATATCATTATGATTTCATTCCATTAAATATGAAATTGAAATGAAAGTAGCGTTCATGCGTACGTACGGCATACCGTCTCCATGAACGGTGCATTTCATTTCTTACCTCTAAATGTTACGTAATATTATAAATGAATGTATATACTGTATATATATGATATATATGATATCTACATCATTAATATAATTCTGGATATAATGGATATTTCACCACATGAACAACTTATAATTATAAGAAGTTTATTGATGACTCATGTACCAAAGATCGACAAAACGACCGTTATTAACTTAAATAATTACATAATGTTCATAACATTGTAATAAGTGATATAAAAAGGATAATGAAATTGAAAATGGTTCTTAATAAGGTAGATATTAACTCTAGTTTATTATTCAGGAGGTTAAAGAACGGTTGAGTCAAGTCGGACACAAGGTAAGGGAACTTCTTAACCCAATTTCCATTCTTTGGGTTAATCTCCTACTTTCAAAATTATGTCATGATATTGTTATGTCATATCCTGTATTTGTACATTATTTATGTGTACTTGTAGTGAATACACATAATAGATCTATTTTATTTTAAAAATGCACTTTGTAAGGGAATTTCTTAACCCAACTTCCATTCTTTGGGTTAATCTCCTACTTTCAAATTATGTCATGATGTTATTATGTCCTATTTTGTATTTTTACTTTCTTTATGTGTACCTATAGTGATTACACATAATAGATCTATTTTATTTTAAAAATGATCTTTTTAAGGACTTCGTCTCAATCTCTTTTCATTGAGGCATATTTGGTTTTATACACAACCTTCTTTTATACGATGTATAAACCCCTTTGACTTTTACGTTTATTCAAAAGGAATCTTTTTTATACGAAGCGTTTTGCTAAACGACAAAAGGGAATGTTTTTCTTTCCGTACTTATGCGGCGACAACGACTTCTCCGCCGCCGTGACCATTATTTGAGTTTCGGCTTCCTCTACAAGCCATCATTTTCTTTTTTAATGAAAAATAAATACAAAGTTTTAACATTCTTTTATTTTGGTATTGAAAATGGTTTTGAAAGCGTTTTTATTATATCAATGTGTTGTATTGATATCTTGTGATTGAAATGTGGAAATTTTATGTTTCCTTTATGCATGTTTTATGTGATACGATTATGTTATGGTTTATGATATGTTTAAACCTATTCATATGAGGAATGTATTGGACTTAATATGTGACGGGTGGAGCCCGCTATAGCTCCTCGATGCATCGGTAGGTCTCATGAGACAACTAGACGTGGAATTGGCCGAGGCCCTTTCCCAATTTGATTTATGGTTTTGGCCGAGGCCTTAATCATTTTAGATGTCTTGGCCGAGGCCTTGACAAAATGTTTCAGAATGTCCGGCATTATACATTCCCTCATTATGAAAGTGGTTATTGATATTACATGTGATTATTCGACCAGTAGAATATCCATGTGAAGAAGTAAATGGCATTATCTCATTTTACTTTTGCCATATTATGTTGAAGTTCATGTTTAAGAGGCTTTTGTTTTAGTTATACATTGCCTTAAATGTTAATGTTTATTTATGAAAGCTTCCGCATTATTGTTATCCTTACTGAGCATTTGAGCTCACCCCTTTCAATGTTTAAAAATTTTCCAGGTTGTGAAGAAGTATTTTATGACTGACTTGCAAGAATAATCAGTGAAGATATGAGTGTGGACTATGAAGACCATGTTTTTTTGTAGTTTGTTTAATTTTGATGTAATGAAAGACTTATGAATGTATCTAGTGTTTCCAAGGCTACTAAACTAATCGGTCTTTCGAGACTTGATCTTTTGTGATCATGCCAATGTTACGAAGTAATGCACCGGCTCTGGGTAGCTGGGGTCGGGGCGTTACAGTTGGTATCAGAGGCAGTTTAGTACTAACCTTGGAAGCTAGATTTAGGTAAACTCTGATTAGAGCACATAGCCCAAAGATAGACTTTGAGGATTAGTATAGAAGAACTTCCTAGAATTTTGGTATTATAGAGATGTTATGACTTTTCCGAGCAATACATCCCTGTCTGGATACGAGCAGGTAGAGGCGGCTCTGGCACAGATGTACCTAGGGGTAAAACCCGAAAACACCGCTTTGAGCTAGACTCGAACGGGAACTGGTGCACGACAACGGGCCTTGCTGCACTCTTGGTTACGACACTCCCGGGGGATACGCTTAGGATAATTCTCATTTTACTTACAAACCACTATGAAGGGTTATGAGTACATACTTCCTCAAAGAAAACATTTCTTTTTATGATTATGGATTATATCCATAAATAGTTCAATTTATGTAAAGTGTTTTACAAGTATGGAATTATGTATTTTGATTCATAAACTAACCTAGTTTATGCCGTTGTATAGAAATGGCGCCCAGTAGAAGGAATGTGAACTCCAGCGGTACGTATGATCCAAAGAGTAAGAAGGATAGTATCTTTCACGGTATTAAGCCAACATTTCGAAGGGAAATAGTCTCCCATGTGTTCTCAACATATGAAGAAATAGTATCATGTGTTAATAGGATAAGTAAAGAATTCTCTGAGTCCTATGGCTTTGAAGCGAAGCAAGAGATGAAAGGGATGGAAGAGAGAATGATGGATAAAGGGATGAGGGGAAAGAAGAATTTTCCAATATGTGGTAATTGTGGGAAGAAACATCATGGAACTTGCCTAAAGGGAATGGGAGTTTGTTATAAGTGTAGAGAAAAAGGACACAAAGTGCGTGACTGAAAGGGTAAGAAAATGGTTTCAAATGTACAATGCTTCTTCTGCAAGGATTGGGGACACTACGCAAACCAATGTCCAAATCATCAGAGCATGCCCCAAATGATGTTATTGGATAATAATCAAGTTATGATACTACCACAGATGAGGAGTAATGATTAGAGTTCTTATGTTGTTATTAAAGATTTTTTTTTAATTTGAGTGTTGTATCAATGATGTACTGGTTATAATAATTATGGAGTATATAAGGATTGTACTGCAGTACTATTTCATCAAGGACTTGAGATTGTGTGGAACCAAGAAAAGTGACTCCACAGTAGGTTAAATTTTTGGAAAATATATGGTTGAGAGAAAGATAAACCATAATATGGTTTTGATGCTGAGATTGTGATTTTGGAATAAGACGTGATTGATTTGGATAAATTATATTGGATATACTTAACTTCCTTGAAACTGATTGATGTTTTGTATACATTTTTGGATAGAAGGAGTATATCTAGTATTCTATAAGGAATAAGGGATCATGGTAATTCAGTATGTTTAAAAAGAATACATGATGAAGGTGCTCACATGTTGTTACGTGGGATAAAGGATCTTCATTATGTTTACCTTCCTTATAAAATTTGGACTGTGAGTTGGACAGATGTATTTTGGATAACTATAAAGGTTGGAGTGGATTAAGTTGATTTTTGGATAGTATGGTTTAAGGTTAAAAAATTTATGAAGATTATTTTTGGAGTATTATAATACTATAGTTTTAGGAAAAGGACAACCTGTAGGGTGGGGCATAAACCGTCGCGTCAGACAAAGCTGTAGGAATCGAACCCACAATCAAAGTGCGACAGGCCTTTATTTCCTACCACTAGCCTACAGGAAGTCCCTGGTTATTACAAAATAATTTTACTAATCTAAATGGTATGTGTTAACCTTTGGTACCTTATACAATTAGGATAAATAGAATATTTTTGAGTTCTGTTACCATTTGGAGTAAAAGATGGGTTTGTGGTAAAAATTCATTAATGAATGAAAGTATACATAACAAGTATGTATATTCCCTTACGTTCTTAGTAAATCTCCTAAATAAAATCCTCAACATTATAAAAGGTAACTTAAAACAAAAATGTTGTCGGTTAACTTTTCCAACTAGGGATTCAATGACCGTTTAACCAATCACAAGTTTGTGATTTTCTTGTGGTTAAACTTTCTCCTAATCCTGTTTTCTATAACTCCCCATCAGACCTTGATGGTTTGTTTCTCCTCCATATCCATATTTTCATAGAATCCTATAATGGGCTATATCGGGTGACCTTTGTACTTATCTTGCTTTCTTTTAATGTTATATATTTATTAACCTTATTTTCGATGTGGGTTTTCCTCAAAGGTATTTTCTCTTTTCAACCTTGTATTTTCCAAGAAAAATTTCAAATTGCGAGGACGCAATTTATTGAAGGAGGGGAGAATGTAACACCCCGAGCTTCCACGATACGCTTCTCATTCAGTAATACAATAGCTTGCATTGTACGCAACTTCGAGTTCAAAAACACCGCGACTAATCAAAGTAGCCGTTATGAATAGTAATACCTTCTTTTTGAAATATTATAAATTTTATATGTCAAAATGGACTTCATTTTTGTATTCGTAATATCGAAATTAGCCTATGTTGAATTTTTGGTATTTTTCTGAGAACTTCTAAAATTTTATAAATAGTGAAAAATACTTAAAACAACTTTTTTAATCAAAATAATTTATAGTGATAAATTATAATATTTGATGGTTTTAAAGTATAATTAGAATATATTTTTACCATTTTATCCAATGGTGGTCATTAGAATTAATTTAACATTGAAATTGGACATAAACAATTGCCAATCTTTTGATATAAATTGTTTCTTAAAAACACGCTATTTGTTGTGACAGCGGGAATTAATTATAAAATTAATTAATGCAACTAATATGTTTGGAATTTTGTAAAATAGACATCATTTTTCAATTCGGAATATCAATTATAGCTTAGGGTGAAATTTTGGCCTTATTCTGAAAAACTTCAATTTTTGATGAATAGTGAAACCACTAAGTGGTTGTTAAATAACTGATTTTTCGTTTAAATGAAATATTACCACTTCTGTGATTTGATTTTCAAAAATCCGACATACATGGTTGTCATTAAGAAGTAAAATGTGGTTCAATGGGATAAAAATAATTTTTTGGTGAATAGTAACTTATTAAGTTTTAATCGCGATTAGTGGTAATTAGTGTGGTTTAAGGTATAAATAATACTTTAATAATATTAAATGACCTAGACACATGTCCCAACCTCATTGGCTGTGTCATGGCCGACCAAGACAAGCCATGGCCTAACTTGGGGACCCCATGGATCCACTTTTGTTGGGAAATAACATAAATTACCTTTTATTTAATGTTAAAGTGAAAATGACACTAACATAAATTGTTTTACTAAAACAATTTTTAAGTAGGGTTACACAATTCCAAATTTTGACTATAAATATTCATTAGAAAGCTAAAAAGATTTCCTACATCATAGTATTTTTTTATAATTTTTAGACATTAAATAAATTAAATTATTTATGACATCATTATGATGTGGCGATGACCTCATTATTTAACGATTTAAATAAAATGAGAAGATAATGCAAAATCCAAGGCTTACACTTGTCCAAAGCCTATTGGATGAAGAGATTTCGAAACCTTATCACCTTAGCCTCGAATTATATAAATGTGGGACCTTTAGAATCCGAAAAGCATTTTGAAATAATGTAACATTTCAATCTTTCCAAAAGTGCCCCTCCTCTCCACTTATAAAAGGCCCCCACCTCTCCCACCTCATTTACACTTCCAAGCCATTTGGCTCGGCCAACCTCTGCCCAAATACTCTCCCAACATTCCTCCCTTACTCCTAGAAGCCTCACTTTGGGCAGAACTCTTCCCAAGGAAGCCTTTGGCTCAAATCAAAAAGAGTTACCCGATTTTGAGGTAATGTCTTTTATAATGTTGTTTTGGTTTATTTTTCTTCTCCAACCCCCTAAACTCTTTTTATTCATTTCTTTTGTAACAACAACAGTATCCTCAATATACTAGGATGTTGTTATAAGAAGTATTTGAGCTACACTTACACACACCTACATCTAATGGTTAAAGAACATATGGTTTCTGTGGATGGCGAATTTCTGCCTCACGAAACGATGATTGTTCAACACTCATATAACACCTTCAAAGGTGGCCATTAAGATGTCACTATTTTTATATATGATATATAATATGTTTTTGTTTTACTTATGCTTCTGTATTTCTCATTTATGGCATACTTTATGATTTCCATTATGGGTAAAACGCGATAATTTCATTTTAGGAAGTGCGGACTACCGCCCCCTCAAAGTGATTTGAATCGTTAATGCCATATGTGGGATGTATAAAGGATGGAGTAAATGGTATTATACACTATATTATACTGGAATTATATTATACATTTATATCATTATGATTTCATTCCATTAAATATGAAATTGAAATGAAAGTAGCGTTCATGCGTACGTACGGCATACCGTCTCCATGAACGGTGCATTTCATTTCTTACCTCTAAATGTTACGTAATATTATAAATGAATGTATATACTGTATATATATGATATATATGATATCTACATCATTAATATAATTCTGGATATAATGGATATTTCACCACATGAACAACTTATAATTATAAGAAGTTTATTGATGACTCATGTACCAAAGATCGACAAAACGACCGTTATTAACTTAAATAATTACATAATGTTCATAACATTGTAATAAGTGATATAAAAAGGATAATGAAATTGAAAATGGTTCTTAATAAGGTAGATATTAACTCTAGTTAATTATTCAGGAGGTTAAAGAACGGTTGAGTCAAGTCGGACACAAGGTAAGGGAACTTCTTAACCCAATTTCCATTCTTTGGGTTAATCTCCTACTTTCAAAATTATGTCATGATATTGTTATGTCATATCCTGTATTTGTACATTATTTATGTGTACTTGTAGTGAATACACATAATAGATCTATTTTATTTTAAAAATGCACTTTGTAAGGGAATTTCTTAACCCAACTTCCATTCTTTGGGTTAATCTCCTACTTTCAAATTATGTCATGATGTTATTATGTCCTATTTTGTATTTTTACTTTCTTTATGTGTACCTATAGTGATTACACATAATAGATCTATTTTATTTTAAAAATGATCTTTTTAAGGACTTCGTCTCAATCTCTTTTCATTGAGGCATATTTGGTTTTATACACAACCTTCTTTTATACGATGTATAAACCCCTTTGACTTTTACGTTTATTCAAAAGGAATCTTTTTTATACGAAGCGTTTTGCTAAACGACAAAAGGGAATGTTTTTCTTTCCGTACTTATGCGGCGACAACGACTTCTCCGCCGCCGTGACCATTATTTGAGTTTCGGCTTCCTCTACAAGCCATCATTTTCTTTTTTAATGAAAAATAAATACAAAGTTTTAACATTCTTTTATTTTGGTATTGAAAATGGTTTTGAAAGCGTTTTTATTATATCAATGTGTTGTATTGATATCTTGTGATTGAAATGTGGAAATTTTATGTTTCCTTTATGCATGTTTTATGTGATACGATTATGTTATGGTTTATGATATGTTTAAACCTATTCATATGAGGAATGTATTGGACTTAATATGTGACGGGTGGAGCCCGCTATAGCTCCTCGATGCATCGGTAGGTCTCATGAGACAACTAGACGTGGAATTGGCCGAGGCCCTTTCCCAATTTGATTTATGGTTTTGGCCGAGGCCTTAATCATTTTAGATTTCTTGGCCGAGGCCTTGACAAAATGTTTCAGAATGTCCGGCATTATACATTCCCTCATTATGAAAGTGGTTATTGATATTACATGTGATTATTCGACCAGTAGAATATCCATGTGAAGAAGTAAATGGCATTATCTCATTTTACTTTTGCCATATTATGTTGAAGTTCATGTTTAAGAGGCTTTTGTTTTAGTTATACATTGCCTTAAATGTTAATGTTTATTTATGAAAGCTTCCGCATTATTGTTATCCTTACTGAGCATTTGAGCTCACCCCTTTCAATGTTTAAAAATTTTCCAGGTTGTGAAGAAGTATTTTATGACTGACTTGCAAGAATAATCAGTGAAGATATGAGTGTGGACTATGAAGACCATGTTTTTTTGTAGTTTGTTTAATTTTGATGTAATGAAAGACTTATGAATGTATCTAGTGTTTCCAAGGCTACTAAACTAATCGGTCTTTCGAGACTTGATCTTTTGTGATCATGCCAATGTTACGAAGTAATGCACCGGCTCTGGGTAGCTGGGGTCGGGGCGTTACAATAGTTCTTGTCTTTAGGGGGACTCCTCAACTTTGGCGTCTTTAACTTAATTAGATGTAGAGTGAGATGGATTTTTTGACTCACCATGATTTTCAGTTTTTTCTGGGGTAGCTCCTTCCCTCTTCATAAAATGACAGCATTGGGCTCCTCTAGTGGCTTCTTCTTAGTGTTACCTGGCAATGTACCAAGTTTTATTTGAAAAGAGTAGATTGGAATGTTTCCTAATCTGATTCTCATGGTTCCGAATAGATTCTTCCTGATTTTGAAATATTTTTTCAGAAGTTGTTAGGATTTTTTACATCATTTCTTCAAACTTTGATGGGGGTTATTGATGAGGTTGGTGTGCAGCCGATTGAGGTTGTGGATAACTTGGTTGTTTCTCCATAAAATGCTTTTTATACCCTTTTTGTTGGAAGGATCCCTACTTCTGTTGTCTGGGATGCAGATTCTGGTATTTCTGTAGACCATAACCGGTTGGGGTAGGGTTGAGAATTTTTTTATTGTTTCCCCCAACCCATATTTGAGTTATCTTGACATTTCGGGTTTTGGTATTGAGGTAACATGTTTGGACCTCTGTTTTGAGATACATAGATGACCTCTCTTTTTGAAGGACCGAAACTTGTCCTCGGGCAGTCACCCATGGCGTGGTTGCCACCACATTCGCTTCATGCTGGGTCATTTGTCATTTGAACATGAGATGCCTTTTTCAGATTCAATGCATTGATCTACTTGGAAATAACATGAATTTCGGTAGAAATAATCATAGTGGAATTAATTTGATGCATGCCCCTATTTTGAGTACCCCACTTCGAGTTCCATTGGAGGCTATTTGCTGACATATCTTCGAGAAAGTTGAAGATTTCCTCTAGGGATTTCTTCATCATCGTTCCTCCTGCAGCTGCATCTACCATGGATTTGGTGTTTTTTGTGAGTCTACCATATAAACATTGGACTTTCATCCATAATATATGTCCATGAAGAGGGAACTTCTTTTTCATTTCTTTAAATTGATCCCAAGATTCATACATAGATTCTGAATCATGTTGCTGAAAATTTTGAATTTCATTCCACAACGTCACTGCCTTGGAGGGTGTAAAATACATTGACTGAAATTCATAAGAAAATGCCTTCTAGGTGAGGATATAATTTTTTTTAGTCCTTTAATATAGTCCTTCTCTTTATCCCTTAATGAGAAGGGGAATAAGTGAAGGTGAACAGTGTCCTCAGTCACCCCATGGTAGCAGAAGGTGTCAGATATCTCCAGAAAATTGGAGAGATGAGTGTTGGGGTCTTCACTTGGTAATCCTCCAAATTGCACCATGTTTTGGATGTTATATATGATGGTCATATTGAACTCAAAAAAAATTTCATGCACTGGTGGTCTAACAATAATCATATCAACTCCATGGATGGAAGGAAGATCGTACTCTATAAGGGTATGACACGGGGTCAGCTGTTCTTGATGAGGTGGGGGAAAAATTGCTAATCATGAGCAAAGTAAGGCCCCTGGCCTAGATGAAGGTATGAAAACCATTTGGGTGGGTACTTCTAGTTTTGTTGTGATTCATATCCTGGAACAAATGGATCTGGTTGTCATTGATGATTCCGTGGTATAAACTCTAGGATGTTTACTGGTGTAAGTTGGATCCTCCCATCCTCATTAGCCCGTTTTTGGTTTTCGTTATCCTCATGTATGAATTGTTTTCAAATGTCTTAGAAAGAATCCAAGTATCCTTATTTCATGTTTTCCATGGGTGTGTTTTGGTTTCGATCACCCATAAGTGTTCGACTTCTCTTTAGGATCATTCATTCGATATCTGGATCAAGCGGATGGACTTCTGATGACTCGACGCTCTAGGAACAGGTAATTCGGCTGCTCATGAACCTATAATTCTCTACAGAACATTAAACATCACATAAAGCATGAAAGAGTAAGAAAAAAATTAAAAACATAAATGATATTATGAACAAATTTTTTAGAATTTTTGGTTTTTAATTTCACTTGAATAAATACAAATTGATTAATAAAAACACTTTTAACTTTAAAACCTTTATAAATGGCACTATAATTTTGTATTGTTTCTGCTGAAGTGTTATTTTCAACAATCCAAGTTGAAATAAATAAACTTAACATTGGTATAGTGCATTTCTGGGATCGATCCATAGGGAGATGAAGTTACTATATTTTGGTTATCTGGTTTTTAATTAATTAAGTGATGTTTACTAAAATTTAGAGTCAATGTTTTTTGTTTCAGTGATAAAGTATTTAAATGTTCAATTTCTTGAAATATTACATTAAAGATAAATAAAAACACAAAAAATTTATTTTGATGATGAATTGGAAGAATGCGTCGAGGTTGTGGATTTTTAGGATAATTAATTAATCAATTTTCTTATGAGGTTGTGTTGTTCATGATAACTCGCATATTTGGATTTTTCATAAAATGAAACCCCATTGGTCTAGTGAATTTCATTTGAATCAGTAGAAACCAATTCCTTAGTCTAAAATTTTCTTTCTACTAATTTTTTTAATTGTAACCCCTTTTGAGATGATATTTCCACCCAATGTTCATGGATGTTTTTAACCGTAATTCCTCAGAAGATCCCTAGAAAACCCATTCTATGTCTGATACGTGGATTCCAATGATATTTTGAAAGATTTTTTGAGAGATTATGAGTGAAATATAAATAACACGATCACAATATAGCAATTAATAAACAACCCATAATCATCTGCATCTCTAACACATGGGGGATTTAGCTATACATGGTGTAGCTAGTGACTAACAGACTTGTGATATCTGATTGAAACATTGCAAAAACATTAGATTTTAGATCGTTGGGGAGGTAGCGGAATCACATCCTTTCTTCTATACTCTTCTTCTTCTCCTGTTGGATAGAACCGTAATTTTACCCTTTTTGGGTCTGAGTATCCATGTCTAATTGGGAGGGTCTTCCCTCATATTTATAATGTTTGTAAATACATGGTGTTTACTCATGTCAACCTGACATGGGCCATTTTTCTCGACTAGTGGGTGAGCTCTCGCACCACCCTTGACTTTGAACATTGTGCCTCTTGGTTGGTGGGGGTACACGGTGTGTAGCACTAACCCACATGGTGTGTAATTTCAATCTTCAGCCACTAACCACTTCTAGAAGGGGGAACACGACGAGTACATGGTAATAATAAGTTGTTTAATCACTGGCTAGAAACATGGGTAAGTATTTTTTATTACCGATCTATGTACCAGGAAAAAGTATATTGCATGTGTAAGAAGTAAATTCCATGTATATTTGAATTCTTTTTCTGACCCATCCAGATTTGCGTCTTAGGCTGGAAAAGGCCTGAAAATCATCATGATCACCGAATTAAAGAATTTTGTCTTAAAATCAACACATATATTTGGTTAAAATATTATTTTAAATTCAATATCATGTATGAAAAGGTATAACCAATTCGGTTACTTCAATATCACTCTTAAAGAATCTCAAAAATATTACAAAAATCCTCTTAAAACATTAAATTGTTGAATACTCTCCAATTTTAACATTTTGATCTACAGTATTTACTAGGAATCATATTCCAACATCCAAATGAATATTATTAATTTTTTTATATTTCACAATCCAAGTCTACTGATATAATTACCCATTTTATTACATGATGGGAATTTTTGAGGGGATTTAATTTTTTAGTTTGGTGGATGGACTGTTTTAAGAAACGGGATTTGCGGAAATATTTTGGGAATTTAAACACTTATAGGAGGTGTTTTTGGATGTGTAATGAGGTTTAGATATGAATTAGAGGGGCTTGAGAGAAGATCAGGGTAGTGTTCATGGTGGCTAGGATGCCTAGCAGGAAACCAGCCATTCGACAGGCTGGGTAGTAGACTCACACCCCTTATGAGGTCACCGAAAACTGGTGTTCCTAAACCAGCTAGCTCATGGAGACACTAGATCACTAGTTGTGTTCTGCATTCTTTTTTAATGAGGGAAACCCTTATCATTGTTTTGTTTGGATACCTTGGACCTAAGGTATGATCATGAGTGAGGAGAGGCCATTTTTAGCTATCAATCCCCTCCCTTTATTGTTCTTCCCCCATGATTTCAGTGTGATCTTAGTGGAATGTTTTAGGAGATTCATGGTATGTTCCTCTCTTTCACTCTCTCTTAATATCCTTCTTTCAGTCAATTAATTTCTTTTCATCAGCATGGTTTTGGGAAGTGATGATTTCTTTTGATAATGGTGAAATAATTTTGTTTTATGGTGTTTTGTGTGAAGGTTATATAGGATGTTCTGAGAGGTTGAAATCAAGTCACCAGTCACCATTTATTTCAAGGTATTTTCCTAGTAATTTTACAAATGGATTTAGATGAATTTGAGAATAATATTCTATCAATGTGAGTTGGAAATTTGGAATTTTCACATGGATTATGTTTTTCAGTATTCCAAGAGTGTAATTCACCTTGTTTCTCATGGTTCTAACTTTTTTTCATGGATCAGTGAATTTGGAACCCATTATACTAACTATAGTTTTTGGTTTAAACTTGTTAATTAATTAATTTGGTGGTGTTCGTTGTTGAGGCTGGTTCTCAGTGGAATGCTTGTGGTTAGCATGGACCTTGGGTGGGTTGTTGGTCCTTTAGGTGATTTTTGAGTAATTAGTATTTTTTATTTTCTTATTAATTATAATCATTATAATTATATTATGGTGGTCCTCTACGTGAGTAATGTCCTTGATAATGGATATAATTCTTGGATAATCCTAGGCTTCGATTATGGGGTTATGGAATTAAAGGAAATGGATTCAATTTTGGTTGGGTTCCTTAACCTTGTCACAAATATTGGTAAATTAGTTATTTAATTTTGTGTACCAACATTAGTAAAACTTCCTACATGTTTCAAGTTTTTTTTGTTTTGACTAACAATATTTTTTCATGGTATCAAAGTGGTGGGTTAATCTTGATGGATTTGATGGACCCCTATAGGGTTGGAATAATATGAGAGACCTGGGAATATTCTTTTACATGGGACTAGGTTTATAGGGATTACTGCAATGTTAGTGAATTGGTGAGTTTTGATACATTATGTGTACCTTTTATGCTTGTGTGTACTAATTGATTGCCTGATGGTGACTTCCCTAGAACCTGTGCAGATAGGTTGGTGTGTCTAATAACATCCCTAGACTCTGTGATGGTGGGTCAAGGTGACTTGATGGACCTCTCTGAGTATGTAGGGATGGGTCAAGGTACTTTATGATGGAATCCCCTATAATGAAAATTGAATTTCATACAAAAATACTACATATTTTTAGATAAATATTCAATACATTTCACAAATACATGCCCAAGTACTACAAGGGTTTAGTGTCTTTGGATACTATATACACAATCTTCTAATTTCATGAATTATCTTCAACATATCTTAAAAATATCTTCCCACATGGTGCTCTTCTTAGACATTCCATACTTAAAAACTTTATTTATAACCGTAGTAAAGTAAATATAAAAAATGGAAATCTTAAATACTCTTTAAGGGTATGAAAGGGAGATATCAATGATCACTTAATCATAATATTAGCAAGATGGTATGATAACATGAGATTAACATTTGAAAACCATATCATGTATATCATATATCATAATCTTATATCATGGAATAAATATTTGTAGTTTATTCGATATGAATCATTAATTATTCAAATAACATGATCCATTATAGGTTAGACATAGGAATGTGAAACAACATGATCTAATAACATTTTGAACAAGTATAAATAAAAAAAGGTTCACTCATTAAGTTAAAAACAAAAATCAGGCCCTCACATAAACTTAAGTACATGAAAAATCAGTCCATGTATAATCTTATGGACATGAAATCCAAATCCATGAAAAAAATTATGGACACGAATTCTAGGCCCATAGATAAACTTATGGACATGAAAACTGGATCCAAGTTTAATATTATGGTCAAGGAAACTAAGTCCTGTTTAATCTTATTGACATGAAAACCATGGTCATGCATAATGTTGTGAACATGATATAAATTTCATGAATAATATATTTATCTCATGATTTGTCCATATTTACCCAATTCATTTGAGGGATTTATAATTATCGGACCACCCATCACATAAACATAGTCCATTTATATGTTTTCCATAAGATCATAAAACATTTATCATAGAATAACTCATGGAAAAGAAATGGGTTTCATAAACTTATCATAATCATTATCCATGTAGATAAAAAATAATTATGGTATATTTGGATCATAACCCCCTTAAATCAATAATATCAATAAAATATTTTATCATAAATGAAAAATTTATTTAAAAAATATGATGAACATTTCATGAGAAAAATTCCATCTTTATTTTTAAATCACTTTTTTAATGTCTAAAAATTTACCAAATATTAAAGCAAAACTTTTATTTGAAAATAAAATTGGAAACTTATAATTGTATATTTAAATCATTGAGTGTTCATGATAGTGTTAAACTCTATTCATTCAATATAAGTTAAAAATAAAACATTTCGTTCATAATTTTGTAAAAAATCAAAAAAGTACTATTTTTAGAAAATGATATGAAGATTCATTTTAAACAATTTCTTAAAAATTCAATCATGGGTAAAAATGACTCTAAAAAATAATAGGAGAATATTATTATCATTCTTGAAAACATTTTTAGAAAAAATGCATATGGGAAAAAATTCTTGACAGAAGAAATAAATAATGTCGGTTTTCATTAAAATTATTTTAACAATATATTAACTAATTAAGTAGATTAAATGAAAGAAAAACATGTAATATAAATAAATAACTATAGGAGAATAAAATTCATGAGTTTCTTGAGAATTATATTATAATATCTCATCATCGAAAACTTAATCATGAACAATCTTGATAAAGAATGATATTATAACATCAAAACCCTTACCACTTTCGTAACTTTTGAATCATAAGCCCTGTGAAATTATAACATATAATAAAACATTAAAGATCATTAATATACAGATATTAATGAAATAACATGTAAAAAAATTTATATAAACCACACAAAATAAATGAGTGGCCAATATTGCATATGTCTCCCCAAAATAAAAGTGAGACTAGAAATACCTCGCCTCAAGTTTGAATTTCTTTGAAGGTGATATAAGGACCATTATAATTATTTAAAATTTACTATAATTATATAAAAAATAATTTAAGTAATTATTAAATCATATATTATCCTATTATATAATTTTAACACACATTTATTAATAATTCATTATTAAAATTGTAGTTTCTTGCTGTTAACTATTTAGTTTTTCTTGATTATTTTGATTTGGTAATTATGGTCCTTGTAATTTTTTCAAGGTTACATCATCTAAAAAATGTTAATAATTATTTAATTATAATATATATTCATTATATATATATTTAGAGTCATTAATAAATGTTATAAATTGAAAAATGAATTATTTAATTATAATATATATTCATTATATATATATTTAGAGTCATTCATAAATGTTAGTGATAGAAAAATAAATTACATTGTTCATGTAGACAATAGGTCATATGTACACATGAAAGTTGTTTTCACTTTTAAAATAATGGAATGAAATATAAAGGTAAATAATAATTAACCCTTAAATAATCATAATATATAATTTATACCATATGTATTCATTAAATATATCCTTATTTCCATCCATGTTTAATTTAAATGAAAATAAAATCACATCGCTTCGCTTCGCTTCGTGGAGGTGATAGTCCACACGTACACAGGGGAAATCTTATCATTTTCCAAAGGACTGGAAGGTAAGAAGGTAGATATGATATTATAATTTAGAAATTATAATTATTTTATAAATATCATATATAATAATTAAAACCACCATAACAAACATCAATTAAATACGGAAATGAGAAATTAATTACACCGCAATATGGAGACAGTAAGTTGTACATTTACATGGGCTATGTTTTTGTTTTCTATAGGATGGAAAAGTGGTTGAAAGATTTTATCCCATAATCATAATAACATATAATTATATATTTTATAATTTATTTTTTATTTTTTTATGGTAACAATATATTTATAGGTATTATAAGAAAATTAAAATTAAAAAGAGTCGGTAAAAAATAATACCGCTTCTTCAGTTGACTTAATTTAGATCTCCTTTTAAGGGTCTTGAGGATAGTGTTTTTGGAAGAACATTACCTATATAACTTGAATAAGTATATTTATAATTTATATTTTATGTTTTGGGTAAATATATATGGCTCTTGGTGGTGTAAAAAATAGATAAGTGGATTCATTTTATAAGGGAGGGAAAAGACACATTTGGAATTACCAAAAATAATAAAATATAGTTAATTAATTCTCAAGAAAAATGCTACCAAATGGATATATATTTTCATAAAATAGGATAACATTTAAAATCATCATATAATGAAATATATATTGGTTTTTGGGTTATTATAATGATTATATTTTGGTTTAACCCCTTGGTTAAACAATTTAAATCTTAACCATGGTAACATATTTTTAATATTAAATGGTTATAATTTTACCTATCTGTTAGTAATTAGAACCTAAATGGTTAAGGGATGAATATTTTTACCATTAATCATCATACTTTTCCTATTTCAATAATTTTATTATTTTTCAATAATTTAATAAAATATTTGAATCATAAATTACTATAAAAGTCATTTTTAAAGACTATTGACATAATTTGACTTTGTAAACAACATGACAATAATGTAATTATAATATAAAACTTTATAATATATATCATATATTATAGTAATATATAAAATTCATGTATTACAATACCTCACCCAAGCTGTATTACTATTAATATTTTTAATATCATTTATTTTATTTTTCCTTTGATTCAATGAATACTTTGTCGGTGTTGTGTAAGGATTTAAGGTAATTCTTATATCAATAAAAATTATAAATAAACTCAAATAATAGAAAATATTAATTTTTATTTCATATAAGCATGTATATTCAAACTTATCCTCTTTTTAATAGTATGTAAAAAGTTTAAAGATATTAAATTCAAGAAAGTGACATTTTCTATTTATTTTTTCCCAAAATTAATATTAAGGTCATATTTAATGAAATATGGAACCAAGTGAACATATATTCTATAACTTTATGGAAATAACATAACCCCATTAATAAAATAGAATAGATAATAGTGTTAAATAAATTTTTCAACCTTATACCAAAGCTTTAGCACTATTTTACTCTGTTTAACCTTATCGATGTGACAAAAATTTACTATGGTTACTATTAAAATTAACCAAAAATTAATGCGGTTTTTTAATATAATTTGAACCTAAAAATTAAAAATATTGGATCCATATTTAAAGATTCAATTCATGGAGTTGGAATAAATTTTTTTAATATAAAAACACAAAACGCAACAAAAAATGGTTTTTTCTGAAAAATGCCTTTTATAAGTATAAAAATGTTTTCATACCAAATTAAAACATAAAATTGATTCTAATAAAAATAATAGTATTATTTATAACATAATAAATATAATTTTGTTTTGAAACCATTTTTGAAATAAATGTTACTTTGTAAATATTTGAAACAAAAATACAATTTTTCAATAAAATTCTATATTTTTCACTATTCAATGGAAAATAAATTGTTTCAGAAAAATACCAATAATTTATTATAAAATATTTTAATTTTTTATTTGAAAAATGTGCATCATTCTGTAAAATAGAATTTATAAAAGTGGAAAATATTTACTGTAATTTCTATGCACAAAAAATAAAGAAAATTATTTTTGAAAAAAAGGATTTTTGAAGCATAAAATGACTTCACTAAAAAAAATTAAGAGTTTAATTACTAAAAATTAATCAATAATTTTATATTAAGTAGTTAAATTATAAATACATTTAACAATTTCATTACTCATATTCATACCCACCAATTTAACAGCTTGGTTATAATAGGCACATTTAAATAATAATAATAATATTTTTATAATATAACACAATTTTCTTAAAGCTTATTATTGCATGTTAAGCACGCTACCAAGATTTTTTATTTTAACTAAATTGTTAGGTTATTACATTATCCTCCATTAAATAAAATTAATCTTCATAATTTTATCTTATTCATTAATAGTTTAATATTCCAAAATACATTTTTTGAAACCCACATCGTACAATGGAATAATAAAACTTTAATTAAAAATGAAAGTGAAAAATATAAAGGTTACCTAAAATAACACATAATTGTGCTCCCGTATAAGGAGAACATTGGTGGGGGTGAAATTATAAACATGGTGTATAAAACTAGCATCCAAGGTGTAACGACCCAGTGTTTTATAAATGGAAATTTCTTCCTTGTTAATTTTTAATATAATCACATGAAATCAAAAAGTAATGAATTAATAAGTTCTATGTGACCTTTAAACATAATTTTGACACGTTTGTTTTTTGAATTTCAAAACTCTGACATACACGGTTGTGATTGGTAAGTTATTTGGAGTCTAATATGACCAAGATAATTTTTTGTGAATAGTAGCATACCCTTATGAATAGTAATATTAACTGTATAAATAGTTACATACCCTAATGAGTAAAAGCCTTACCTATGATAGTATATAAATAAGTTTTAAGTGAAAGTATGAAGTACCTATATTTTGGAATAAGTAAATAAATGTTTTAAAACTATTTTTTAGAATAAATTATGATTTTAATTAAATATTAAATTAATCATATTTAGAAAATTATTTTTTAAAATTGGATTTCTCTTTTGTATCCTACATGTCAAAATATTATTATAGTGAATTTTTACTATTTTTCTAAAATACTTGAATTTTTTGTGAATAGAAAAATACATTAATTTACTATATAAATACATTATAATTTAAATACACTATTCCTGACATCATAAGTGATGTAAGAACCCAAATCATTAAATCACATGCTTTTATTACTATTATAGGTCATGGAATACTCACTATTTTCTTGTCTTGTGAAGAAATAATAAATTAATGATTATAATACAATGAAAACCCCTCTCCCCTCCACTATAAATATCACACTTCCTTACCTCTTCTCTTTACTCCTCTCAAGCCTTGTTCCTTGCAATATTCTACCCAACTCACTCCTCAAGATCCTCCCGCACGTCCAACAGCCTTTGGTCTCCTAAAAAGATCAAAACCTCTCCCCTTAAGAATCTCTCAAGGAAGGTTGATTCAAGAGGTAAAATTACTCTTTTCTTTTCTTTCATTTTTAAGTTCCTTTGATATCTTTTCTTTCCTAACCTCTACTCATCAAAATGGTATGAAAAATCCAGTATAATACATGTACTATAATGATTTTATTCTAATGGGATATTTCATTATCATGTCTCCTTTCCCCACCTTTTATTTAATAGAAATAAAAACACAGTTTGAGATGTGTTAATTTATCACATTCATGGAAAACTGTTTATCAATTTCAATTATCATATTAAATTATGGTCATGAAACAATTTGTGTTATGGTTGATCCAGATTATTGTGTATGTAACATATCCTAGTTATGGTTCTATAATCCTTTGTATAAATGGTATTAAGTTATAAAGCTAAACTTGTTTGTTGTAATCAAAACCCACAGATTAACAAAAATAGTAATCACTAAGGATTTATATAGTAATTCAACTTCACTATAAGTAACCAGATTAAATTTGAAACCAGTTAATCTCCTGGATGTTCACTAATATCATATAACTTAAATTTTTTACAACCACTTTCATCTTTCATGTTTATCTTAACATGAATATATGTGAAGTGATCATTAAAACCAAGTAATAAAATGGACCTAAACAATTAAATTGAACCTCATAACAAATCAAAATGGTTATAAATGAACTTAAAAGGGTTATAATAAATATTTTACATATAGAATAGGTTCTGGAATTATTAATTAATGAACATAATTTTATTATTCAGGTCATTAGTACTAAGAGGAGAACACCATTGGACTAAATGTAAGGGATTATTTCTCACCTCCCCCATATTTTCCTCATGATGTATAAGTGATGACAAACCCCTTTTATCTCTCATAAATCCCTCATAGGTACACCTGATACCATACTGATAATCCGTAATGAATTCTACCCGAACCTCCTTTATTCTTTCAGGTTGCCTTATCTTTCTTTATATCAAAATGGAGTTATCTTATATATTTATGTGCATCTTATAAATTCTGTGTAGTTGTACCAAATTCATTTATCAAGTCACTTTCATAACTCTCTTTCATGGATATGCATTTTTTTTAAATATTCACTCCTTAGTACTTTACGATAAGCAATCCTCTTTTATGGGAACTTCCCAAAATTTTACCCAATTTCAAGTAAACTCTATCCTATATTTTTATCCACCATTGTCTTTTTAAAATCATTATTTTTATTATGAAAACCTTCTTTGTTCACTTCTGTTTTTATATAAAATATTTTCCCCTTTTTTATTTTAAAATTTCTATACTATTTTCCTTAAAATAGTAAAAATATATTTTAATGTAAAAATTTCTCAAATACATTTCCTACATGTTGTCACTTATATTTGACATCACTTTCCATGATATATGTCTATTTTACCTTATGAACATCCATTTATGTTCTAATTTCTTTATTTCATGGACACTTTCATGATATGCCCATTGGTTATGCTTTATGTCATCATTGTGGTACCAAATTCATCACATGGGTAACCCTTATTTTTATAGAAGATTGATTATGTATTATTATTTATGTAGAAAAAATATTCATGAAATGTAAGATGGGTTCTCCCAAATAGCGCTCCAATTCATTGGGTAAAGTTAAGTCTCATGAGATGGTATGTGCAAAGGTCTTAGCGGTTAGCCTAGGCTTATGATACTATGGGAAATGGGATTGGCAGTTAGCCTTGACCCGTACTACTATGAGAAACAGGATTGGCAGTTATCCTTGACCCATACTACTATGGGAAACGGGATTGGTGGTTATCCTTGACTCGTACTAAAGTCATGTTTTATGTTTCTTCCACATTTCTATGATTCCTTGTTTAAATTATATCATGTTTATATGATATGATTCCATATGTTACATGCATTTTTATATCATCATGACATGCCTTGTATCCCATGTTCTGATTCTTTGTTCTCATGGTTATTCCCTTACAAGTATTTTAGCTCATCCATTTGTTCATGTTATCTACAAGTTATCCTATGCAGGTGTATGAGCATAATTGAAGATAGAATCTCACTATGGTATTCAAATACAAAAGTTGTTTTTATTTTTTATTATGTACCTAGTCTTCAAAGACACTAGACATCACGATCCTTGGATTTCAATCTAAGGTATAATTTTACATAAAATCTTGTAATGTTATATGAAAAATGCTCGGGTCATTATAGTTTCTATTAGAGGATGGTCTAGTTATTTTTGGATATTTGAAATAGAGAACCTTATTAATAACCTTAAGGATGAGACGAAGTATAAAACACATCCCAAAATTTTGGTAAGTATATATTAAGTGATTTATTAAGAAAATATGTCCATGTCTGGATACAAATAAGTAGAGGTGGATCTGGCACAAATGTACCTAGGAGTGAAAACAATGACAAGGTGTTTCGGGCTTGACTCGGGGTATCCTGGTACATGACAATAGACATTGCTTCACTCTTGGTATTAACACTCTAGGGGGATATTCTTTGGTAAATTAATGAGATTAGTATAAACCATTTTTAGTGGAAAATCCCATATAAATACAAGTTAAGAAATAGATCATGGATAACCTAGATTTAAACCAAAGGAATCACAATTTAGGAAATACTTATTCTCTACAAGTTTATCCTTTTATGTTCAAAATTTTCCTTTTTATGTTTAATAACTAAGTATTCAATCCCTATAATTGTATGTTCTTTTTCTTAGTTTTTGGTGGGAAATAGAAGAACACGTTCCAACAACCAATGTCATAGGAAATGTGAAGACATTCTTAATGATATGCCTGATATGATGGATGCAGGTACTCAAAACTTCATGATAGTACTTGCTCAATTGGCTCATGTTATGAATAATATAATGAATCATGTGGAACTCCCTCCTCTTCCAAGGAAATATAATTTTTCCATAGAATCCTTCATGCTACAAAGGCCTCCCATGTTTAGTGGATCTTCTGATCCCCTCCTCATATAAAAGTTGATTAACTCCATTGAAAATATATTATCTTTCCTCTAGTACTTAGATGAAGGGAAATTCATACTAGAGGTCTATCGTTCTAATGATGAAGCTAATTAGTGGTGTACACTAATCAAGAATACAAAGTTCCAAGATGAAATTGATTCCATGGATTAGGAGGAATTCAAGATAATGTTTTTAAATAAATATTTTCCTTGAAAAATCCATCTCAAGAAGGAAAGAGAGTTCCAAGGGTTCAATAAGAATGAAGATGATTCCATCGGTCGTATGAATCAAACATTACAAGGCTTGAAAGTTACACCTTTTTCTTCATCATGAACACTAAAATCAAGGTGGATCTCTTCTTTAGCGGACTAAATCTTAGTCTACTAAAATAATTGGAATTTCAAGACTTCAAAAGTTATGAGGATATTTTCTTTTGTTCCCTCAAGGTTGAAATGGAGATTTGAGACTCTCAGTGGTCTTGTGGGCTCAGTAACAAGAAGCAGTAAATGGAGAACAACATGGGTGGTTCAAAAAAATCCCATGATAGAAGAATCTGGAATTTTCCTCTTATAAATTTGTGGGAAGAAGCATATTGGGAACTATTTTAAGGGAACCATGAATTTCATCAAATTTGGAAAGTTTGGTCATATGTCCAAGAACTGTAGAAGGTATATGAAAAATACCATTATTGTGGTAGAAGAAATGAAGGTTCAGATCAATACTCAGCCAGTGGTGTAGTGTTACAACTTCAAGGATCATGGGAATTATCCCAAACATTTCCCTAAGACAAGGGTTATTGGGTAAAATCAACAACAACTTCTAAGTCAACAAGGAAGGGCTTATTATATCACTACTGTAGAGGTGGAGCTAGAAAAAGATGTGGTTACAGGTACACTAGTTATTCATTCAAGAATAGAGATCATACTATATGATTCTATTTCTATGCATTCTTTCATATCTTGTAAGTTTATTAGAACTATTCAAACACCGCCTCAAAATTTGGAGGAAAAGTTATATGTGAGAATAGTGAATGTGTAAATTATTGAGTCCATGGTTTATAACTCATCCCTTGTTAAGGTTTGTGGACTGAACCTCCCTGAAAAACTCATCATACTTACTTTAGTGGAGTTTGATGGTATATTGGGCATGGATTGGATATCTTTAAACAAATTCAACATCAACTGTTGGGAAAGGGAGATCACTCTTCACATCCTGAAGCATCCTCTAATTCTTTAAAAGTGTAATGAGAAAGATGAATCTCCTTTTGAATCATCATTTCAAGTTTGGATATTTCTTACTTATGAGTAATCATATCTAGCCCAAATTATTCAGATAAAGGAGAGAATCATGCTTGAAGACATGCCCATTCTCAGCGATTACACTGATGTATTCCCTAAAGAGTTTCCTAGTATTCTCCTGACCAATAGTTTGAGTTATCAATTGAACTTATCCATGGATCTCTTCCTATATCAAAGACACCTTAGAGAATGGCCACCATAGAGCTAGAAGAACTGAAGAAGCAGTTATAGGACAATCGGGAGAAGGGTTTTATATGCCCTAGTGCTTCACTATGGGGTGCTCTAGTCCTCTTCATCAAGAATAAGGATGGATCAATGGGACTCTTCAATGATTATCATGATCTCAATAAAACCATGATAAAGAACAAGTATCCTTTTCCATGGATAGAAGACTTGTTCGATCAGCTTCGTGGGGCTAGTTATTTCTCTAAGGTGGACCTTCCGTTTGGATATCACCATGTAAAGGTGAAGAAGGAATATATTCCCAAGATTACCTTTCGAACGATATATGGACACTATGAGTTCGTAGTGATTCCCTTCAGACTCACTAATTCTCCAGAAATTTTTATGGATTTAACAAATATAGTATTTAGAGATTACCTCAACAAATTTTTGGTAGTCTTTATTGTTGATATTCTAATATACTCCAAGAGTTCGGGGGAAAGTGAGGAGCATTTTAATACTTTGTTAAAGACTCTATGAAGGGAGAATATGTATGAAAAGTACTGTAAATGTGAGTTCTTGATGGAGGAAGTGTCATTATTGGGGCATGTTATCATTAGAAAATGGGTATCTATAGACCCTTCCAAGACAAAGGCAATTGAAGAGTGTCCCATGCCAACTTCTGTAACGGTGATCCATAGCTTTTTGGGTCTAGAGTGGTATTATCAATGATTTGTAAAGAAATTTTCAAGATTATAAAACCCAATGACCAAGATGAGAAAGAATGGAGTAATGTTTTTCTGGACGCAGGAATGTGAAGATTGTTTCAAGGAGTTGAAAAAGAAGCTTAACATTGTGTCAGTACACACACACCCAACAAGTGGAGAACTCTTTGTGGTGTATAGTGATGCTTCAAATAAGGGATTAGGTTGTGTTATAATGAAAAATGATAAATTGTTTTCCTATGCCTCAAGGAATCTAAAAATCAATGAGAAAAACTATCCCTTGAATGATTTGGAGTTGGCAGCTATGATCTTTGCATTGAAAATATGGAAGCATTATCTCTATGGGGAGAAGTGTGAGATATATATTAACCACGAGAGTCTCAAATATATATTCACACAAAAAGATCTTAATATTCACTAGTGAATATAGATAGAGCTCATCAAAGATTATGACTGCTCAATCCACTACCATCTCAGTAAGGAAAACAAGGTGGACGATTCTCTAAGTAGAAAGGATCCTCCATCTTTATCAATAATGAGAATTGAAAAGGATCTGATCTTATTAGATTTGTTGAGGATAGAAATGGGAATCATTAAGGTGGGGACATCATCAATCCTTTATCAAATGATTTCTTAACCATCTATCATAGAGAAAATAAAGGATGCTCAAAGAAAATATATTGAAATTCAGAAAAGTTTTGATGCTATCAGAAATGGGAAATCCTTCGATTTCATGATTGATGAGGAAGGAGTTATAATATTTGGGTCATTATAATGAGTAACAACCAATCCATAGTTAAAGAAGGATCTTTTTAATGAAGAATATATATCGACCTTATCTATTCACTTAGGGATCCCAAAGATGTATTGAGGTCTCTGAGAAAACGTTTGGTCGGACAATATGAAAAGAGGGATTGATGAATATACATCGATGTTCCAGGTATGTCAGAAAGTGAAGGATGAAAGGAAAACATCTATGGGGATGGTCCACCAACTAACCATACCAACATGGAAGTGGGAGAACATTACCATGGAATTTTTCACTGGACATCCATGGACATCCAGAGGAAAAAATGTTATATGGGTCGTTGTGGATCGTCTTATGAAGACAACTCAAATTATCGCAATTCGAGAGGACTTCTCATTGGATCAACTTTTATGGATTTACATAAAGGATGTGGTAAGGCTACATGGAGTACCACTATCTATTTTATCCGATCATGATCTAAGATTCACCTCGATGTTTTGGAAAAGTTTCCAACATGCTCTAAGCACTGAACTGGACTTCAGTATGGCCTATCATCCTCAAACTGATGGCCAATATTAGCAAAATGTTCAGAAATTAGAAGATATGTTGAGAGAATATTCTATGGAATTCAATGGAGGATGGGACCAACATCTTCCACTAGTTGAATTCTCCTACAACAACAGTTTCCACTTGATCATCTGAATGGAACCATATGAAGCCCTTTATGGGAAAAGATGTAGGACACTGGCATGTTGGGATGAAGTTGGTGAGCATAAGCTGCTAGGACTTGAAATGGTCAAATAAATTGTGGAGAAGTTGAAAATCATTCAGCAGCATATCAAGGCATCCCAAAGTCGAAAGAAGAGTTATGTAGACAATTTTCAATGAGACATTGAGTTCAAAGTTGGAGACATGGTATTTCTACGCATATCTCCATGGAAGAATTTCATGAGGATTGGGAAGAAAGGGAAGTTAATTCCCAGGTACATCGGCCCCTTAGATATCCTTGAACAAGTCGGAACTATTGCATATCGACTGGAACTTCCACCTGATATGTTGAAAGTACATGATTTCTTTTATGTATCCCTCTTAAAGAAGTACATATCATACCCTTCACATGTACTCACTTTAGAGGTGGTACAATCGGAGGTTGATCTATCTTATGAGGAGCAGCCGGTGAAGATCATGGATCATAGAGACAAATTTCTATGCAGCAACACTACTCATCTGGTCAAGGAACTATGGAGAAATCAAAAATATGAAAAGGAAACATGGGAACTGGAGGAGGCAATAAAGGAAAAGTACCCTTACATATTTATGACTTAAAATGTAAAACAAAATTTCAGGTATGAAATTTCATAAGGGGGGAGAATGTAACGACCCAATGTTTTATAAATGGAAATTCCTTTCTTATAAATATTTCATATAATCACATCAAAATCACAACATAATGAACTTCTAAGTGCTATGTGACCATTAAAAATTATTTTGATACTTCAGTTTTTGGAATTTCAAAAATCTGACATACACGGTTGTGATCTGTAAGTTATTTGGAGTCTAATATGACCAACTTAATTTTTGGTGAATAGTAACGTACTATTATGAATAGTAATTTTACCCTTATGAATAGTTACATAACCTAATGATTACTAACCTTACATATGATTGTATATAAATCATATTTATGTGAAAGTATGATGTACCTATATTTTAAAATAAGTAAATAAATGTTTTAAAACTGTTTTTTTAGAATAAATTATGATAATAATAATATATTAAATTAATCATGTTTAGAAAATTATTTTTGAAAAATATATTTCTTTTTTTGATTATACATGTTTAAAAATGGTAGGGTGAATTTTTGGGATTTTTCTGAAATACTTGAAATTTTGGTGAATAGTAAAATACATTAATATATCGTATAAATACATTGTAATTTAAATCCACTATTCCTAGCATCATAAGTGATTTAAGCACCAAAATCTCTAAATCACATGCATTTATTACTATTCTAGCTCATAGAATACTCACTATTTCTTGTCTTTTGAAGAAATAATAAATTAATGGTTATAATATTATGAAAATCCTTCTCCCCTCCACTATAAATAGAACCCATCCTTACCTCTTCTCTTTACTACTCTCAAGAATTTTTCCATTCCAATATTCTACCCAAATAACTCCTCAAGCTCCCCCCAATGTCCAATAGCCTTTTTTCTCCTAGAATGACCAAAACCTCCACCTTTAAGAAGCTCTCAAGGAAGTTTGATTCAAGAGGTTAAATTCATCTTTTCTTTTCTTTCATTTTTAAGTTCTTTTGTTATTTTTTCTTTCCTAACCTCTATTCATCAAAATGGTATGAAAAATCCAGTACCATAAATATAGTAGAATTTTGTTATTGTAATGGGATATTTCATTATCATCTCTCTTTACCCCACCTTTTATTTGAAATAAATGAAAACACCGTTTGAGATGTGTTGATTTAGCACATTCAAGAACAACAGTTTATCAATTTATATTATCATATTTAATTCTGGTCGTGAAACTATTTTTGTTATGGTTGAACCATATTATTATATATTTAATATATCTGAGTTTTTTTTCTGTAATTCTTTTTTACAAATGGTATTAATTTATAAAGAAAAATATGTTCGTTGTAATCAAAACCCACCGATTAACAAAAACTGTTGTCACTAAGGTTTTGTATAATAATTCAACGTCAATCTAAGTAAACAAATTAAATTTTCAACCATTTCATATACTAGAAGTTTAATTATATCATATAACTTCAATTCTGGAAAACTACTTTCATCTTACATGTTTATACGAACATGAATATAAGTGAACCGATCATTAAAACCAAGTAAACAAATAGACCCAAACAATGAAATTGAACCTCATAACCAATCAAAATAGTTATAAATGAACTTAATAAGTTTATAATAAATATTTTACATATATAATATATTTTTAAATTATTAATTAATGAACCTAATTTTATTATTCAGGTCATTATTACCAAGAGGAGAACACCATCCGACTAAAGGTAAGGGATCCTCTCTATTTCACTTTTATTCAAGAATGTCCTCTATGCTATTACATTTTATGTGTAATTACTAATGATGGGGTTTGATTTCTCACCTCCCCCATACATCCCAAATAATCTATAAGTGATGAGAAACCAATTTTCTCTCTCATCAATCACTTTTAGATACACCTGATACCATGCTGATAATCAGTAACGAATTCTACCCAAACCTCCTTTATTCTTTTAGATTGCCTTATCTTTCTTTATATCAAAATGAAGTTATATTATCTATATAAGTGAATCTTCTCAATGATTTTTAGTTGTAAAAATTAATTTATCAATACCCTTTCATCACTCTCTTTCAGGGATATTCATGTTTTTTTAAAGATTTCCTCATTAGTACTTTCTGATAAGCAAAGGTGTTTTAAAGGAACTTCTCAAATTTTTACCCAATTTCAAGTGAAATATATGTTCTGTTTTAATAAACCATTGTATTTATAAAATAACTCTTTTTATTATGAAAACATTCTTGGTTCACTTCTAGTTTTATATAAATTATTGTTCCCTTTTCTATTTTACAATATCTATAGTATTTTCCTTAAAACCGCACAAAAATGTTTTAATGCTAAAAATTATCAAATACATTTAATACATATTGTCACTTATATTTGAAGTCACATGAAATGATATACTCTTATTTTACCTTATGAATGACCATTTATGTTCTAATTCCTTTCTTTCATGGAACTATCATGATGCCCCCATTGGTTATGCTTTATGTCATGATTGTGGTACCCATTTCTTCCCATGGGTAACCCTTATGTTTATGTAAGATTGATTGTGTATGATTATTTATATAGAAAAAAAATTATGAAATTTAATATGGGTGTTCCTATATAGCTCTCTAATTCATTGGGTAAAGTTAAGTCTCATGAGATGCTATGTGCAATGGTCTTGGCGGTTAGCCTTGACCCGTACTACTACGGGAAACGGGATGGGTGGTTAGTCTTGACTCGTACTAATGTCATGCTTTATGTTTTTTCAACATTTCTATGATTCCATGTTTAAATTATATCATGTTTATATGTTATGATTCCATATGTTACATGGATTTTTATATCATCATGTCTTTCCTTCTGTCCTATTTGATAATGCTTTGTTATCATGGTTATTCTGTTACTGGTCTTTTATCTCATCCCTTTGTTCATGTTATCCCCAAGTTATCCAATGCAGATGTATGAAAATAATTGAATATATAATATCATTCTGGAGTTTAAATAAAAAAAATTTTGTTTGATTATGTACCTAGTATTAAAAGACACTAGACTTCGCGGCTGTTAGCTTGCACTCTGATGTATAATTATGCTTAAAATCATGAGTTGTTATGTGAAAGGGGTTAGGGTATCAATAAAAGGAATAATAGATTGTGACATAGAACATGGGAATGAGAATGATAGAGACTATAAAACTATAAATAATTGGTGGTGAAAAGACCATCAATTCATTACAAATAAAGGTATAAGTATAACATTTTTATTCCAAGATCATTTCCCTAATGTTGAGGGATTGTTCTAATATCAAGATAGTGAACATAAGAATGGAAACTTGATTTATTTTCATTTCATAAGAATAATTTCATCCTTTGGTTGTGCTTCAATCAATTCTCACTTCACCTATTACTCCAATAAATAAATATTCAAGATGAATTTTTCATGACTAAACACTAAAATTAACTTTTAGTATATCATAAGATCGATAAAAGGATTAAAATATATACCTCATGTATCTAAATATTTACCAAAACCTAAATGGTTAGTAAAATTATATATTAATATTTAAATACATAACAATAACATATAAAATTCAACATAAACCATTCTATAAATAGTGAACCATAAAACTCTTTCAAAATATGTCTAACAAAATTAAAAATCCAAAAATTTTGAAATAAGGTTACTAAATATCCAAAATCCACTTAACATTAATCCCCAAGAAAAATAAATTATCTCTTAATGTCTCATAAAAAATATGTAAATACCTTGATTCCATTTCCTTAAAACATTTTAATAACCTGAAACACCATAAAGCCTAAATGAAAGAATATATGATTCCAAAAATTAAGACAATAATTATTCCTCAAATAAAATCACAGTCTATCAAATATATTTCATAAATCCAAAAATAACATAAACTCTATAAAATATGACATAAACCACTTTTTCATTAAATCACTAATCATTTACAAGTTCATCAATACTGTCTCATTTTCTTTATCAATACCAATCATCTATTTATCTCAACTAAACAATATTATCTCAACATCGGGGACAAATTAAGGTTTATCTTTTCCTGAGTTGTCTGTTTTTCCATAAAATATGATGTTATCACTAAATCACTTTTCTATGTCATCAATACCATTAAATATATTTTGGAAAATATTTAAAATATAATTAATACAGAACAATCCTTTGATGTTTATTTATACTTTTAACTATAATACCAATGATAAATATTCTTCTACAACATAATTCTTAAATTATAATAGATAATAATTTCAAAAATTCCACTTCAACGATCATCATAACATATGCCCATCCATGGTCTAGGAGTTAGCTCTTGGATTAGGGAATTGACTCATACAATTCTCATGTTACCCACAAATAATACATTATACTATAAATAGTATCATAGGATGAACTTCATATCCCTCCTTTCAACTCTTCATTTTTTTATCAGAAAATACTTTCTTTATTCCATTTTTTTCACACATAAAAAATATTATCATTCATTTGAGATTTTTTCCTGAGTTATTCTTCCCGCATACTTAATATATAAGTAACTAAATCTTCTTCCCTTCATAGTCTTCATGAAACTCCATTTTTCTCTTATGAGGAATATCAAAAAAACTCAGCCATGTTGGGATTGTTAACAATATAATGAGACAGCTAATTATTCATAATCACAATGTTTCATATTCTAACTCACATTTCACTTAATTTATCATGAGAAAAGTCATTTAATTGTCCATTAAATTCAACATTAACAAAATTACTCATAGTTTATTCCACTAACTAATACAAAAAATGTATATTGTCAGTAACAATAATTATATTGAGAAATCCTGAAATATAATTCATTAGAAATCTGAATCATGACACCTTTTTTTAATCTATACACCTTAGGTTTAACAAAGGTTATCCATGATCATTTTTATTCAAATCCTTCATAATTCAATATAAATAAAATTTTAATTAACCAAATCATATACCGCAAGAGTGTCAAATCTGGTTCGCGGTAAGGGAACACTCATTGGTCACCTGAATGATGGATGAGATATACTCAACCAAATAATTTTGGGATTATTACCCATAGATGAATCTTTGATAAAATGATGTCCAATTATATTATCTAGAAAGGGAAATATTACTATAAAAATTATGTCATATCTCCCTTACCAAAACCTTATGATGTTATCTTATACTTAGACTAATCCCCAAGTTTTTCACTAAAGTTTACGAACACTAATTTATAAATACTGAGTAAACCTATCCTCTTATACTAAATATAATGACCGAGTCATTTCATATATAAATATTCTATATTTTTAAATGTATATTCTTAATAAATACATTTCCAAGGACTGTAAAGGTTTAGTTATTTTTTATGCTAGATACATGATCTTTTAATTTTATGAAATATAATTAACATCTCCCAAAAATATATTCCCACATAGTACTCTTCATATAAATACCCTAATTAAAAATTTTATTTATAACCTAGTAAAATGACACATAAAAATTGTGATCTCAAATTATCAGTAAGTATTTTAAAGTGAGATATCATTGATCACTAAATCATGACACAATCATAAGTGTATGAGAACATGTGCAAGATATTTGAAAATAATACCCAACATATCATAGATCCAAATCCCGATTCATATCATAAATCTTGGTGTTTTTTAAGACACGAATCATAAATTAATCATAAAACATAATCCATTAGAGAATAATATAGATATAAGAATATGAAGAAAAAAAATAGGATATTAAAACATTTTGAACATGTTTAAATAGAAAATGGTTCACTCATTAAGTTAAGGAGATGAAATCAGCCCCTGAAAAAACTTATGGACATGAAAATGAGGTCCATGAATAATATTATTGACATGAAATCTAGTTCCAAGCATAAAGTTATGGCCATAAAATCTAGGTCTATCTAAAAACTTCTGTACAAGAATACCAATCCCATACTTAATCTTATAAACCTAAAACTCAAGACCATTCTTAATCTTATTGACATGAAAACTAGGTACAAAAATAATGTTTTGAACATAAAATTAGGTTCACACATAACATATTTATCTCTTGATTTATCCATATTTACACAATGCATTGGAGCGATATATAATTCTAGTATCACTAGTCACATAATCATACTTCATTCATATGTGTTCCACAAGATCATAAAACATTAATCATCGAATAACTCATGGAAAAGAAACAAGTTTCATAAATAATCATAATCATAAACCATCTAGAGAAATAATAATCATGTTATCCTTGGATCATATCCCTAATAAATCCTAATTAACAACAAATGATGTTATCATAAATGAATATTTTCCTTAAAATATCACTGAAATATTTCTCAAGGAAAATACTATTTTCATTTTAAAATCACTCATTTAAAATATAAAAATTTCTTAAATATTAAAGAAAAAATTTCAGTTGAAAATATCCTTCTAAAATTTTAGAGGAATCATACTCATTTTTTCATTATTGTGGGAAATTTTGTTCATGTTGTATAAGTTAAAAGAAAACATCCCTTTTATACTTTTGGAAAAAAAAATCAAAAAGTACCTCATTAGAAATGCAATAAAGAAGATTCATTTCAAACCGTTTTTAAAAATTATATCATGGGTAAAAATAAAATTAAAAAATAATACTATAATACTAAAAAAATTCTTTAAAACGTTTTTAGAAAACATAGATACGGAAAAAAAATGTTTTTTGGATGAAGAGATAAATGAATTCGGTTTACTTAAAATTATTTATTCAATATCTTGTGTTGATAAAGAGAGTAAAGTAAAATAAAAATATGTAGTATCCATAAAAATTATAGTAGAATAAAATTAATGACTTTCTTGAGAGGTAGATCATAATATTTCATCATTTAAAAAATAATCATAAACAATCTCGAAAAATAATGAGATTGTAAGATAAAACCCTTAACGATTAAGTAACTTTTAAATAACAATAACCGTGAAATTGTAACATAAAATGAAACATTAAATATCATAAATATAATTATATTCATGATATAACTTTTCAAATGGGTAGTATATACACCACAGAAATAATGGAGTTGTGAATATGCAATATGCCTCCCATAAAGAAAAGTGAGACTCAAAATCCAATACCTCAATTTCTACTTGCTTTTAAGGTTCTATAACCTCCTATATAATAAATTTAAAGTTATTATAATTCTATAATATAATAATTTACATACTTATAATATCATATAGGATCATATTATAACATTTCAACACCCATTTATTTATAATTCCATATTTAAATTGTTGTTTCTGTGTGTTAATTGTTTCATTTTTCATGAGAATTTTGGTTCGGTAATTCTAGTTCTCATAATATTTTCAGAGTTCCATAATATACATAACTTTAATAATGATTTAAATATCATATATATTAATTATATATATAAAGTTAACCATTAAATTAACAGATAGAAAAATATATTACAATGTTCATATTGATGGTCGGTCGTATATACAAATGAATATTATTTTTAATTTTTGATGGATGGAATGAAATAATGGTAAATAATTCAACATTAACATTATTATATCATTTTAATATTACATATTCATTAATTTTATCTTTATTACCATCCTTGTAAAATAGAAATGTAAAACAAATCACATCACTTTGTGGAAGAGGTAATCCACACTTACACACAAGTGACGTTATCATTTTCTGATAGTCTAGAAGGTAAGAAGGTTAATGTTATATAATAATTAAATAGGAATAAGTGGTTAATAAATATCATATATATACTTTAAACCCACCATAATAATCATCCATGAAATATGGCTGTCAAAAATGAATTACACCGCTACGTTGAGACGGTAAGTCATACGTGCACATGAGTGATGATTGTGTTTTTAGTTGGATGAAAAAAAGGTAGAAAAATCTTTTCCCATAATAAAAATAAAATATAATTAAATTTATTATACTCGAATTATTATTTTGGTATGTTTATAATATATTTATAGGACTTATAAGAATAAATAAATTTCAAAGAGTCGAGAAACACGACTACCTCTTCATTGGTAGACTTCCTTTAGATCTCCTCTTCAGGGGGATACAGTTAGTATTTTTGGAAGCCAAGAACCTATTGAAATTGTTTGAGGATTTTTCAATATAAATTCGAAGAGCTTTTTTTGAGATATATGTCTCATAAGGTAGTAATTAAAATAGATAATGGGTGTCCTTCTATAAGGTACGGAAATGAGACATTCGGAACTACAAAAAAGATTAAAATATAATTAATCCATTTTCAAGAAAAATTCTTTTAAATAGAATAACATTTGATTAAAAAGTAGATAAAGTAAAAATAAAATCACAAAATAAAATGTATATAGTTTTTTGGTGTCTTTTTAAATATTATCTTTTGGTTTAATCCCTTGGTTAACCAATTCTACTCTTATTCGTGGTAATGAATTTTTAATATTAATGGGTTATAGTTTTATTTATAAGGTGAAAATTATATCATAAATGGAAAATGGGTGATATTTTAGATCATATATAATCCAAATTTTCCTATTTCATGATTTTTATTATTTTTACATAATTTAAAAAATATATTTTTATGATAAAATACTAGATATATCATTTTAAGAACTATTAACATAATTTTACTTTGAAAACAAAAATAAAGTAATAGAATTAAAATATAAACATATACGACATAATTAATATATAATTTGAATATATAAATTTCATGTAACATAAAAAATCACCCAAATTTTCTAACTTTTTATATTTTTAAAATCATTTATTTTATTTTTCTATTAATTGAATAAATTTTTGTTAGCATCGCATAATAATTTGAGGTAACTATTTAATAAATAAAAATTTAAAAAAAATAACATGATAGAAAACATTAGTTTATATTTTAAATAAAAATTTATAACTGAACTTATCTTTTTTTATCATTATGTAAAAGTTTGCAGTTATTAAAGTCAAGAGAATGACATTTTTTATTTATTATTTTCCTAAATTAATATAATGGTATTATTCAAATAAATATGAAACCAATTATCTATATATTTAATAATTGTATGGAAATATCAAAAATAAAATCATCCAAAAGGATAAAATAAATTCTTATAGAAATAGTAAAGTCATATCCTAGCGTTTTAACCCTATTTTACTCATTTTACCCTTGCCAAGGAAACAAAAATTTACTATGATTACTATTAATATTATCAAAAAATAAAAAGGAACTACTTAAAAAATTTGAAAATTGTGATTCCAAATATAGAATCCATTTTTAATCTTCAATTCCTATATTTAATAGAATATATTTTATGATAAAAATGTAAAATGCAACAAAAAATAGTTTTTTCATAAAAATTATTTTTTATGTTTAAAAATGTTTTTAAGCCAAATTCAACTAAAAAATTATTAAAATAAAATTAATTATATTATTCATAATATAATATAAATTGTTTTTTTAAACCAATTTAGAAAAAAGTTTACCATATAAATCCTTGAAATAAAAATACAATTTTCAATAAAATTCAATATTTTCACTAATCAGTGAGAAGTAAATTGTTTTTGAAAAAAACATATTTTGATAATTTTAATATTATTACTTAAAAATTATTTCGGTTTTATAAAAATAAAATCACTATAATTTGAAGAAATTAGTTATAATTTTCATGCAAAAAAAATATAGATTTTTTTTTGAAGAAAATGCATTTTTTAAGAATAAAATGACATAAATAAAAAATTGAGTGCTTAATTCCTAATAATAATAAATAATTTTGTATCCAGTAGGATAATTATACATTTTTTTCACAATGATGTTACTCGTACTCATAATTTCTTATTTATTGGCTAGGTTATGATGGTCACATTTAAATAATAATATTTATATAGTATAACACAAATTAATTAAATATCAGTGCTTCGTGTTAAGAAATATATCAATATTAATTTTATTCTAACTGAATTTTTAGGGTGTTACATCCCTATAACAGATAAGGATGAGATAGTGTGCTTGATTGTGGCCAGTATAGAATTTTTGGGGATGGCCCAATGTGCTTGACTTTTTCCACCTTATAGCATGTGGGGTTGGGCCATTGTAAGTGACGATGGCCTCCCCAAAACCTGCAAGGATGGGTCGGTTCATTTGATAACCTCTCTATACTTAGTGGGGATGTATAAAGATGAATTGATGGACCTCCCTGAGTATTCAGGTATGGTTCAGGGTACTTGAAAAATCCATGGCCTAAGGAATATGTGCAAGACTTGGGATATATGTGTTACTAGGTTCTAGAAAGACGTTACTTCATATATAGTACTATGGAAGGTTGTATATGAGTTATCGTATAATATAGATTCTAGCATGGAGCCTAATTAGTTATTTTATGGGTTGTGGTACTAGGTAAATCACATAATGGTGTTGAAGTAGGTATTGTCTACACAACCTAACCATAGTTTATATATCATTTTTTACTATTTAATTATATTTAGCATTATTTTTTAGTTTCAGGTCGCATTGAGTTTTAAATTTTTAAAAATTTTGGATTTTTATCATATTTGAATGGTTGATAAACAATTATTAGAAAATATGAACATACCATAAAAGGGGATACATTAATTTTATAAAGTTGATTGCATGGTCAGTGCACTATTTCATTAACCATGTTTCTGGACAATGCAGAGTGTCTAGAGGCCCCGAGAGGGGAACATAGTTGGCGCATAGATTGGCCAATTTTGGGAAGAAACCATGTATTGTGTTCAGTGGTTTAAAGTTTTTTGGATTTACATTTTTTCCCTAAAATTTTTAAAACACTAAAATTTGTTTATTTCCTTTCCCCTAACCCCTAACCCTCTCATCATACACCACCCCCATACCATATCTCTCAACTGTATGCTCAACCACCTCTCCCTCCCTCCATTTTCAATTAATTCTACTCTTATTTATTTAAGTGATCATCATAGGTAATCCTTTCACCCTCTCTTTCATTTATCTATTTTTATTCTCCCAGTCACTATTGAATGGGTTTGGTTAAACCCCAGTCTCTATTCGTGATATGATTTTTATGGTTTGTCTTGTGCCTATGGTTTCTCTATATTTTTTGGGGTTCCTTGGACTCAGTTGATGTTGGATTGGGTATCTTTCATTAAATGTGATTAATTATCCATCAATTTTGGGTAGGTTTTATTTTATTATTATGGGTTTTCATAATTTAATTTCTTATTTTTTGACTTTTGGGTTTCTCATATTTTTCTAGTGCAACTTGTGCCTCATTTAGGTAGATTTTGGTCATCATTGGAAAAGGATACATCGTTTGAGGTAGGCTAACCTATGTCCAATACATTAATTTAAAAAAATGTTTCTTTTACAGTTTTTTCTCATTATTATATAATGTTCTTAAGCTAGGTAAAGTTTTTGTGGTTCTTAAAAATAGTTTCCTACTAGTTTTTAACATTTTCTTTAAATATTCTGCATGGGTTTCTCATGTTAAATCATTTTTCCAAGGGTGTTTTGTATTTTTAATCATCTAAAATGATTTATTTATTTCAAAAATGATTTATACAATGTGAATTATAAATGGAAAATATTTTTATTCTTTTGTCTAGTTTTTTATAAAAGCTCAATGGTGTGTTTTGGTTTCCTAACGATCCACTATGTGATTTATAATTCTTATTGTATTTGAATGTGACTTATTCATATATATATATAAACACATATTTAAGTTCCCAATTTATACATCTTTACTCTTGGGGATATGAACATGTACATTGTAATAAGGGGATCTTATATATATTATAAGGTGTATATGTGTTTAAGTTTGTTGAATCATTTGGAAATATAAAAAATTTGGTATAAAAATTCATTTCTCAAATTATCTATATAGATTTATAAAAGTAATAAGGCATGGTTATAACTTTTAATGATTTTCTAATAGTAATATTCACTCCAATGGAAGCCAAAAATTGTATATATTTATTGGGATCAGTTATGATATGAGTGGAATGTTGGTATATTTCTAAGAAAAAAGGGATTCACATTGGTAGAGTAGGTATGTGAGGTATTATTGTATGCTTGGTTTTATTTTTTACATGATTTAAACTTGGTTTTTCTACTACACCTCCCATATATATTTCAGTTATGTGTATGAAACATGGGAATAATGTGTACAAAGTTGGTTAGGATTGGATTATCAGCTAGTATGTCAATAGGGCCTCATCCAGGTCTAACTAGAAGTATTTTGATACAAAAATGAATAAATATTTGATATATGTTATTACCATTTTCCTTTTTGGTTCATCCCCCCCCCATGGATCATGTTTGGGAAGGATTTATGCATGATCACTAAGATGTAATTTACATAGAATCCCACTAACCTATATATTGTTGGATTCCCAATACTGATTTATCTCATTTAATTCTATTTATAAGGTACTATATTTCAAATATTATTTTATTAGTTACTTATTAATGTTTAAAATGATAAAAAACAAGCCTTGTCTCCCTCTATTTTCAGCACCTGATGATATAGTTTTTATGTCCATGGTTTCTCACTAAGACTGTAACTTTTTCATCTTGTTCTTTCTTGTAACAGATTATTTAAAAATCACTAATATGTTAGAAAATGGTGTTTGAAATCAAACGAGTAATTTTTTTTCAAAATAATTATCCTAATACTTTTTATAAAGTAAATGGAAAATATTAATTTATATATTTATATTTTAAAACTATCTTGAAATGATTCTCCCTTTAAAGGTAAACTGTAGGGAGGGGTTTCTCTTTTGGAATATCTACTACAAATTTTTATGGTCACACCTATATATCTATAATTTTTCATTTATAGGTTTTAGTTTATTTTTATTATCACCCATGGGTGATAGGATTATTTATTCAGGTGGTGACTTGTATAGTCCTAAGGAGAAATGTATTTTAATAGTTTAGTTATTCTTTTAGTTTCACTTACTGCATCGACCACATAGGATTTTATCACTTTCTACAGATGACGGGTAGTTATATCTATTGGTGGGTGAAGAAAAACCATTAGAGGGGGAATATCTTCCATTCAAGAGAAGGGGTTCTGAGAGTGAGGGTTTTTTCTATTCTCATAGCTATTTATTATATTTCTTAATATTGATATTAGGATACTTTTTTGTTTTTTTCCTCTAGCATGGACTTGTGATGTAAAGATTGGTTGTGCTTGATTTTTTATTTAATTTTCACTACTTTTATTATTAATTATTCTTTTTTATGTGAATTCATTTCCAAGTGTTGTTTTTTTGATACCCAACCACTTTTTTAGCCTGTGGGAATCAGAAAAACAATTGGGACTTACTGTGGACCAACTCAGGCATTCGATGGAGGGATGAATCATATTTTTTTTAAAAAAAATGGTATCAAACTAGGTTGGGTTCTTTTCTCCATAGGAACCTTTCCTCTATCATAATTATCCCCTGTTATTTAATATTTCTAGTATATATGGATATAATCATTTGGGATCAGTAGGTGGTTCATGGTTCAGTGCCTGATCAGCACCACTCGTGATGAAACCTAAATTACTAGGGTGTATTGGGATTTTAATTTTGATTGTAGGGTTTATTTTTGGGATGAAATTGGATTTTAGTAAGTGGTACACGGTGAGATCACCCAAATTAAAAATCCATATGGATCCTATGTAAATGGTTCTATTTTACACTCAGTTATGGTTTTGTGGTTGACACAATGTCCACAAAACCAAGTGGTTTATTCATTAATGGTCACTAGTCCCTTATTAGTTGGTTTTACGTTGTTTGTTTTTGGTTAATTGAGTTTTGACCAAATTTTGATAATGGTTTTTTTATTTTAAAGTCTTTTTCAAGTAAATTTGTAAGATTTTAAAAATGGTAGAATTTATTTTGAATTGGTTTTAAGTTGGTAAAGTTGGATTGTAAGTTAAAAGGGGGACTTTTTTGATGGGTGAAGGTTTTGAAAAAGGGTTTTTTGTCTATGTGTTGAATGTATTTTTTAAAATGATATAGAAAAATATTTATTCAAAGTGGGTGATTTAAAATTTTTTCTTTAATGAGATTATTTGGTTTTGAAAATGGCTTAAGAGGCGAATTTATTAATTTTAAGAAAAATGTTGTTCTTCCAAATTGGACCTCGATTTTAATCATTTGGTTTCATTTAAATTGGAGTTGGGGAAAATAATTTGAAGTGAACACGTTTGAATTTTATAAGTTGGGGATTTTAGAAGGAAATTAGTTAGTTTGGTAAACATGTATTATTATTAGTGGGTTGTATGTTTAGTCTTAGTTTATGATTCTTTTTGGGACTATTTTATATTGATTGAAAAGTGCATGAATTGATGGATTTGTTTTTTATTTTATTTGACTATCCCCCAATGAATTTCTTATAAAGAGTGTATATTCATTATTTATGTTTTCTTATTTATCTTTTTAGGTGAATATTGGTTTTCAGAATTAGCCATGGTCACCATTTTTTGGTTTGATATCATAAAGTTTGAGGTGGTTAAAATCTTTGAGAAAATTCTAAATTAGAATTTGTTTGGGTATTTCCATTTTATAGCTCCTTATGGAGTACTAATTGTCCCAGTGATCATATTCTTTGATGAGGTTAATGACTTAGTGTTGGTATCACTTCTTTGAATGGGAAAGGTATTAGGTCAGATGTTGGGATGAATGGTAAGGGTGCTTTTTTGGGACAGTTGGGTTCAAAAAGGTTCGGTGCTCTGATTTTTGGCCATAGTTTTTTCTCAATTGACCCAAAACTAGAGCACATGTTGATCTTATTGAGGAATGTTTATTGAGGGATTTTCAGATATATCTTGTCTTCTTATTCGAATCAGATGGTCCCAGTTTTCATCATTTCAGGTGGTAGTCCTTTTTAGTAATTTTTTAGTAAGTGTTAATGTTTTTGGTTAGTGCCTTGTTTAAGATGTCTTGAATCATTTGAAATGATTTTGAGGATGGTTGGGTGTTGATGGTGCATGTTAGGAGTCTTATTTTATTTTTCATGATTATTATCATTTTTCCCCTAATCTCTCAATCTAGAATGACTCTATCGGTGACATTGATTTCTAAATTTATATATTTTCTTTTATTTTCTTTATTTTGTGAAATTCTAAATCTTTTCTATGAAGTGGTCGTGTTCATCATTTCAAGCATTATTTCTCATATATTTTGGCTCTCATTAGGACTACTGAGTTTTATTTTGTCTTGGGAGATAAATGTTTGACTGGAGACCTAATATGGTGGGGGATACCATAGAAGGATATCATTGTGAAATTGGTATTCAATCTTCCTTGATGGGGTAATCATTTATTCCCACCTCACCAGACCATGGTCATGGTAATTTGGTTCTTGAGGACCATGTTTCTTATGATATATTCCCATGGAGATCCCAATAAAACCATGCTGATTTTATTTGGTAATATCTATGTTAGGGGTCGGGGTGTTCCTTGTTTTGAGGTTGTGTTTGGAGATATGATTCTACTTTGTTGAATATTTTTTTGAATGGTTAAGGTTATTTGGTCTCTATCTATCTATATCCTTGGATATTTATTTGATTTTTGAGGATAATCTATTAGTCTCTTTTGGTATTTTAAAGGGTTCTCTTTTTAAAATGGAAAGTGATTGTTAATTCTTCAGTATTCAAGTTTTCAGGTATCGTGTTTATTTGTAGTTTATCTTTACATTTGTCCTGAGAAACAGAGTCTCTTTAGACTTTTTAGGGTAAGAAAGTGTAATAATTAGGAGAATTTTCACACCCCCGCCCCTGATTTATTTATTATTTTTAATTGTTTAGTTATATTTATCCTTATTTCTTAGTTTTAGGTCAGGTCTGGTTTTAAATTTTAAAATTTTAGTATTTTCAACACATTCACATAGTTGGTGCATGGTTAGTAAAAACAGTGTGCAAATCGTTCAAGGGCGTTTAAATATTTTATAGATTTGACCACACTTCCAGTGCATAGTTTCCTTAATCATGTGCCCTGATCATGTGGGGTGTCCAGTGACCCAGAGAGGAGCACATGTTTGGTGTATCATTTGGCCTATGATGTGTCAAAACTATGTGATGTGTTCATGGGATAAATTTTTTGGTATTTCCATTTTTGACCATAAATTTTTGAACCCTCAATGGAGTTTAATTTCTTTCTCATATCCCTCTAGTACTATCATAGTGCACTGAACCCCTCCCTTATCACTCATAAACTCAATCCACCTCCTCCCCCTCCCCCTGTTTTTAGCTGTTTCACCACCCATTGCTTCATGCGATCATTGTGGGTAAGGTTTCCTCTTCTCCACTAATTCAATATTAATTTTTATTCTCCCATAATTTAGTTTTTATTTTTTTTAAACTCTATGGTATGATCATGGTTTGGTTTTTTTTTTGGGTTTTCATGCACCTACGGTTTCTTTGTATTTTGTTTTTGGGTTCCTTAGACTCGGTTAAGGCATGATTGGTTATCATACATCAACGTTTGTGAGTTCTACATAGATTTTGAGTTCGTTTTATTCCATTATTATTATTTAAACTAATTTTAATTATGGATTTAGGGTATTTTATTTTCTTATATTTTTATAGTGTGCCTCAGATCTCCTTGAGGTAAATTTAGTCTAATATTGGTGAAGAAAACACCACTTGAGGTAGGTAACCCTATGTCCAATCCTTCAATTTTAAAACTATGATTTCATTATGGTTTTCAAGTGTGTTTTAATTATTATATGAATTTTTTTGATATTAAAAGTGTTTTTGTTACTTAGAACTGGTTTTTAATTAGTTTTAAATATTTTCCACAAGATTTAGGCATGGGTTTCAATTGTTAAATATTTTTTCCAATGGTTTTTTTAAATGTAAATAACCTTAAATGTTTAATTAGTTTTTAAAATGATTTATACCATGTGAATTGTAAATGGAAAAGGTTTGTTTTATTTTGAAATTTTTTTTCATAAAACCCAATCCCATGTTTTTTCCCAAAAGATCCTCTAAGTTATTTATAATCCTTCATGTATTTGAATGTGACTTATTCATATATACATATATAGATACATATATAATTTCCCAATTTGTATATATAAACTCCTGGTGATGGGAGCATGTTCATTAGAACGAGGGGTATTTATATATATTGAAAGGTGCATATGTGTTTAAGTGTAAGGAATGATTTTGGAATGTGAATGTTATGGTATAAGAAGTGGTTTTCAAAATGTGAAATATATATTTATAAAAAAGATAAGTCTTGGTTGGAACTTTATAATGATTCTCTATAAGTAAGATTCACTCCAATGGAATTCTGTAATTGTATGTTTTATTGTACGTAGATTTGACACTATCGGGATTTTGGCATGTTTATAAGAAAAAGGGGACTTCCATTAGTAGTACAGGTGGGTGAGGTGTTGTTTCATGATTTATTTACTTTGTTACAAGATTGAAACTTGATTTTTTACTACGCCTAACTAATTTATTTTAGTTATGGTAATGGAACATGGGAATCCTAGGTACCTAGGTGGGTAGTCTATGAAGTATCTCGTGTTCCTGAACGGCCTTGACGTGGTCTCACTATTAGTTTTATTATTTAATAATGAATAAAAAGGTGATATAGATTATTACTGTTGGCCCTTGGGTTCATACCCCTACCAATGGATTATACATGTGAAGCTTGTATGATTTATAATTAAGATTCAAGGTACCTAAAACCCCCCACTAACATCTCTACTTGAGGGATATCACGTGGTTCTTTCTCTAATTCACTCCTATTACAAATGTAATAAATTTTAAATTCTCTTTTATTAGTAACATTTACATTTTAAAAGGATAAAAAATTATGCTTTATCTCCATCTATTTTATAGCACTGTATGATATAATTTTTACTTCAACGCTTTATTAATGAGACTCTTACTTTGTCATCTAAGTCATTCTTATAAATGGATTATTGGAAGATCAATAATCCATTGGAAAATGGTTTTGGAATCAATGAATTAAATTCTTTTTAGGAGGAATTATTGTGTTACTTATTATTCGAGAAAATGGAAAAAAAATTATATATATATTTTTTAAACTAGATTGAAATGGTTCTTTCTTTAATGGTAAGAAGCTCGTGGATTCTCTTTTGGAATCCCTACTAGGAATTATTTTTCTCACACCTATATCTCTATCATTTTTCAGTTGAAGGTTTTATATTATCTTTATTCTCTCACATGGAGTTATAGGATTATTTAATTAGGAAGTGACTTTTATAGTCATAAGGATATAGTTATGTCTATAGTTTAGATTTTATATCAGTTTATATTAACTCCTCAACTGGGTAGGCTTTTACTGCTTTCTATGGATGGATGGTAGTTATATCTACTTTTAGGGAAATAAAATCTATTTGAGGTGTGTATATTTTCCTTATAATATAGGGTTTTCAAAGTGATATGGGGTTTTGGTGATTTCTTATATTTACTATATTTTCTATTTTGATATTAGATTATTGTTTGTTTTTTTACTATCATGGATTTCTGACATTTGAATGGGTCATATCAAAATTTTTGTTTTTTTACACTAATGGTTTTTTAAATTATTATTTTTGGTGAAATCATTCCCAAGTGGTTTTTCCTTGATTTCTAGTCACCGTTACCAACCTGTGGGGATTAGGAACACCCTTCAGGCCTTGTCATTGACTAGTTTGAGTGTTTAGTGGAGGGATATATCAGATTGGTTTGTGACACTACTAGTGTGTGTGTGTGTGTGTTATGTTTCAGGGTTGGTATGTTTCATGGACACAACTATACACTATATATGTATTTCATATACATCAACTTGATCACAATAACACTCATTTTGGTTGAAGCATTGCAGATTCCAACTGGGTCATTATAATCACCCCCAATTTATGTACATGATGTGGGTTCCAATGTACATGGGTTGATTTCAAGTTTTATTTCTAGACATAGGTATTTTATAGATCTAGGATCATGGTATTGGATATCTAGTTAAGGAGGTCATGGATATGGAATGGTGTATGTGAGTTGGTCTGAATACCATTTTATTTACTTTTAAGTTGTTGTTTAGTATTTACTAAACATTCTCCATTTATTTTATATGAAACATGTTTTATTTTCCATATGTATAATAGTTTCTTAGTTTTTTTGTCATATAGATTTCATATATTTATATTCTAGACTATCAGGGGACCATGGGCCTCCATGTTTTGTCAACAGGTTGCTGGTATATCCGCTATACTGATGAGTCGTGATGATTTTTGGTAGAGTTTATCCTAACACAATAACTTATTATAGAGGAAATATATAGCGACCCTACTTTTATTACATTACTATTATATCATTTTAAATATAAACAATAAAACAGTGTTACAAAATCAAGATCAAAATATTTAGTGTCTTGGGGAAATTTGGACCAAACATAACTTTTAGATAATAAATCATAAATATTATATAATTCTTTATTCTATAGCTTCTTAGTGGCCCTTGTGTTGTCCTTAGTTTAAGTACTCACCTAGGGATATACATCAATGAAATGAGTGATCTAAAATCCAATTAATAGGATTGATAATAACATGAATCAATATAACATGGATGAGAATAATCATCATCATCATAACATAAAAATAGGATCATCATCGTAATCGTGAGAGGACACATTAGATAAATACATTCAATATTTAAATGCATAAAAATGAAACATCATGTCTTAGTGATCAAAAACCACAAATAATTTAGAAAAAAGATAACATCATGTTCCTGTATAACATATTTTCAAAATTATAACATCATCATATTGAATAAATATAGCATCATTTTTATGCATATTTCACATAATCTCTAGAGATGTGTCACATTAACCAATGTGTTGGGCTGCTATATAATTATGGGTGAACCTGTCACATTATAAAATTTAAAAAATCATGCATTCCACATAGAACATTTAAAAATATTTCTCATAAAATAACCAATGTAAAGGAAATGAGTTTCATGAAAATTTCATAAAAAATAATTTCATGAATATACATTGTGGATCCAAATATAAAAATGGAATAACATAATTGGTATAAGAATCATCAATCTTGAGTGATGAAAAAACAATCTCAAGAGAATTAAAATATATGTTTTTTATAAATAAGATCCATTTTGTAAAAATAATTTATTCTTCAAAAAATCATATTGGAAACATGTATATCCTAGAAAATAAAATTTAAGAAAAAAGAAATTATATTTGAGGAATATTAAATGAACAATGATTCCTTTTTTTTTTGAATAAAAGGTGGAGGATAATATGTTTGATGATTAATTATTACACTAATATATTAAAATTATAGTATATATAGGATACTAGAGTGACCATTCCAATTGGATAAGGGGGTGTGAGGAGAGAATAAGAAAAGAAAATAAATTGAAAAGAAAATGAAAGGGGATTTTAACCCTTGAATTTCTCTCCTTAAGAACCTCTATAGGGAGATTAGTTTTACCATTTTATTGAAAAAAAAGGAACATGAACTTGGGGAAGATCCTTTGTGAGATGTTTGAGAGAAATTGGAAAATCTTGCAGGCTTTGGAGCTGTGAGGAGAAGAGGTGGTGAGGGTGGTATTTATAGGGGAAGAGAGGGGTGTTTTTTTATTATTTTATTCATCAGTTTAATATTTTGGCTCGAGGATATGAATAGTTTGAAACTTATAAGTAAATAAATTAAATAAATTATAATTATTCTAGATTATTGTGATTACAATATCCATGACTCTAGAAATAGTGATTTTATCTTAAACTATTATATACCATAAATATAAGGATCTGATATTATTACATTACATAATATTGAATTTTAGTCAAGAAATCACTTCCTTTAACATTTAGGATATTTTAAAGTTTAGAGTTTTAGATAATTGGGATATAACACATACCTAACATTCCACATTTATACAGAGCATATACCAAAAACCATTATCCATTTCTTCCTAAATATAAAACTTTTCTAATAAAACATGTTTTCAGTGAAAAATCTTGATAACATTTAACATGGATTCATTATTTATCTTACACATACTTATAACATGTGAAAATCATTTAAAAACTTTGTATGACAACAAAAATCTCAGAAAGGGATAAAAAATGAAGGAAAACATTAGTCCATGAATTCTTGTAACGTATGAAATCATTTTCAAAAAGACATACTTGTCAGCCATATAAACATACTTTGTGAAACTTAGGATTTCCAAAATATTTCCACAAAAAAATATAGAAAATAAATAGAACCATAAAGTTATCTTGTGGAATTACTTAAATAATTTTGTAACCCACTCATCTACCTTATAATTTATAACGCTCAGGGCTACCTTGCAATGTAACCTTGATGGCTACCTTATTGTGTAACCACCGTAGTTACACTTGGAGTAACCATATATCCAACCTCCAACTTACACATACCAAATGCATTGGAGGGAGATATTGGTCCCACCTTTCATCAAAAAAAATTACAATAACCATAACGTAATCATAAAACATGAATAATTTCATAAAAACATTGATTTTGAATCTTGTATAATAGAATTTTAAAAGAGGATTTTAAAATAAAATCCCCTTATGAATATCATATAATTAATATGATGCTTAATATAGTGGATGGAATATGTATATAAAATATATTTAAATATAATTCAACATAATATAAATAATATTCATCTCAAAAACAATTTTAATACCACATAAATAATTAAGTAGAAAGTTAACCCAAAAAATGGAAATTGGATTAAGAATTCCCTTACCTCGGGTTTTCCTTACATAAAATTTTTTTAAACCTCCGATATAATGGTTAAATGAGTGTTATTAATATCATAAAGAAAGATGTTCATTTTCATAACACCTTATATGATCATTTTATAACATTATTTCACCCTTTAGTTATTATTATTTTGTTCCTTCCATTATTTCGTGTGCATTCTTTACGTGATTTCCGTGGTCGGTTTGTATTTGATTTTCTTTTTAGTATGGAACTAAAATTGGATATGTGGAATGAAAAGTTATTCATATATTTCTAGAATATATAATGATACCATAAAATTTTTTTATCATATATGTTGATGAATCTTTTTAAAAAAACATTAATGCTATTTGTTTAGATCCTTTTTGTTGGTTCCTCAATAATCATGAACTTGTTTCATTATATAAATTAATATCATGCAAAAAAGTTAATTAAAGAACATAAAATAGGTTTAATAATAAACTTTAATTTCTATTTCAACCGTTAAAAGGATTTTATGATCATCTTTGAAGGAAGTAATGGAAATTTAAAACATATCGTCCACGATTTTGGAAAATTGGAACATGATGGACGATGTTTTTATTTGTAGAATAAGAGGAAGAAGAGAGGAAGAAAGATGACAAATGTTTTACATGAACATGATGACATAACAAAATATATAAGATTATATATATTCCATACCTCCTAGATAATTGGATAGGATGATAGTATAAGAAAAGAAAGGAATTGAAATGAAAACACATGAAAATGAAAAAGGATTCTTACCTCTCGATCTCTTCTCTATGAGATCCTCCTGAAGGCCTTCGGTTTTGGCCTTTTGGTGAAACTAGAAATTCTAAAACGTGGGAAATATCCTTGGGGAGGGTATTTGGTAGAACTTAGACAATGACCAGGGCTTTAGAGGTGTGATAGGAAGAGGGGAATGAGGGTGGTATTTATAGTGGAGGAGAGGAGGGATTTTACATTATTTTTATCATTATTTTAATATATTTGTCCAAGACGATGAATAGTATCCATTGTTGTGATGAAAATAGTAAATAGAGAATGTGAGTTCGAAACAAGTGGGCTTATGTTAGTTATGATGTCATAAATAGTTTATTTAAATGATAATTTGTATATATGGTATTTTATTGTATTTCACTATTCATCCAAAATTCAAGAATTTCATAAAAATACAAAAAATTCACCCAAACCATTTTTTGACATGTCTTATTTTAAAATGAATTCAATTTTTTGAAAATAAGTCTCTAAATTTTATTATTTTAATTTTTAAATAAAATCATAATTTATTCAAAAATAACAATTTTAAAACCATAACTCATTTTTTAACATCGTGAAAAATTAATCAACATCTCATTATCCTATAACCTTAAGAAAATAAAATAATAATATGATTTAATATACATAAGGTCCATATTACTATTTATATTACTATTCATAAGGGTGTGTTTCTATTCACAAAAAAATTTGGTTCTATCAGACTCTAAATAACTTACTGATAACAACCGTAGATGACTGCTTTTTTGAAATTAAAATCATAAAAGTGATAAAGTATTCTTAAAGGATAGTTATAACTATCTAAATAAAAAAATTCATTAATTTCAATTTATTTTTAAAACCTTGGGCTGTTACATTATCCCCACCTTCTGGAAATTGCATCCTCGCAATTTTATTTACTTATTAAACAAGTGAGGGTACCTTTCTAGCATAGCATTTTCAGATTCCTATGTTACTTCTTCAACCATGTGGTTTCTCCACAAAACCCTTATCTGGTGAATTACATTATTCTTCAATAATTGTTCTCTTTGATCAATAATCTTAATGGGTTTCTCTTCATAAGAAAGGTTCTCTTCAAGATGAACTAGTTTTGGGCTCAATACATGGGATGAATCTAGAACATACATTCTCAACATAGAAACATGAAAAAATTGTGTACCTAAGAAAATCTCAGAGGAAAAGCTACTCAGTAAGAGACTGGTCCAAATTTCTCTAGAATTTCATAAGGTCTAATAAACTGTGGACTTATCTTTCCCTTCTTACCAAAACGCATAAATATTTTCCATGGTGAGATTCTAAGAAAAACATGATCGTCTACCTCAAAAGAAAAGTACATCCTCCTATTGTCTGTATAACATTTCCACCTGATCTAAGATATACTCATGTGTTTTTGGATCATCTTCACTTTCTCACCCAATTCCATTACTAATTATGGTCCCATATACTTCATTTCCCCAACTTCATCCCCAAAAGCTGGAGTTCAACACTGCTTCACATACAATGCCTCAAAAGGTTCCATCTGTATAATGGAATAAAAAATGTTATTATAAGAAAACTCAAATAAAGAAATATGATGATCCCAACATTCCTAGTAGTCCATTGAACAAGCTCGAAGCATATCCTCTAAATTCTTAATCCTTCATTCTGACTTCCCATCTGATTGAGGATGAAAAACCATATTAAATTTAACTTTGTGCCCAACTACTTTTGAAGGGCCTTCCAAAAATTAGAAGTGAATCTGGGATCCTGGTCAGATACAATAGAAAGAGGAACTCTATGTGACCTGGAAATCTATTTGAGGTATACTTGAGAAAGCTGATCCAAAGGCATTGTATCTCTAATAGGAATGAAATGTGAAACTTTAGTCAGTCGGTCTATAATAACACATATTTCAATGTTACCTAGAGAAGTATTTGGTAGTCCCAAAATGAATCCATGGATATATTTTCCCATTTTCACTTTGGCATTGAAAAAGTCTCATGAAACCCCTTCAGTAACTTCCACTCTTCTTTAACCTGTTTACATGTCAAACATTTCATGGTAAAATAAGAAATATCCCTTTTCATTCCATCCTACCAATAATAATCCTAAAGGTCTCTATACATCTTAGTACCTCTATGATGAACTGAAAATGGGGAAATATAAGTCTCACACAACAATTATTTCTTCAACTAGGGATCACAAGGCACACACAATATTTTTAAAAATTTAAAAATACTATCTTTATCAAGGTTAAATTTTGGAAACATACCCATTTTAACCAATTCTACCCTTTTCTGTAGCTCATAGTCTTCCTTCTGTCCTTTCTTAATTCGGTCTAATAACGATGAATCCATTGAAACTTGAAACAAAACAAATGTATTTTCTTCACAAATAATTTATAAGCCAAAATTCATCAAATCATTAATTAAGGGATCTTGTTCCAAATATAACATGGTTAATGATGCGTGATGTTTTCCACTCAAGGCATCTACCACTTTGTTTTATTTTCCTAGATGGTAATTGATTGTGAAATTATTATCTTTTATTAGTTAAATACATCTTCTTTGCATCATATTTAATTCTTTCTGAGTGAATATATACTTCAACCTTTTATGGTCAGCATATATTTTCCATTTGTATCCGTATAAATTATGCCACAAAATTTTAAAATAAAAAAAACATCACTGTTAATTCTAAATCATGTGTGGAATAATTTAACTCATGGGGTTTTAGTTCTCTTTAAGCATAAGAAATTACCTGATCATTCTGAATCAGAAAAAAACTAATTCCCTTCAATTAATCATCATTGTAGATGAAAAACATACCATTTCAGGAAGGAAATCCCAAAACTGGAGTATTCACCAATCTCTTATTTAGTTCCTAAAAACAAACATTCTATTCTTCTATCTAAAAAAATTTAACCCCTTTTTATGTTAACTTAGTTAACATGCTTGATAACTATACAAATTCTTTATCAAACTATCGGTAATAACATGTTAATCCAAGAAAACTATGAATCTCTATAACGTTTTTGGGTCTTGGCCATTCATAAACCTGTTTTTTTTTTCATGATCAACTGATATTCTATACTTATTTACAATGTGCTCAATAAAAGAAATCTATTACAACCAAAAAACATACTTTCTGAATTTTCCATATTGTTTCTTTTCTTTTACAGTTTGAAAAACAACCCTTAAATGTTTTTTATGCTCCTATTTACTTATAGAATATACTATAATGTCATCATTAAACATAACCCAAAACATATCCAAGAACTCAGGAAATATTCTATTCATAAGATCTGTAAATATAGCAGGTGTATTAGTTAACCCAAATGGAATAACAAAAAATTCATAATCCCCATATCTAATATGAAAAGCTATTTTCAGGATATCATCCTCCTTTAACTTTAGCTGATGGTATCCAGATCTCAAGTCAATCTTGTGAAAGTTCTAAGATCCCTGGAATAGATCAAACAAGTCATTGATATGAGGTAAAGGATACTTGTTTTCAATAGTGATGTTATTCAAAGTTCTCTAATCAATGCAAAGTCTCATGGAACCATCTTTATTTTTAATAAACAATAAAGGTTCACTCCATAGTGAAATTATAGGATGATTTAATCCTTTATCAAGAAACTCATGTAACTAATTTTTCAATTCAATAAGTTCCATTTGATCCATTAGATATGGGTGTTTTGAAATTGGATTAGCATCAAGAACTAAGTCAACTGTGAATTCTACTTCCTGATCAAGTATAACACTGGGTAACTCATCAGGGAAAACATAAAGGTATTCATTTACCATTGGAATATCATTAATATAAATAGATCCCTTTTTTTGAACAATATGAGCTTGATAAATTTCATTTCCATCTTTCGAAATTTTCTCATCTTCCTGATATGTTATAAATTTTATGGTTTCATTCTTATATACAAACTGAAACTCTTTTTGGAAAAAAAAACTTCTTTAGATCTACAGACAATATTATCATGATAAACTAAAATCCAATCAATTCCTAGAATGATATAAAACTCTAATAAGTTAAAAAAAATATTTTTAGGTAATGTCTTTCCATGGAAAGCAGTAGGAAGATTTTTAAAATTCCTTTCTTCTATAAAATTTCCCATGATATTTTAACAATAATTTCTTATTTCATTTTTTGAGTTGATATTTCCAATTTACCATAAAATTCATCATAAATAATGGAATGTGTAGACCCAATATCAAACAAAACTTTAGAAAAATCTGATTAAACAAATGAGTTACCTGATAAAACTTCATTGGATGGCCCGACGTCTACTGACATCTCACTACACCATTCTTCTTATAGTCTAGCTTCTTTTCATCATTCAGATCTCTATTTGGGTAGGAATTTTCCTAATGACCCATCTCAACACAATTAAAACACTTTATAGTTTTAGTATCATGAATATCCTTGGGATCATTTTCATTACAATTTTGAGTCATATGTCCAAACATACCACATCAAAAACACTTCCCAGTTTTGGAAAGGCATCACCGAGGGTGCTTTTTGGGACACTTTTCACAAACTGGAAATTGGAATTTCTTACTATCATATTTATTTGATTGGTTCTTACCCATCTCTTTCCATATGTACTTCCTCTTCTACTTGTTGTCAAAGTGCATGGGATCATCAGAAAACTCCATCTCTACCCTCTCAACACATCGTATAGTTTTCTCATAACTTTTTAATTCACAGGAGGCCAATACCCTTTGATACCTTGGCTTTAATCCTGAGTAAAAGTGGTTGATATTACTATCAAGATCCTAAATAATATTTAGAGCATACCTCACTAGTTGGGTGACATTTTCTTCATACAATTCCACTAGATCATACTCATTTTTCTTCATTTCAAGGAATTTCTTCTCTATCCTAAGTAAAACCACCTTAGGAAAATATTTTTCAAGGAAAAGACTTTTAATCCATCCCACTCTAAGGTATCAGTATCCTTTTTATCCCTGATATTTTTTACCATTGACCTCCACTGATCAGTTTCACCTTCAAAAGGATAAATGGAAAGAGTATTCTTTTGATTGATTAAACATCCCATAACATCGAATATATTTTCAAGAGATTTAATATATTCTTCAACCGCTACTAGTTCAAAATATCCATTGAAATAAGGAGGGTGTTGTCTCATAAAATGTTCCACTATAATCATGCTCCTTTGTGGAAGATTTGGTTTCTCTCTTGCATAGATGACACCACCATTTATTTCTTGTGTTAACTGAGCCATTACTATAAAAAACTACTTTATCTCAATCCCTACCATTATGGGCTACATATTCTAAAGGATATCATTATTCCGGTGCCTTTCCACTTTAGCTTCCTTGTTTTTCTATGGAAAACCATTCTAGACAAACATATATTTGTTGAAGAAACATGGTAGTCCTTAAATTCTATAACATTTCAAATTAAACGAAGTGTAAAAATCATTTATGATATTCTATTAAAATCTTTTTAACCCCTAAATTTATCTAAACCAACCTTTGATACCAACTATAAGGACATGGCCTTATTATATTACATAATCTTGATTTTTAATCAAAAACTCACTTCCATTAACATTGAGGATATTTTCATGATTATTGTTTTATATAGTTAGGATATAACAAATACCTAACATTCCACATTTATACATAGTAGATACCACAAAAACAGTATCCATTTCTTCCCAGATATAAAACTTTTCAAATAAAACATGCTTTCATCAAAAACTCTTCATAACATTTAACTTGGACTGATTATTTCTCTTACAAATCCTTATAACTTTTGAAAATCATTTCAAAACATGGGATCATCACAGAATTTTAAGTAAGGTATAAAAAAGGAAGGAAAACATTAGTCCATGAATGCTTGTAATGTATGAAATCAATTCCAAAAAGGCATACTTTTCACCCATATAAACATGCATTGTGAAACATGGGATTTCCACAAGATTTACACAAAACATATAGAAAATAAATAGAACCATAAAGATATCTTCCTGAACTACTTACATAATATTGTAACCCTCTTGGCTACCTTATAATTTGTAACCCTCGGGGCTACCTTACAATGTAACCCTAGCACCAACCTTATTTTGTAACCATCACAGTAACACTTGGGGTTACCATACGGTAGACCTCAAACAAACACATAAAAAATGAATTGGAGGGAGATAAATGACCCACCCTCCATCATAAATAATTCGAAATAACCATAACATAATCACATGACGTGAATAATTTCATAAAAACATTTCTTTTGAATCTTGTAAAACAGGATTTAAAAAGAGGATTTTAAAAGAAAATCCCCTTACAAATATCATATATTTAATGTGTGTCTTAATTGAGTGGATGGAATATGTATATAAGCTATAATTACATATAAATAAACATAATATAAACAAAATTATTCCCAAAAACAATTTTAATACCACATAAATAATGAAGTAGAAAGTCAACCCAAAGAATGGAAATTGCGTTAAGAATTCTCTTACCTCTGGTTTGTCTTACATAAACTTTTTTAAACCTAGATTATAATGGTTAAAAGTGTTTTTTTAATATTTTAAAGAAGAAGTTTCACATTTATAACACCTTATATGAACATTTTATAACATCATTTCACCCATTAGTTATTAGTATTTTGTTCCTTCCATTATTTCAGGTGAGTTCTTTAAATGATTTCCATGGCCGATTTGTATTTGATTTTATTTTCATATGGAAATTAAATTCTATAAGTGGAATGAAATGGTATTAAAATGTTTACATAATATATAATTATAACATGAATAATTTTTTTATCATATATGATGATGAATATTTTTATAAAACATTAATGATATTTGTTTATATCATTTTTTGTGGTTCCTCGATAATCATGAACTTGTTTCACTATATAATTTAATCTAATGCATAGAATCTCATTAAATAACATAAAATAGTTTACATAGTACACTTTGCTTTATATATCAACCATTAAAAGGGTTTTATGAACATCCTTTAATGAAGTAATGGAAATTGAAAACACATCGTCCACGGTTTTGGTAAATCGGCACATCACGGACGATGTTTTTATTTTTAGAATAAGAGGAATATGAGACAAAAAATATGATGAATATTTTACATGAACATGATAATATAGAAAATATATATGATTCTGGAGATTTAATACCTATTTTATAAGGTTAGGGTAAGATATTATAAGAAAATAAAGGAATTAAAAATAAAACACATGAAAATAAAAGAGGATTCTTACCTCTTGTTCTCTTCTCCGTGTGATCATCTTTAAGGCCTTTGTTTTTGGCCTTTTGGTGAGACAAACAGGTCTTGTATGTGGATAATATCCTTTGGGAGGTTATTTTTCAGAACATAGAAAAATATCAACACTGTATAGGTGTGATATAAAGAGGGGAATGAGGGTGGTATTTATAGTAGAGGAGAGGTGGTATTTTAAATTATTTTAATCATTATTTTAATTTTTTTTTCAAGACTATGAATAGTATCCATTTATGTGATCAAAATAGTAAAAATAGAATTTTATTTAGAAACAAGTGGGTTTACAACATTCATGATGTTATAAATAGTGTATTTAATAGATAATTTGTATATACGGTATTTCATCGAATTTCATTATTCATCCAAATTTCAAAAATTTCATAAAAATACCAAAAATTCACCTGAACAATTTTTTGATGTGTAGAATTAAAAAATTAACTCTATTTTTTGAAAATAATTTTCAAAATATTATTAATTTAATTTTCAAATAAAATCATAAGTTATTCAAAAATAACAATTTTAAAACTATAACTAATTTTTTAACAACTTGATAAACTAATCAACATCTAATTATCCTATAAACTTAAGAAAACAAAATAATAATATGATTTACTATTCATAAGTTTCATATTAATATTCATATTACTATTCATATTACTATTTATAAGGGTATGTTATTATTCATAAAAAAATAACTTGGTTCTATCAGACTTCAGATAACTTTCTGATCACAACTGTAGATGACTATTTTTTGAAATTCAAATAATAGAAGGGGAAAAGTATTTCCAATGGCTAGTAATAAATATCTTTTTAAAAAAAAATTCATGCATTTCAATTTTTTTTAACCTTTGGATGTTACAGTAAAATGTTGTCTTTTACTATTCACCAAAAATTCAACTACTTTAAAAAAAATCCGAAATTAACCCAAACCATTTTTTTAATGTGTAGAATTAAAAAATAAACTCATTATTTTGAATATAATTTTATAAATGTGATAAATTTAATTTTTAATTAAAGACTTCATTTACTTGAAAAATACTAATTTTAAAATTATAACTGATTTTAAAACCTTTTAAAAAATTGATTATGGTATCATAAATTTATCTTATAATTATAAGATAAAAAGAATTTAATTTATGAATAAATATTATGTAAATAATTTTTCTATTAAATTTTTATATTAATTATAAAATTGTAAATAAAAATTTAGGTTTTATAAAAATACCAACACTTAATTTGTCATCTCTAAAATGTTTATTTACATATACCATGAAATACTTGTATAATATTTTCATTAATAAGATACATAAATTTTATTTATACTTTCATGGGTGAGGTTACTATTTTATTGGTCGGATTACAATTCTTAATGGTCACATTACTATTCTAATGGTCAATTTACTATTCTATTGGTATATATTCGTTAAATTATTGAAATACCTCTTATTGAATTCATTATTCACTTATAATTTTTTATCATATATTTTATGGTATTTTATTTGATTTTTACTCCATAGAATAATTATAATAAGGGAGTTTCCATTGATAATATTCTAGGTTGTTACAATCTTCCCCCTTATAAAATTTCACACTCATAATTTCTTTTTAAATTCTAAGTTGAAAATAGATTTTGGTTCCTCTCTATAATCACTTCCTCCAGTTTGAATGTTTCCTCTTCATCTTTGGGGTTTCGCCATAATACTTTCACCAGGTGAGTAGTCTTGTTGCACAGAACTTTATCTCTATGGTCCAATATCTTCACCGACTACACCTCATAAGAGATATCTTTTTCCAACTATACCACCTTTGGATTTAGTACATGTGATGGATCCAATATGTACTTCCTCAAGGGGGATATGTGTATTACATTGTGTACTTGTGACATGGTTGGTGGAATTTATAGTCGATAGTCCACAGCTCCAACATTATTAAGAATATCAAAGGGGTCGATGTACAAAGGACTTAGCTTTCTCTTCTTCCCAAATATCATGATCCTCTCACATGGAGATATACATAGGAATACCATGTCTCCGTCCTCAAACACTAGGTCTCATCGATGATTGTATACATTGTTCTTCTATTGACTTTGGGCTTCCTTGATGTGATGTTGAATGGTTTTCACATTTTCCATAATTTCATAGACCATTTCAAGTCCCAGAAGCTTATGTTCACTGACTTCACCCAAACATGCTAGTGTTCAGCATTTTTTTTTCATAAATAGATTCATATAGAGTCATTCGGTTGCTCGATTCGAAAATGTTGTTATAAGAGAAATCAACTAGAGGTAGATGTTGTTCACATCCTCCTTTAAAGTCTATAGAACATGCTCTCAACATGTATTCCATTGTCTGGATAGTCTACACAGATTGGACACTATTTTGAGGATGATAAGTCATAATTAATTTTAGTTTAATTTTTAGATCATTTTGGAGACTCATCTATAACTTGGAGGTGAATCTTAGATCTTGATCGGATACAATAGAGAGTGGTGCTCCATACAGCCTTACCACGTCTTTAGTGTATATCTACTAAAATTTATCCAGTGAGAAGTCCTATCGAATTTTGATAAAGTGAGTTTTCTTTGTGAGACAATCCATAACAATTTATATAGCATTGTTTCCTCTAGATTTCTTTGTAAGTCAAATGACAAAGTCCATGGTGATGTTTTTCCATTTCCATCTTGGTTTCGGTAATGTTTGCATCAACCCCTTATAATTTTATATTTCAACCTTCACTTACTTACATACCCGACACTTTGATGTATATTTAGTGATATCCTTTTTCATATTGTCCCACCAACAGTAATCTTAGAGATCTCGATACATATTTGTGGTCCTTGGGTGAATATAGATGGTTGAGTTATGTGCGTTATTCAAAAGATCCTTCTTTATCTCTAGAGTGGATGGTACACATAGTCAAGACCCAAATCTTATAACTCCTTCCCTATCAATTTTTAGCTCTGAGGATTTCTCTTTTCTGAGAGCTTCCGCTTTATTCTAAATTTCCACATCATTTCTTTGAGCATGCTTTATTTTCTCCATAAGGGATGGTTGAGAAATAATTTGAGAAAGGATTGATGATATTCCTTATATAATGATTCCCATGTATATCCTTTGAAAATATATTAATATTAGATCCTACTAAATTTCCATCATTGATAATGTTGAAGGATCATTTCAACTTAGAACATCATCTACTTTATTCACTTTGCGGTATGATAGTGGATTTAATATTCGCAATCCTTAATGATATCTAACCACATTGACTATAACATATTAAAATCCTTATATATGAATATATATATATATATATATACGAGGCTCGTATGATTAGTATATATATCACACTTCTCCCTATAGAGATAATTCCGCCAAATTTACAATGTGAGAATCACAGCTGCCAACTCTAGATCATTCATGTGATAGTTTTTCTCATGGATTTTAAACTTCCTTTATTAATATGCTATCACTTTATCATTTTGAATCATTTTATTTCCCAATACCTTCTTTGAAGAATTTCTGTATACCACAAATAGTTCCCTACTTTTTAGTAGTGTGAATACTGGTGCACTGCCTCTTTTTCAACTCTTTGAACCAGTCTTCACAATCTCAGGTCTAGAAAAACACTTATGCCTTCTGAGTCATCTTGATTAGTGGGTTTGAAATAATGATAATTTCTTCACAAATAACTGGTAATACCCAGCTTGACCAAGGAAACTATGGATCTTCATTAAATTTATTAGTCTGGGCCACTCTTCGATTACCTTTGTCTTGGAAGGGTACACAGATATTACTTTTCTAGTGATAACATTCCATAAGAATGATACTTATTACATCTATAACTCCCATTTAATATAATTAGCATAAATTTTCTCCCTTTTCAATGTATTTATCATAATATTAAAATGCTTCTCATGCTCCTTCTTCCTCTTTGAGTATATTAGAATATCATCTATAAATACTACCATAAACATATCAAGGTAATATCTAAAGACTCTATTCATTAAGTCCTTGAATATTTCTAGAGCATTATTAGTTATTAAAGGCATCACTATGAACTCATAGTTTTCATACCTCATTTGAAAGTAATTCTTAGGAATTTCTTTCATCCTCACCTTTAATTGGTGATATCCTGATCAAAGGGACAACTTAGATAAAAACTTGGTCCTGCTTAGTTGATCGAACAATTCATCTATATATGGGAGAGAATACATATTATTTATCATGATTTTTTTTATCTTATGATAATAAATCCATATAATAATTGATATATCCTTCTTCATGAAAAATGGGACTGGTTCACTCCATGGTGAAACACTTGGGAATACGAAACCCTTGTCCAGGTTCTCTTGTAACTACTTGTTCAGTTCTTCAAATTCAATTGTGTCCATTATATAAGGATTATTTTGCATAATAATATATATATTAATAAATAAAATTGATAACTTAACCTCTCTATTATGAGGAATACCAAGTAATTCTTCAAGGAACACATTAGTGTAGTCCCTCACAATGGGCATGTATTCGATCCTGATTTTATCCATTGTCTCAATAATTGAGATAGATATACTTTCTCATATTGAAATAATATACACACTTGAGATGATGATTTTGAAATATATTTATCCTCCTCCTTACACTTTTTTAGAATTGGAGGATTCCTCGGGATGTGAATATTAAAATCCATTTCCTGATAGTTTATGTTCTCTTTGTATAAAGATATACAATCTATTCCCAATATAGCATCAAACTCAACCAAAGGAAGCTATAAAAGATTTTATAGGACTTTTAGTCCACAAACATTAACCAGGGAGGATTTATATACATTGGATGCAATAATTTTCCCATTCTATTTCTCACAAATAATTCAAACTCTATATTTTGAGGTGGTGCTTGAATTATTCTACTAAACTTTCAAGATATGAAATAATTCATAGAACCAGAATCAAATAGTAAATTCACTATTCTAGAATGAATAACTAGTATACCTATCACAACATCATTATCAGGATCCAACTTAGTAGTAGTGATGGAATAATATTTCCATATATCCTTTGGATTTTATGGCTGCTAATGTTGATAACCCTCAAGGACTCAGGGTTTAGTGCACTGGCTTTCATAGTTCCCTTACTACCTACAATTGAAGAATTGAACCATGGGTGGTTCTCATCTTTCTTATACCACATTTTTATTCTAATTCATGTCTCTTTTACATTCCTGGTCTTACTAGCATTGTCTCCAACACTTTAATCATTTCCCCACCCCCTTGAGTCAATTCTCCTGATGTTTATGCCCTCGTTTTTTTACATGTGAGTGGTTCAGTTTTCTTTCAAAAAATTTCATTTGATCATCTAGCTTGAAACTCTATCTATAAATTCTAATCATCATAGAAATGGGATCATTCTCCAAACTCTATAACCACTTTGAGATCACATTGAACAAATTCTTCATAACTCCTAACTTTTTGAATTTCTATATTATTCTAAAGGTGTGGTTTTAAACCACTAAATAATCTATCTATTTTTCTATCATTATTGATAACAAAACATGAGGCGTACCTTGAAAGCCTTGGGAATATTTTTTTTTGTAATCCATGATAGATTCACCTTACTTTTTCTTCATCTCTAATAATTATCTCTCCAACTTTTTATGAAGAGTTCAAGGGAAATAATTTTTAAGAAATATTTTCTTAATGTCGTCCCACTCTATCTCTTCAATTTTTCATTTGGTTTGGTGTTATGAATCAAATCCCACCATTGATCGGCCAACCCATCCAAATGATAAATGACCATATTCACCTTTTCTATCTCATAACATTGAATCATAGAAAAGATCTTCTAAATTGAGTTAATCCACTATTCTAAAACTAGTGGATCATAAGATCCACTAACCATTAGTGGTCATTTCCACATAAAATAATTTATATCTAGTTTCTCCCTCTTTAGTGAAGGTTAATGTTCCACATTATTCAATTTATTGTTCATACCATGAGATGGATGGGTAAGAATTTCCATCAAATTTTTAATTCCACCTCCCAAGGAAATAGGGATGTCATTTGGGCATTCACTACATTGTACCTCACATGGGTTTTTGGCCTAATTTATCCTGGTTCCCATAATTTTCTAAAATATAAATGGTTTGAACAAAAAATAACTCAAAAATTCATGAATAAATAATTTATTCCTTTGTGAAAATAACTCTAAAGGCATATCTTGTGGGATCCCTATGTTTAGAATTTCTCTAAAACAAATAATCATAGGTGATTACATATACTTAGTCTCATATAAAGGGTTTTCACTAAGGTTCTCTAATCCTAATTCCCAAGTTAAGTAAACCATTCTCTGATACCAACAATAGAAATCCTAATTTTCTTACATTAATATTACATAATTATTAAGATGAATAATATAACATTGTTACAAACCCAGGATCCAAAGGTTTAGTGTCTTGGGAATGTTAGGACCAAACATAACATTTACATAATAAAACATAAAAATTATTTAATAACTTATGCTCTAGATTCTTAGTGGCCCTTTTTTTCTCCTTAGTATAAGTAGACACCTAATGATATATATCAAAGAAATGGGTGAGCTAAATTCCAAGTAAGAGGATAAATAAGAACATGAATCAATATAACATGGGTGATTATAATCAACATCATAATAACATAATCATGGGATAATCATCATAATCATGATAAAAATCATTATGTAAATTCATGGAATGTGGAAATTCATAAAAATGAAACATCAAATCTTAGTGGTAAAATACAACACATAGTTGTGAACAAATCTAGCATCATGGTCACTCATAACATATGTACATAATCATATCATCATCATTGTGAACAAATCTAGCATCATGTTCATAAATATTTCACATTATCTCATGAGATACATCACATTACCCAATGCATTTGAGCACTATATAATTTTTGGTGCACCCATCACGTCATAACATTTACATAATCATGCATGCCACATAGAACATATAAAAATATTTGTCATTAAATAACCCATGGAATGCAAATGGGTTTCAATAAAATTTCATAATGAATACTTTCATGAATAAAAATTGGGGTTCCAAAAATAAAAATGGAATAGCATACTTGGTATATGAATCATCAATCTTGAGTGAAGAAGAATCAATCTCAAGATAAGTAAAAGATATGTTTTTTAGAAAGAAGAGTTCTTTTGAAAAAATCATTGCATTTATGAAAAAAATAGACTATAAAAATGTATATCCCAAAAAATAAATGTTAATAACAAATAAATTATATATACTTAATATTAAATGAACATTCACACTAAAATTTTGCATGAAAGAGGATTAAACCAAAGAATGGAAATTAGGTTTGACAATCGCCTTACCAAAATTCTAAATTCATTCTTCACTTTAATATCCTTTATAATAAAATTAGATTCAATAATTACTAAATCCAGAACCTTTTTACATTAATTTTATTCATTATAATTTTATAATTTGTTTTATGTATATTCTAATGAGTTGTAGAGTTCAGTTTCCTCATTCAGAGAGTGTTCATTTTCATAGTTTTAATGATCGGTTCACTTGTATACATGTATAAAAGATTATTAAAAATGGGGATAATTATCGAAAATTGAAATTATATGTTATTAATGAAATTAAATAATTTTAATTGGACTTATATTTTTTTTCTTCCAGATATGAGGATGATTCATTAGATAAAATTTTAATGATAATTGTTAAGAATAATTTTCATGGTTTTAGATCACAACAAACTCATTTTGTTTTATTATTTATTTTTTAGTATATAAGTTAATTCCAGAACATAAAAAATAAAAAACATTTACAATCTTTCTAAATAATCATAATAGTTTTCTGACTATACTTTAAGGTGGAAAAATAAAATTAAAACTCGTCATCCATGATAGTGGTAAATCGACACATCACGGATGATAATTTCATTTTTTTTAGAGTAAAAGGGAGAAGAGAAGAGATTTGTTGATGAATTATTACATTAAAATAATAACATTAAAGTATATAAAAGATAATGGAGTCATCATTCCCCTTGGAAAAGGGTATGTGAGGAGATAGTAATAAAACAAAAGAAATTGAAAAGAAAATTAAAAAGGATTTTAGCTCTTGAATTTTTATCCTTCAGAACCTCATTTGGGGGATTGGTTTTGGTCTTTTATTATGACCAAAGGCTATAGGATGTAGGGAATTTGTTTGGGTATAAATTGTACAAGCTTCAAGGATTTTAAGTTATGATGAGAAGAGGTGGTGTGGGGTGGTATTTATAGGGGAGGAGAGAGGTGTTTTTTATTTTATTCATCAGTTTATTATTATTGTCTCAAGTCTATAAATAGTTTAGAATTTATCACTAAATATTTTAAATAAATAATATGGATTATATATTATGGTACTTACATCATACATTACTCAATAAATTGTGATTTAAAATTATATTGTTATACACAGTAAATTTTAATTTTTTACTATTCACCAAAAATTCAACTATTTTTGAAAATTCCAAAAAAGTATCCTTGATAATTTTTTGACATGTGTCACTAAAATAGGAAATAAATTTTAAGAAAATAATTTCCTAATATGAAAATTTTAATTTTTAAGTAAAATCATCATTTACTTGGAAAATACGAATTTTAATATAGTAACTTATTTTTTAATAATTTGAAAAATTAATTAAGATCTCATAAATTTATCTTATTATCATAAGAAAATAAAACATTAATTTATGAATCTATTTTAAGAAAATAAATTTTCTTTTAAATCATTATATTAAATATAAAATGGTAAGTGGATAAATATGTTTTTTAAAAATACCCACACTTAATTTAACATTTCTAAAATGTTTATTTACTTATACCATGAAATAATTATGTAATATTTTCATTCATAAGATACCTAAATTTTATTTAAACTTTCATAGTTGAGATTATTATTCTATTGTATGGATAACTATTCATAATGGGCACATTACTATTCAAAAGTTCAAGTTACTATTCCATTGGTATCAGTTTTTTAACATCATGAAATACCTTTTATTCCATTAATTATTCACTCATAAAGTTCTTTATTGTTTCCTCTATGTAATTTTAAGTAATTTATACTATATGGAATAATTATAATAAGGGACTTACCATTGATACAACTCTAGGTTGTTATAGAATGGTCTCCCTAAAATATGTTAGTGCCTCAACACTAGTTAGTAGCTTCTAGTGTATAAGGAGGTGCGCTTGAGCATGTGGTGTCCCCACTATAGCACTCTTTGTGTGGATTAAGTCGAGGAATTACAACAGATACTATAACTTCATTATTGGTAGTGGTTATCATGTTCATTATGTTCATTATAAATAAAAAGAAAAATATTTTTAAACATTTTATATCACTGATGAAAAAATTTCCTAATGTATTTTGGATTACTAGAAAAAAATCAACACACTAATTATGATTTATATCCTTAGGATCAAGATTTAAAACTATGGATTTGGTATGTATCCACCATGAGTAGTCTGGTTTTCATGTTCAATATAATAATTCACTATTAACATATTATTTATCTACATCACATGATTTATTAATACATGTATCTCTTTAAATGATCTCATATCAGCATCAGTAGATGAATATGGGAATGGGGATAAGGATGATAATGAAATTTAAAAATCAATATCATAAAGAAATCATATTTTTTAATTCATTTTGGTTTTTCAAATAAAATTAATCTCAAACATAAATATAATTAATTATACACTATGATAGTGAATTTATCTATTTATAAAAAAAATCATGATAAAATTATAAATTTTTTATAAATATATAACTCATCTGATGATAATGATAAAAATAAAATTCCTCGAGCAGTAGAGATGGATAAAAAATCATGATAAGGTCCACATCAAATAAAATTCATCTGATTGTTGAAATCAAGATAAAATCCATCCAAAAATTGGAATGGGAATATAATCATGATAATGTATAGATAAATGTGAAATTCATCTCATGGTTTTTATCAAGATGAAATACATTCAATGGATATGTGGATGGTTCAATCAATATAATGTTTATATAAGGATAAAATCCATCTAATAATTATGATTGAGATAAAATCTATCCAATGTCTGGAATAGGGATAAAATCATTATAAGGTTGATATAAGGTTGGAATTTATATAATGGGTTAGATTAAGATGAAATTTATATAATGGTTGTAATGATGTTTCAATCATAATAAGTTTTGGTTGAGGTTAAAACTCATCCGATGACTATGATCAAAATAGAATCCATTAGTGGTTAATATGAAAAACAAACAGTCATATGGTTTATATAATGATAAAACCTATATACCATTTAATATAAATATGAATTCCATTAAAAAATTTGAACAATAATGAAATTAGGGTAAGTTTGAGATGACGTTGGAATTAGTTTGATAATTTATATCAATATTAAATCCATACAATGGCTATGGGGATGACTCAGTTATGATAAGTTTAGAAGAAAATTTTATTTTATCTAATGGTTAGCATCAAAATGAAATACATTTAATGATCCATTTTTCATATTTTAGATACACACTATTTACTATATTATTTATAAATATATATCTATATCATTCAAATTAAAAAAAATAAATTCATTAATTTCAACATTATCTTTTGTTAACCATTATATTTTCAAAATAAAATTACTTATTGATCTTCTAGTTACTCTGTGAAGGTATACTTTAAAGTTAAGTTTATATAGAGTTTTCTAAAGATATTATAATAGGTTCTTTCAAATAATTATATTGTGTCATAAATTTATACAACAAAGGAAATAATGAGGCTTGGTATCTTTGAAGAAAAATATTTTTTCAAACCTAAATTAAACTATAGAGATGGATATGTGAAAATTAAATGGATTCCTTGGACATGTTAAAACATGAATCCCAATGGTGTATAAAAACACAATATTTTAAAAATATATATATGAATACAAATGAAAATAATTATCATTTGAATCATAAAATTTTCCCAAATATATAGATAAAAAATATTAATTATATAGGATCCCTCGTATAAGAAAGGTTTCAAGTATGATCATATATAGAGACAATGTTTTCATGTCGATAAAAACATCCCAAAATTAAAAATATTCATCCTTAGAGTCTAATTATCAAACTCCTAAGGATTATCTACCATAAACTCCTATTTTTAACTATTTTAAATGAATATAAATTAGGATGATGTTTCTAAAATATTTTTTTATAGCCAAGTGGAGTAAAGAAAGATATATTGAAAAAGAAGAATGATGAAAAATATTAATATATTATTGAAACATTAAAAGAATAAAATTAACATCTTTTAGAGGTGGTGGAGAAGTTAAGACTTGGATAAATGGAAAATTGAATAAGAGAGACTTTATTTCAAATAATTTAAATAATATTAAAAAAATTCATGATACTTGAAAAAATAAATGATCTAAATATTCATGATTTTACAGAAGCACAAAAACATGAATTATAGAAAAAATGAGAAGAAAATCATCATCAAACATCATCACTACCTTCTTAATAACCTTCAATATCAAATATTTTTAAATATTTTATCAAAATTAATGGTACTATAGATAATATTATCCGTTATTTTATTTATTATTTTTCAGTTTTATATGTTATAAGTTTAATCTGTGTTTCAAATATTGGTATTTTAATGTTAGACATGTTTCTCTTAATGTGTTTGATGTGTTGTATTATATTCATTCTATCCTTGATTAATTTCCTTTAATATATTATTTTTTCTTTGTCACCCCATCTCCCTTTTATCATTATAAATAAATTCATACACTGATTTTTTTAGATCATTTTTTTAGATTCTTATTTATGTAAACTAATGTGTGTGAATTATTTTTTAAAGAAAGTTATAGGTAATTAGATTTTTTGAAAATATGTATATGTAATTATCTTGATGAAGTGTTTAAAATATAGATATGGAGTTATGGTGAAGATGTTTTGATAGTATGGATATAGAATTATTGTGAATGGATTTGTTGAGCATATTTGGAAGAGCCATAGTGATAGAAAAGTAGAATGTCAAGTTTATAGAACTTCCGGAAAGGATATGGATAAATCTATTTTTATAGAATTGAAAATATAAAAGCTCTATATAATTTCATATGTTTTAGCTTGAAGTCATTCATGAGACAACTTGTTTTTAATAGTGTAGTCTGTTTTTTTTCATTATATGATCATTTGAAATATAAAAGAGTATAAAAAGTCCAAAAAATATTCTAAGTACCCATATATGTATGTTCCCAAAAAATGGAATTCGCCATGTATCCAAAATATATATATGCATTGGTTTTACATAATATAATTCTTGTTATGTAATCAAATATGGATATGTGATGGAATTCATGTATGTAAAGACCCTATGTAACAAATTTTAGATATGCAAGGAGTCATGTATAAAAATTCAGTTGCGTAAAGAGTCACATATACAAATTTAGCTACACAAGGTTCATGTAAGAAAATTAATTTATGCAAATTCATTCTTCTACATGAAGGGTTGTGTATGTGATTTAATCTATTTAAGGGATCTCATATATGTGAATCAATAACATATGGGAATTCAACAAAGTGAGCCACCACATATGTGTTTTTGTATATATTTTTTCAGAGAAGTTCATGAAAAAATTCTTGTAGTCATTCCATGATATAACACAATGATAATTTTATGAAATTTTATTTTTTAATAAATTTAATTTCATTGATAACTTACATTACACAGAACACAAAATTTTAATGAAATGAAATTTACTGTTAGTATTATTATTTAAACATGAACGTTATAACCTACTCATTAATATTGTCAGTATAAATATAAATAACCACCTTTTAAATATTACATATAATGTTTCATATAAAGAAAAAATATTGAAAAAAAGTACTTACTTTTAGTAAAGTATTGATATGTTTTAGAAATACTATTTCCACAAAAAAAAGGAGTGTTTGTTGTGAACAAAAAATAAATGTTATTTTTTTCCACTTTTAAAAAATTTATTTGAAAAATTTTAATTAAGTTTTTAAAACTAATTTTCAAAATTATCTTTTAGGGAGTTTTTTATAATTTTCTAAAAAGATTAATTTCACAATGAATAGAAAAACATTGTGATTTTTATTAAAAAAATTTCCTTTCATTTAAAGAATTTTAAAGATTTATTTCATTTTAGCATGTTATTAAAAATAAAATTGGTTCAATTATATATTTATTAATCGAATATAGGTCATCTGAATCAATTTCATATTTAATTTTGATATTAAAACTTTTTATACTTATGAAACATTTCTCTTTGGAAAACAACTTTTTCACCGTGTCTATGGGTTTAATTTTAAATTAAGTCTTTCCCTAATCTGAATGGAATTTTTAAAAATGGATTTCCTGTTTTAAATAAAAATAATTACTATTATATAATAATTTTAAATTATTTTTTATCAAAAATGAATAGTAAAAATTAATTAATGATGTTATGGTTAAAATAGGTTTACAGGGTTGTTAAACTAAAAAGAAAAGTGGTAAAATAACCTAAAAACTTATTCAAATAAAATTATATTGACATATTTTGACCACATAACCTCTAATATTAGACAATTAACTATTCTTGATCCTTTTAGAATGTGAAAATCTTGGGTACACATTATTCTTTTAAAAAAATCCATGTATATCCCCCACTTATAAAAGGCCCTCCCTCTCCTCACCTCTGAAAACTTTAAAAAACCTTATGTTCAACAAATAACTACCCAAATATCTTAATCACTTCCCCACCCACATCTTATAGACCATTTTTTATTATGATATCCTCCTAATAAGGATTTTGGTATAAACCTAAATAGGGACTCTGAAGAAGATGTAAAATTCTTAAACTTGTGTTTTAATTTTATTTCTTCCTCTAAATAATTAAAATATTTTTTGAACATGATGATATAATAAAATAATTATCACACATTTACTGATAATTTATTATTTTAATTTCATTACCTATATCTATCTCGTCTTCCATCAATTGGGAAACGAAATTGTTGATCGTGTTAACGGCGGACTACCACCTTGCGAATAAAAAGATGTAATTCATTTTCAATCACCACCTCTAATGGATGTATATAATTATGAATTTAATTTATATATATTATATTTATGAAATAATTACACTTATTGAATTTTAATATCATATATACCTTCTTAATTTTCATTCTGTGGGAATATGAGAATATTGCTCGTGTGTATGGTGGACTACCGCCTCGCAAACTAATGTGATTGGTTCTTAAAATATTCTCTAAATGGAAGGTAATATGGATATTTTTAATAAAAAAATTTGATATATATGAAATAAAAAATATTCTATAAATATAATATATCATTTACCTTTATTACGTTTCATCCATCAAGAAAATGGAAATAGAATTCATGCATACATACAATCTACCATCTCCATGAAGGGTGTAATTACTTTTCTATATATATCTTTATAAAATTAATATAAATAAATATATAATGAATATATATGATATTTTTATCATTTTTAAAATTTTGAAGATAATGTAACCATGATCAAAGTAAATTAATAGAAATATCAAACCAAAACATACATAAAAAAGTAGTTATTACCCAAAATGTAATTTTAACAAGGAATTTTAAACAAACGGGTAATAAAATGTCATAAGTATGATATTGAATGATAAATATAATTATAGTTATTTAATATATTTATATTTAAATTATATTAGTTATTAAGGATAACAAAACATGTATAAATGAAGTCGAGACTTAAGGTAAGGGGTTTTTGTCTCACTTTTATTTAAGTGGGACACTTACCTTATACACCACTTATTTATTTTGTGTTGTGTATATACTAACCTTGAATGTATTTTATGATAATTATAATGATAATTATGGGATATAAATATCCATATAATTTTATTACTTTCATTGGTCTTACAATACAAAAGATACCATAGTGGTAAATTTTTAATGTAACAATCTCATTGTTTAATGGGATTGTTTATATACTTCTTGATGATGAGATAATATGATATAACTCTAAATAAAAAATTTTATTTTGTTATCCTATATTTATTTCTATAAAATACATGTGTTTCCTTCATTTTTCTCTCTTAAAGGATTAAAGAGTCAAAAAGAATGTTTTTGTGAAAAAACATCTTTATTTGTATTTTTAGTCTAAAACCCTTTTTCTTACATATCCATGTTTTCTAAAAAAAAGTTTTAAAGAAATTTTTTTAATATTATACAATTATTATTTAAATAAAATTATACCCATGTTTTAATTTTTTATAAATCTGTTTAAAATGAATCTTTATGTCATTTCCAAATTAGACCCTTTTGGATTTTACCAAAATCTAAAAAAAATATTTATTTTAACATGTACACCATGAACATAGTTTTCCACCATCATGATCAATAAATTATTTGTGTAATCCTTTATAATTTACCACATTTATTTTCAAATAAAAAAATTGAAATTTTTTTGTGAAATTTTAGTTTTAAAAAGTGATTCTTAAAGTGGAAAGTCTATTTTCCTTAAGAAATGTTCCAAGTGATCTTTCAAAATAATTTTCAACTTTAAGATAAAAATTATTAATTTTAGTTATTATTTACTAGGAATAGGATACAATTGTACTATCCTTATTATTTTTATATATGTTTTATGAATGTGATCAATATATGTTTATGAAACCTATTTCTTTTCCATGGGTTATGCTTTGATGAATTGATGAGATGATTATGAGACACATTTCCATTATCTAGGGTATGAGATAATGGAATGTTTAGGATACTATTTTTCATGGGTAATGATATGATTTATGTTTTATGATCTTGTGGTACACTTATGTATGGTTTTCATTATGTGATGGTGGTTATGTTATGTCCAAGTATGGAGGTAACGTTATAGCCATTGATGTTGGTTCAATTTTAACTAAGGTTATTGATCATGTTATAACCAAGGAAATGTGGGACATATATCTCCCTCTAATTCATTGGATAGATCTTTATATCTCATGATATAACACTTGGAAATAAGATGATGTGCTTAATCCAAAATGGGAAATGGGTTGATGGGATTAATTCACAATGGGAAACAAGTGATGATACCTAATTCACTATGTTTAATGGTCTTGGTATTTAAACCTAAAAAATGAAATGTTTTATATACCTATTTTTGTGCCACACTTTTATGAAATGAGATTATAGTTCATGAATTATAATGATTTCACACTCTTATAGATCATGTATTTTTGAATTATAATTCTATATTACACAACTCATGTTTATGATCAATGACAGGTTGTGTATGAAATTTTTAAGTTATCTCCATAATCTCATAACCATATGATTATCTTATGATTTGAAATGATCATATAATTATATCTCCCATCTTTACCCTTAGTGAGAATCCGATCTCACCCTTTCTTATGGTTCCTTTACCTAGGTTATTAAGAAATGTTTTAATTATGGTATGATTATTAAGTGTATAAAAGGATAATATCTTAATTGTAGATGTTGAATATCATTCATTAAATGAGAGGATTATGTATCTAGTCTCCCAATACACTAAAACATTACAGTCCTCATGTTTTTATTTGTGAAATGTATTGAATATTAATCTAAAAAGATGTGATATTTATGTATGAAAATTATAGGTCGTTATAGTTGGTATCATAGAAAAGTTTTATTAATCTTTGGAAACTAGGATGGGAAAACTATAATGAGAACTATAAGGATAAGTCTATGTATAAGAAAATATCCTTAAATTTTGGTGAAGGGTGTTAGAGTTGGTGTCATAGAACCAAATTTTGTGAACTTTAGGATAAAATGTATTCATATTTTTTAATATTAATAAACTCCTTATCACATCATGATTGTTCTTATACATAATATAGTTTCGGATAATGACCCAAGAGTAGCTGTCACACTAAAAGGTCACAGCAGTTCTCTGCTATAATGAGAACCCAAAAGTGTTATAACACCATTCTTAAATATATGTTCTATACCCAGATGATATCCTTCTAGGGAAACAAATTATACAGGCTATCATGGGTGGATACTCAAAGGAATTTGAGGCACCATATCATGGTGTACGCCATTGGTAATATCCAGTGTAGGATATTAGGATAATAAGACCCGCTAGTAGGAAATTCTCATTTATATGGTTCATTGGATATTCATATTTGTGGATGTGTGTATTGATAAATAGAATTTAAGATTATTATTAATGAGTATTATGAGTCATGTACTTTGATGTATTGAAGAAAATCGTGATGACATATTTGTGTGGTGAGGTAGGATACATTGGGTGCATCATGAGTACTATTGAATTAATGAATGATTTGATAAAGTATTTTTACATTTTTTTCTTTAACATAAGTTGATATCTCATACCTTTTTATGGAAATGATATATCCTAAATAAATCCATGTTAATGTTGTTCTATATGAAATTTCAATTTTTGGGAAGTCACAGAAAGATACATCAAGAAAATATGTTGATGGCATCAACATGCGACCTGCTAGATCAAAACTGTCATGATAAATGGATTATATTACACAGAAAGCAACCATATGAGGTATTATATTGTTGCACTACTAACTTATTTCTATATGGGTAACTTGGCATGTCGCAAGATTATAACCTTAGAATTTAGGCTGCTTCGACTAATGTCATTGAGAAAGAATCCTAGAGGTTCGCAAACTAAATGAATCCAAATTTTCGGTTAAATAACAGATTATTTATAATTATTTAACAAATTTGAATATATATTATCCCCATACGTTGTCTAATAATTATTCTTATTTTCTTGATCATAAGTATTCTATCACCAGTTATTCGAGAGGATATAATGTGAGAAGAGTATTTAATAAACATTTATTTGTTATTTAGTGAAAATAATATTTATTTATTTATTAATGAATAATACAGAGACATTTATTTATTAAATACATATTCATTATTCAAGGGCCGATAAATATTTTGGAAGAATGGGGGACTGATATTAATGGTCTAATGAGAAATAATATATATTTAATATTAATTAAATAAATAATATTTAATTTAGTTCATAAGTTAAGCACATATTAGGAAATAATAATAAAATTATTATTATTATAGACATGGGGTTTTGTAAGGGGTTAAATAAATAATAAGGGGAACTTGTGCAATTATTTATTTCTAACCCTAGTGATATATAAACCCAATTATAGTTTTTTGATAGATCAATTCATTTTATTGGTTGTACACAACAAATTTGGAAAATCTTCTCAATCCCTAGATAGATCCCTTCTCCAAGAATGCTCCCAAGAATAGGGAGCGATATTTTTCCACCTCCATATCTCAAGTTTAGAGAGATCTAGGAGAACTATTTGGAATAAATTCTCAGGGAAATCAAAGGTAGATGACGCAAGTGATAAGATATGTCGTGCTATCACCCAGATATTCATACAGAAATTTTTGGAGATTTTATGAACACATAAGGATCACTACTAGAGGGAATCTACTGTTGATTACTAAAACACAATGATTATAAAACACAAATATATTTTATAATCCATAAATGAAGAAATAATTCACGAAATTTAATTCATTAATTGGTCAAATTAATTATAATTAATTTTTGATGATCCTCTATTTGGTTCCAACATTTTATCCATTGTTTGTTTTTCTCTGATTAAATTTTGTTTATCACAGAATTTATTATTGTGTAGATCATGTATTAATCATTGATCATTACAAAAATAAATTTTGGGCATGACCCATCACACATATTCATTACACCCATAAAAAATGGTGTCAGGGTAGTCACATAATTATCTATAATTATTTAAATATCTTTGACTGATTTATGCGTTTGTAATTTAGTTTTTAGTTCAATTTTAATCGTAATTTGAATCTAAATTGCAAGATATTTTTATTCATCTTTATCTTCTCATATATCTAATAAATACAATTAATTATAAGAATGAAATTAAATCAAATAAATAATCTGAAGGTGCTGAAGATTCTGGCCAGATAAAACAGAAGTACACACTATATAACCGGGGTTACATGTTTTGTAGTTGTGTACAATGCACCTTTAATTAATTTTGAATTAATCAAAAAAAAATTCATTGATTACATGTGGGTAATTTAATATCTTACGCCACATATTTTCTAGGCTATCCTAGCACACGGTCAGTTAGAGTACATAATGGTAGCCCACATACATGATGTGTAGTCCTTTTAAGTCCTAAATGGGAAATGTATTTCCGTACACAGCCTGCCTGATTGGTGATTATGTAACTTGGAGACTACATGATGTGTAGTCCTTTATAAATTCCATGTACTCAAATTTTCTAAGGCATGAATTACATGACGTTTCCTCAAGAGTGTGCCTTAGATAGACAGTGAGAGATGTCAAGGTCGTGTAGCTTGCCTGTACATGTCATATAATTATACCAAATTATACAGAATTAAAATTAATTTATTATACTATGTAAACCTTATATACATGTTCTTTTATGTGGTCATTAATATTATGTGAAATTATATGTGATGTGTTTTAATATATTTGTGTGTGTGTGTGTGATTAATTTTTGTGTAATGTTCAAATCTGCATATCATGTGTGAGTCGTATGACAAATATTACCCTACATGAATTAAAGAATGTCACATTAAAGAAAAATCATATAATTTTTTTAATCATTAAGTTGATAGTACACATCATGAACGTACGTGATAATTCTTGTATGTTATTTTTTGAAAGAGTAAAATATATAGAAGTATAATACATATTGGGTAGATTCAGACTGGTATTCACCATGTTACCTCCAAGGTACATTTATGTACATAATTAATTTTAAATAAATTTAATTAATTTGTTTGAAATTATGATGGATGAGAATATGAAGGAAATTATGATGGTAATCAATATAAAATAATTTATTAATTAAATATGTTAATTATTTGATTTGGGTATGATTTATCTTAAATAATAATGATTAAGAATTGAATGTTAGTTTTATTAAATGTGTAATTCATTGCATGCATGTGCATGATCGTGATCATAAACCATACCTTTGTATGTGACTGGTTTCATTTAATTTATTATTAAATTCAATTATTGGTCTGCGTTCTATCTCTCCTCTTATTATGTAAGGCCATGCATTCTCAGGGATTATTTTATGTAAACCTCTTGTCTTCATCAAACGTTTGTGAGTAAAAGAATATGTAATGGACAGAGCTCCCAAGCTAGTGGAGGCAGTTCAATTTTGGAGCTGAGGAAAAACCAATACAAGAGAGGTACATAAGTGGATAGGTGGAAAATTGTAACACAAACATTAATTCATTCCAGGTGTTTTTTCCCATAGTTCAATGATTGGTTATCAATTTCCAAATAAACTTACCATTAATAAAATCTCATCATCATAATGCTTTATTAGTTTATTTTTTTCAAGATGCATGGTTATTTAATTATGGATGTTTTTTTGTGATCACATGAATTAATGAATTAATAAGCATGCAAGATAGAACTAAAATAAATTGACTTATTAATAAATATTATCTATGACATGGTAAATCACTTAAGTTATACCACTTAATATTAACAAAAATTTATTAAAGATAATAATTGTAAATTTATTCATAAAAGGAAAAAAATACATCAATTATATATATTAATTAAATATAGCCTTCTACTAATTCAGTTAAAATTGAATCATAGTTAAAAGTGATTGACCAACCAAATTTAGGGTGCTTTCAATTATCAATGAGTTATAACTCAAATTTTTGGTTTAAATTCTCTTAGTTCACATCAAAGGTTGATTGTCAAAGACGGACTTGGTGTAACTGAGAGTCAAGGGTAGAGTAAATACAATTTAAGAATTTAAGGATTGGGGAGTACACTCAATAGATCAATGAACTACAAGTTAATGAATTTGGCATTTGGAATTCCTACCTAAAACCATTCACGTTGCTTGACCAACCAACGTTGGGGTAATGAAAAGGGGAATGTGGATAATTTCCACTATAATTTCCAAGAAACATGATATTATGAATCTAATGGTGAGGGATATTGGGTTTAGATAAAATATTGGGAGATTGATAAATATAATATTTATTTATTTGTCTAAATTTTATCAGATAATGTTTAAAATCTTTGATTATTTTATTTGTAGAAATAGTAATAAAATGAATTCAAACATACCAATATGATCCATAATTAATGAGGACAACCTTATCACTGGCATAAATTTATAGAAGTGGCAAAGCCACTTACGCGTTATCCTTCACCATGAAAGGAAGTTGTATGTACTGGAAGAAAGTGTTCCTCATGCTCTTAGTAATGAGGCAAGTGAAAAAGACTTATCACTCTATGAGAAACATTTGAATGATTCCATAGTTGTTCAATGTTTCATTATATCATCCATGGACAAAATATATTTTAAAGAAACATGTGAACATGGATACAAATAACATGATGTCTTGCTTTTGGGATCTCTATCAAGAGAAGTTAAGATAAGAGAGGTATGAGATATACAATGATTTTCTAACAACTAATCATGTGGATTATGCACCAAATGGTCCACATGTAGTCAATATTATTGGATACATTGAATTCTTTGAAATTATAGGGATTAAATTCCACGATTAGTTTCATATAGATTTCATACATTCATAAATTCCCAAGACCTTCTCTAGTTTTATTTTTAATTATAATTTTGTCAATTTGGAGAAGAGACTTTTCACACTTTTTAATTTCATTTTCCAAGTGGATAAGGACATGTGGTGTAATAAAATTGTGGTCCTTATGGTGAATAAGAAAAGTAAGAACAAGTAATAGGGTCCCAAGACTCAAAATAAGTATAAATCTCCTAAGAACTATTCTAATAAGAAAAATAAGATATAGAGGTAGGGAAAGCAAAAGGAGGTAGTGTGTTTTTCATGTGGTAATATAGGCCACTGGAATAGTAACTACACCTAGAAGAATGGGGGAGCTAAAGTTGAATCCATTATTTAGTGTAATCTTTCAATATATACACATTGGGTACTATATACAGCTTGTGGTGCTCACATATGTATCAAAATGTAGGAACCAAGTAGATTATGAAAGATTGTTAAGGATAGTTGGATCTGAGATTTGTTAACGGTGTGAATATGGATCCTCTATCCATTGGTTATTACCACCTCTCACTTCAAATAATAATGATTTTGGTTTTAAAATATGTTTCTTATGTACCAACATTTACCAAGATCATAATTTCGGTATCATACCTAGATACAAATGGGTTTATTTTCAAATTTGGAAATAAAATTTGTTTCTTTTAAAAATAAAACATATGTTATGGTATGGAAAATTTAAATAATGGTATTTATGTATTAAATTATGAAAACTAAGTATTTGAAATTGATAATGAATCAAGTTCACATGACACATATAACACCCAGCTATGGAATCACCATCTTATTCATGTAAATGAGAAGAATTTGAAAAATCTCTATCAAGATGGTTATTTATACTCATCTTTGTTAAACCCACTTGAAATATTTCATTCTTATTTACAAGAAAAAATGACCAAAGCTCCATTTGGTGGATAGGTTAAAAGGTCTATATTTCTTCTAGGATTGGTACACACTGATTTCTGTGGAGCATTTCTAGTAGAATATAGAGGTGGGTATTCTTACTTATAAATTTTATTGATAACTTGAGTATATATTTTTATATCTACTTGATGAGGTATAAATATGATTCCTTTAATAAATTCAAGGAATTCAAGAATGAAGTAGAGAATCAACTTGGAAAGAAGATAAAGGAGCTTCGATCAGATCAAGGTGGTGAATATCTTAACCAACAGTTTATCAACTTTTTATATGATTTTGGGATTCTATCTCTAATAACTCTACCTTAAACACCATAGTGGAATGGTTCTAGTGAAAGGAGGAATTGTACCTTGTTATACATGGTAAATTCGATAATGAGTCATGAAAATCTTCCATTATTTATTTAGGGATATACATTAAAAACAATGGAATACACATTAAAATAAGTACTAACTAAAGTGTAAAATTTAATTCCCTTTGAGTTATGGAGTTGAAAGAAACTTGTTATGTTTTATAAACATGTATAGGGTTGTTAGACATTTTTAAGGCCTTTTCAGGTAACAAACTATCACCCCGGGGCACAAAGTGTATTTTTATAGGATATCCTAAGGAAACGATGGGAAACTACCTAGAAAACCCCTCATATAAGAACGTGAATTTCACAAGACAAGTAATATTTATTGAGAGGGATCATATACTCAGAAAGGATAGTGGGAAAAATATTAACATAAATAAAGTTTATTCTCAAGATAAAATAGAGTTGGTGCAAGAATAGGTTCCACAGGTCCCCATGGAATAATTAGTTCCTGAAACACAAGTATTGTATAGGAGAATAAGAGAGGTAAGAGAACTAGAGAGATATGGTTTTATAGTCATTAAAGATGGTTAATCATTATTGGTTGACAATGATGAACCTCTCTCATATAAAGATAAATTAGAGATCTCGGAATATAAAATATGGAAAGAATCCATGAATTCTGAAGTGGATTCCATGTATCAAAACTAGGTTTTGGTTCTGTTTGATGTGCTAGTTGATGTAAATCCCATAGGATGAAAATTGGTATTCAAGAGGAAACTAGACATGGAAGGTAAATTAAATTCCTATAAATCTAGGTTGGTGACTAAAGGGTTTAAATAGTTTCAAGGAATTGACTATAATGAAACTTTTTAACCAGTTTCCATTTTCAAATCCATTAGAATTCTACTTTATATAACAGCTTAACATGACTATGATATTTGGAAGATGGATGTCAAAACTACATTCCTTAATGGTAACCTTCTGTAAATATGTATATATGACACAACTAGAAGGGTTTGTGACTCTAGGTGATGCCAAGAATATTTTCAAGTTATAGAGATCCATTTATGGATTGAGGAAAGCATCCAAGTCATGGAACATTCAATTAAATGAAGACATAAAAGAATTTATTTTCATTAATAATGTATGTGATTCATGTGTTTACAATAGGTTTATTGGAAATTCAGTCATTATCCAAGTAGTATATTTTTATTATATATTACTTATTGAAAATGACATACCATTTTTATAGTCTGTTAAGGATTGGTTAAACAAGTGTTTCTCCATAAAGGACTTAGTGAAGTAGCCTATATTTTATGGATCAAGATCATTTGTGATAGATCTAATAGGATTTTAGACTAATTAAAATTACATATGTTGACCAGATACTAAATAGATTTAGTATGGAACAATCCGAGAATGGATTTATTCTAATTTCACATGGTTTACATCTTTCTTAGAAGATGTTTCCTAATACACAATAGTAGAAATAGAGAATGAGTAAGATCCGATATGCTTCATTGATATGATCAATCATGTATCCCATGTTCTGTACTAGAATTAACATTTCTTATGCATTGAGTATGGTTGGAAGATATCAAGCTAATCTAGGAAAAAAACATTGGTCTATTGTTAAGGATATACTTAAGTATTTATGAATAATGATGAAGAGATGATCAGATAGATCAAAACTCACAGTCGGGATATGAAGAGATAGTTATGAGGGGTTATACTGATGGTAGTTTTCAAATAGATTAGAATGATCATAACTCACAGTTGGGATATGTTTTATGTCTCAACAGAGGATCTGTGAGCTGGAAGAGTTCAAAGAAGCCAGTTGTTGCTGATTCTAAAACAGAGTCCTTGTATATAGTGGCTTTGGATTTCTCCAAGGAATCCCTTTGGATATGGATATTTGTTTAGGATCTTGATGTGGTACCTAGTAGTAATGACCCAATCACATTGTATTTTGATAATACTATAGTGGTGTCTCTTGCAAAATATCTAAGGTCACACCAACAAATAAAGCATAAACTTCAGAAGTATCACCTCTTGGTGGATTTTTATCAGAGGGGTGAATTTGTAGTAATAATAGTACCTATATAAGATAACGTGATGGATCCATTGACTAAAGTCCTATATTAGTATAAGCATTAAAATCATATGAGAGATAGTGGACTTCAAGCTGTTAATATTTGTCTCTAGTGTAAGTGGGAGTCTATTGGAGTTGGTTCCCTAAAACCAACTTTTTTGTAAATTATTATAACATGTATTCATAGTTTTGAATATTAATAAACTTATTATGACATAATGATTTTTATTTTGTGTAACATAGTATTTGATAATGCCCCAAGAGTAGTTATTGCACTAAAAGGCCATAGAAGTTCCCCACTATGATGAGAACCCTGAAGTGTTGTGACACTATTCATGAATATATGTTTTGTAGACAGATGATATCATTTTAGAGACAAAAATGATATAATAAATCATTGGTGTGGAATTATAAGACATTGAGGAACCTTCTCATGGTGTATGCCCTTAGTAATATCCCGTGTAGGATATTATGAGAATGAGACCCTCCAGTAGAAAATCCACATTTACATGTGTCACTAGATGTTCCTATCTGTGAACATGTGTATTGATCCTTAGAATTTAAGATTATTATTAATTAGTATTATGAGTCACTTACTTTGATGTAATGATAAAAACAGTGACGACATATTCTCACGGTGAGGTAGGATGCATTGGGTGCGTTACAAGTAATATTTCATTAATGAAAAATGTGAGAAAGGATTTTTCCCTTATGTTATTTAATAGAAGTTGATATCTTATACCTTTTTATGTAAATTATATAGCCTAAATAAATCCATGACCATGGTGTTCTATAGGAAAGATCAATTTTTGGGAAGTCAGATAAGGATAAATCAAGCACATAGGTTGTTGTCATCAGTATGCAAGCTTCTTGATTAGAGATATCTTGATAAAGGGATTATATTACACAGAAAGCATCTATATGAGATATTATGTAATTGTGGAATTAATTTATTTCTCTATCAATGCCTTAGTGTGTTTATGGATTTTATCCTTAGACTTTAGGCTACTTCTCCTAATGCCAATGAGAAAGTGGCCTAGAGGTTCATGCACTAAGTGTATCGAGAATATTAGTTGAATAAAATATTATTATTTATTATTTAAAAATTTTGAATAAATATTATTCTTGCATGTGGTTTAATAATTATTCATGTTTTCTAGATCAAAAATATTTCACCACCAGTTATTCAAGAGAATATAATGTCATCATAATATTTAATAAATATTTATTTTCTATTTAGTGAATAAAATATTTATTAATTTATTAGAGAATAATGATGTGATATTTATTTATTAAATAAATAGTCATTATTCAAGGCCCACTAAATATTATCGAGGAATGATGAACTGATATTAAAGGTCCAATGAGGAAATATATATATTTAATATTGTTTGAATAAATAATTTTTATTTTTAATTCTCAAGTTAAGAACGTGTTAAGAAAAAAAATATAATTATTATTATAGACATGGGGTTTCACAAGGCAATAAATAAATAATAATTTTTACTTGTGAAATTATTTATTTCTAACCCTAATGATATATAATGTCACGACCCATCCTCAGGGCTTGTGTCGTGACTACCCCAAGCCCGCCTTCAATAGGCCAGGGGCTGGCGACTAGCACCAAGGCGTAATTCCCGGTAAAAAGGGAAGGCATGCCTTTCTAAAGTAAACAAACACCACAGAGCAAGAAAGCAGTAGAAGTAAACACTAAGTAAAAATTGTGTACAACAGTAAGTGCGGAAAAGTAAGTGGGCCAGTATAAAAAACCAAACTGAAAGTAAAGTACAACTGGAAGGGAAAAAAGCAACTGAAAAGTAAAGCCAGAACGTCAAGCTGTCCACTAGAAATCCCACCTGAAGGGTGAGTACAGATAGCCTCCACAACTCCTCGGGTCTAGTCGTCCACTCTGAGAACTTCCCGTCCAGTTGTCCACCTCCAAGTACCGTCCTGCTCCGCAAGCCTCAACCATGATCAGCGATGTCTGTCGTCTGCAACCAACACAACGTAGTGCGGGCATAGCCTGTGCAGGGGTGAGTATAAGCTACTCAGTAGGGACCCCGAGACCCCTGAAGGTCTCCCAGAATCCACAACGGATAAACCACAAAGGAAAAATACAAACACGAAGTAACATTCAACATTGCTTAGGTATATGCCCATACATATACCTAAGTCATCAATTCTCGTTCGTCTCCGACATCCGAGCCCAAGTACAACCCAGTCCACACAAGAAAGCAAAACGTATATCCACACAGGATAGCACAACACAATCCACATAGGAAAGCAAAATAGGATTTAGCTCACACAGGTAAACTTCTTCGTAAGACGATAGAGATGATCAGATACATCCACTAATTAATCTAATTCATCGGACTCACAAAGGATCGAGAGGTACTAACCCCCGCAATGACCCACAAAGGATCTGACCCACACAGGATCGATAGGTAACTAACCCCCGCAATGCCCCACAAAGGATCTGACCCACATAGGATCGATAGGTAACTAACCCCCGCAGTGACCCACACAGGATCGGACCCACACAGGATCTGTAGGCGCTGGCCCACACAGGACCGCTGAGCGCTGACAAACATAAGATCGGAGCCACACAGGATCTATAGCACTAATTCACGTAGGATCGCTGAGTGTTTTAGTCGTCGCCGTCGAATCCACTGAGGATCTCTGTACAGTCGTCGTCGTAGTCGCAGTCGCAGTCGCCGCCAGCTCTAGGGTTCCCGCACACAGCAAGCTCGTTCGGGAGAGTCCTCTCCACGAGCCGAGAAGATGATATATCAACTGACACATAGTCCATAGTTGATGTATCTAAATGTTCTGTATCATCAACAGGAACTCAACGTCGCAGACGGCGCATCAATCGGACGCCCGGTCTGAGAGTTATTGGCTTTTTCATTCCAGGGGCCCGGTTTGTTTTTAAGTCAAAACCAACCTGATCGTACTCCAACTACATCCAAACCTCGAGTGGAGTAATCCAAAAGATCCGTCTCACTTAGAGTAATCCATAAAAGTCCACGGCACGTCAATCGGATGTTCGGAGCTTAAGTTATGAGCGTTTCCGCTCCGAGGGTCCGGTTGGTTTCTTGTACGAACCATCCCGGCCGAACCAAAAGTATTCTGAAACCTTGATTGTGATATACCAAAACAACTGTCCCGATCCAAGGATCTCATCGCAACTGACGGTGCGTCAATCAGAGGCCCGTAGCTCAAGTTATGGGTGACAGACTGGAATGGTTCGGTAATAGGGGGTTCGGGCCCGATCCGACCCAGCCCGACACCCCCAGGGTCGGCCCGAACCGGGTCCGGGTCCGGCCCGCTTGGGCATGTCCCGGCCCGGCTTGGCGCGGCCCAGCCTGGTGGTCCGGTTTGGTAGACCGGCCAGGGCAGCTGCCCGGCACGCTGGTGCACCGCCAGGGGTTCGACCGAACAACTGAACTGTTTCGGGGCGGGGGGCGCTGCCCCTGCGGGAAGTAAACTGCGGCCCCTTAAATGGGGCCGCTCAGCTGGTCGGTCGGGGGTTACGACCCCCGATGCACTCCTTGAACCGGCCGGCCCGGCTGGCCGGCCGGCTGCGACCATCACGGGACCGGCAGGGGGCCGGTCCCCTCGCTCCGACGCCGGTGGCCCGGAACCGGCCGCCGGTTCCCTTGCTCTGCCACGGCCCAGAACCGGTCGCGGCCTTCGTCCGTCCGGCACGGCATGATCGCGTTGCGCCCCTCTGTCATGGCCCCGCTCCAGCTGCGGTGCTTCTGAGGTCCTCCAGCGCGGCGCAATGGCACCGCGTCCTTTGTTCATCTTCTACGGCGCGGCGCGACGGCGCCGTGGATTTGTTGCTTCCTACGGCGTGGTGCGGTGGCGCCTCCTTTCTCCTCTCTCCCTTTTAAAATTTCCGCACGGTGCTTCGGCACCGCGTTTACTTGTTCGCTGCATCAAAAATCAACAACCAAAAGGGGTGGAGTGTCGGCCTTGTTCGTGCGGTCCGACCTCCTCCCTTTAATGCGATAACAGCCGGTTTAATTAAAAGGGGGAAAACGATAGAAGTAAACACAAAGAGAAACGCATAAAACCCCTACCTCAACGCTGTCGTCGAACGAGCATTCGTCGTGGAATTAACCATCACAGAAAAAGAGGTTTTTCATGGAAGAAGAGGATCGTCGCGAAAGAAGAGGTTCGCCGTTGGTGTTGGGGGAACTTCGAGGAAGGAATCTCTCGCCGTCGGAGGTTGGCGTTCTTCGTTGGTGGTAGAGCGTTCTTCGCATTCTTTGTCAAAGAACGAAGAATCCTCTCTTTGTTCTCCCATAGGTTTAACACAACACAAACCGGAACAATAATAAAATAAGCCCTCTTCTTATTTTATTATCAACTTAAGAATTTGGAAATCAAAAGATAAGAAACGAACAATTAATTCGATAAATTAATTGTAACAATTTAACTGCCCAATTTAATGGGACATTTCTTAACCAGAAAAACGCACAGTTGACTTTCGCTAAAGAGGGGGTTTGCGGGTGTGTTACTTAGGAGGGAAGAAATAGTGGGGCTTGTGTGGGCCCCACCTCAAAAATATCCTACCTAGTGGGTAAGATATTGTGGGTCCCACCTTATCCGCTTAACTTAGCTTAAGTGGCTTTAAGTGGCTTTAAGTGAAATAAAATAAAGTATTGCACCACTTTTATTTTATTTCTTAACTTAACCCCAAAAATTAAAAACCACACCTGAGCAAACGAAACTCTAGAAATGGCGTTTCTACACAAATACCAGCAATGTGATTCCATCGGTGCCCTCAGAATTCGATTCCGAGCAGCGGTTCAAAAGTTAGACAGCCCCGCTCGTTCGTTCACTAAACGTACCCAAGCTAAACTTCGGAAAATGATTCCGGCCACACCGGGCCTCGGAATCAGGTGCTGTCAGAAACTGCGTTCTTGTAAAATTCCCAATAAAATTAAGAAAAAATTTCCTTGAATTTTACAGGTCTTTACATCACTCCCACCTCAGGGATTTACGTCCACGTAAAGATACATCAAAAACTAGGGAAACAAATGTGGGTACTGAGCACGCATCTGAGCCTCCCTCTACTAAGTGCTCTCCTAGAGGTTCCCGTGCTGCCATATGATGCGCACTAGAGGAATCGACCCTCCATGTAGGACCTGCTCCTGTCGATCCTCGATCTCCACCGGGACCTCCGAAAAATTTTCCCCATCATCAATGTCCAGCTCCCCATGGTCAATGATGTGCATCGGGTCATGCACGTATCTCCTCAGCTGAGGTACGTGGAAGACGTCGTGCACCGGGTGCAACTGAGGTAGTAGAGCCAGGCGATAATCCACCTCGCCAATCCTTCTGAGGACCTGGAACGGTCCGATGAAGCGTGTATACAACTTGCCGCCTCGGCCAAATCTCTGTAATCCACGTCGAGGTGAGACACGCATGAAGACATGGTCGCTATCCTCAAACACTAGTGGCCTCCGCCTCCTGTCAGCATAAGACTTCTGCCAGCTCTGAGCTGTCCTCATCCGCTCCTGGATGACCTGGACCTTCTCTGTTGTGGCCTAGACTATCTCCGGTCCCACAAGTGCTGACTCCCCAGGGTCAGTCCAGCACAAAGGAGATCTGCAAGGCCGGTCGTACAACACCTCATATGGTGACATCCCGATGGTGGAGTGGTAGCTGTTGTTGTATGCAAATTCCACCAAGGGTAGGTGGTCCTCCCAGCTGTGACCAAAGTCGAGGACACATGCGCGGAGAATGTCCTCGAGAGTCCGTATGGTCCTCTCCGTCTGACCACCTGTCTGAGGGTGAAAGGCGGTGCTCAGACGTAGCTGCGTCCCAAACGCCTCCTGCAACCCCTTCCAAATTCGGGAAGTAAAGCGAGCATCTCGATCGGAGACGATAGATGATGGCACACTCTGAAGTCGTACAATCTTCTGAACGTAGAGACATCCCAATCTCTCCACTGAGCCCTGCTCTCTAATGGGTAAGAAGTGAGCCGACTTGGTGAGTTGGTCGACAATCACCCAAATGGAGTCATGACCCTTGGAAGTGCGTGGAAGTCCAGTCACAAAGTCCATAGATATCCCGTCCCACTTCCACTCTGGAACCTCCAAGGGCTGTACCAAGCCTGCTGGTACCTGATGCTCTTCCTTCACCTGTTGGCAGGTGAGGCATCGAGAAACGAACTCTGCCACAGCCTTCTTCATGCCCGGCCACCAGTGTTGTTGTCAGAGGTTCTGGTACATCTTCGCCACTCCAGGATGTACCGCCAAGGGAGAAGTGTGAAACTCTCTCAGCACCTCCTCCTATAAAGAAACTTGTACCAAGTTACGTCCTCTAAAAAGGATGTTGTGCTCTTCTCCAAAGGAGAAACCATTTGGTGCCTGTCCTGAAGATATCTGCGCACGCCGCGTCTCACAGTCAGTGTCCCCACGTTGTGCCTCTCTGACCCGCTGCAGTAGTGTAGGGGTGACTATGAGAGACTGAAGGAAGGCTACCCCATCTCTATCCATGAAGGATATCTACAAAGTGGCTAGCTGCTCTATCGCCTCCTCAAGTAGCTGAATGCCCGTCCTCCTGCTGAGAGAATCGGCTACTACGTTCCCCTTTCTAGGAGTATAGACTATCTCAAAATCATAGTCCTGGAGGAACTCAAGCCATCACCGTTGTCTCAGGTTCAGGTCCTTCTGAGAGAAGATGTACTTGAGACTCTGATGGTCAGAAAAGACTGTAAAGAGCTCGCCCACCAGGTAGTGTCGCCATGTCTTCAGAGCGAAGACCACTGCTGCTAACTCCAGGTCATGGGTAGTGTAGTTCTTATCATGTGGCCTCAACTGACGTGATCCATAGGCTATCACCGCCCACTCCTGTATTAGGACACATCCAAGTCTGGTCCCTGATGCATCGCAGTAGACTACGTACCCTACTCCCTCCTCCGGAAGCCTCAAGATAGGGGCGCCGGTCAATCTCTGTCTCAGATTCTGGAAGCTCTGCTGACATCTGTCTGACCACACAAAGGGTTTCCCCTTCTTCGTCAAAGCTGATAGTGGTGCCGCAACTCTGGAGAAGTCTGGAAAAAATCACCGATAGTATCCAGCGAGTCCCAAGAAACTCCGCACCTCTGTCACGCTCCTGGGTGGCTCCCAAGCTAGAACTACCTCGATCTTCGCAGGATCCACCACAACTCCCGCCTCAGAGATGATGTGGCCCAAGAAGTGGACCTCACGTATCCAGAACTGAAACTTCGAGAGATTACCATAAAGATAGTGCTCTCGGAGTGTGTCTAGTACAACCCGCAAGTGGTATGCGTGATCCTCCTCAGTCATCGAGTAAATCAAAATTTCGTCGATGAAGACAACGACAAATCGATCGAAGTATGGCTGAAAGATCCTGTTCATGAGGCCCATGAACATTGCTGGAGAATTGGTTACGCAGAATGGAATAACCAAGAACTCATAGTTTCCATACCGACATCTGAAGTTCGTCTTCTGCACATCCTCGTCTCGAACTCTGAGCTGATGATAGCCTGACCTGAGGTCTATCTTTGAGAACCATTGTGCTCCCTTGAGCTGATCCAAGAGGTCATCAATCCTCGTTAGCGGATACTTGTTCCTTATTATCACCTGGTTTAGGCGACGATAGTCGACACAAAGTCGCAAGCTCCCGTCCGCCTTCTTGGCGAACAATATCGGGGAAGCCCAGGGTGAAACAATGGGTCGAATGAATCCCTTTCCCTGCAAGCCCTCCAACTGTACCCGTAGCTCTCGAAGCTTGGCAGGAGCCATCCAATATGCTGGGGTGGATATCGGGGTTGTGCCAGGGTACAGGTCAATATAAAAGTCTACCTCTCTGTGAGGAGGTAGTCCTGGAACGTCGTCGGGAAAGACGTCCAGATACTGATCCACCACTACAGGAAAAGAAGGACTTCACACGTCAACTTCTCCTAGGATGAGGCTAGCCAACTGATGAGTGATGGGTTTTCCTCTCCTCTATGGAAGTCCATCATGTGCTGTGAAGGCTCCCTTCTCACCAGTGAAGGTGAACTTGCTCCCATCGGTGCATATACATCGCACCTTGCACCTAATACAGTCAATCTGTGCATGGACTGTAGATAACCAATCCATGCCCAATATGACGTCGTAAGGCCTCAACGCCGCTACAAGAAGATCCCAGCCGAAGCTCTCACCTCCTAGAGTAAGCTCACACTACCGGCACCAGTGCGTAATCGTCAAGTCTACTCCCGTAGGAGTATCTAGACGTAAGGATCGAGCCAACGGCTCTATCGGAATCTCCGAGCTCCGAATGAGGGCAGCGGCTCTGAAAGAATGACTCGTTCATGTGTCTATTAGAACTGCAGAAAGGGTGTAATAGACACAGATAGTACCTCGAATCATCTCGGGTGTGCCGTGTTCATAGGCCTCTACTGCCTGGAGTTGTGCTTGTCTCTACCCTCCAGCTCCCTGTGGTCGGGGTGGACCTCCTGGTGGTGGTGGTGGTAGAGCCTCAAAGTGTCGCCCACTACCTGCTGCTTCGCAAGCCTCAACCACGATCAGCACTGTCCGTCGTCTGCAACCAACACAACGTAGTGCGGGCATAGCCCGTGCAGGGGTGAGTATAAGCTACTCAGTAGGGACCTCGAGACCCCCGAAGGTCTCCCAAAATCCACAAAGGATAAACCACAAAGGAAAGATACAAACACGAAGTAACATTCGACACTCCTTAGGTATATGCCCATACATATTTCTAAGTCATCAATTATCGTTCGGCTCCAACATCTAAGCCCAAGTACAACCCAGTCCACACAGGAAAGAAAAACGTAAATCAACACAGGATAGCACAACACAATCCACATAGGAAAGCAAAACAGGATTCAGCTCACACAGGTAAACTTCTTCGTAAGACGATAGAGATGATCAGATATATCCACTGATTCATCTAAGCCATCGGACCCACAAAGGATCAAGAGGTACTAACCCCCGAAATGACCCACAAAGGATCTTACCCACACAAGATCGATAGGTAACTAACCCCCGCAACTACCCACAAAGGATCAGACCAACATAGGATCGATAGGTAACTAACCCCCGCAAACACCCACACAGGATCGGACCCACATAGGATCTGTAGGAGTTGGCCCACACAGGACTGTTGAGCGCTGACCCACATAGGATCGGACCCACACAAGATCTGTAGCACTAATCCACATAGGATCGTTGAGTGATGTAGTCGTCGCCGTCGAATCCACTGAGGATCTTTGTACAGTCGTCATCGTAGTCGCAGTCGCAGAAAGCTCTAGGGTTCTCTCACACAGAAAGCTCATTCGGGAGGGTTCGCTCCACGATCTGAGAGGCTGATACATCAAATGACACATAGTCTAGAGTTGATGTACCCAAAAGTTCCGTATCATCAACAGGAACTCAACGTCGCAGACGGCGCGTCAATCGGACGCCCGGTCTGAGAGTTATTGGATTTTTCGTTCCAGGGGCCCGGTTGGTTTTTAAGTCAAAACCAACTCGACTGTACTCCAACTGCGTCCAAACCTCGAGCAGAGTAAGCCAAAATATTCTTCTCACTAAGAGTAATCCATAAAATTCGACGACACGTCAATCGGACGTCCGGAGCTTATGATATGAGTGTTTCTGCTCCGAGGGCCCGGTTGGTTTCGTGTACGAACCAACCCGGCCAAACCCAAAGTATTCTGAAACCTTGAGTGAAATATACCGAAACTACCGTCTCGATCCAAGGATCGCATCTCAACTGAAAGTGCGTTGATCGGAGTCTCGTAGCTCAAGTTATGAGCGACAGACCGAAATGGTTCGGTAATAGGGGTTCGGGCCCGGTCCGACACCCCCAAGGTCGACCCGAACCGGGTCCGGGTCCGGCCCGCTTGGGCACGGCCCGGCCCGACTAGCGTGGCCCGGCCCGGCCTGGCGGTCTGGTTCGGCGGACCGGCCAGGGCAGCCGCCCGGCGCGCGGTGCGCTGGCGCACTGCCAGGGGTTCGGCCGAGCGGCCGAACCGTTTCAGGGCAGGGGGCGCTGCACCCGCGTGAAGTAAACCGCAGCCCCTTTAATGGGGCCGCTCAGCTGGCCGGTCGGGGGTTACGACCCCTGGCGCTCTCCTCAAACCGGCCGGCCCGGCGGGCCGGCAGGGGGCCGGTCCCCTCGTTCCGACGCCGGCGGCCCGGAACCGGCCGCCGGTTCCCCTACTCTGCCGCGGCCCGGAACTAGCCATGGACTTCGTCCGTCTAGCGCGGCGCGACGGAACCGCGCCCCTCCACTATGGCCCCGCTTTGGCCGCGGTGCTTCTGAGGTCCTCTGGCATGGCACGATGGCACCGCATCCTTTTTTCATCTTCTATGGCACGGCGCGACGGCACCGCGGATTTGCTGCTTCCCATGGCGCGGTGCGGCGGCGCTGCGTTTCTCCGCTCTCCCTTTTACAATTTCCGCACGGTGCTTCGGCACCGTGTTTCCTTGTTCACCGCATCAAAAATCAACAACCAAAAGGGGAGGAGTGTCAGCCATGTTCATGTGGTCCGACCTCCTCTCGTTAATGCGATAACAGGCGGTTTAATTAAATGGTGGAAAACGACGGAAGTAAACACAAAGAGAAACGAATAAAACCCCTACCTCAACGATGTCGTCGAACGAGCGTTCGTCGCGGAATTAACTGTCACAAAAAAAGTGGTTTGTCGCGAAAGAAGAGGATCATCATGGAAGAAGAGGTTCGCCGTTGGCATTGGGTGATCTCCGAGGAATATGTCTCTCACCTTCGGAGGTTGGCGTTCTTCGTTGGCGGTAGAGCGTTCTTCACGTTCTTCGTCGAAGAACTAAGAATCCTCTCTTTGTTCTCCCAAAGGTTTAAGACAACAAAAACCCCAACAATAATAAAATATGTCCTATTCTTATTTTATTATCAACTTAATAATTTGAAAATAAAAAGATAAGAAACGAACAATTAATTCAAAGAATTAATTGTAACAATTTAACTGCCCAATTTAATGGGGCGTTTCTTAACCAAAAAAACGCAATGTTGACTTTCATTAAAGAGGGGGTTTGCGGGTGCGTTACTTAGGAGGGAAGAAATGGTGGGGCTCGTGCGGGCCCCACCTCACAAATATCCTACCTAGTGGGTAGGATATTGTGGGTCCCACCTTATCTGCTTAACTTAGCTTAAGTGGCTTTAAGTGGCTTTAAGTGAAATAAAATAAAGTGTTGCACCACTTTTATTTTATTTCTTAACTTAACCCCAAAAATTAAAAACCATACCCAAGAAAACTCAACTCTGGAAAAGGTGTTTCTAGGAAAATTCCGGCGCTGAGATTCCATCGGTTCCCTCAGAATTCGATTCCGAGCACTGATTCAAATGTTATAAAACCCCGCTCGTTCGTTCACTAAATATACCCGAGCTAATCTTCGGAAAATGATTCCGACCACACCGGGCCTCGGAATCAGGTGTCGTCAGAAACTGAATTCTTGTAAAATTCCCAAGAAAATTAATAAAAAATTTCCTTTAACTTTACGGGTCATTACATATAAACTCAATTATAATATTTTATAAGATATCCAATTCATATTTTTTGTTGTGCATAAAAAATTTGGAGAATCCTATCAATCACTAGAAATCTGCCTTATCCAAGAACGCACCCAAGAACAGAGAGTGATCTTCCTCCACCTCCCACTCTCAAGTCTAGAGAGATCATGTAGAATGATTTTAAAGATATTCTTGTGGTGATCAAAGGTTAATGGTGCAAGGATAGTATCGATCATGCTAGCACCTGGAGATTCCTATGATGACGTTCAATGTTTTTTGGAACACTTGTGGATCACTACTAGAGGGAATATTCTCTTGATTCTTCCAACACAACAAATGTACAACACAAATCTATTTTCAGATCCATTGATGAAGAAATAATTCATGCAAGGTAATTATTTAATTGATTAAATTAATTATAAATAATATGTGATGATCCTCTCTCTGGTTTCAGCATTTTATCCTTTTTTTTCTTTGATTCAATTTTTTTTATCATGGTTTTGTCATTGTGTAGATCTCAGATTGATCGTAATTCATAAAAAAAATATTGTCATGACCCATATCATACTTTTTTTGTGCCTAGAACCTACAAAGGATAGAGTAAGTGGTTTTTAATAAATTACATCCATTCATGGATATTAAAAGATAATGTGGCACTAGAAGAGTTCTACTTAGGGGTAATAACTCTAAAAAGGCTGTATTGAGTTAGAATCTATCTTCAACTAGTGCCCAAAAATGGTCCTTACTATACACCAAATTTGACACACCAAGGGGATATGTTTTATAATTTCACAAATTCTTTATAAACTATCATGAAGTATTTGAATAGATATTGAACAGGAATGGCATGTAGGTTAAGCCCAAGGTTTCATAGATTTAAAGAAACTTGTCATTATTTAGACATCATATGAAGGATTTTTCATGATTAATCACTATGGTTAATGATTCTTGATGGTTATGCTAACCAATTTAGTTTTAGGATATGATTTTAGATTGAATAATATATTTGGGGTAGTGATAGGTATGCTCAAATATTCAATTATATTCTTGGATCTTAGTAATATAATTTACCTTATGTCATGAAAACTATTTAGGAATTATAATTCATATCTTCAATGATTAGATGTTTAATTATCAGTAAAAACCCTAATAGTATGATGATTGTATCTTATGTCTATGATTCTTCTTCAGTTGAAGGTTTTAGGAATTTTCTTCCTTAAAGCCTCTTTATTCATCATCTGGATGAATTTGTTGTTATCATATGCATAAATTATATATCTCTTCATAAATCCCAAATCAATTTTGGAAGAAGGTAAGTCACATTTGATATTCCAAACCAACCTATGATCATCTATTATTGTTATGAAAATATGAACATTTTAATGAAATCACATCCACTATATGGGTTTTTATTCATGATCAAAAGGTGAATTTATCTCAGAGAGTTGGGAAGACACTCAACTTCAATGATATGCCTATTATGAAGGAGTTTAGTGATATATTTTGGAAATCATTTCCTAGTATTCAAATGAATATTTATGTTGAGTTATCAATAGAACTCATACCTATAGTTACGAATATTTCAAAGACACTTTATATAATAGACACGATTGTGTTGAAATAATTGAAGAAGAAACTCTGGGAGAATCTTGACGAGGGATTTAATCTACCAAGTGTGTCACCTTGGGGTACACCTATCCTTTTTATTAAGAATGAAGATGGATCAATGTGGCTTTTTATTGATTATATGGAACTGAATAAGATCACAATAAAGAACAAGTATCCTCTATCCTGTATTGATTATTTTTTTGACCAATTTCATGGAGGTCAATAATGTTATATGATTGACCTTCATTCTAGATATCATAAATTTTGGTTTTAGAAGGATAATATATTAAAGGTATCATTCCATACAAGTTAAGGGTGCTATGAATATATAGTGATTCCATTTAGTTTTATTAATTACCCCACTATATTCATGGATTTAATGAATAGAGTCTTCATAGATTTCATTGACTAGTTTTTTGTGGCCTTTATAGAAAATATTCTTATATATTCAAAGAGAAAGGAAGATCATTAAAATTACTTAATAATTTTACTGAAAACCCTAAGTAAAGAGAAAATTTATGAAAATTTTACAAAGGTTGAATTTTAAATATAAAAGGTTTCATTTTTTGGTCATATAATCTTGAGTGAGAGTATATTGGTGGATCCATAAAAGATAGAGGATATAAAACATTATCCTAGAAAAACCATGGTAACTAAGTTATAATGTTTTATTGGTTTTTCTAGATATTATCGACCGTTTTTTGGAGAATTTCTTGTGACTATATAATCCACTCACCAGGTTAACTTGGAATGGAGCCAAGTTCCTCTAGATAGATTAATTTGAGGAAAATTTCAAGTAAATGAATATATGATTCGTTAGTTCACATATTAATACATTACCCTATAGTTTATATTTGTAATATACTATGATCCATCCAATAAGGTATTGGTATTTATTATCATGTAGAATGACATGGTTATAGCTTATGTCCTAACTCATTATTTGGAGATAGATACAGTACTATTTACACTAAAAATATGGAGGCGTTATCTCTATAGATAAGAGTGTGATATATATACTAATCATGAAAATTTAATGTATATATTTACACAGAAGGATTTAAAAATTTTCCAAAAGAGATGGTTAGATATAATTAAATATTATAACTTCTCAATACATTATACCACTAGGAAAGTAAGCAAGGTGGAAGATTCTTTGAGCCAAAAGGTTCATTCTTACTTAAACATGATGAGGATAAAAAAATATCCAATATTTTTTTATTTTAAAATGATGGATCTATATATCCTAAAGAAGGTTAGAAATGTTATCTTTTTCAAATCAGTGTTCAACCACCAATCCATGTGAATATTAAAGAGGAATATAAGTGTGATGTGGAGATGCAAAAGAATGTGAGAAATAGTCCTATATTAAACCTTCGTTATGATAGAATGATAATTTTTATGAATGTTTTATGTGTTTCATCTATATTGTATTTGAAGAATGAGATATTACAAAAGGATCATAGTTCTTCACTCTTCATTCATCTTGGAAGTACCAATATGTATAGATATTTGAAATATAGTTTTTGTTGGATGGAATGAAGAGATATTTTTTCAAGTTTTTAGAAGAGTACATGGTATGTAAGTAAGTTATGATTGAGAGATGAAATTATAAGGGGTTGTTACTACTATTATCCATAGTAGAATGGAAATGGTAAGATATCACCATATATTTTTTTCATTAGACTCCCAAAACATATAAAATTAACAATGTTATATGGCTTTTAATTGATCACCTTACCAAGTGAGCACACTTTATTTACATCAGAGATGATTTAACTTTGGATCATGTTTCTAGTATATACATTTATAAAGTGGTAATGCTTCATGGATTGAAACATCCTATTATGTTTGGTTTGGATATAGGTTTTTTCTTAAAGTTCTTGAGAAGTATTCAACATGATATGGATATAGATTTTATTTTTACTATTGAGTTTCATTATCAAATAGATGGTCAATATGATAAAACTGTTAAAACTCTATAGGATATGTTGAGGCCTTTTTATATGGATTGTAAAGGAGTTTGGGTTCAACACCTTCCTCATGTTGAGTTTTATTACAATAATAGCATTCACATGATCCTTCATATGGATCCTTATAAATCCCTCTATGGAAAGAATTGTAGAACACCAAAGTTATTGGATGAAGTTGGATAAAAATGATATTAGGACCCATTCTAGTGAAAAAAAAATTGGAATATAATTATAGATATATTCAAAAGAACATAAAGGTGACACAAATTCTGTAGAAAAGTTATTCTGATAATCTACAGTGTGATCTAGAATTAAATGTTGGTGAAATGGTGTTTCTAAGAATTTATCCACGTAATATGGTAATTATATTTGGAAATAAGGTATAAATATGCTATAGGTATATCATTCCCTCTAAAATTCTTCATCATATTAGGATCGTAACTTATCACTTAGTGAATCCACTAAACCTCTCTCAGGTTCACGATGTGTTCCATATATCTCTCCTAAAGAAGTATATACTTGATCCATTATATGTGGTGAAATCATAAGTTTTACCACTAGAGAATTATATTTTTTTTGAGGAACAACTGATAATGATTCTAGATCATAGAGAGAAATTGCTACAAAATAATACCACTCACTTAATCATGGTTTTATGGCGAAACCACCAATTTGAAGAATTTATGTGGTAACCAGAGGATATGATGATGCATAAGTACTCTAATTGGTTTTTATCAATGGTAATAATTTCAAGGGTGAAATTATTTTTAAGTGGGGTAGAATGTAACACCTAAAAAAGGTTATTAAATTAGTATAAAAAAAATTTAATTTCTTTGATATCTTGTGTTACACGTAACACAATGTTTTAATGAACCATGATATAATATTAATATTATAATTTAAACATGGCTATTATAAATTATATATTAAAATTGGAAATATTAATAGGAAGAACCACACTTTAAATATTAAATGTAACTATTTTATTTAAATAAAACACATTGATAAAAAATTACTTTACTATTATTAATGATTATGTCTTTCGAAAATACTATTTTCTCAAAAAAAAAGTTTTTATTTCTTTTTATGAACAAATAATAAAACATAGTTTTCCAATTTTATAAAATTTATTTGAAAAAATAAAATTAATTTTTTAAATCTAAGTTTAAAAATTATCTTTGAGTGAATGTTTTATAATTTTTTAAAAGGATGAACTTTTAAACAAATAATGAAAAACACTCATTTTTATTAAAAAAATTCTTTTTATTTAAAGTATTTACACGAAATATTTTATTTTAATATGTTTTAAAAGTAATTTTTTTTAAAATATATATTTATTAATTAAATTTATATCATTTTAATCAATTTCATATTAAATTTTGATATTATAACTTTCTATACATAAAAAACTTTCTCTTTGGAAAACCGCTTTTTCATCGCATCTGTGGGTTTAATTTTAATTTAAAACTTTCCACTTCTAGGAATAAAATTTTTAAAAATGTATGAAATGTTTCTTATCATAATAAATAATATTTTATAATATGTTCAGCTCAGTTTTTTTCAAAATTAATAGAAAACTAGTAAAAATTAATTATTGAGGTTAAGGTTGAAACGAGTTTAACAGGGGTTAAACTAAAAATATAAGGGGTAAAATGACATAAACACTTTTCTAAATCCCATTTTATGGGAATATTTAGACATTATAAACTTTAAATTTCTATAATGACCAATTTTTAATCATTTTGGCATCAGAAAAACAAGGTTATAGTTTATTATTTTTAAAAGTTCTATGTGTGAACCCTCCCCCATGAATAAATGGTCGCCACATATCCTATCCTCTTCACACTTACAAGAATATTTGAATTGGAAAATATATGACCAAGTATTTTCTTAAATTTCCACCCCACATACTATAGTAATTATTTTGATATGGAAACCCTCCTAATAAGGCTTTATTTATAAACCTAAAGAGGTTCTCTAAAGAAGAGGTAACATTCTTAAACTTGTGTTTTTGTTTTATTTATTCATATAAATATTGAAAATATTATTCAACCATGATTTTATAATAAAATAATTATCTCAAATATACTTATATATTAATATTTTAATTAAATTACCTACATCTATATCCTCTTCTATCAAGTGGGAAACGCAACTCTTGATCGTGTGTACGGCAGACTACCGCCTTGCAACCCGATGTAATTTGTTTTCCATTACAACCTCTCATAGTTTGATATAATTATGCATTTAACATATATATGTGATATTTATGAAATTAATATACTTATTAAATTATAATATAACATATACCTTCTTACTTTCTATTTTTTAGGAATGTGATAATGTCTCTTGTGTTTACAACAGACTACTTCCTCGTAAAGCGATGTGATTCGTTATTCACTTACACATTACATGGAGGGTAATACATATAGTTTAAATTAACATATGTTATATATATAAAATAGAAAATATTATATAAATTTAATATATTATTTTTATTTATTTGGTTTTATCCATCTATAAAATGGAAGCAGTGTTCATGTATACATATGACCTACCATCTCCATGAAAAGTGTAATTCGTTTTCTATATATAGATCTACTGGACTAATAAAAATACAGATATAATGATTATATATTATATCAATATCATGGTTAAAATTATATATGTGATGTAACTATGGTGAAAGTAAAAGGACCAAAAATAATTGTCCAAAATAAACTTGAAAAACAAAGAAGTTGTTACCTGAAATGTGATTTTAACAAGGAATTATTAATAAACTAGTAATAAAAGGTCATAAGTAAATTTTATATAGAATGATAAGTAATATTATTGTTATTTAATATATTTATAGTAAACTTATATTTATTATATAGGATATTTTAGTCTGTATGAAAGAATTTCAGACTTGGGGTAAGGGATTTTCATCTCACTTTTATTTCTGTGGGACACAAGCCTTATACACCACTTGTTTATTTTATGTAGTGTTTATACTTACCATGAATAAATTTTATTATACTTATAATTATAATTTTAGGATATAAATATCTATATAATTTTATTGGTTTCATGGGTCTTATGATTCAAAATTTACTAAAGTGGTAAAGATTTAATGTTACAATCTCATTACTTAATGGGATTGTTTATGATATTCCTTAAATGATGATATCTTATGATATACCTCTAAATAAACTCTTTTATTTTATTACAATAAGGTTATTTATAGAAAATAAATATGTTCCTTTCATTTTCAACTCTTAGAGGACTAAAGATACCAAAATAATTATTTTTGGAAAAAACTGTCTTTATTTCTCTCTTCTATCGAAAACCCATTTTATTTAATATACATGTTTTCTAAAAAAAATTTATTTTAATATATTATAAAATGATTCTTAATGAAATTTGTAACCATTTTTTAATTAATTTTCAAATAAATCTAATATAAATCTTTTTGTCCATTTCCAAAAAAGGACCTTTTTGATTTTACCTAAATGTGAATGAAATATTATTTTAACATGTACGGTGTGAAATAAATTTCACACCAACATGAACCATCAATTATATAGAGATTCCATTATAATTTTACAAGATTACTTTCAACGAAAATTAATTTGAATTTTCTTTGATAAATTTTAGCCTTAAAAAGTGATTTTTAAATTGCAAATACTATTTTTCACAAGAATTTTTCCAAGTGATCTTTCAAAATAGTTATACATATAAGATAATATTATTTGATTTTTCTTGTGATTTAATAGAGATTTCATCCAATTGTACCATACTTATTATTTTTATGGATGTTTTATGATTATTATGAAGAGATTTTTATGGAACCTATTACTTTTCCACATGTTTTACTATGATGAATTGATGAGATGATTTTGTTACCCATTTCCTTTATATCGGTTATGCTATGATGAAATGTTTATGAGACCCTTTTATTTTCATGGGTCATGATATAATGAATTTTTTATGATATTGTGGAACACTTATATAAGTTTTTAATTATGTAATGTTGGTTATGTTATAAACAATGATGGTGGTCACATTATAACCAAGGATGGGTGGGAACTATATATCCCTCCAATGAATTGGGTAAATATTTATATCTCATGAGATAAAACTGGTAAACAAGTTGATTGTCTTGATACATAATGGTAAATAAGTGACGGGATTGATCCACAGTGGCAACCAGGCTGATGGTCTTGATCCATAATGGGAAACTGATGATAAGGTTTGATCCACATTATTTCATAGTCTTATTAGTTAACCTTTACAAATGAAATGGTTTCTATACCTATGTTGGTGCCACAATTTAGTTACATGGTATTATGGTTAATGAATTTTGATGATTTCATACTCTTATGGATCATGTATTTTGGAATTATAATGATTTATACCTTGAATCATTTTATGATCAATAATAGGTTAGGTATGAACTTTATAAGTTATGTTCATGATATCATACCCATATTCTTATCTTATAGTTTCATATGATCATAGAATGATATCTCCCATATTTACCCTTACTGATAATTTGATCTCACCCTTTCATATGTTTCATTCCCCCCAGGTTATGAAGAAAGGTGTTAAGTAGGGTATGTTTATGAAGAGTATGAAAGGGGAAGATATTTATCAGATATGTTGAATAAATTTCACTAAATAATAAGATTATGTTTCTAGTCTCCAAAGACCCCAAACCAGTATGTTCCTCATATGTGTAATTGTGGAATATATTGAATATTTTTCTAAAAATATGTGATATCTCTGTATGAAAATACTAGGTTGTTATATAATCCATTCGAAGTGGTTTTCTCAACAGAATTAAATGCATGAATTTTATAGAAAATCAAAAGTTTTAAGGGGACTGAATGTTAAGGAGGATTTTAATAACCATGAATAGTGATAATAAATTAATTCCTAAGGAAATATTAAAACTAGAAAATATATTTCAGATTTAAAGAATAATTTTTAAATGAAGGTCATGTATCGTATATTTAGTGATTGGAATGAAAATAACCTTGCATGATATTTATATATTTTAATTAGTATATTTAAAATGAAATATCCAAAGGTTATGTGGGTAGATGGTTTTAAAACTATTATTGGTTTACAATTATTGATCAAGTTAATCCTGAAGAAGAATAGGAAGCTATAAAATCTTAATATTATGAATCTTTATTTGGGGAGTTTAAATAAAGGATTAATTGAGAATTTTTGGAGTTGCTTCTAGAGGATATAGAAACATCTTTTCATGGAAAATAAATGTTGAACTAAATTAATCCTATTTAGGTTGGATTATTAGAATTTAAATAGGTGTTATCACATGGGATAGATGGTTATGATCAAGAATAGTGTGGAGAGATTACTCAAACAAAAATATCTAGTGGTATTAGATAGGGTTTATGGAAACACGAAAAACAAGTTTTGGAGCCCCAATATTATAGAAGAATTATATCTTTAAAATGTGGAAAGAATATTACATGTACTTATTCTATAAAGTATATTAAAAGGTGTTATTAAAGGTGACACGTTGAAGGATCGTGTAAAACTGGGAGGAACATAGTGTGATCTACCCCAGGGGGTTGATGCATTATAATCAAGCATGTTTGTATAAATACTATGTAAATAAATTCTAGAAAATATATGATAGGATATATTACAATATTGAAAATATTAAAGAGGATGAAAGAGACTTTGCGTACTAATACATCTGGTTCATCTTAAACAAGGTCTTAAGAATAATATATAGTATTATACTATAATATACAATTAATCTTGAAGAAATGGATAAAGAAAAAAATAGTGTAAGATCCTATCATTTTCTAGGTACATCTGTATTTGAGTTTTTTCATTTGAACCTTGGTTATTGAGTCTTTCCTAGAGACAAAGATCCTTTTTTGAGTAAAATGACTTAAATTTTGGGGATATATGTTTGTTTAAATTAATGGATTCTGGATATAAATGTGTTAAATGGGTTTACAAGTTTTTCCATGCCTTGGATGGATTTGGAGGTGGTTCGGGTTCTTTCTATGGGAAATAGGATGAATGTTATTTGTAGAGAAATTACAGATCATGTAATGTAGTTACATGACTTGTAACTACTTCCAAGCACAAGATGTGAGCATGGTTTAGGATGTGAGATGAAAAACAATATGCATACATTCCACATCATTTAAAGTTTGGATAGTGTTAAAATCATCTAAGGTGACAAATTTTTTGTCATATCCCTTTTATATAGAATACACAGCATGAAAATTCATTAAATGTTGTGTATTTATCTCTAGTAGTGGTTTTAAGTTTGTCGTGCATTTGATATTTTCTCATTCTCACATGTGGATTTCCTCTCTCGGCCCTAGGGCAGTTTCCAAGAGATTTTGGAGTGCCTATCTTAATTCTCGACATCCTGATCATGCATATGATTACTGGTAAGTTGTTTTGGTTAGGTTTTCAATTTCTCTCCCTTTAATGTATATAATTTTTGGTTTAATATCTTTAAATTAGTCATTATTGGTTTTGATATTGATTTTTTATGATCTAGGATCTATCTTACAATAATTTGTACCTTCATTCTTGTTGGTGAATCCTTCTAAAAGCATTGGTTGATCTTCAGCTAAAGGTAGGGGTCTAAATATTTACCCTATGGTTTGATAATTATCAAGTATGTGAAATATTGAAATTGCACCAATATAACGTGTGGCTAAATGAATTTAATTATGAATCAGGTTATGAATTTGAATCTTCCTAGATCCAATTGGTTATTAACTTAACTTACGGCTGTCATTCGGGAGAGAAACCCTTGATTATAAATGAATTAACTAGTTTCATAAAGTGTGTTTATAAATACATGTATTTTGGGTAATTACATGATATAGATTCACCTTGGATTGTCTTTTTTATTGAGATGATCAGAATGTTATTGGTTATGACCAAATGATAAAAAAATTTGTAATTGAAATATAAATGGTAATTTTCATAATTAACCATCAATCCATATGATGTGATATTGTGATATCCTTACTAATATGCCTAGCGATACATGTTGATATTCTTATATAAGAGGCTCATCCCTAATACATGTTTTTATGCTTAAATAGTTGCATATTCCTAGTGATTCATGTTTAAATTCTTATATATCGAGTTTAGCCTTGATACATGATGAAATGATTATATAGCAGGTTATCCCTAGTGACACATGCTAAAATTATTATATACTAGTATTGGAATTGGTTTATTTCAAAAATCCTTATATACTAGGCTCAGCCCTAATTGACTACTGAATTTATTATATAGTGGGTTTGACCTAGTTTTGTGCGATTTTTACAAAATATTTATGGTTATGGTTGGCATGGTTATAAGACATGCTTAGATGCATTCTAGAATGGAATAGAGGTAGGTTATGTTATTTAATAGTTATATGGTTATGTATGGCATGGTCATGAGACATTCTCAGATATATTATAGCATGGAGATGAAGTAGGTTGATGTGGTATTAATTTAATTATTTAATTAATTAATACACTTATTCATTTCATTATTTCATATACTTATTATTAGACTGGTTATGTTCAGACATGGTGGTGTCAACCTACTAAGTTATACTCACACTCTATTTGAGTTTTCATTTGGTGCCAGATCTTATTACATGGATTCTAGATTAGATAAGATAAAGGGACCTTGTTTTTTATTATTTATTGATGGATGGGATGGAGTTTGGAAACTGGACCAACATGTGGATCAAGACCGGAGTCATTGAGTTTGTTGAGTATGCTATTCTTTTATTTCTATTACTTCAAGAATGAAATTTAGTTATATTCTAAAATAAAATTACATTATTCCATTATTATTTATTGGATTTCAGTTGGCTTTATTGTCTTGTTTTTTCAATATTTTGTATTATTTGCACTATTTTTACTACTCTAATGTTTAGTTATTATTAAATTATTCTCTTGTGTGATGAATTTGTAACCATGTGGTATAGTCTCCCCACTATACTCATTACACATACACAACTAGTTAGTAGTATCTAGAATATGGGGGGCTCCCTTGAGGTCTCATAACCAACCTGATTCATCCATGTGAGAGAGTGATAGGTTGGGGGATGTTACAAAGTGGTGTCAAAGGAGGTTTTTATTTTCTATTTCTTTACTATTTTGGAAAGGTAAAAACCAATACTAGGGTGTTTTAGGACTTGGTAATGATGTTTTGTGTTGGAGTAGCTAACCCATTTATGGGGGAAAATCTAAGTGCCTATGGAAGGGATTGTTGTTTACATTGTTCACTTGTTACATTTCATGTTGTTTCACCTTGGGTGATTTACATGTTGTTTGATGGTATTATTTATTGATGTTATAGGCTCCTGAGATTTATGCACATGGCCTGGTATGGAACGAGGAGAGGATTCATGCATCAAGATTCGCACATAAGGATATATATTTAAATGAATTTTTTCTGATAGGAATATATTTATTGTATGTGATATATACTTTGATGTTTAAACTGTGATATTAGATACTTTTTAAATCTATTAAATGAAATTAAATAAATTAATTCTTATGTCTTGCTAAAACCCTTGTAATCCATGTTTAGTGAGACCAGGAGAAGTTATTCTCTATTGTTGTCATCTATTAAGGTTGACCTTGTTATTATAGATGGTGTTCTAAAGAGTGTGTTTATATTTTATGGAACATTCGTCCTTGTCATCATTGATTTAATTATTGGGAGAGTGGAAATAATCATAATCCTAACACAACTGAACTGAATATTCCTATAGATTCTGAGTATTAGATGGATATTTATCTTCCTAGAAACTTTTTGAGGGTCATGAGATCCATGGAAAGAGATACTGTTTACACCATCCCTTTAATGTTTGAGCTGACGAGAGAGTTCTAGCTGCAGCATCCACCTACATTCATTAGTGAGGTAGGCCCCCTGGAAGTTGAGTTCCGGATCGAGCAAGTCCAGATGATATTTAAGAATCTTGAGACACCCATATATAAGAGTGTGAATCTTGCTACATATATGCTTCATGAACCAGCCATGCATTGGTGGGACATTCTGGAGCAGGCAGGGTAGTAGGAGGAGTTATCTTCGATGAAATTCAAGATGAAGTTCCTAATACATTTCTATCTCAAGACATTGAGGTGTGAGAAGGATCATTAGTTCATTAACCTAACATTGGAGGGAATATCACTGCTGGACTATGTTGAATGTTTCACCATCCAATAGCACTTTTCACCATATTTTGAAGATGGTGATATTTCTAGGGTGAGGCGTTTTTAGGATGGTTTTTACTATGAGATCTAGTCATAGGTAAGCATAATCCTTCAAATAATTTTTATGGGTGTGATGAACCAAGAACTCATCATGGATGGGAATATGATTGAGGCCCTAGTTAGTGGATAGGTTTTTTTAGCAGGGCGCACTGAGAACTCATATTCAAAGGAAAAGAAGTGTCTCTAGGAATGTTTTATCTAGGTAAATAGTAAAAGTATTAGTTAGGGTAGTGTGTAGCCATATTAGGATTGTGTTCTATTATAGTGCAATCAGTGTGGAAAGATGGGCCAGAAACAGCCTTAGTGTTCATACCCCACTTTAGAGTGTCATGTTTGTGGAAGTTTGGGCCACATACATAGGTTTTGTAGGGGCGTGCAGTAGAAGAGCAGTGGAAGGGGAACAATATAGGTACTAGAGTCTGGGAAGGACACAGCTACTCCCGATCATAATGTTAGTTGAAGTTCCATATGACATTCTGGTTGAGTTAGGGGATTTGGTACCCCCCATATAGGAATAAAAGTACCAGGAAGAGGGTATATCTTAGGGATGTCAAGCTAGAGCTTAGGGTAGAGGGGCTAGTTATCTACATGTTATGCAGACTACTCCGACCAGTGTGGATGCAGGAAAATATACTATTAGATGTGTGATTTTTATATCATCTACCCTTTCCTTTGTTTTTTATGATATATAATCATTTCATTCCTTTTTGTTTACTCTTTTTCTAAATGGTTTGGGCTGGCATATAGAAATATTGGATGGTTTTTTTGACCATCGACACATCATTGGGAGTGCGTTCATAGAATATTCAAAATCGCAAGTCATGTTCTCTTGATATTGGTGGTTACCATTTCTTTGGGAAACTTTTCATTCTAGAAATGATAGGATTTTATTTGATTCTTGATATGGATTGGGTAATTCTATACTAGGTTCATAAAGATTGTTATCGGAGGATATTTACATTTTTTTCACCGGAAGAAGACATCTATTCTCGCCATGGTGAGTGGGATCTTCGTGTTAGTCATGCAGGACTAATTCGGTGCATATTGGATTGTCACATGGTTTAGATAGTTGATATTTCTCAAGATTATGTAGGAATGAGACAATATTCTTTTCCTACAGTGAGAGACCATTTTTTTGATGTATTTTATAAAGATTTCTATGGGTTACCTCCTGAGAAAGAGATCAAGTATATGATCAAGTTTATGATAGGAGCAAATCCAATTTCTATCTCGCCTTATATAATGGCACATGTAGAACTTCAAAAGTTAAAATTTTAGTTGGAATATCTTGAAGATAAAAGTTTCTTACAACCTAGTACATCTCCTTGGGTTTCTCCGGTTCTCTTTTCCAAGAAGGTTTATGGGTATTTTAACTTGTGTGTGGATTATCAGAGATTGAACCAGTGATGGTCAAGAATTGGTATCGCCTTCCATGCATTGAAAATCTCTTTTTACAGCTAAGAAGTTCTAATATATAATCCAAGATTTATTTAAGATCAAGATGTTGTCAGTTATGGGTGAGACCGCCAAACATACCTCAAGCTACTTTTAGGAGTAGGTATGGCTTATATGAGTTCATACTGATTCTTCTTGCTTTAACCAACTCCCAACGGTATTCATGGCCTTGATGAATCGGATCTTTCATCCTTTTGGGACCATTTTTTGGTGGTTTTTGTGAAATATGTCTTAGTTTACTCTCATTAGGAAGATAGTCATGCGCAATATCTTGACAACATCTTGAGTATATTGAGAGAGAATCGTCTTTACACCAAACTAACCAAATGTAGTTTCTTGATTTATAAAGTGCGCTTCTTGGGCCATGTCATCTCAGAGGAAGGACTTAAAATTAACCCAGAGAAGGTTTCAGCTATGGTATCTTGGAAGCATCCCAAGAATATATTTGATATTCAGAGATTTCTAGGTTTAGTAGGTTATTATCAGCACTTTATCCAAGACTTCTTCTATTTAGAAGCACTGATTTCTGAGCTGACTAAGAAATGGGTGAAGTTTATTTGGTAAAATTATTATGAGATATATATTTTTTATTTGAAAGGTAGGTTGACCTTAGCACCTATCCTCACTTTACATGTGCCAGGTAAAGTATATACATTGTGTTTTGATTCATCCAGAGTTGGACTCTAATCAGTTCTGATGCAAGAGGATTAAATGGTTTCTTTTGGATCCAGATAGCTAATATCATATGATAATAATTACCAAACACATTATTTAGAGTTATTAGAAATGGTACATTCCCTTAGATTTTGGATTCATTATCTCATGGGTGAGCGGTTTTCGGTATACAAGGACCACAAGATCTATAGGTAAATATTTTATCAACAGGACCTGAACCTTCATCATAGGAGGTGGGTTGAGTATCTAGAGTCTTTCAACATTGAGTTTGATTATACACTGTGAAAGGGAAACACTGTTTTTAATTCATTTGAGTTGTAAGAAAAAGACACGGTTAGTGAGGGAGTATTATGATGAGTGGTGTATACTGGCACTCTTTGCAGAAAGGCATCGAGATGTTCATGAGTCTCAAAGATGAGTAGCTCTGACTTTGACATCTGTTATACCCATTTTTTGGACTATATTAAGACCTAGTAGTTATCTAATTTGAAAGTCTTATTTTTTAGAGAAATCTTATATGGTGGGGATACACCATCAGGATGGTCTATTGGTAGTATAAATTTTGTTCTTTTCTATGGCTAAGTGTGGGCTTCTATGAGATTGCATGATTAGATGATGAGTGTGTTTCATGATTCTAGATGGGTAGTACATCCTGGTTTGACAAATATGTATTGTGATCTCTATAGAGAGTACTGGTGGTTAGGAATGATGAATGAGGTAGAAATATTTGGGGAGATATTTTTCACTTCTTATCCAGTGAAAGATGACCATCAGAGGCCAATACATATTTTTCATCCTTTACTCATTCCTGAGTGGAAATGGGATGATGTCACTATGGATTTTATGAAAGTATTACCTAGGACAACCCATATGGATGATGTTGTATGGGTGATTGTGGATCAACTAACAAAGGTATCCCAATTTTTTCCTCTCAGGTAGACCTTCATAGTTGATGATCTGTGTAGTATTTATGAGTGTGAGGTAGTTTTATTTCACATTTTTCTGAGGAGTATCATTTTAGACAAAGATACATGTTCACATCAAGATTCTGGAAGGGTCTTCATAATGCTCTAGGATCACAAGTTCTTTTGAGTATGTCCTATCATCCTCATAATGATGGTCAATCTAAGAGGACTATTCAGGTTTTAGAGTATATTTTTTTAGCCTAATATTTGGATACTTTTGGTTCATAGGAGTATCATATTTAATTCATAGAGTTTTCATATAATAACATATTTTAAGAATCAATTTAGATGGAACCTTTTAAGGCCTTATGTGGAAGGTTATGTTGTTCTCCTCTTTGTTGGTTGGAGTTAGGTGAATCAATTCTTATTATGCCTAGTCTAATGTTGGAGACATCTGAGCAGGTTCATTTGATCATACAATGGTTGGTGACCACATTTAGAAAACATAAATCATATGTTGACCTTCATAGATGACCTTTGGAGTTCATGGTTGGTCATCATATTTTATGTCAAGTGTCGCCCAGATTGGGGAAACACTATAAAGAAACAAGGAATACTTGAACCTGGGTTTATTTATCTATTTGAGATAGTCGATATCTTTAGTCTACTAGTGTACCAATTAGCCCTTCTAAAGTGCTACAATTCATTGAAAAAAAACATGTGTCACAGATTAAAATATGTTTTCCAGACCCCTCACATATGATATACTTAGCAGAAATTGATATTAGTGATGATGTTTCCTTTTAGGATCATATGATATAGATTGTGGGCCATAATGATAAGTATCTCTAGGGTAGGTAAATACCTCTGGTTTGAGTGTAGTGGCAGCATGGGTGAGTTCAAAAGGAGACATGGGAGAGGGATTATGTTATGCAAAAACAACATCCATACTTGTTCACTAAGACCCCGTAGTGATTTTTAGAGAAGCTCTAGGATGAGTTATTATATGGTGGGGAGGTTGTAAGATATTCTTTGTTTCTAGGTACAACCCTCTTTGAGTTATTTCATTTGTGCCATGGAGGTTGAGTCTTGTTTGGAGACAAAGAACCTTTTTTGGGGGAAATGACTTAAATTCTAGGGATGTATGTTTTTTTTAATTAATGGATTATGAATATAAACATATTAAATGGGTACACAGAGGATTTACATGATTTCTATTTCTTTGGAGGTGGTTCGGGTTATTTTTGTGGGAAACTGGATTAAGGCTATCTGTAGAGAAATTACACGATGTGTAAATATTTCTAGTCACAATCCATGAGCATGTTTCATGATGGGGGATGAATACACATCATACAGACATTACATATCATGTAATATTCGATTAGTTTTAAAAATCACCTAAGGTGGTGTGTTTTTCATGGTATCCATTTTCAAAAAAATACACAAAATGTAACTGCTTTACACACAATGTATTTATTATAAGAAGTGGTTTTAAGTGTTTCATGCATTTGATATTTTCTCATTATTTTGTTCATATTTCCTTTCTCAACCCTAGGGTAGTTTCCAGGTGATTTTAAAGCACGCATCTTGATTATGGAAGTCCCAATAACACATTCGATCCATGGTAAGTGGTTTTGGATAGGTTTTTTCTTTCTCTCCCATTAATATTTAGTTATTGTTGTGTAATTTCTTGACCTTGGTCCTTGTTGGTTTCAATATTGATCTATTATGATGTAGGATTCATCTTATGATCATCTTTACCATCATTCTTATTGGAAAATCCTACTTGAAGTGTTGTCTAATTTTCAGTTAAAGGTTGGGGTTCTAAATCATAACCCTGTGGTTTCATAATTTTCAACTATGTTCAATATTTCAATTTACCAATATAACATGTTCCTGAATGAATTAAATAATCAATTGGATTCTTACTTTGGATCCCTTTGGATCTAATTCTTTATTGACCTAGATTATGGATACCATCTGGGTGAAAGAACCCTTGATTAGGAATGAATTGACCGATGGATTAAAATGTGTTTATCATGGAGTAGATTTTTTTTGATTTATTTATATAGATTAACCTTATATTGTATTGTCTTTTATATGATTGTAATGTTATTAGTTATGAAAAAATGATAAATGATATGTGTAATTGAAATATAAATGGTAATTTTCATAATTTTCCATTGATCCTTATGATATGATATTGTGATATCCTTATTGATATGCCTAGTGATACATTCTAAAATGATTATATACTAGGATTTTCCCTGATACATGTGTTAATGCTTAGATAGAGGGTCATACCTAGTGATTCAAGTTGAAATGCTTATATACAGGGCTTGGCCCAGATACATGCTGAAATTCTTATATAGCGGGATATTCCCAGTGATACATGTTGAAATTATTATATATCAGGCTTGGCCCTAATTCATTTCTGAAATTCTTATATACCAGGCTTAGCCTTGATTGACTACTAAAAAGCTTATATAGCATGTTTGAACTAGTTTTGTGTGATTTTTTCCATGGATATATGGTTATGATTGGCATGGTTGTGTGACATTCTAAGAGAAATTATAGAATAGTTCCAAGGTAGGTTATGTTTTCCCAAGATTATATGTGTTGATGCCTACCAAATTAGCATCAGTAAATATAAAAGGGAAGAAATACTCAAAGTATGGGTATTATTGTATTTACAAAAATAAAAGTAGGTATGTGGGACAAGACTTGTGAATTGTGTAAACCTCCAAAGGATGCATGGTCGCATGAACATCAAAAGGTCATGTGAATGGGACTTGTGCAGTGCATGACCTGCATCAGATCACATGGAGCCCCTAGTAGAATCCTCTAATTATTGAGAATGTTTCCAAATAAATCTTCTAATCATGAGGATTATTCAAATAGAAATTTGACATATCACGCGACATGTCATTCGGCTGGCACCTAACAACCATCCAAAAATCCTTGAAAAATAAAGGATAAAATTATACAAAACACCAAAGCCTATTAAAGTTGTAAATAATATTACAATGTGCTCAAGTGGTTCACAAGACACTGTAGAATCCTTGTTGACAAGCCCATGTTATCCCTCAAGATCCTAATGACATGCATTTTACTCTATAGATAATCGAAAGGGTTTTTCCATGAAAATACTCATGCATCACCAAAATACCATTTATGAGTCATGAAACAAAAACTAATGGGGAGAGTGATTTTGTTTGAAAACACTCATACAAATTCTCGAGAATCCCAACCCTTGAAAAATAAATAAGGACATAAAAGTAAAAAAGGCTAAATATTCTTGCAAAATAAGGATACGTTGGCCTTTATGTGAATGGGGTCATATGATTTGGTCAATCATAGTTTATCATGTAAGGCCCCCCTCGACAAGAAATCATGATCTTAGAGAGTCCCTTAGACATATCAACCTGATCTCATAAAGGATCCTTTGAAAACAACCCTTGCATCATAGAACACCCCAGATAAAGAATCTTCAATCGTGATAAGGCCTTCCCATAGGCTTCCTAATCTTGTAAAGACCTCCAAATGTGTTTATCAAACATTCTGAAGTCTTTGTGTCATATACACATGGATAGGTAAAGTTCCTTTCATCATACCAAGGAAAATAAATAGGTAGATTATGGTACACTCTTTCAGTCATTGAAAATAATGTGACACCTCCGGTATAACCTACGGAAGGATCTCGAGAACCCTATGATACCAAATCCCTTCGCCAAGTCGAATCCAAATCTGAAAGATATGTACCTTGAAAGGTAGTGTATAATTAGGGGGTTGAGTCTTATAAATCTCTCACCCTCAGAAAAAAAAGGAATCCATGATTTATCTCACATGGGAGTGCAGAAGAGGACTTATGAAAGTGGAAAATCATGCAATCGAGAGGTCTTCCACCACGTAAAAATCTAGGGAACAACCTAATGGATAACTAAAAAATCATAGGAATGTCATGTGATCACTCATAGATCATGCGAAGGACTTATGGAATGATTATTACATTATGTGAAGGAAATATCATATATGAGTTGGGTCATGTGAAACCTAAATAATAATCTAACACTATATAAATCTGAGGAACATATGCAAGAGAGTTTGGAACAAAGCCTAATGTATTGTAGACTTATGTGAAGAACATATTTTCTGATCCTTATGCGCTTCGCATGACTCATCCAGATCATGTGATAGCACCAGGACATGTCACTCAAATCATGTGATGCTCCCTCGACGTACTATTTGGATCATACGGTGTCCCTTGGACATATTAGGAAAGTCACACGACACCCTCCAAACATGCCACCCAAGTCTTGTGAAGCCCTTTGGGATTTCTGGACAAAACCATGCATTGTTATATAGACTAGTTTCCCAAATCAAGAGGCAACACCAGGTCAAGTCAACTAGGGCTCATAGTGACACCAAGACAAGTCCACCTAAATCATGTGATGTCCTTCAGATAAGCCAAAAATATCACATGGAATCCTATGGACACATCATCCTTGATCATTCTATGTCCTTCGAAAGAGTGGTCCAGGTCATGTAGCAGCCTCCAGACATATCAAACTAGATCATGTGATGTCTTCTGAAAAAAACTAGTTAGGTCATGTGACATCCCCAAAACACATCATCCCAGATCATGCAATTTCCTCTAGATAATCTTACTAGGTCATGAAAAACTCCCCAGACAATTCAACCTGGATCATGTGATGTCCTCTGTACAAACCATCTAGGTCATGCGACATCTTCTAAACACATCATCTTATATCATGTGTTGTCCTCCGAACAAGATAGCCATTTCATGTGGCACCCTACAGAAGTTTTGACCTGGATCATGTGATGTCCTCTAGACAAACCATCCAGGTTATGTGACATCCTCTGAACACATCATCCTAGATCATGTGACATCCTCCGAAAAAGTCATCTAGTCCATGTGACAACCTCCTGATATGATATCCTTAATGATGCAATGGAATCTCGACATGTCATTCAGGTTTTGAATTATCCTTTGGAAAATTCAAATGGATCATGAGATTATCTTTGGACATGTTAACTATTCAACCAAGACATTTACAGAAATCCTCAAACAAGATAGGTAGTGGATTAGAACAAGTTAGGCAGACAATTCAGAAATTTTTATCCAGCATCTTGAGACATGATAACCTTTTCAAGTGGATATATTAGAAAATCCTCAGTGTGTAAGCCCTGATTACTGACATTAAGGAATGCCCCCATATAAGGGTAACCTCATTGTGTAATCCCCAAAGAAACTAAACTATGATGAAACTGATTACTTTTATAACCAGAAAACAAAATATGATTTTCTAAGGCTTGATCACAAATGGGAATCCGCCTTTTTGTAAGCCCACCATGTCTCCGACAACCCAACAATTGGGACCCATCACTCCCTTGGTATTATTATCCTTCCACATCCATATGTAGATCAAAAAGGCAACTAAAATATGATGACTCTAATTCCTGTCATGACTAGGACATATAGGGTGCCTTCCTATGGCCTGATATCCATATTGAACATCCAAATGGTTGTCTTGATATAAAAGTCCCTAATCTATATATAGTGAAAAAAAATTACTTATTATCCCATATTTCTTACACAGGGCATGGATCATGTGGGATTGTGGAGTTGTAATGATCATATCATTCACATCATGAATCTACACTAGCCATGGAATCCTCAATGTGTAAGCCTTGTTCAGTGGCATGATATGACTGCCACCATATAAGGGAACCTACTTCAGGGTAATTCCTAATGTCATGAATTAACTATGATAATTATGATTCCTAATATAACTAGGTATTGTAGGATTCCTCAATGAGGTTCATGATCGATGCCTAATGCCTAAGTGCCCCCAAATATGTATGTTCCCCAAGATGTTAAACTACATGGATTTAACAAACTACATGGGTTTTGATTCCTATTACAAATATGATATATATGACACCTCATAGAGGTTCAATACCATCTTCGACATATTAATCACCTCCTTGGATGACAGCATATTCTGAAGCCCCTGTTAATACAGCTTCAACATATAAGCAGCAACCCACTAATGAGAAATGGATAAATAACCTAGAATACATACAAATGGACTCACTAATAGATTATCCTTTGTTTATAAAAGGATTTAACTTATGATAATTTTTTAGGATAACTGGTTTCATATTGTAATTATAAATATATTCACAAACATATCTTAAATTTATTAGAGAGTCTCAATTTAGGAAACAAATCCTCCCAAAATGGTGTAATGGTCCCAACCCCCCCCCCCCCCCCCCCCATCATCCTGACTAATGAAAGTTCCTAAGTGTCATTCTGTATGGAACCCCAATTGACCACCTTCCTTTGGAAAGAAGGTTTGAACCCAGTTAGGGATGTGGGAACCATTATGAGTTTATATTAAAGGTAAAAATGAATGGTGAGCCTAATGTGAATTATTTTATAGACCTTGAACCCCCCCCCCTCCCATAATCAAACCATTGGGCCAACCCTTCCATGTCTTTCTAGTGAAACAAAAATGGTGAACCTAATGTGAATCTCTTAAATAAAAAAATGACTAGTTTACCATGTGTCAATTCATATTGTATGAATATCCTACACAAACATGGGAAACCTAGAATGAATCTTACGGATGATCCTCTATACAAAAGGTTCTCAGAAAATAATTCCATCCTCACTTTGAAAAGTCCACATCAGTATAATGGTTATAACAGGAATAAGAAAGGAAAAATGTGTTGCCTATGCATATATGATTGATCAAATATCATTCCTATGATGATTTACTAATAATTGAACTTGTTTCTTATTTTATTCATGATTTTAGGATACTTCTACCATAAAAAACACCCTGACCTGAGATAATATCTTTATCCAGCAATCGTTCTGTAAAATCAAGTGCAACTGCAACCCCCATGGGTCTCATAATGACCTCACCCACTCGGAACCTTTACATGTGGTGGAAAAAGGAATAGTCTGGGAATACCATTTAAATGGTATGATATTGACCCTTTAAGCTTCCCATGAGTGTATCCAAGTTCTAAAATTGATGATTTTGCATCATCTAAAGAAACCTATAGTAAATCCAGTGGCACTTTTTCCATCACAAACCGCTTTATGAGCTTATACCTGGAGCATGATAATCACCACCTTTAGTATCTAATGAAGGTGGATCAAGGAGTCAACTATAGTTCACTTATGGGTTGGGGCGCCATGGAAGAATCCTATCAACTGTCTTCACCAGCACCATCCAGTCAGTACCTTTCAGTCACCTGATGAGGGTACCACCTAACACATTCCCACCTATGACACCCATGCATGGGTAACAAAAAAGACACATCATGGTTAAAAATATTTGGATTACCATGAGTGGTATCATATCCCCACTCCTAAAAATGATGTCTGCCAGTATATTCTAGTAGTAAAAAGTGAGAATGTTCATATTCCTACTCACTCAGAACAAGTTTGTGGGAATATTTCTATAGTAAGCATGGGGTAGGTGCATATCTCTGCTCCCCATGCATGAAGTCCATCGAAATATCTTGGTAAAACAATGAGTAAACAATCAAGCACATATTTCCACTTCAATCGAATATATATACCAATAAATAGTGGACACATAAAATGTGAAAGATTACATCCCTAAGAAAACTTTGTTAATGTAACAAAACATTCTAGAAACTATTGAAGAACTCTATTGGCATGCTCTGTCACCAGTACAAATACAAGGATATGCACGTATTCTTATCCCTGTAGCTAGGGAAGTATATAACTCTGATCAGTATGAGAAAGTGGGTTCTCTATAGAAAGTGCACATTATTCATCTCATACTTGAGGATTATCGGTATATTTCTGTAAAAGATGAGGCATCAAACTGGGCTCATATTCCCATTACAACCAGAGCTTTATAGGTTAGAGTGACACATGCATCGGGACAAGAACATATCCCTATCCCAAAAGACATAAGGCATATTCTAAAGGGCCTGAATCAGGCTCATATCCATGTTCTATCTAGGACTCAACAATTGAGAGAAGTACACTCCTTAGGGAAGGTTCACATTCCTGTCGAAAACAACTAGATACGTACTCCAAATTCTCAAGATAGATATCATATCCTTATTCTGACTAAGGATCACTAAGTGAGAATCACACATGCCTTAAGATAGTCTCATATTCATTTTAGTGAATATACCCCTCATATTCTAGTAGATCACATAATCTAGGCACATATTCATACTTCCTCAAATGAATTACTTCACCAACATCCTTCTGATCCCATACAAGAGGAGGCACATAACCCTTTTCCCATTATATAGGCCCATCGGCATATTCAAATGTGGAATGTTTATTTGTACATGGCTCATAATATCATTCCAATAGGGTATCACCAATTAAGAGTGGAACATGCCTTAGGATAGGATCATATTCCTATCACAAAATATCAGTGACATACTCCAAAGGCTCAACATCGAGATCATATCCCCATTTCGATTGAGGTTGACCAAGTAAGAATGGAACATGCCTCAACACATACTCATATTTATATCAATGGGGCTACTTGGAATATTCTCACATCTTTTTAATATTATAATCATATTCTTACAGTAACATATAGTTATTAATAATATATATCACCCATCATACAACAGGCTTATATCCCTACACAATTTCAAAAGCAAAGTCAGCATATTCTGGACATGATGTAGAATGAGGCTCATATCCCTAATCTTATCAATTTTAGTGTTCTTGATATTGTTTGAGAAACATTATAAAAACCCACAGGGTACTTAGACTCTTCAACCAATGAAAAGGGTGATCATTACCATGATAGTCCTCCTCGTGTTATTGTGGAGATGGATTGCAGGGACTCTACTCTTAACATCCACTATGGTCAACCTTCCCACAGTGATATCTCCCACGGAAAAGGAAATCAGCCCCTTTCCCAGACACCTCTATATATAAAGGTGATGAAAAATCATATTCCATAGTATATAGAGGTTAACGAATTATTGGGTTCGGTCATATATAGTTCCCCATCAACTTCCAGCAGCACTCCACTCTGGTCATCAGTCGACCCTGAGAATCACCTTCTATGGCCTAACCAAATGGAGGTGTGTATGTATGATGAAGGGGAGTCCAAAATTAACATGTGGAGAGAGTTATCTAAAAACAACCGACCCACCATGTTCTAACCCCTTTCTACCTATGAATATGAGATCCCTAATGAGATATAGAAGGAGTGTGTGCCTTATCTATGCCAAAATATGTGTTCAACTCATCAGCAGCAAAAGGTTAGACACCTCCCTTATCTGAGATATGAGGGTCACCTTAAAACCATCAAGATACTCTGTTTTCATCTATTTTTGGCTGCTATATCTAGGGCCTGGGACCCATAACATAAAAATCATAACACAAATCAATAGCATGCTTATTTCCATTTCATCACAACTATTCGAAAACTGATTGAAAAGGCCTCATCATGCATTTTTATTTTAGGATGAGAAATGTATGGTGTGTTACAAATCACCACACCCTTGGAATAGCACATCCCCTTAGAAACAACAACTTGTAATGTCATTTCCTCCAATAAAATTATTGGAATGGGTAACGTGCAATCGAGTTATTCACTACAATATAATTACCCCACTTCAATGGTGCCAAGATATCATGAACGGAGGAAGAGAATATCCCACATATCTTTGAACTGGTCCCCTTGGAACAATAGGAACATAGTTCAGACACGGAAGTTAAATTTACAATCAACCTTACTTCTTCCCATAGAAACTGAATTCTATCAAAGAATACCATTGCACCTTACTCCTACACAATAAAAGTGAAACCACATCAAACTGGTTGTAATAGAAGATTCCATAGTATCCATATAGCAGAGAACCTCACCCCCTAGAAAGACATTAGCCCATAAGGATAGGGGAATTTTCATCATCGTCATCACTATATAGGGAATCTCTCTTCTCCAAGTTGGTAGGTAAATATTGATAGTTGGCATCCCATCTGTTCCTCCCGCCACAAGAAAAATATTTGTTATTCAAGGATCATTTGAAAATCACAACAAAAAATACCTCAATTTCACTACTCATAGGCTGAGATGGAAGATGTTTATGGTGAAATAAATCAAACCCTATCAGGGTTGTAATCCAAAATGGTCCAATATGGACAAGGGTTATTGAAATGACCCTAATGTGGGCAGTGAAGAATCATCCTATTGTGTTGAGAGTAATGGAATAAATACTATTTCTTGATACACCTCTATAAATGTTGTCTCTATCAATAAAATAGATAATGTGGATTGAGAAGCAAATTTAGAGGTCTATAATATAAAAAATATACCTCAAGAGGAGGATCTTGATGCACCCACTGAGGTCGCATGTACTCTTAACTAGAGGAGACTCAAAAACATGGAACCTTTGAATATCAAGTGACCTCTTCTATGGTGGAACAATTCTAAGGATAAATGGAATAGGTGTGTTTATATCTTAATCACTTCCCAGAAGAGTGAAAAATTATTTCATGGAGGAATTAATGAAACAAAATGAGAATGACACAAAAAATATCATACAAATAAATGAGGAGATACTCAGGTGAAACCTTCCCACAAGGTATCATCTTCAAGATGAGATGAATATCCCTCCTCCCACACATCTAGAAAGAGAATATTCACCTGCAAGAATAAAATCTACGCATCATAATGGCTCCAGTTCCAAGCAGATGGTCCAAAAAAATGAGGAATCCAAAAATGATTGTGACTCACATCCATTGCTGAGATAGACTCTAACTTTCTTGGGTGATCAATCAATATTCCATGGGGTTTATTATTAGTGGGATATAAAAATGAGGCCACCTCATCAAGCCTCACCTACTCCCTGTAGATATGAGGTGGTGCTGGCAGTAGTACCTCTATAACTGCTCAATGCCATCGAGTCCCTGGGTACTCGAATGGAATCCATGGAAGGGTTATGAACACATGTATGACATGATAAAAAAGGATTATCCTAAATAGGTGGATGACACTTTTCTCCCTCCCAATTTAGGCAATCTTAGCTTCTCAACTCTTGATGGTGAAGGAGACCCCGAACAGTATCTCACTCACTTCTTATGTCAATGTGGTTCGATGATGGGACCTCAAGATTAACTATAGGTGAAAAGGTTGAGGTGTTTTGTATAGAATCTGATAGATCCATCATTTCTTTATTATCAAAGTCTTCTAAAAGCGTCTTTATAGTAAGGAAAGACTTCCATCTTCAATTCCATTACCAATTCATCTCTACACAAAGAAATATGGCAATTTTGGAACTGAAGAACTATATGCAACAAGAAAATTCTAGGGTGTATGACTTCATAGCCAAATGTAAAGGATTAAACTACTCAATCAGTATCCCTCTCTCATAGAATAAATTTCTGGAAATTTTTTTTGAAAATATCTTGGATGATATTCAAACACCTCTGATCCCAATGAAGTATCTAGGTAGGTTCTGTGAGTTTTCAAAAATATCACAAAATTTAGAAGACATCATTTAGAAAACCCAAGATAAATATCATATCATTCCTTCAACACTGGTTAAAAGGCTCAGTAAGGTAGATACATCCTTTTTAATCTCAAACCATTAGTAATTCCAGTCTAATAACCTAAGCAATTCCTGAACCGGCCAATACCTTCTATCGAGTGGAAATAATAATAAAATTTATCTTTTCTAGAAGCTAAAATATATCAGGGTCTCTTAAGATTTGAGGAACATATGAAAAAATTATACTCCTTACAAAATGATAAAACCTTTAGTTATTTCCTTGTAGTCATGGACAATAACCTAATCAAGATGCTACAGCCTAGGAATCCCAATTATGTAAACCTCATCGATCATCCCAACTAATTTCCTTTCCATAGAAGTTTGGGTCACAATATCCAGGATTGCTTCATCTAAAAATATTTCCTCCAAATCATGATCTATTCTAGATAGGTTATGTTAGATAACTCCCCAACACATGTGACATGTATAACCATTTCCTTATTAGATGAAGAAAGTGATTGAAAAAATTTATGATCGTGCCTGGATAGAAGTTTAACAAATGGATGACATGAAAGACAGTTGACTGAGCTCACGACACCCTAATAACACAACTTCATACACCCATAATGTTTCTAACACCCAAGGAGGTGACATCGAACATGCCTCCCAAAGGTGGATATGGCCATCTGACATAGTAATAGATGGAAGAGTAAGAGCCATATTGTACTCTGATTCAAGATCTAACTCTTACATATTTTCTCCATGAAACATTTGAAATATGGGCCCCACCCCAACAAATGGAACCCTCATTGGAAGAATAGATCATATTTGTATCTTTCAATATGATACACTTGGAAGATCCCTTCTCTGATGATCAATATACATCAGAGTATGAGTCCCCATTACCTGACTGGGGAAAAGGAGGTTGCGTGTGCAGGAACCAAGGATACAGGGGACAACACAAGAGTGGTCAAACCAAATATTTTTTTAGGTCACCTAATAGGATATATATGTAGCTGAGACTCATGGGAAAGCACTCCAAAAAATCCCAATAGAGACATTTAGGAACCCCAAAATCCTCTATTTTCATCATCACCTAGTTATATTACATGACTACCTAGCGGGTGTGAGATTATCTGATCATCCAATAAAAAGGGGAAGGCCAACATGGCGTATGACACTACTAGAAGATTCCCCCATTACCTCTTCACATGTACTAGTCCCATATACCTTGGATGTTTCGGATCCTAATACGCACAATAAGGATCAATCCCACCTTAGTAAGCACCACCCCCTTGCACAAAATTACGAAATACTAAAACAATTAGCAGTTTTCCCATCCAATATCTCAATCCTGGATGCACTTCATCTTTAAAAAGTACTAAGGGAGTCACTGATAAATCCCTTCAGATCCCATAGAATTTATAGATAAATGTTTTTGTAGTCTATGATTAACGAGTGGAGACCATGCCATTATAATTCCATTTTGTCATCTTGTTCACATAGCAAGAACAATAAGTGGTCATTTAGGGACACATCATACCACTATATGTTATAGAAAGAAGTGAAAATTTTAACATCCAAAGGGAACTAATTGAAAATAATTTCAGGATCAACCTTATCCTGATTCAAACCCTTCTATGTTTGGGATATATCAAGGGAGATTTATCTCCCAAAAACTGACCATTCAAGGTTATGAAAAGTGTGAGAAAATAAATCTTTTGAAGATCGAGCTCAAAACTCGTTTTTGGGATCTCACGTATAACATTGATTTCATGGTTATTGATCAAGGCACCACACATAATTTTATGTTCGGAAGGTCTTGGCTTCAAAACCACATGGTGGTACCTTCAACATTTGATCAGTGTCTGAAATACCCCATTAATTGAAATGTTGGCATACTACATGGTGACTATTCCACCTTCAAGTCTTATGAATCCATGTATGATGAAGTAGGATTATATAAAAAGGAAGGAAAACAAATAATTTTGTATAAAAATATATTGGTTTCAACCCCCAATGGATTGGGTACCTCCCATATAAATCCCCAGAATATGATCATAGTGATTATGTGCTAACTATAAATATGATTAAGTTAGTAGACTTGATCCCAAATGTCCAATCCCATTCTTTCCCCAATAACATTTTAAAATAAGATCATCTATGGAATCTCTCTACAATGAATCTAGAATTAGGGGATGAAAATGCCTCTTTGCATGCCCTATCTCATCTCAATAGTGAGAGAGATGCCCTCAAATCTCCAACCTCACCCAAAAATTCATCCATAGACTCTGGTATGGATAAAGAAGTGTATGACCTCAGAAATTACCATCTCACCTTTGAGGAAGTTATCACTCCAACCATTGATGATCTCAGAAAAATAAATATGGTAATGTAAGAAGACCTTCAAACTATACTAATTAGTGCTACCATGACTCTCAAGAAGAATGATATGTATGTCGCATTTCTAAAGAAACATCGATATGTGTTCACTTAGAATTATAAAAAAAATTATCATATTCAATCCAAATAAGGCTATGCACCATCTCGACTTAACCGATGACCATTGAGGTTTCAGGTAGGTAGTTAAGAGGATACACCCCCTCTCATGCCACTAATGTTGAGGTGGAAGTTGACAAATTGATCAAATCCAATTTTTTCTAACAACTGCAATACCTAAGAAGGCTCACCAAAATCATTCATGTAAAGAAAAATAATGGTCATATTAGGGTTTACATCAATTTTATATACCTTAATTGAAACATCACAAATAATGATTTACCATTGCATATTACAAAACTTGTGATCAATGAAACTGCTGGCTTTTAAGCCCTTTCCTTTATGAATGGGTAGTTAGGGTATAATCAAATAAATATATCCCCTAAATATGAGGAATTCACTACCATAAGAGCACCCTAGGAAATATTTTTCTATCAGGTCATTCCCTTTTATTTGAAGAACATTGTTGCTACTTATCAATGAACCATGCATTATATCATTAAACCCTTCAAAGGATGAATATTTGAATGTTACATTGATGACTTGGTGGTGAAATATCGATAGTAAGGTGATCACTTCATGGATCTTCAAATAGTCTTCGACAAGTTGTGGCAGCACATTCTAAAGATGAATCCACTAAAATAAACTTTTTAGGGTAATATATAATAAGTTCATTGGCTTTGTGGCACCTCAATGTGGCATTAATGTTGGCCCTAAAAATATAAGTGAAATTCTAGCGATGTCACCCCCTTGGAATCACAAATAAATGAGGGGATCCAAGGTAAACTCTCCTACATTCATTTTTTCCCAGATAACATAGTTGGAAAATATCTCCCCTTCACCAAGTTAATGAGGAAGGGGATCACCTATGGATAGGATGGGGACTGTCAAGAAACCTTTGAGATTCTCAAGAAACATCTTTTTCACCCACTGATTCTGATGTTGATGGTGGAAGGAAATCCACCCATATTAAATGTGGTTTTCTTAGAATTATCATGTGGCACCATTATTATAAGAAAAAACTATGTGGGGAGTGATAACAATATCTACTACCTTAGATAAATTATTTTAGGTACTGATAGCCATTATTCTGATGTCAAAAATAACTCCCTAACACTCATCTTTGCAGTGAAAAAGATTAGGCATTACTTTCAGCACCATGAAGTCCACTTGGTATATCATATTGATATGCTCAAGAGAATCCTTGGATATCCCATGCTGATTGGGTGTTAGGCTCAATGGTTAGTCATTCTGCAACAATATGACATTTATTTCATTTCAAACAATTCAGTGAAAGGGAAGGTATTTGATGATTTCCTCACATCACACCTAGCTCCAAAAAAATAAACCAGTGGACTCTAAACATCTAGATGATAAGGTTTTCTATTCCCATTAAACCATCGATCATAGGAATTTTATTTTTATGGAACCTCCAAAAGTCCTATTAGTATGAGTCTGGAAAACCCAAAACTCAATCGGGTTGGATTAGGGTTGTATTTTTTATGGAAAAAGTGCTTTTTCCATACTCTTTTCACTATCTGAAGGTTGAAAAAATAATGAGGCCAAATATCAGTCCCTCATCACTCACTTAGAACTAGACCTATGGTTGTAAGTAGCATGCATAAAAATCAAAGGGTAATCATAACTAGTGATAAAGCAGATCAATGTCAAATATGGAATCAAAATGGAACAATTGGACCCTATCATTGGATATTTTAGAGGAATAATGGTAGAATTACCTTTTGATCCTACATTGTATCATGTTCTCCAATCACAGAATTCTCATGTTGACACATTGGATAAGGAATCCATAGTCTCAGTCAACCCTAGTCTGGAGGAAACAATCTTTTGCATCACACACTAAAGAATGGTCTCATCGATCATCATCTGTGACATGGAGTAAATCAATCAGGTTAAAACTACTTCATATCATGATGAAATGATGTCCACCCTTAGATTCCATAATTTTTTATCCATAAAATGGGACTCTCTTGGTAGACCGAGCGAGAAGGGAACATATTCAGTGCGGAGCAATGAACTATACCCTATGGGGCGGTCCAAATGAGTATAAATCCCTCTAAAAATGAGGATTTTAAAAAATCCTCCTCAACTGAATAATATAAATAGTCATTCTCCCCATCATGTAATAAGTCCTTCTAGGATCCTACAGCTCTCATCAGTCTGGGATGAGGATCTCACACAAAATTAGGAGGCTGGGTTACTACAAGAAAATCATGATACAAAACTATGTGGAATTCACCAAGAAATTTCATGCAGTACAAATTCATGAAAACTTCATCCATCAACCCCCCAGAATTGTTACATATAACTAAATATTTTTGGTCATTTTCATATGGGGAATGAATGTTCTGGGGCTATATCTCCAAGCCACAGCTAAGTAGTTCAAGTACATCTTTACTGATACCAACTTATTTTCTAAATTTTATGAGGAAATACACCTGAAGGAAGTTAGGATGAAGAATATAATGAGCTTCATGAAGTACCATATCATCACTAGTTTCAGAGTCCCTCACACGATATTGAAGGATAATGGAACCAACTTCTATTTCACGGAGTTGAATAAATTATAATAGGATTATAACATCGAGTAAAATAACTCATCCCGCTATCATGCAGTAGAAAATGGATAGATATCGTCCTTTAATAAGATTTTAGTAAATATACTTCTAAAGATAGTGAATAAGAAAAATACTTCCTGGTCAGACAAGATCCTCCAGGCTTTATGGACCTACTGTACCACCACACATATCTATTATATATACTAAACTTGGATTCTCCAGGCCTACGTGTCACCTTCCCAACTCTCCACGTTGCCTCCAAATAAAAAAAACCTTCACTCCATTTATTCCCTCCCGCGACTGCAAGCACATTCCCCCGCATGAGACCTCATACCCACCCTCTTGTTTAGGGTTTCTACCATGCTGCGCCGCTCAAGGAAAATACCTCTAGTATCCTCCCTCTGCTATTTTTCTAGCCTCGAAGAGCTTCCAATATCCGCCACGCAGCCTTAATAACTCGATAAAGCCTACGATATCAACCTTCGTTAGTTAGGGTTTCTGATCGACTGCTCTTTCATTCAGGTATCTTCCCCTATTGTTTCTTGTAGATCACTTCATAGTCCCTTTCTTCCCTTCATATTTTGGTATCAGAGCATTCATAAGCTGCATCGCGTTCAGTAAAGTTATTCCTACATCTACATGTCCGCATATCTACAATCTCACAGATCCTGCTGGACCTAACGTTTCACCAATATTTCGGCATGATTCTTCAACGCGCGCATACAATTCCATATTATTCATCCCCTACGATAGCCATGGAGACAAGATTTCCAAAAATCTCGATCAGCTACAACACCAGCTATCAGCTTCTACACTAGGACACTTCCCTATATCGGAGGACTACACATACCTCTATAAGAATTTACTTCCACAGAACAGTGCCTCCATTTTATTCATATTCAATTTCCAATATCATCGTCGACAAATAATTGCAGTACATTGAATATGATGTTAGTTTATATTTCTACTATGACAAACCATAAAAAATGAAAACCCACAGTCTATAGTATTTAAATAAAACTTTAAATAAAATTTTATTATGTGTATCCTACTTCTAACCCTAGATTATAAATCCGTTGTCTGTTTCAGGTGGAATACTGCCCTATTAGTCATCGTAGCAGCTGTTCTCCATGTGCAACATACGGAAAGATCATCAACAGTACTAAAATCCATTCCGTCATAAATTATTTATTAGGGAAAACAATTCTCATTTTCTCTAACAACACAGATCATAACTTTATTGCATTTATAAAAACTTTCTCACTTTTATCGATGCATCTGTAGTTAATATATCCTATATTGATACAGTAGGAAATTTTTTAACACTATGCCTTCACTATCTACCGTGCCTTACTTGCTTGACATTGCAATTAAAAATAAAAACTATATGTTAGAATTTTGTTATTCAAGATATACAATTGTATTCCCAATGTATGATTAATTAAATATACCTACCCATAAACATACTATGGATACCTTCCAAAACTTATCAATTCAACAAAAACAAACTAACACAAAGATGAAAACACTGTCAGCATCGAGAAATTCAAGGTTTCAAATGAGACTACGTAGGAGAGAACTAAAAAAAGGTAGACAATTGATGTAAATTATTTCAATAATTCTATAATGTTGGATACTATTTTACAATTTCATACATGTCCAGGCAGTATGTCTACACCTACCATCACCTGTTTACTACTGGAACGTATGACGTAGTACATCTCAATTCCAATTTGAGTAGAGAATCATGCATACCACTATCGTAGTTATCTACTAATGGTTAGTTCAATTTTAATTTTTGAAAATTGTGAAATACATTCAATATGTTTATTGTAAATAACATTGAATACTTTACTTATTCTACTATAGACTTAGCAGTGCCTCAAGAATATGGATCTTCAGCACCAATATCTGTTAGGACAAAAAATATAATAGGTGGAAGTAAAATAATAACTGTACTTGAGATCTGTTTTTATTATTTTAATTATTGAAATACATTTCTTTAATTCCTAAAAATTTTGTACATGTACCGCTTATTCAGCTATTTCTTTCAATGGTGACTTCGATTCCAAATTCACAGTACATTGACAAAGAATATTACTTGTACTGTGTCTTGACATTGATTAGTTACTACTGTAACTTCTTCCAATAATTCCGTAATGTTATCTACTCTTTTATAAGTTCATACATGTTTAGGAAATACATCTACAGACTACCATCACCTATTTCCTACTGAAATGTGTGAAGCATTACAACTGAATTGCAATTTCAAGAGAGGATCACACATACCACTTTCGCCTTTATCTACAACTTGTGAGTTCAATTTAAATTTTACAAAATTGTCAAATACCATAAATATGTTTAGTCTATATGATGTTTAATACTTTACTTATTTTACTATTGAATTCATAGTGCCTTAGGAATGTGGAACTTCATCACCAATATCTGTTAGAACAATAAATATAAAAGGTTACATTACAAAATTAAATCTACTTGAGATCAATTTTTCTTTTCATTTCTGAAATACATTTGTTTTGTTTAATACATTTTTTTAAATGTACAGGATACTGACCTATGTACTATACTAACAGTTGTTTCACTAAAACATCTAAACCACTACAACAGATCTGCACCACCAAAAGAGGAGCACGCATATCATTGACACCTGTATCTTTGAATGGTGACTTACATTCCACACTCACAATAAATTGACTAAGAATATTACTTTTACGATGTTGTTGAATTGATTAGTTACTAATATATTATATATCATTGATAGATCATCATGTCTATGAAACTTCGTCAACAAAATCTGCGTGATGTAGCTAGAGAAAGCATATATCTGAATCCAATGGTGAGAATTATGTCCCTATTGGTGATGATTCTATCAACGTATTCTTGTGAATAACTTTCTGGTTACATCTCCCTTATATTAAAGAGTTAACTAAATCTTCATTACTTATGATAGGTCTAACGATTGAGACAAACATTGTCACTTACCCATCACCTGATTATTTATCAGAGTAGGCACAAGTTAATCCTTAAAATGCTTTTCAGTTTTCATAGAATTTAATGTGTTTCATTCTCCGTTTAAAATAGAGAATGTTTCCCTTCTTCAGCTACTGGCATGGAAGCTAATTTTCCTAGGACAGGTGTGTTGTAAAGTGTAATGAATCTTTCTTATTTATTTGAATGTATAATAGATATATCAAGCTTTTGGAATTCCATAGTAGTTTAAATACAGATTGTACCCAAGAACTAGAGGTTTCTACTAACTTGATTCATGTTACATCAGAAAGATGTGAAACAACAACTGTTGAAATACATGCTAAATGTAATCATGCAGGAGACTTTTCAGGTCTGAATTACTACATGTTCAATGGTAACTATAAACTAACTTTGGATGAATTATCTTACTATCTTTAGTAAATACTTTTGCAAAAATAGCACAACTAATACAACTGGCAGAAAATGCACGTCATTGTATTATTTTTACCTATCAGTATAGTATGATTCAATTCATGACACCTTATAACGTTTGTAGTGACTATTTTATTAACACATTTAATATAATCATTATTCACCTATAGATTATTTAAACAGTAGAGATACTTCTAATGTATATCAACACTGTAGGTCTATCTTTTAGTATGATGAGTGAAATAAAAAATTAGTACCAATGGGAACCCACGATACACTCTATTCTGCTTGCTAGGTAAAATTTATTTGGAACAACTCCCGTAATTTCCTTAGTACCTTAGAACGCTAGTCTTCGATCGCAAATCTTCTAAGGCTAGATCATTCCAGGAAAATATTCATATTTACAATTATATGTTTGCATTTACGTCAATGTGCGGGAAGGTTGACATGTCACTCCATAATGGTAGAGCTCCAAATATATTCAGATTGAATGGACAAAACTACCATTGCATTGGTAGTTTGTGTCCTCCTGAGGGGAAACCACCAAGGTTTGCCCAGCTGTATGTGTATGATACTGCTAATGAGTCTGGAAACAGGATTCAAAACAGAAGAAAAACATACTTTCATAATTTTTTAGTGAAGATTTTTTGAGAAATCTCATCATTTACCACATGTTAGTGTGGGTAGAACATTTTAGGAAAAAAATATAGAAATATGAATGACAAAGAAATTAAAAGACATAACAGAAAAGAATGAATGATGATTTCACAAAATATGGAAGGTAATGAAATTTTAGAAATTTCTTTCTTATATTTTTTTCTATATATTTATATTAAATATTACTTTCAATTATAGTATTTCTAATTATATTCCACATTACTATTAAATTAAATCAAGTCTTTATAAATTGTACATTCAGTGATATGTGTTCAACAACAATACAAAAAATGTAGGATGTACATTGATTATTATTGTTTCTTTATAAGGTTAACTGTATATAACATCATTGTTTGCATATTAAGAATACACTCTTATATTTATATTCATTAACAGTTTTTAAAATTTATTTACATTCAATGTAATAAATATTTATTCAGGGTATCTTTAATTCATTTAATGTAACATGGATTATTGTATCTTTATTTTTGAGATATACAACTTCATCGAACAGACAAGCTGTGAGGGGACGCAAGATCTGTGGAACTATTTATAATTTTCCTGTCATTTTTTTCTTCGACCATTCTTATTTATCAAATGTCAATCATGTATTTCAAAACTGTACCATTATCTTTTACAAGACTTATCAACCCTATAAACTAAGGACTTTATATTTCCTTCTTTTTATTTGTTAAATCACCATTTTGAAGGTGTAGTTGACCATTTGACAATGTTCAGTAGTCATTCTGCCTCTTTTCATATAGGTATACCTTAAATTATTCATTTTCCCACATCCATGTATGTCTGTATTTCCATTTATGTTGAAGCAGTTTTCAGTTGGAGGCAGTCTTACTACCTTTATATGTGTTCAACTTCATTACTGTTATCCTACCTCTTATCATACAGGTATACCTTAGAATTTCTAATTTCCCACATCCATGTATGTGTGTAATTCTGTGTATGCTGAAACAGATTTCTGGTCCAGGTAGTCTTATTGCTTCTAAATGTGTTCACCTTCAATATAGTGATCCTGCCTCTTTCCATGCAGGTATACCTTACAATTTTTAATTTCCCATGTCCATGAATGTCAGTAATTCTATTTCTGTTGAAGGATATTTCAGTTTTAAGCAGTCTTACTACCTCTAAATGTGTTCCAACTTCAATACGGTGATCCTGCCTCTTTTCATGCAGTTATAGCTTACAATTATTATTTTCACACATCAATGTATGTGTGTATTTCTATTTATGTTGAATAAAAATTTAGTTTCAGGCAGTCTTAATGCTATCAATTGTGTTCAACTACATCGCTGTGATGTTGACTCTTATCATACTGGTATAACTTACCTCTTTCATTTTCCCACATCCATGTATTTGGGAATATCTGTTTATGTTGAAGAAGATTTCAGTTGCAGGTACTCTTACTGACTCTAAAATTATGATTATTTGAATGTATTCATTATTTTTCTTATTATTATTTTCATTTTACATATTCTGTTATAAAAAAATGCTAAACAGGTTTGGTCGGCAAATAATTTCCTGTTTTTAATCATCTTAATGAAATTTTTTATCTTTGTAAATTCATACCTATCCAGTTTTTTTTATTTATTAGATTTTATAGTTGTCTATTCATTACTATTGTTCTATTACCCCCATTCTAAAAATTTTATTTGAGAAAATTCCTTCATATTTAGAATTGGATCATTTCAATCAACTATATTTCAGTACTCAAATTGTTTTACAATAAATGGTCTTCAATAATTTTTCCTTCACATATTTCTGTTATGTAGCTTGAATCATTGACTTGCTTTCACCACCATCATAATGAAGAAAGACTTCTTCACCATTGATGCATGTTAGTTCATTCAAATCACTAGAACAATTTCATTCATTATCATCATTAATATCAATGTAGCATATGAAAATTCATTTTTAACTGAAAACATGCAAACTGGATGTTATATCAATGAATAGATCGTGTTATGTAATAAGTATTCAACATTATGGAATAGGAAATAAATTTATTTTACCATCAACCACTTTTCAATCATTAAGGAATGGATAAAATTATTATTGGTAAATGGTGTCATAACAGGTTTTGATTGAAAGAAATCTTTCCAATTGGCTAGGCTTCAGAAATAACATCACCGGACTGAGTTATTTCTGCTACAGGTTTCTTCAGAATGGGGGCATGATAGAATCTTTTTTCACTTACAACTTTTTTCAGACTAGGGTCATGATAGAAGAAGTGGTCCTAGCTTGGAATGATCCCTCTCCATCCCATCATTTCACATATGCATGTATCCAGTTCATGTTTTTTCAAAACCTTCTCTACATATAACTATTCATTGACTCTGTTTATGTTCATTCATGTCCACTGTGTTATAACCAGCATTTCACTTAGGTGGTTTCAAGGCTATTGAAGTGCACGAATCTATACTTTGGAAATATAATGTTTCTTGTTGATGCAATGTATTTCAACCAGAATGGATGAGCTTCCCCCTCAAAACAGATGTACAATATATTGAACTGGAATGCATCTCCACCAGAACGCCTGAACTGCCCCCTCAATAGGTACATACTGTTTTTGGGTTCTTGGGTACCATGGAATATGCATCCAATATGAAGTTTCAAAATAATGATTTCAGGAACTAAATGAATACTTTGCACTGTAACGAATTCAGTACTTCGCCATTCCTACAGCCTCCTAAATCAAGAAGGGTATGTGATATGTCATTTATACGAGCTAATGTGTTAATATCTCATCTTTTATTTTCATGGAATTGAGTTTCTGTCATTTATCATAACAGGGGATCGATGCATGTTTTCAATAAACCAACGATTTCCATGAAAACTGTTCGAACTGTTCTGATAAGCCTCTATATGGTTGGTATGGAGTGATTTACAGTCAATGCAGAGGTCGCAATATCAACCGTTGCTTTGTGTTTTTATTATTAATTATAGAACATATTAGGAGCAGCAAAAATATTCTATTTATGGAATAGTTTCATATTGAAATTGGGATCATCTTCCTCTTGCTGGAAAATTACTCCATGTCTAATTATCATAACCTCTTTGTTTGTGGACAGCAGTGTTTTATTTATGTATTATAATAGATTCCTCCGTAGATGTCATATTTTTTATAAGGACAACTCTTTCTAATATATTTTTTTTTGAACAGTGTGTTTCAAAAAAATCAATATCATTAAGCTAAATGCATTTTATATTGAATTAAGGTTTCCCTCCCTGACTATAAATTGAAAACTGATTCACTTTAAAATTATTGTATCTGATTTGAACTATTATAATGTTGTCTGCTTATTAGAGTGACATTTTTTTCAAAAAAATTCACTTCTTTTTTGTTAAAATACATGAAATTTTACTATTTCATTGCAACTGTTACAAATATTACTCTCTTATTAAATAAAAATTGTTATAGTTTTTTGATGACTATCCCCTCCACAACATATTTCCCAGTTTTTTATTACTCAGTGATACTAACTCCTGTAGGGATCTACAACAATGTGAACTCAATATCCATTTTAGGGGATCCTTTGCAGCAAAAACTCACACCACTACTGGCAGCCTTAACCAAATACAATTAAAAACAGATTATGGTATTATGTAAGTCAACCTTCTTTTTAAGAAAAAAAGTCTTATATGTTGACATTTTGTAATGTTTTCTTCATTAAAAACATTTTATTTTATGTTTCCATTTACAATTGAAATGTACCTAATTCAATATTAATTATTATTTTTTATTTGAAATGTATGTTGCTTCATGTATATGATTTCTCTATGGTAAAAATACAATTTATATCCTTTTAATATCTCATTTTTACTACTATTCAGAAGATCTTCTATCTCTAGATATCACTATTTATTCCTCAATTTATTTAATTTCTATTCCTAGGAATTAAACCTTTCTGTAACTATTTTTCTTTCATTATTTATTTTATAGAGAAGGCTGCTCACTATGCAACTTTTGTTCCGCAATTCTTGTAACTTTTATTCCTTAATTATGTATGTCATTTTGTTCTCAAATAATTTCAATATTAATATTAAATATTCTGTTTGATAAATAGTATTCTATGCTTAATAATTATTATTATTTTATATTTTCGTGCATCGCACGGGCTGAGTGCTAGTTTCTACACAAAAAACTCCAAATTCACTGGTGTATGGAACTTAGACAGTGTTTCATATAGAAGTATGGTTTCCCTCTCTTTGAATATATATTTTTAGAAAACTCTTAGATGATGAGAATTCACAAAAACGACTGGATGAGTTGGAACGGATTGATGAGAATAGGTTGTGTACATTTCACAAACTTTAAGTCCATTAGAATTCGATCACATGATCATTTAATAAAATGGTTCATCTGTACACATTCCTTCGTGGATAATTGGTATTGGATCTCAGAACCCCAATGGTACTAGGAAAGAAACCTCTAAAGAGTGAACCAAAATGGTAATGGAATTATATCATATACAAGTTATATCATAATAGGGATTACTCACTAGCCATAATAGATAGGGATTTAGTCACCCACCCCCCCCCCCCAATAATGCTAGGTTTCTCAAGAAATACTTTTTATAGTTTTCATCAAGTATTAATCATCCTATTTTCATGATGTTAAACTGAAAAAAGAAGTCCCTTTAGCAATACTTTAAAATGCACAACATATTTTTTCTTTATCACATGACGTAAAACTACATGGAAAATTTCCTCACCCCATGATTTAAACCTTTATGCATACCCAATGTTCCTCTTCATTCATGATGGGTGACCCTTATCCTTGACGCAAGATATTAAACTACACGGTTGATGTGATCACCACATGACACTAAACTACATGGTTTATCAAGAACTACATGTGACTTTATTTCTTCCATTATAGGATATGTAGTGATTATCAAACCCCCATTATTATGTCCAGATAGAATATTCCTCTTATTTCACGTCGACTCACCCTCATCCTCACTACATAACTTTAAACTGCAAATCTGATGTCCTCTCTACATGACATTAAACTACATAGGTTTCTAGAACTATTTAGAGCTTGATTATCATTTCAATGAGATATATAGGGATTCCTAAATCCTATATCTTGGTCTATCCACTGCATGATACCAAATTCCCATGTCCTCTCCTTAATCACCTCTTCATGATGAGAGGAAACTTTTCTACTCCTTGTTTCTCACAACAAGATTAGCTCACCTAATATTAAAAAAATTTCTAAGGGATTCCCATATGAACAAGGTATATCAGTGCACAACGGGGTTATTATGGTCTTAGATGAAATACTTTTAAAGTCACACCACATGTCTTTACCACATAATGTTAAATTTCATAGTTTCTCCAGAACTATGTGTTGCTTGATTATTTCCCTCACATGATATGTAGTGATGCATGGATCTCCAACCCTAAACCCATATACAATGAACAATAGGAACAATACCCCCCCCCCCCCTTTAAGTATGAGTTAGACCTGTGTAGAGAAATTCCAGTTCATGAACTATGTTTTTCTTGATTCCCATCATCATAAGATTCATAGTGATACTCGAATCTCCAATCTTAGGCCCAACTTCAAAAAACAATGGGAAAAATTACCCCCTCTATATATGGGTCATACATACGTAGAGAGATTCCCATTGATGAACTATATGGGGATTTATTCCTATCATCACAAGATATGTAGTGATGCCTAGATCTCTAATCATAGGCCTAGATATAACAAACAATAGGAACAATTCCCCCTCTACATACTGGTCATACCCACATGGAGAGATTCTCATTCAAGAACTATGTGAGACTTTATTTCTATCCTCGCAAGATATGTACTAATACCTAGATCTCTAATGGTTGGTACAAAATTAAATAAAATAAATATTCCCTCATATTTTCATATGGTTCAGACCTATGTAAGTAATTTTCATACAAAAACTATGTGATTCTTGATTCCTTCCATTACAGAATATGCAGGGACACTCGAATCATCAAATAATGGGTTTATCCAAAACATATGAGATGATAAAAAAAATCAACCCCAAATACATATGGTCTAAACCTATGAAATTAATTTCCTAGCCTCATGACATTAAACTTCTTGACCAAAACTATACATACTATTTTCAAAGAGGTTCGAGTCATAAAAGATCATTTTTACTATGCACGAGTTAGATCCACCTATGACATTCTTTCACATGTTATAAATCTAAGAAAGAAGGGACCTAGAATATGGAAATAATTCAATAATCCTATGAAAGGATAAAATATTCTCCTTACAAATTTCTCTCAAGGACATCTTGCACTACTTTCACATCGGTTCCCATGTCTTCACTGTATGATATTAATCTACAAGGAAAATGCCATGGTCACTTGACATTAAAATTTCACAATAATTACATACCTACTACATGGTGTTAAAATGTGTAGGCCATCACCCATTATCACCATTCCTTATCAAATGACCATAAGAGGTTGACCCCAGAAAACCATAGTACATGGTACTTCTTCCATTCTTTAATCTCCTCTATCCATAATCCACACTTCATGTCTTGAGCACCTTAGGTTACAAAAAACCTTTCATATTCCCTAGAAATGAAAATATATCTATCTTTTTTACCATTTTATAGATGAATAAGGGCTTAGTCCTACCTAATAGAGACATCTCGGACCTATATGAAGGGATTTATGATCCATGTGAGCCTGGAATCATTGTGGTAGAACCCATCACTAGAGGGTGATATAGGAAATTCCTAAAAATATTTTCCCATATCATTATTCATGGCTCAAAACCTCAATCCATGATTTATAAAATTTCCATCTTCTTCTTAGAAATATGTTGGAGTACATTTTTCCCAAGGTATCCTAACCGGGATCTCATGTAACATTCACCTCATATTAGGTTCATGTGCATCATGACCTTAAACCTATTATACTTTGGTTAAAGCTTCATGACTATATACTCTAGAATTTTATGGTCTAAATTGAATGAACTTAAACTTATAGTGAAATAGAAACAAAAAATTTAGGTTGAAAATCCATAAATGATGTCCTTGAGAAAATAATTGAGTCTTTTCTCACTAAAATCTTTATCTCTATATTTGAAGGAAAAAGTAGGGCACAAATAAATGAGGCAAAAATATCCTAGGGACAACTTTATTGCCCTAATAAAATTTGATCCATTATCACTAGACCCCCTCATCTAATAAATTTTTAATGTAATGGTTTTCCACATCTTCATGTTGTGATAACATGTTCACTAGGTAGTGAAAAAACTTTTAGGGTGGTCAAACCCTTCTTGAATATTACATTTTTCGTAAACAATCATTGTGACTTTAGATTATGAGATAACACAAATAGTTCCATGAGTTTATATCCTTCTCTTTGAACCCCATGGATCTTGGGATTGTTTTAACTTCAATCTTACCCATATAAAACTGGTAATATGGACTAGATACTCGGAATGGTCCATTGACTACTAGGAAGTACCCCTTAAATCCAGGAGTTATTTTACTGACCGTGTGTAACATTAGATTCTCACTCAGTTAACAATGGTTGAATTATAGCCATCGGTTACCACCTCTAGTTAACTCATATATTCCTAGACAATGATTTACAATCCCTGTAACTAGTTATTCAAGTGGATTGGACATCATCTATGTTACTTCACCATATATTATACCCTTTCTCCAAGAATGAATGTGAAACTCCATTCCCAATCATATTTATGTCCCACACCTAGTGACTCAAAACCACATAGAATAGGGCCCGAGACTCCCAAAAAAATATAAATTCCCCTAGGTTTCTAGAACCCTTCATGGATATTTCTTTTATCTATGCTCCACTCTATAGTCCAAATGCTTGATTCTTCACAAATCCTCCATGGTCCTTGGAAAAGAGTGGGTATTAATCTACTTGATAATGAATATAAGGCCTATGGACTCATGCATAATTTATTTGAACTAAAAATCAAAATCATATTCTCTTTATAGGAAAGGAACTCCAATCCTCATGAGCCCCAGTGACACTGTGGAGGAACTTGAAAACATAGGTTGTTTTGAGTCACCCCTAGTATGTATGCTGCATTCCATGATTCATTGATTCAAGCTCATGGACATGTGATTTACACAACCTATATTCCAACTATCCTAGTGGATTCATCTTCCCTAATAATTTTACCAACTAGTAATATAATCCCCATAAATCATCTATGTACCTTGGAAAAGAGTTTGGAAACCTCTTTTTGACCATGAAATTGATTCATATGGCCTTAACCTACCAAAAATAGGTATCTCCTCCATGTAGGAAATGAACTCTAATCCTTATGATCCCTGGAAACACTTTGTAAGAACTTAAAACTATAGGGTGTTTTTTTGGATCATCCCTAGAATTTCTTCCCCATATTTCATATTCATCAATCAAGTCCTGGAATCAAGACTTTAAACTACATGGAATCTCAATTTTGGAGATAAAAGATATTAAACTACAAAAACAGAAGTTTCGAGATAAAATATCATAAACTAAAGCAACAGAAGGTTCGAGATGAAAGACCTTAAACTATAGTAAAAAAATTCAAGCTAAAAGACCTTATACTCCATCAATATAAAGTCTAATAAAAAGGTGTTTAAACTATAGCAATAGAAATTTTGATCCAGAAGACTTGAAACTACAGTAATGGAAGGTCTGAGCTGAAAGACCTTAAATTGTAGAAATAGAAGGTCCTATATAGAAGACCCTAAACTACAGAATATTAATGGTCTAGTTTACAAGACCTAAAGAGATATAATGTTCTCCATCTTGAAAACCTAAAAAATTAATCCTAGGAAAATGTTGGGTCTCAACTTGTTGGACATGCATTTTGTGTGATCCATAAAATATTGAGATCTTATAAAGAAAAGAAATGGGGGAAACCGAACTTGTAGGATGAAAAACTCATGAAGAATGGATTGAGAAAAATCTAAGTTCATGCCTGCTAAGTCTTCCTCCATATGAATCTTTGGAAAAAATTTGGGAAATATGAATAAAAATATGAAAATCTTGTGGTTCCCATCATACGACCTTAGTAAAAATCATGTTATTCTCACTAAGTCCATTGAATTAATACAAAGATAGAGTATTATACCTTTGGTACACATAGTCTACCCAAATTATCCTTTTATGAATCTGTTAATCTCAATATATATTGAGCAGATTCATCAATAAGAAATATCATGTTGGTGGGAATTTAGAATAATTTCATGAGAAATATTTTTCATGGTTTAGATATTTAAATCCATAAATTAAGGTTTACTTTATATTATATAATTTATGTCTACCATTGAAGATCCATGCAGCATGAGATCAATGAAATTTCATGCACTTAATTAATGAAGGATAGGAATACGATGACATAGAATGTTCAAAAGATTTGTTCATTGATAGCATGAAAAAAGGAGGAATCTCCAAAAACTATTATTTTCTAAGGAGTCAATGAAATAAAAAAAATATACATTGATGGTAAAAATATAATAATATTTGGCCAATTTATTTGTCCACGTTGGAAAGGGTCTTACAAGAAGCATTGATTGAGCGATGAAGTTCTCCCCACCCTGCATCTACCATGACTGCTTGAGGGGAAATGTTCTCAATAAGAGTAGACATCTCTTGAAATCTTTTCTTAGTGGTTTACAATGAGGATGATGATGCAAAAATTTCATACTTTTATTAAGTTAATATATCCTCATATCTTTATATCAGTGTGGTATTGACATCCATTTGGGTGTGAAACTCATATATGAACTGACAGATCTATTTCAACACCTCCAAAGCTTCCCTAATTTGATAGGATAGGGGAGTCCCATCTTCAAGGTTTCACATGAACTTATTTATAGTATCCAACTCCTACTGGTTTAGGATGAATTGTCACATGATATAATATAATGGTTGGTTGTCAAATTCTTCTTCCCCCAATTCATGAAATAACTTGTGATGATTTTATTATTGATCATGAAATGTTTCTAAGGGAGTTTCAGTGATCAAGGTATGGATATTCCACCAGATCAGCCTATGTCATTTCTAATAATATTTTGTATCTTCTGTATTGGGTACATTAAAAGAGGGAGAAATCAGCTAAGCTGACAAGGAATCATGAGAGGAAGCCTTGTATATTCTTCTCACAACTGACGCACCTTTCATTGATTGTGTCGAAGGGCTAGATTTATCAATAGATTATACCTTGATAATGGTATGGTCATATCTATGATGAAAATACATCCTCGAATACTCAATTGAGACTTAAATTTGCTCCATCGTTACTGTAAATAGGGGGTCAGTGAGGCAAATGGTTTTCCACTTGACATATTAGTTTTTTCATCACACCACCTTGGTAGGCTTCTACCCAAGACTGGACATAATCATAATCATGGAGGGAAAGAGAATCCATAGGTAGAAGTATAATCTCAGCATTGGTATAATCACAATACAATGATATCCAAAATTGGTGGATAATCCCAGGATGTTGTTCTCCCCACATGCTAGCCAAAGGGAGGGAAGAAACCCTTTGGATATAGCCAAACGAGTGATAAAATTGATAAGGGGTATAAGGATTGCAAATAACCATATCATCCATCCTAAAAATAATAATATTATCTTAAAGGTAGATATTTTATGGACATTCATCAAGATAACCATTGACATTATCAATAATTGGCTCGGTTTGGGCAGGATATTCCATAAAATTGAAGTGATCAGATCGGCTCAACATATCAGCAACCTCGTCAGGGCCTAATGGTGTTGCTTAAACCCTAAAAATTTCCACCAACTAATGATGAAACCAATTACTAAGGATCCTGGAAGAGTTATAGTATTTTTAGCAATGGAATTACTCCCATATCCAGCTGAATAAAAACTGGAAAGGACCAAAAATACAATAAGGAATGTTACCCTATTGAATGTGACCTAGAAGCTAGCAAAGGTATGTAACAATTGGTATAGATAGATTAAGAGGTTTTCTTTATTCTAACTAATCTACCATCACTAGAATGCTATCTCAAATTCTCAAGCATGCATCCCCATCTAGGAAAATTCACCCATTCTAGAACATGGCCATAAAACCCATCATCCTAAGGCTTATAGATATTTTAGGCCTCACCCTATAGCCCCAGTAGGTATGTTATATTGCTTCCAAGACTTCCCAATATGAACCAGCACTGTCATAAACCTGTCGGGAAGGGTATCATTGATATTGTATATATTTATTTTGATCTCCACTGTATTAGAGGAAAATATTGATCCAATCCTTAAAAGAAATGAGTGAGAACATTTTCAGATCCTTACTTAACTTTTCTTTCACCATTTTAAGCATATACCTCACCAAAGCTGAAGTCTGTGTGGGGTCGTCCCAGAATTTTGTGTCTGGAAGGAACTCATAATACATTTCTCCACGTGGGATATCCTTCCAAGTTTATAGATATCCTAGAGGTTGATTCCTGCTTAACTATGGGACAAATGGAATGAATTGGTACCAGGGAACTAATGGCTAACCAGTTCTCTGATAAGGTTTAATTAAGAGTAAATAATGAACTGAGAGACCCATACTACTTCATAAATATGGAAAGTGTTTAACTAGTCATAAATTTATAAGTATCTTTGACTAACACAAAATGGTCATGCCTATTCATCATAAAGGTTTCCACCATGCCACAAATCTTATTTTCAGCTCTAGCCACCACACAGGTTATTCAATGAAGAGACAAATATGCTTGATTGGATTTGAGCATTGGGATAGTGAGAAAAATCATAGCCATCTGAACCAAAAGGGGAGTTCTCCATCATATAGAATAACCCATAGTACCATTCTATGACCAATTTACCCTCCTCAAAAACCATGGTCTGAATACAATCAAGGGAAGTTGACACCCAGTAAGATGGAAGGTTGTAGTATGAAGAAGGAATGGAAACATCATCCAATAATCCAAACACATACAGGGGAATTCTGTGTGATAAAGGATAATCCTATAATTTGAATGGGAGGACCCTTTTCAAAACCTCATTTTTGAAATACACATGATTTTTAGGGTTAGCATTACAACTCCCTACAATCGAAACCCTCTTATTAGCCATAATATAAGAATTATGATGGGAACTATAAGTCATCTAAATGAATGCAATTAGTTTCATTCAAATAAATGAGGAACACCATAAAAAATGCATAAATTTTGTATCATCATGTGAATCACATGACCCATAAGGGGTTCACGATCACATGACTAAATACAGGTCTCACGAACCACCCATTATGATCTCGCTGACTATATAAATCCACATGACATATCACTACCATGAAACACTTCAAAAGACTTATGATATAATGACCTTGACATAGACATTTGATTAGTATAATAGTCGAGTCATCATGAAACTGAACTAGCAGATCCTTCCAAACCAAAAAACAAAACCATATAGTCATATGGCTATGGTTCAATAAATTACTGAAAATAAGTTCTTGATTAGTTTGAGAAAGTACTGGGGTAAAAAAAATCTTGTGAAATGGTTCTCCTAAAGCATCCTTGAAAAATAGACCTTGTGATCAGTTCTTGTGAATAAGTCTTGTGAACAGGTCCCGCGATTGGTTCATGTGGACGGTCTTATCAAGGAGTTATGTGATGGAGGCAGATCATAAGAGCTCTGGAGAGTGGGAATATCTAGTGAATGATCTTTCCTATACTCCCCTATTTATAAGATCTTATGTGGAATACTAAATGACACCTAGAAGATGAAAAGTCTCCCAAGACATCAATTGAAGCATCTCAAATGCTTAGGAATGAATTTACTTTCCTCATAATTGAGCCTTTGTACTCAAGGATGTCACTTTTGAGGGTGGCATTTGTTGACGCCCACCAAATGAGAATTAGAAAATATACAAGGGAATAAATACCTAAAGTATGGGTATTATTTTCTATTTAAAAAAGTAAGGGAAGGTGTATAAGACTCACGAGTCATGTAAACCTGCAAAGGATATGAAAACAGGACATGATCAACACATGACCTACTTCAGATCACATAGACCCCCCTTGTAAAATCATATTTTTCTTGTGAAATCAACCAAAGAAATTCGTGGATCATACAGGAGATACCAATAGAACTCATCTGCCTCATATGACTTACTAGTCAAAAGGTACCTCATAACCATCCAAAATTACTTGTAAAATAAAGGATAAAAATATCAAAATACAAAATCCTCTTATGGTCATAAATCTTCGTGTGTAACGCTCAAACGTTTTGCAAGACACCACAGAATCCCTGGAGACATTCACATCTTATCACACAAGATCCTGATGACATTCCTTTGAATCTATAGACAATAAAAGTGTTTTTTTATGAAAATTCTTACACATCACCATAAGACCCTTTTTCATTCATGTGATGCATCACCGATGGGGAAAGTTATTGTATTTGAAAACACTCATGGAAATTTGTGAGACCCCCAACCCTTTCAAAAAATATAAGGAATTAAAAGGGGGAAGGCATAAGCTTCTTGAAGAATGAGGATACACTAGTCTTAATGAAAAATGAGTCATATACCCTAGGAGATCATAGTAAATCATGTGAGGCCTCCTCCCAAAAGAAATCATGATCTCATAGAGTCCCTTATACATATCATCCAATTATTTTGAAGTCTCCTTGAAAATTAACCTTTGTCTCAATGAAGACCCCATAAAAAGAATCTTCAATCTTGTCATAGCCTTCCCACGAGCTTCCTGATCTTGTGAAGACCTCCATACATGTTGATCTAACCTTGTAAAGATTTATTATAATATCTATATGGTTAGGAAAATTTCTTTTGATTTCTTAAAAACCAATAAATAGGGTGCTAATAGGACACTCTTATGGTTTCTGAAAATCATGTGATTCCCCTGAGATGACCAATGGAAGGATCTCATGAAATCCCTCCACCAAATATTGAAAAAAAATATATGAGATATATACCACACAAGGAGGTGTATAACCATGATATAAATAACTATAAATCCCTCCCCCTCATTAAAAAAATGAATCCACAGTGGATCGCACATAGGAGCATAGAAGAAAACTTCTCAGAGAATCCAATCATGTGATCATGAGGTCTTCCACCAGGTAAAAATTTGGGAAATGACATAAGGGGTCACAGAACATGCATACGCATGTCATGTCATCACTCGTAGATCACGTGAAGAACTTTTGGTGTGATATTTGGATTATTTTAAGGATGTCCTGCATATTGGTTGGGTCATGCGAAACCTAAATAATAAACTAACATGAGATAAACATTAGGCACAAATACAAGAAATATTGGAACAAAGAATAAAGGATGGGAAACAAAGTTTAATATCATATCAATTGATCCTTATGTGCTTTTCATGACTCATCTATATCATGTAAAAACATTAGGACATGTCACTCAAATCACACGATTCTACCTCAACATACTATTTGGATCATGAGATGTCCCTTGGACATATCAAGAAAATCACATGATGTCCTCTGGGAATTCCACCCAACTCTTGAAAATCCCTTTGGAATTGCTATATAAAACCTTGAATTGTCCTCCAGGCATGTCACCCAAGTCAAGCAGCAACACCAAGACAATTTGGCTAGGTATTGAGGTGACACTGAGACATATCAGCATTAGTCATTCAATGTCCTCTAGAAAACTCATCCAGGTCATGCGACATCCTTAGAAAACATCATCCTAGATCTTGGGATGTCCTCTAGACAAGCCATCCAGGTCATACAGCAACCTCTAGACATGTCAACATGAATCATGCGATGTACTCTAGAAAAACCATCCATGTCATACAACATCCTCCAAAAACATCTTTATCGTGTGATATCCTACAAACGAGCATGTTAAGACAATTGACACCCACCAAACATGTCAACCTAGATCATGAAATTTTCTCTGTACAAATTTGCTAGGTCATGTGAAATCTTCCAGACACATCATCCTATATCATGTGACATCCTTTGTACAATCCATCTAGATCATCTACAACCCTCTATACAAGTCAACTAGGATCATGCGATGTCCTATAGACAAACCATCTAGGTCTTTCACCATCATCAAGACACATCATCTTAGATCATGAGATGTCCTCCAGAAACGTTTTCCAAGACATATTATAATCTCCAGAAAAATCATCTTTAATCATTCAATATAATCAAAAAAATTCATTCATGTTATGCAATGTACTTCGGAAAATTCAACTAAAACATGAGATTGTCTTCAGACATGTCCATTATTAAACCAGGGCATGTCCAGATATCCTGAAACATGTTAGGCAGACAATGAAAACATGTTAGGAATAAAATCAGCACATGTCGAGCTGGTATCCCAAGACATTATAACCTTATTCAGGGGATATATAAGGCCAACCTCAGTGTGTATGCACCGATCAGTAGCATGATATTAATTCCACTATATAATGGAAACCTTGGTGTGTAATTCATAATCAAAATGAACTATGATGAGTCTGATTCCTACCATAACCAGGATATATAGGACACCTTTCTATGGATCAATATCAAATGGTCATCCACCTTGGTGTAAGGTCCTCTATGTCTCTGACATCCAAACCATTAGGACTGAATCACTCATGTGGACTAATTATCCCACATCATCTATCAGCGAATCAAATAGGAAATTGAACTATGATGACTCTGATTCCTTATATAACCAAGACATGTAAAAATCCTTCCTAAAACCTAAGATCCATATCGAACATCCAAATGTATGTCTTAATACATAATTCACATATCCATATACATTGAAACTGATTACTTATAATCCCTTTTTTCTCACACCAAGCATGGCTTATGTGGTCTTAGGGAGTTTCAATTATCATGTCATTCCATCATGAATCTCTACAGGATAGGGAAGCCTCAATGTGTAATCCATAGTTAGTATCATGATATGACTACCCCATATAAGATCATCTACTTTGGGGTAATTCCTAAGGGTATAACTGAACTTTGAAAACTTTGATTCCTACTATAACCATGATACATAGGATGTCTCCTTAAGTCTCGAGCTCCATACCTGGTGCCTAAGTGCCTCTATATATGTCCATTCCATATGACATTAAACTTCACAGGTTTAATGAACTATGTGTGTTTTTATTCCTATTAAATATAGGATGTGTAGGAAACATCATTGAGGTTCAATCCCATCCTCAACATTTTAAACACCTCCTTGGATGACAGCACATTCTGAAGTTCCTGGTAATATGAATTTTACATATAAGAATCTACCCACTAATGGTAAATGGATGAAAATCCTTAGATATATACATATGGATTAACTAAGATATTACCCTTTGTATATAAAATTATTTAACCTATGGTTATTTTGTAATGGTAAATGGTATCGTATCACGATCAGGAATATATTCATGAACATAACTTAATTCTATAAGAGAGTCCCCAATTCGGAAAAAATTCCCCCAAAAAGAGTGTGATGAACCTGACCTCCCATCCAATTGACCAATGATAGTTTGTAAGAATCGTTATGTCTGAAACCCAAATTGATGGCTTGCCTATGGAAATACATTTTGTACCCATTTATGGATGTGGGAACCATTGGGAGTTTCTATGGAAGGTAAACATGAATGGTAAACCTGATATGAATGATTTTAATAACATTGAACCCCCTAAAAGAAAACCATTGGTCTAAGACTTCCACATCCTTTCGATGAAATAATATGGTTATGGTTGGTAAGGTCGTGAGACATGCTTAGATATATTCTGCATGGAGCCAAAGCAGGTTGATGTGGTGTTGATTTAATTGTTTTAATTATTAGTAAATTTTTCCATTTCATTATTGAATGAACAGATTATCATACTAGTTACGTTTAGACATGGGGTTTTCAACCTATTGAGTTATACTCGCACCCTATTCAGGTTGCTATTTGGTACTTGATTAGATTACATTGATGAAGGATTAAATAAGGGAAAGGAACCTTGATGTTGATTATTGCTTACAGAATGGGATAGATTTTAGATAAGGGACCAACATGGGGATTAGGACATGGGTCTTTGAGTTTGTTATGTCTGCTAGTATTTTATCTTTATTACTTCTAGAATGACATTTAGTTATATTCCAACACGATATTAAATTATTCCTTTATTATTTATAGAATTTAAGTTAGCTCTTATTATCTTGGTTTTTTTTGTTGTTTTTTATTGTTTTCATTATTTCTTCTACTATATTTTTTAGTTATTATAGGATTATTTTGTTGTATTTTAACTCCATAACCAAGGGATATAGTCTCCCAACTATACTTATCATGCCCCCACTTCTAATCAGTAGCCTCTAGCATATGAGGAGGTGCGCCTGAGGTCTTGTAACCAACTTATTTCGACCACGTGAGAGAGTGGTAGATTGGGGTATGTTATAAATAGAATAATACTACTACATCTAGTATGAATAATAATAAATCTATATGATAATTATAGTTTGGAATTATTCTCATTTGTAAAAGAGAACTTTTTTATTAAGAATAAAAAGAGTTATCCTTACACTAAGGATATTACCATCATGTGTTTGGAGAGGAAAGTACAAGACTAGACTCCCCACAAGGAGTTAGATTCATATTGACATGAAGAAGGGAGAAGTAAAAGGAGTCAAAAAATAGATCATATTTTTGGAGATAAAGAAGCAAAGTGAGGTCTCACGCTTAGTAGAGACAAACCTAAAGTTTATAAAACTCTGGAATATACCCTCAAGTATATAAACTAATTCATTCCTCACATAAGAAATGTGTGATATTAGAGAATAGTCATTGATCCTAGAATTAGTAGTGAGACCTTCCCAAATCCCATATAATATCCCTACATATAGTGTTACATCCTTTGGCATATAAACACATTTTTGGTGTGTCCTCCTTTGAGTATACATTAGTGGTTAACCAAGTAAAATACCATTGTACTTATATTATTTATATTTTGAATATTTTTATTCTATATAGTGTATACACATTAAAAATAAAGATAATTTTGAATGAATGTTATTTACAACTCAGGTACAATATTCTGGAACTAAAATATAAAAATCTTGTGTCGCCCGAATTCACACCTCCCCTCTCTGGGTGACTCTGGTTCAAAAAGTGGTATCAGAGGATAAAGGTTATGAATTTATATTCAGCCTCTATATTTTTTGACATTTTCTTCATGTATGTAATCTATGTTAAATAATCTTTTTTTCAATGGATCTAATTTTGATGGATGGTAGAAAGAGATGTTTTTATTTTTATAGTATTGTAGCTAAGATATTTTTAGAATATATTCCTTCAGATACGAATTTTAAAAAAATTGAGATTTTTAAATTAAAGTACAGATAAGGTATTGATAAGATATCTATCTAATGAGGTGTGAAATAAAATTATCCATGATGCTACGACTTTTAAATTTAGGAAGACACATGAAAACATCAATGTAAAATTATTAAAAGAGGAGACAATTGAATAACATGTTGAAGCTAATTGGAAAAGTGGACAAGATTAGAAACTAATAAATAATGTTGGTGAATAATTCCCTATGATAAAAGGTAAGGATAAGAATAATAATAAGAATAATAATACTAGAAATATGGACTCTTCTATTGAGGTGGATGATTCTAATTCTTTATTTGATTCTAACCATTTGTTAATGTTTCTTATATATATAAAAATTCATAGTAACCTATAAAGGATATTAGAAACATGTATTATAATGGAAAATTATCCACATAATTGATTTTAAAATATATAAAATAAAGTTTAATTACTCATGAATTGATCCAGTCCTTATTTGAAAAGGTGGATCAGATGGAAATTATTCATGGAGAGAACTATGCCATCATAAAATATTTTCTCATAGAGAATAAAAGTTTGAGAGGTAGAGAGATAGACTTGTAGTTTTACATTAATAATATGGATATAATATTGGAAGATAAATGTTATTTACTTGAATAACTTATACAGGAAATATGGAAGAAAATGTCTATAGAGAAAGAGTTGAAATAAATTATCATCCCTCTCAAAACATAATTTGAGGAGAGAAGGGTTGTAATGGAAGCTAATTCAGAATTAAAGAATATAAAATACAAAATAAATGATAAGTATAAGAGGATAAAAGAACTATATAAAATGATGATAACCTCTAATAAAGATAAGAATATCCCATGATGATAGTATCAACAAGTAGAGCATATAAAAATCAAAATTTTAGAACTTGTGAAAAGAATGTATATGTGCAGTGTCAATACTTTAGAAGAATGGGTCATTACATGAGTGTGTTTACTCAAGCCCTGGGTATCAATGGTTGAATAATAGATTCTATTTTAATATATTATCTTAGATCTAATATAAATATGAATTATTTTTATGGGAGATATTTTATCTATATTAATATTCTATACATGGAAAGAAATTATTTTATTAGAACCAATGAAGTCATAAGGAACACTTTTATTTGTATGATGTATTAGGGAATAAATTTCACTATAAAGACTTATTTTAATCTAGAAAATATATTAACTGATTTAGAGGGTATAGTTGATTCTCAAAGGAAGGTTCCTAAAACACTTATCAAGTTGAAACCACAACATTCCACTTTGAAAGAAAGTAAGAAAATCTAGAAACCAAAGAAGTAGGAAGTGGTTGTTCTAGTTATTAGGTAAAGGATTAATATATTTAGAAAGGATTCACTGACTATGTATAATTCTGAAATGATTCACATGTATATTTAAGAAGTGGAAAGTTGTGATGTATTCCTTAGTGATATTTCTTATCCCAAAACTAAGAAAAAGGTCAAAGTAGGTTTAAAATCCCTCTATTAGGAGAGGAAACATATTAAAGAATGAAACAAATTACATACAAAGAAGAGATAATTATAGGTGGTATTTGTCACACAATTAAGAAGGAACCCAATCCAAGAAAGTTAACAAGCCTGGAGAGAACATCTTGAATGAAATTTACACAAGTGGTTGTTCAAAATTAACAATTAAAAAGTCTTAAAGTAAAGTGAAAATAAATGGGTTGGTTCATGATGACGAATCATAATCCTATAATTTATGATTTATAGAGGTAACCATATCCTCTTGAATTTTATTGTTATATCTAATGATTAAAGTGATGTAGAATTAATATGGAGATATGATTCATGGGGTGGTTGTTAAAATAATGGAACAATTGATTGAGTTAAAGGATAATAAAATAAAGATACATTGTGGAATGATGTATATATACAAATATATCTTAAACTATGTGAGAAGAATTTTACTTGTGGTAAATTCGTTAAAATAAGTAAATAAAGGTGGTGATTGAATTTTTCACCTTTAAGGGGTTAAAATTGATATATTTCTATGCTTTCGAGAATTTTTGAATTTATTATATATCAAGACTATAGAGCTATGTTATCTATTCTGTAAACATGAATAAGTTGAGCTAGAACCTATGAATTGATGCCAAATATGTCTATTCCTATTGGAATATATCAATATATACTAACATTTTTTGGAATAATAGATGTTAAGTTAAATTTTAGGTGATGCGGAAGTTAAAATCCAAGTATCAGGGCTTCTGAATAGAGTTAAGACATTATTTTAGGTCTCTAAAAATAATTTTTGGACTTATCTAATCATGGAAGTCCCTGAAGAATTTATAAATAATAGATGTATAATATATAACATTTGATATTTCATGTGTATTTTTTATGTTCAAACATGACGGTGTCATTTGAGTGATTTTTTAGGATACCTCAAAGGTACTTGAAGTAAGTAATATTAACAATAAGTTTCCAAATAATTTATACCCATGATAAATTAATTTCAACAATTCATATCTAGAAGGTGTAAACATTTAGGTGGGGATGAATATGTTCATTTACATGTTTTTCATCCTGATTTTAATGAAATAAGGTTCCTTGTAATCAACTAGTAGATACAAGTGGTATTGTTGGGTTTGTATTGACACGTGATATCAATTTATATTGGAAATGGTTTTTTACTCACCCATGTGTTTTAAAAAGTATGAAATAATTATTTGTGTGATGGATTTCTTAAGGTCTATAGTGGTGAAATTAATCATGATGCGTCAAGTTTGAGAATATTTATTGAAGTGATAATGAACTTTATTGAGAATTTTTACTTTGAATCTTGCTTCCTACATCGATCTTCAGCTCTGTATATTTAGAGGATTGATTGAAAAATCATTTCCAATAGACTATTCAATCATTAATGTTTGAAAGAATATGTGAAACAATAATATCTAAATGAAAAGGATTGATGGTAATGGATTTATAGGAAATTTTTAATGGGAATCATAATTTATCTAAATATAGAGTCCTTCAAGGGGTCATAAGGTGATTAGGTTCTTTTGAACAACTATTTCAGAAACATTGTTCAAATATGGTGTTCATATTCCCCAAATAATGAGATAACAATACCATTTATATTTTATTGATAAATGGGGAGAGATAATTTAACTATTATTATATATTTTCAATAGAAATTAAAATGGGGATAATGTTGAAACCATGGTTCTAGGTGATTGTATTTGTTGAAAATATGGATATGGAAGGTGAAGAAGTGTTTACAATATAGATATTGAATTATGGTGAAGAAGTGTTGATGGTAAGGATAAAAAATTATAGTGATTAGATTTTTTGAGTGAATTTTATAGTAGCATGGTGACTAAATGAGTACAATACTTAGTTGATATCCTTTTTGTAAAGGCAATGGATAATCTATTTTTGTATCATTGAAAATATGAAGGATCTACATAAATTCACATGCTATAGATTTAAGTTAGTCATGTGATACATTATTTTCAATATGTGGTCATTTTTCCATCATGTGGTCTGTTGAAATAGGTAAGAGAAACATATGACTAGCAAAGTGGCTAAGTATCCACATATCCAAAATTTTCCTATATAGAGATTCTACATAAAGGAATTTTGATGATGTAAGTGAATATATCTATGTGACGAAATTAACATATGCAAAGGCTTGACATATGAAAATCTAGCTACATAAGGAGTTACGTACACAAATTCAACAACACAAGGAGTCACATACTCAAATTTGGATACACAAGGGTCACATAATAAAATTTAGTTATGTGAAGGTATCTACCTATGTAGAGGGTCATGTATCTGATTTCAACTACATGAGGGAGTTCGTGTATGGAAATCAATGGGGTATGGGAATTAGGATATATGGGCCACCACATATGGGTCTTTTTATAACCATTTTCAAGGGATTTCATATGGATTTATGCCAGGTAATCCAAAGCCACATTTTCAATAGAATTAAAAGGATGGATTTTGTGGAGATTTCATCTATTGAAGAAGACCGAGTATTATAAAGGATTTCAAGAACCTTTAATTTAGATAATAAATGAATTCCTAAGGTAATATTCAAACTATAAAATATTATCTATATTTAAAGATGTATTTTTAAATAAAGATCACATAACATTAAATCTGGTGATTGAAATGGAAATATCCAAACATTAAATTTAGATATTTAAGTGGAAGATTTTAAAGGATATTTCCACCGATTGTTTAGATCAATGGTTTGATTAAAATTAATGGATTATAATGATTGATCAACATGGGAACGAATAATAATGAAAATATATAAATTCCAAATATCATGGACCTTTATTTTTGGGGTTGTAATGTAGGATTGATCAATAATTTCTGAAGTTATTATAAGAGGGTAAAATGATGGTTTAAAATGAAAATGGAGTATGGAAACCATGGAAATAAATTTAGGATGTATTATTAGAATATAAATAGGTATTATTTCATGGGATAGATTGATTTGATTGAAAATAATGTGGAGAGATTACTCATACAAAAATATCTAGCTGGATGAATATGCATGTATGGAAACATGAACAAGATGATCTGGAGCCTAATAATTATGGAAGAATTCTATATTTAAAATATAGATAGAAGATTTCATGTACATATTCTAGAAATATAATTAATAGGTATTATTATAGGAGAAACATGGTAATATCATGAAAAATAGGGATAAATGTGGTGTGTTATAAACCATGGGTTTTGATGCATTTAAGTCGAGCATGCATGTATAAATACTAGATGAAGAAGTTCTTGAAAAAATATGTTAGGTGATATATACTAATATTTCATATTTGAAAAAGGAAAAAAGATAATGTGCATACAGATACATCTGGTTCATTTTGAAGAAGACGCTTAAAAAGAATATAGAGGATTACACTACAATATCTTATTCATTATAATGAAGGGGATTGAAAGAAGAATATAAATCCACTACTACATCTGTTCTAAAGAAGAAGAAAGCTACAAGGTAATTTCATTTTGTAAATATTATCATCTAGAGAAGAGAAATGATTCTACTGATAATAAATAGAGTTATTATAATACTAAGGACACTCTTATGTTTTGTTCAAATAGGAAGGACCATGACTAGACTCTCCATAAAGAATTCGTCACATATAGACATGAAGAAGGGAACAACAAATGGAGGCACATAACAAAACATCTACCTAGAGATAAAAATGAAAAGAAAGTTCTCACAGTTTACATAAATAGACCTATAAGAAATAAAACTATGGAATAGACCTTCAAGTATATAAACTAGCTCATTAGTCACTTGAGTGGTACGTGAGAGTAGAGAGGGGGCATTGCACCTGGGATCAGTAGTGAGCCCTTCCCAAATACCATGTAATATCCCTACAAAAAAAATATTATAGCCCTTGGAATATCAATACATTTTTTGTGTGATACTTGGAGTATCCCTTAGCAATGAAGTAAGTAAATTATTAGTATCCCCACATGATTTACAATCTCTATATGTACATTAACTATAGTGTTTAAAAATTAAAAAGTAGGAACGGGTTGAATGAATGTTCTTGACAACTTGGGGAAAAGATCCCGAAAGTAAATAAATAAAATTTAGTGTTATCTTGAATCACCCCTCTCCTCTTAGGGTGACATTGGATCCAACAATTTTGTTATATTTTTAATAAAATGTATTTATTTTAGATATGTTAATTTAAATTTCTAAAAAAATAATTGTTAATATTTTTTATTCCAATTTTTTTATAAATCATTGATGTAAAATATTTTATTTTTTAGTTTATTTTTATTATTATATATCATTGATATATAATATTTTAAATATAATTTTTTTTAATATATGTTGTATATATTTTTAATTAATTATATGATTATGATTATATAAATTTATTTAATTGTATATATATATATATCAAAATAATTATAAATACATAATTTAATTAATCAATTAAAAAATTAAGTTAAATAATAAATATTTTTTCTTAATTTGAAATAAATATCAATAATTGATTAATTATGTAAAAAGATAAACCTTTTTTATAATAAAATATGATTATTTAATAATAAAATAATTCTAAAAATGAAATTAAAATTGTGTTTCTTTAGTGAAACACCCAATTCGACATTTCACTATAACAAAATGCTAGAACAATGGGGAATGGCGTGGTTGGAAGAATATTTTTGAAGAGACCTCTTTGTGTGTGAGTTGTATTTTTTTCAATCGATGTTATAGTTTTCAATTACATAGAAAGATTTCATTTATATCAATATAATGAAGAAGTTATAAATAAGAAGTTGATGACATCATCGACTAAAGAATCCAAGATTAGTAACAAAGTGAATGTAGCTTGGATGAATGGATGAAAAAAAAAAGTACTCAAATCAAGTTATCTTAAGGAAGTTCTTTTGAAGACATTGAGTTTAAGTATGACAACTGATGAACTAGTCTTCATTTTTTAAAGAATATGTGCTAAGTTTCAAATTTTTTACATCAACATAAAAAGGTGTAAGATCTTGCAATTTTTTATTTTTATAAATAAATTTAAATTCCATGAAAGAGAGATAAATAATAAATTTATATTTTTCATGATGAATATTTTTTAATAAGATTTAGATTGGAAATTTTATACTGAGTAATTACTAAGTATATATGAGGGTATTGCGAAAAAAATTACAAAACTAAGATAGTCAATCAGGATAGCTCAATCTCACACATATGGGAGAAATCACAACCATGTGGGAGATCCGGTTTGGACAACTAGCATGGTGCCAAAATGGGTGAGTGCCTATACGCTGGCAGGTGGATTAATAGTCCCAGCAATATTTCACGTAGTTATGCACTTGTCACATGCTAAGAATGCATGAAGGTTACTGAGTGGACCACTCAAGTGTGGTACAACCCAGTAATGGGTTTGTGTATAGTGTTTCAAGTGATAACATCAGTATTGTTGTGAGAAGCGGTATAGGATATGAGTATTGTTAAGTGTGCCACAAAAAAAATGAAAAAAACTATGTGGGAAAATAGTATAGAAAGTATTGTTCACCCATATTAAAAATATATAGACATAATGTTGGGTATTTTATTTGATCAATTGTGGTTGTCTAATAAAATGAGTTTTATATTATTCTAACTCCAAAAATATGAAGGGTTTTACATGTGTTGTGGTTTATTTTAGAACCTCCGACGATCAAACTTGAGGTCTTCATGGTCATTCTAATGATGTGTTTTTTAGTTGATGAGGGGAATAACCTCTATACATGTAATCTTCCTCTTGAATTCATGATTCATATTAGGGAAAGTGTTTCTATCCACTAATTATACAAATATATATGCTACATAAATTTAATGATATTCTGTAATGGTAACTATAGGGTAAGCTTTCATAAAGGTTGAAGCTAGTTCTCAATTACGAATAGAAGCCACCTTTCTTAGTTTCGCCTGATAATAAGTAAATCTGCATGATAATATTTCAAAAACTAAGATATTTGAGCATTCAAATAATTTATTTACATGGAATATTATTTGGTATTCTAAGTCAGTGAAGAAATGAAGAAGAGGTGTTGATCCTCACTTATAAATACCAACTGTTGGATGAGCCTTCAACTTCTTTTACCATTTGTTTTCCCTAAAAGATCTCTCATTTTTAGAAAATAGAGTATCATCTTGATTTCTTTTGTGTGAAGAACCAAATAGTTCCATAGGACACTTGACTACACTAAGAAGAAATTTTTTTGCACAACCCTAGTGAGAAGAAGACCATCACACAAGCCTTAGTCAGATATGGGAAGGGGAGGATGTCTCATGCTTCCATTTTTGCAAATAATAAAATTCCATATACACTGTATGTGAGATTCACATCCATTATTATGTGAGGGAGGTCGAGATATTCCATGAATCATGATATCTTTTTTATAATAAGAAGAATTTGTTAACTTAATATCATCACTTTAATGAATAATATGGTTTGAACAACTATTTTTTATTACACAAAGAAGAAGTTCCACATACATGTTCTGGTGTATATAAAGAGGAGGACAGGGTCACTGAGGATCCTAGAATCATCTATATTCAAGAAGGGGTTTAGTAAATATAGTGCATGAAATTCAATTCATGTATGAAAACATTATTTCTTGGTCAAAGATAGTATAACCTGAGAGATCCCATGTGTATATACATAATTCATGGGAAGATATCCAAATACAGAGTGAAAGTTGTGTATGATCTCATGAATGTGAATAAGAACACATGCATGATCTCATGTACATGAAGAAATGTGAAGAAAATTGAAATAAATATTAAACAGAATGAATATATTGATCAGGATCATAAAATAGTAAGAATAATGTGTGTGTGTGTGTGTGTGTGTTCTAGGGTTTATGAAGATATGAAAGGGAGATGTACGGAATCGAATGTTTGAAGGTATTTAAAACGAATCATAAGGAAATTAATTATGAGGATGTTGATATAACAATTTATAATTTTGATAATCATGAAGTAATTTTTTTATTTTCGTGATATTTAAGGAATTTTTTTAAGAAGAAGAACCAGATGAATAAAGGGGTACTAAATGAAGTATAAGCACTGGATAGAGCAATAGTGTTCATTGACCGAGGTAAGAAAGAAAGTATCAGCTGGATACCAGATTGAGTTTCCTTATCAATTAGTGGTCATGAAGAATAAATTAAAATGTATTATATGTATAGGTACTAGAATGTATAGATGGTATCATGTGTATTAGTAGCACCAGACAAATAGGTACTAGCTGATCAAGATAAAGGATGGTTCATCCAGATATTGGAAAGATCTTTTATTGTCATTTGGTATCGAATAAATAGGTTGAATAAGAAGAATATGATAAAAAATATTGAGGTGAAATAATAAGTGGACCTTCCATTTTACTATTATGAAGAATAATAATAGTTACATGTACTTTGTTCTGCAAGTAATAAAATATGGAAAAGAAGATTAAATTAATATTGTGACATCCACCAAAAGTTTCAATAGGTGAAAGGACTTATTAGTATTAAAAAGTACCTTTAATAAGGTCGATACTTACTTTAGTGGGAGTATAAATAACATTAAAGGACCACAAAAACTATCAATTGACTATATCATGATGTAAGTGAAAGTATATTCCCTTCTTATTGTAACCATGTATAACGGATTTTTTTATATTAGTTTTGTGGTATTGGATTATTTCCAAAAAATATGAAAAGGACTAGATACTCATATTGAGTATAGAATCTTGTAAAAATATCATGTTACATATTTATCTTATTTTATATAATTTCATATGATAATTAAAAGATAATATTTAAATCAAGGTCTTAAGAGTTCTAAGAAGTAAAGAGATAAAAATTTATAATTATACAAAATGTTCTCAGCACTGGTTCACCCCCCCCCCTCTGTGATGAGTTTATATTGAAGTATTCCAATCAATTGGTATTATATACTAGGTTAACATATATTGGATTCTATATATTGAATCTATTCTCTTTTCAATATTTGAGTGTCTTTCGAGTTTTAACAGTGAAGTGCATATTCATTGAAGATTCATTTATCTCTGAACATAATTTTATATCTAACAATACCATGAGGGATAGGATAAATAAATAAAAAATAAAGATAAATAAGAGATCCCTATTTCTTAAATAATAGTAAGTACCAATTTATCTATTCCATTATAGAAAATAAGATAAATATTTCTTAGAAATTATAGAGTAGGTGGCTCGAGTTTCCACCAAGGAGGAGGAAATCATTCCTACCTAATGTGAAGAGAGAATATTTAGTGATCATGAGGTATGTGAAAACTATTATAAAAACTATCCACAAGAATAATATATTAGTATAAGTGGTGATGATGATCAATATACAACTTATCGATCTATATTAACTGATAGATTAAGTGATATTCTTTATTTTGTTCCCAAATAAACATTCTCTCTTCTTTGTGGATACTTTCAAAGTATGCAGGAAGAGATAACCCAACTAAAAGACAAATCAGATAATATGGAGAAGGCTATACAAGGAAAATTTCAATAATAAACAAATATCTCCAAGTAAGTTGGATCATTTAGATAAATATGATTGGATCTTGAAATAATTTCCTCATAGTTTGAATATAACTGGCTAAATAAATTTTAAGCTAAAGAAGAATTCAAGAAGAATTTGGAAGATGAGATCCATGAACTTATAGAAAATTTGGAAAATATCATTGATTTTGATATTTAAAATTGTAAGTGAACCCATTGAAGATCATGGAACAAAAATATTTTTTTAAAAGTTAATTTGTGTTAAGAGGAAGATGAAATAATGGATAAGTTTTGTGGAGATAAGGTGATTATTATTGATTATCATAAAAACACCCTCAATATAAAATTTATAGAATTAGAAGTTCAGTTGTCCAAATATGAGAAGATACATATTGAGACTTAAAAAATAATTAAAAATTATTTAATTTTATATAATTCTCATTGAATTATTTAAAGGTTAAAAGACCTCCAACATGTGATAAGAAGATTATAACCTCATTTGGTGATCTATATCAATTATTTGTGAAGAAATAGGTATCATCCATGACATCATGTAATAATGTTTCTAAATCTATTTTCATGAATAGTTCAGGTTTAGAAAAAAAATCTATATAAGTATGGATAGATAATGAAGATAATAATCCTACTACTATAAATAGGGATGATAGAAAAAGGAGTGTGGAAGCCGGTTCCTTGTTAAGAGTTGAACTAGTTATGAAGAATACCCAAAAACATCATATAGGAGATATAAAAAGAACAAGATTTATTGTTTGATATTGGTTCTATAATATATTTAGTCATTTTTCATTAGATTGTTGATACAATCGTCTACATGAAAAAGAACAAATTATTCTCATTCATAGGGGAGGCAATCCAAAAATAAATATGAAATATCCACAATTTAATAAAAATATGAAAACTTTTTAGGTTTTTTGAAAGTTTGAAAATACCTATGATGTTAAAAAATATGGTGGTTATAAGAATGGTGTTTACTCATATCAACATATATCTAATGATGTTCATAAAAGAAGGTCATATGAGTTAGTTAATAAAGAAGAAAAATCCTTAAGAATAAATAATAGAAATTTTATATACAAAATTCTACCAAGAGGATATTAAGGAAGAAAAGTGAGAAGACATTGGATTCCAAATCTAATAAGTTCAAAATATTGTTTGCATCTAAAATTATAAATAAGAAGGATGGATCTCAAAATAATCCAAGTTGATAATCCAAAATTGTTTCCAAATTTCCTAATGATATGTTAGTTATCTAGGGAGAATATTTATAAATAATGAGGAAAATGAATGAAGCATAAGGAAATTCTAGTGAAAAAGGATAAAAAAATATTCCATGTGAAGTTAAATAAGTTCTTTTTGTGAGGTGAAACATGGCTGGACATAATCCCATATATTGTTGTTTAATAATTCTATCACATGAATAATTACCTAAGAATATAAAAGTTGTACCAAGTGATACAAGTTCTTTAAAATATATTAAAGAAATAAGGTTCATGCACAATAAAATTAAAGAAGTGCTAATATCCCCATAGACTCAATCAGAATTAAATTTTAAATGTTCAAGTATAAATAATGGATGAAGTGGAGAAATTTGATTGAGAAAACTACCTCAACCATGATATTTGCATTAAAAAGAAAGGAATATCTGCATTATTCACTTATTCTTTTTATATAATTTGTGCTTATAATGTAGATAATTGAAGGTGAATAAATTTGTCAAGTGGATAACCTGAGAAACAGTGAGTTCTATAAATTATTAACAACAATTGTCAAGAATCCATAATCCTTAAATGATTTTTCAATTGGTATTCAAATAAAAATATAATATAATATCATCTTTGAAGAGGTTTAATAATTTTTTTATATCCTTGATAGAAAGGATAAATAAGATAATATCTCGGTTCAATCTTATATTTGGTATCTTGAAGAACAGGAATTAAATAATATTATCCTTGGTGAATTTATGGAAGTTGTCAAATCTGGATAGTCACAAGTTGACAATCCATTTTGGTTTATTCTCCATACTGAAACATCTTTAAATCCATTCTTGAAAAGATCCACCATTATGGAAATATTTAGGAGTGTTTTCCTTAAGGGAGGGATAAATGAAGAATGATGAAGAAGTGAACATAAAATATGTTTCATACAAATTTTATTATTATGGAAATTTATTGAAGAACATGTTATTAGAAAAGGTATATTTTTATTAATATTTAATATATGGTTAACAAAAATAAAAAACAAAACATAAATGGGGAGTAATTTAATTAATCAATGACATAAGAAAAGTGGAAGTACAGAAGATCTCCAAGGTCGTTTATCCTTCTTTTTTCACTTGAATGTTTTTGATCTATTTGTTGAAGTAAGTAAATGAGTTTTAGGTTAATCTATCATTAAAATGATTCATATCTAAAATTTTTATCTTTGGCCTAAAATAAAAGTAGACAACCCCTGATGAAAATTTTATAAGTTCTCATTTAATGAGGTATCAAGATAATTTGGTAAGTAAAATCTTTATTTTCTAAATCAAATCCTATAGTTTTCAACATCAAACATGGCCTGCATTGACTTATAGTGAAATAATGGATAGAAAATTTCTTAATTATGGACTGGTACCATTTTCCCATGAAATTTTTTTTAATTTTAAACAATGGGGATATAAATTGAAATTAATGATTGGAAAATTAAAGGGGGTAGAAAGAATATGGAGACTCACATATTGGAATAATCATTTAGAAATAACTTTGAAGGTAGTTCCCAAAAATACAAAGGAGGATATTGAAAAGAACACTTTTTTGTGAGTTTTATTTGATTTCAATGGATTTTATTGGTTTTCAATTTCATTGAAATGTATCATTTATATCAATATTTTCAATAAGTAATAAATAAAAAGTTTCTGAAAATATCGGTTAAAGCATCTAATATTAGTAATAAAGTGATTTTATCTGGGATGAATCGATAAAAAAAGAAAGAAAGTACTCACGTCTTATTACTTTAAGGAATTTACTTTGAAGAATTTGAGTTTAGGTATGAATATTTATGAACTATTATTCATTGGTTCAATATCATGTGTTATGTTTTACAATGATTACAATAACTTGAGAAGGTGAAAAATCATGAAAATTTTTATTTGTATGAAGAAATTTGAAGGTCATGTAATAGGAAGAGAAAATACGTTAATATATTTTATAATGAGTATTTTTTAAGAAGATTTTTCTTAGAAATTTTATACTTATTAAATACTAATATTATATGAGGTGTTTAACCAAAAAAAATGGGCAACCAAGCTAACCAAATAGGCTAACTCAATCCCACACATGTGGGAGAAAGATAAATCATGAGGGAGAGCCAGCCAACATGGAGGCTTGATGGGTGAGTGACTATGGTAAGGGATATGGGTTCTTATCACCATCAGATGTGTGAACAGGTATGTGTATGGTGTATTCTAAGTGTGTATGGAGGTTCCCATGTGGTTTGAATTGGTATGGTGTAGCCCGATGATGAGTGTGTGTGTGTAGTGCCCCGAGTACTGACCCCAACATCGCTCAAGAAGAAGTATAAGTGATGAGTATTACTAAGTGTGTTGCGATGAAATGAAAATTCATTGTGGTACATTAGTGTAGTCTATATTGTACACCTATATTAAAAACAAAAAGATATAACACTAATCGTATGATTCAATTGATTATGGTCATATGATCGAAAGAGAAATGTTGTCTTCTACCTCATAAGATCTGAATGTTTTCACATATGCCCAAGTTCAAGGTTGAACCTCTGATAATCATAACCGAGGTCACCATGGCTCTTCTAAGGCCTAGTTTTTGAGGTGATGAGGGGAAGAGACTCTATACATGTAATCTTAATTTTTTATGCATTAATTAGTTTGAGGAAAGTGTCATTTACAAAGTATGATATGATTATATGGGCTACTAAAGGTAACAGTACTATGTAAGGGTACTTGTGTAAAAGTAAGATTGCAAAAAGGTAGAATCTAGTTCTCGGGTTGGGAGAGATTCCACCTTTCTTGGCATCAATTGATTCTAAGGAAACATGCATGAGAATTTTTCAAGCACCAAGATCTTTGGGAATTAAAAACATTGATTTACATTGTATATTTTTCAGTATTCTAATTCAATGAAGAAATTAAGGAGATATGTTGATCCTTGATTATAAATACCAAGTATTAGATAATCCTTCAGATACTATTGTCATTTATGTTTTCCTCTAAGAAATATCATTTTCAGAAAATGGAGTGTCACCATTATTTATTTTCTATAAAGAATTAGAGAGTTTTACGTACCACTTGGGTATGTGAATAGGATGTTTTTGTACATAACCCTTTCATGAAGAATAACCTCCCATGATTCTTAGTTAGCTAAATGAAGGATATGAGATCTTGTGCTTCTATTTTCCTGAATAATAAAAACCCATTTACAATGTATGTGATCTTAAAATTCTATTTTATATGAATTCAGTGGAGATATTTCACAAATCATACTAGATTTCACAAAGAATACGAACTTGTAAACTTAAGATAATCACTTTTGTGAACAATAAGGTAGGTGAAACTATTTTTTGTTACATGAATAAGAAGTTCCACATACCAGTTCTGGAGTACATGAAGATGAGGATAGGATCTGTGAGGATATGTGAGTCATCTAGATTCATGAAGGGGTTAGGGTAATATAGCACATGAAATACAATTCATGTATTAAGATAATATTTTTTGGTCAAATGTAGTATAACCTAAGAGGCCTCATGTGCATATAACTCATTCAGTGGTAGAGAACCAGATGCATAGTGCTAATTGTGCATGATTACATGAACATAAAGAAGAACACGTGCATGATCTCGTGCACATGAAGACATGTGAAGCACATTCAAATAAATGTTAAAAAAATAAATACATTCATCAGTCACAAAAAATAATAAGAATAATATATATATATATATACACACTATGCTTTTTGAAGATGTAAAAGGAAGATATACCATGTAGAATGTTTGAAGGTATTTATGAAGTTTTCGTACGGATATTAATTTTGATGATGTTGAGATAAAATTTATTTTTTTTAAATGATCATGAATTATATTTTTGACTCTATAGATATTTAAGTATGTTTTTTAGGAAAAAGAACTTGAAAAATCAGGGGGTACCAGATGGAATGTAAGAACCAGACGTAGAAATAGTCCATCGACCAAAGTAATAAAGAAAGTATCATCCAGATACTAGATGGGTTTTCCTTATCAATTGTTCATCAGGAAGAACAAAGAAATAATGGATCACAGGTTTAGATACCATATTGATGAAAATGTATCATACATAGTATTAGAACTGAACGAACATGTATAGGATGATCAAGAAGAAAAAAGGTTCATCCAGATCCTAGATAGAGTTTTTATTATCATTTTATATTTGAAAAATAAGGTGGAAAATAAGAATTAAATGGAAAATATCTGGAAAAAAATAATAATTATAGATTTCAATTTTTTTCTATGAGTAATACAAAGAGTTACTTGTACACTGATGTGTAAAAAAGAAAAGAGAGAAGATAATATCAAAGAATCACTATAAAATCCATCGAAGTTATCAATAGGTAAATATATGTATTGTTCTTAAAAAGTAACATTAAGAAGGTGGGGATTATATTTAGTGTTATTATAGAAAACAATAAATGAGAACAAGCAATTTCAGTTGACTATTTTTTAATTCAATTGAAATTATATTCTCCACTTACTATAACCACGTATAAAGAATTATTTTGTAGTGGTTCTGTGGTATTTGATTATTTCCAAACTATACTAAGAATTAGATACTATTATTGAGTAGTGAATCCTATAAAAATATTGTGTGTTGTATTTACCTACATTTATAAACCTTCATCTGATAAGGAAAAAAAGAATAAGAGATTCAAGATCCTAATAGGTCTAAGAGGTAAAGTGACAAAAAGTTATAATTGGAAAAAAGTTCCCAAAACCAATTCACTCACCTTTCTGAATGGCCTGAAGACTTCTTTTCTTTTTTATTTTTGATAACACCCCTTTCAAGGGATGATGGGGAACCCTTACAAGGCATGTAGTCTTAGATATAACATTTCCCATAGGCTTTGGAGACATTACAGGACATTTAAGTCTTAAAGAAATCATACAGATGACTAATTGGAACTTCCCCTTTCCAGCATTTCCATCATGGTCGTCTTTCCACCTTTGCATGGATGTTTGGCTAGTTGTATTATGCATAGATGCATAGGACCGGTACCTATAGCAATGTCGCACCCTCTCATTCTTCCAAATCTGTTTAGCCCTTGATCTACTGAATGTGCCTTGCTATTGAATCCTCCTCTGGAGTTGGTTCCTTGTAGAATCTATATGTGCATCTACATATCAAGTGGCCCTAAAGGCCTTTGAGGTGGACTGAAGTCCTTGAGGTGTCCCAAAGGCCTTGAAGGTGACCTTAAAGCCTACAAGACTAAAGTCATGGGTGTCCTAAAGGCATTAAGGACACCAATACCAAACCGGTGGCCCAAGGTAAATAGTTCTTGATTCTATAGTACCGAACAGTGCCTGCTACAGTACCTACAACAATACCCGCACAATGCTGTTGTAGTACTGCTACAGTAACCCAGAATTATGCCTCTGCCTAGTTTTGAACCTGGTTCTCATGGATGCACTTTGAGAGGCCTCAACAACTGGGGTTGAGGCACATGTTTGATTCACTCACCTTCTCAGTGTTGAGTATATCCCGAAGTGGTCCTATTAATTGTAACTTAACATTTTCATTTCAATTCCATTTTATTGTGATTTGAAGATGATCTAAGTTTTAATTTTTAAAACCCACTTACACCTTATGAGTTTGATCACTTTATGTGGTTAGATCAAGTTATAAAATTGGTTATTTTAAATGATTTTTATCTTGTATTTAATAGATTCTAACCATTTTATATAGTCAAAAACTTGTTGCATTCTCCTAGTCGGTTGTATATTCATCTCTATATGAACATAACAACATTTTCATCACCCATGAGAAATCCATCTCACTTTGACTAGTGATAAACCCAATTAGTGGTTCAAGTTTTTTTTATATTATGAAAAAAAATTAAAAACATGGTATCAAAATATTTTATCCTTCATAATAGGTAAAATTTCTTCATTTTTCTATTGAAGTTAACTAATTTTAAGTCCCCACCACTATTTTCTTAGTAAATTAAATATTTCTCAATGAAAATACATGTTTGAGTCACAAATAATTTATGATAAAAATAATAATAAAAATAATAATCATATTTCTCTTTTGGAAACCAAAAACATATGAACTTATAATATTTATAACCATTTTTATTTAAATCACAATATTTTAAACATAATTTTTTTCCTAGAAATCTTAGAAAACGCATGTATGAATATTTCCCACTCTATATCGTATTTAAATAATTTTGAGTGGAATTAAATAGAATATGGTTTATTATGAATGTAATTTATTTTAGATAAAAAAACTAAAATAAAATATAACTTTTATCATAACTCATCATTAAATGAAAAACAATGAATTTTTTTTTGTTATGTCTCTTAAAATAATTCTCCATTGAGTTGTTCATCAAGGAGTGAATTGTGATATGATATTAAACCCTTTCAAATAGCTATTAAATACTTAAATTAGGTATTCAACCCTCGTGTAGGCGGTGCATGAGGGAGACAGGGAGGCTGACCCCCTTGAACTAGCCAACTACCTTTTTTTTCTTTGTTGTTAATTGAAAAATTAGGGGGGCATTACTTTTGACAGTTTTTTTCCTTTCATTCCATTCCACATAGCCAACTAACCCCCTTTAAAAATTATAAATCCTATTTAGGCTATGGAAAGTAATAATAATATTAATATATTATTATAATAAAAAAACATATTATAATAATTAAATTATTATTATAATAAAACTATTATTATTATATAACTATTAAAATTATTATTATTAACCTCATCGGAAAATACTATTCTGGTGACTAGCTACCCACCCGGTGTAGGATTGTAGAAAACTCATAAAAACATTTGGTTTTTTAATCCGAACATAAAACATCAGATGACCGCAGAATGGTCATCCGATTTCAGAATAAGGTGTGGTCTATGGAATTGGGACCATAACACTACTATATTTATAAATTAAAGAAAATTTAATTTTTTTGGGCTTAAAAATTTCAAGAAATATCTTTGATACCACTTGAAGGAACTAGGCATGCAACATAAGCCCCAAACAGGTGGTATTTTAAAATTTTCCTCGACGATCGATGTAATATTGTTGATGTAGGTGAATAACTACCTGGTTTAGGTCGAGGATCTCATGTTAAAGAAGTTAAGAAAAAAAATTAAACCATAACAATACCTAGTTTAAAACCAAATCCGCACGTGACGACTGCTCATCGTTGGCGATCACTGCTTGAAGAATCCAAAGTAAAATTATTCTAGATCATCCACACGCACTTCTAGAAACTATGGGAGTGACATTCATTGAAATCAGGGTTCTATCACAGAGATCCTAAGATTCTTTCGGTGCTCCAACGATCATTGAATCGCTTCTCTTACGATACCTGAGAGAGAGAGGGCTCTAAGCTCCTTGGATCCAGAGCTTCTCTCTCTAGATCATGGGAGAGAGGAGAGGAGAGAGAAATCCATTGAATAGTATTTGGTGAATTCCCCTCCTCCCCTATTTATAGTGTAATGAAATTACCTAGAAACGTCTTCCTGGCCCCCAAATAATTAACACGCTATATAAATAATATTTTGACTACTAAATTGATTCATAAATATTATTCATTATTATTATCCCTTTCTTGTAATATATTATATATATTACGTGATAATAATTAAACCAGTAACTCCTCTCTTACTCCCACAAATATTAATTGAACCTTGAATATATTAAACAAATATTCATCAATTAATTTTTTTCATGTATTTACTTAAAAAATTTAAATACATTTAATATATAAATTCAATGCTCATTATTCTTAACTTGAATAATATGAATTTATTTACTACATTGGTGATTGTATCTCCTTGGAAAAATCTAGGACCTCAGTGGTGGGTCCCACCATGTCCAAAACTCATATTCAACTTAATAGGGAATATTCTTAAATAAGCTATTGTATATGACCCTCTAGGCCCTTATCTCGGTAGTAGTGAATATTATTCACAGACCAAGAACATGATCTAGAAACCCATCATAGACTCTAAAGAGATAAGTATTGTCATAGCAGTGACAACCAACCTATGAAAACTTACTGTATAATATAATCTCTTTGTCATTAATACCTCATAAAGCAGGATGCACACCTGTGTCATCAACCTTTTCTTGATTTATTGTTTTTTGATCCAACTGGATGGATTTACCCTCAACTTCCATGGACATGGTCTTATGAAGGCATTACCATCATGATCAACTTGGCCCGAGATATATAACTTCCTTAAACTGGAAGTGAAAAATACTTTCTTGATCATTCAACCAATGCCATGCCACCAATGACGCACCCAACACAAACTACAATGCCATGATTTCAACATCATGTTTTTCATCTTGCATCAAAGTATGTGATCAAATTACATACACTAGAAATGATCTCAAGTTAGGAGACCATTACACATGATCATTGATACGAACATCCAATGAAACCCAAAACATGTGGTGTTCCTATTAGAAAGTATGTCCTCCTGAGCTCACTACTGGATATCACCAAGTGAAAACTTCATGAGAAGAAGTCTCAATACTTATGATCCCTAGCACCTGATGGTAAAACATCCACTATATCCAATTAGTTAGATTAATCTACACCATAGAACATATATTTAAGATTAATGTCATAGTATCTCAAGGTTATTATTATAGCTTGGGATCTGCTATAACCTTTCGACGCGACAATTAATCTTTTGAAATTACCATTTCAATAGTAGATGCAGAATATTCAACACTATAATGGTAAGTTAACATCATGTACAACTGTATACATGATATGGTAATCAAAATCACTGAATAGTTGGGTCTTGGGCACCAACTATTTCAACGTGTTGTATTATATGAATTCTCGATATCGTAATCTAAAACATGGTTCAAAAAAATATTGTGTCTTATAACACATCCATTGTGGCTTGTCAATGATGAATATGAATGATATGTATGAATAAATTCTTTAGGGAACTATCTTTCATATTCGATGATAGATAATCTATCCTAATATATTGCTTTTATTCCTTACTCATCGTATTTTACAATAATAATCGTATCACTAAGACGATATGATGCTTTGCATTTCTAACATGTATCGACACCTTCATATAATATAACTCCTAATATCATTACATATGATTTAATGAAATCGAAGAAATTTAATTGGATCATTTATTATGATATCATATATCATATAAAAATACACCACCATAGCTTATGATATTGCATATCACAAGACAATACACAATATAGAATATCAATTTTAATTTACAACAAGTTATACAACATCAATACAATATCAAATTTCTTTATTTTTTAAGAATTATTTCTTGATTTAAACAACATGGAATTACTATGAAACCAATAAATAGTTTATAAGGATCAAACAACACATGTTAAATGCAATGGAAGTCATTAGAAACTAGAAACCTCAAGAACACCATGAATTGAAATTAAAACCATATATCCTATAAATGAATAGTTTATACCCTACATCAAAGATCAATAATATTATTATCTTTGATCTATGTTTAATGAATATAACTAGGAATAACCAATGGATTCTTCCCTTCATGGTGTATCCATGGAATGAATTGAATCAATTAAATAGTTTGGGTAGGACCCTCCTTCCTTCCACATTATGGTTATATCTTGAGTTATATAAGAAGAAAAATGAAGGGAGTTTCGAGAGGGGAAGTTTTTTTCAGAAGGTTCTATAAATGATCACAACCAACTCAATGGTAAAGCCTAATTTATATAGGACTTGGTATATTCTTGATTCTTCTATGGAATTTAATCAAATTTTATATAACATTCAATTAAAATATTTTGGTTATGAAAAATTCATAACCTTCAACTAAATAAGATCGCATGTGTTTCAATATATGTTATGTTTAATTAATGAGAGAATAATGTGGAAGATAAATAAAAATATAAACACTTAACAATTGAATTACCATATTAATTATAGAGTGTTTTTATAAATAGTATGATATGATTATTCACACAATACAACCATATGATATAACATAATCAAAAACTATGATTTTCCTAGGTAAGAGTGCCTTAAGATATCACCTATATCATACCATATGATATTTACATGTACACATTATATGTAGAATAATTTTAGGGAATATATATATCATGGTTACTCAGTATAATTCCACTGAGTTCCCATGGTATCTTCGAATAATAGATTTCTACTTCTGATCTTGTTTCTTAAATTTCAACCCTAGAACTTTTCTAAACATCCCCATAGCCAAAATCCACCAAAATACACATGTAATAATTGAAAATTAAATTAAATTCTACCTCAGTGTATGTGGGTCATTAAAAACTCCTAGTCATATCACTTCTCATCCTCAAGATACATCGTAGATCCACACCATTGAAAATATCTAACAATTGATATCATATATATATATATATATATATATATATATATATATATATATATATATATATATATATATATATCCATCCCCCATATCTCCCCTTGGATATCTCTATGAAAAAATTGAACATCAACCAAGGGAAATGTCTTCCCATAAAGGATCTACTCACTCTGGTCTACTGTTATTATGTATCACTCGTTAAATGACACATCAACCTCCAATTCTATATTATAAATTTGGACTATACATGAGGGATCTAGAGAGTATATCAATAGTTAAGATACATTATGTACATCATGTATAATGCTATATATATGAGGAATTACCATTCGATAATCTATAGTACTGATCCTTTTTATAATCTTCAACATATCGATAAAATAATGTTTTAATTTTCTCAATCTCTATATCTATCAGTTTTTCTAACCTAGGAGACACTCTCGAGAATACCAGGGTGATTACCTCAAACTACAAAGTTTACCTTCACTAGTATTCATAACTCTATAATATTGAATAAGAAATTTCCAACTACTTATGAATAATTGAAATACACTTTTAAGTCTCATAAATGAGACTTCACTCAATCATAATTGACTCTCTAAACTCTAGAATATAGGATATTAGAAAAAAATTTAATATAGTGCCTTGAAGGGATCCATCTAAACCAGTGCTTGATAATTTCTTTTATTGGAGATAAATCTTCTTGATTAAAATGACTCTCCAAAACTCCATCAAAACCTAGGATGTATTCTCATATAATTTCCTCCAATACTAAAATAACGTTCTTAGACTACCTATCCTTATGATGATGGTACACTATACTTAGCTTCACCTGAGTTCTGAATGTCCTATGTGGACCTTTCTAACAACATGAAGTGAATCTTTCATCTTAAAGTGACATGAAACTTATTATTAATACATGTATTTTCACTTTATTTAGAATAAATATCATTACTACCACATAAATAAATTAGTTCCCTATGATCAGCAGATAATAATCCACCTTGTTCAACCAATCAATAATAACCCACATCATACTGTTGTCTCGGTGTGTCCACGAAAGACCAATCATAAAGTCTATAGTGACCTTGTCCAATTTTCAATTGGGAATTAGTAAAGGATAAATAACACTAGTGTGCCTTTTTTTATCTCCCTTCACATATTTATAGGTTAGAAATCATGATACAAATATCATTATTCCTTTTTCTATCTTGGGTCACCAAAACCATCAGTGGATGTTATGATACATCTCAATAAATATTAGGTTAACCTCCCATTGTGAGTATTGTGAATATTTCATCCTTGTTGGGACCATAACTCCACCTTGAACATATAAGACCCTATTTACATCCTAATTATATTTTAGTGGATGATTCCCAGTATATATAATATCCCGTGCCTATAAATCTAAGTTTTAAATCTAAATCTCCTTCACCCTGCCCAAAATTAATGATGTGATTCTCAAAGATATCAGTACATCACTCCCATGATAATCCTAAATTTAAATATTTAACTTAGTGAAAAGAATCACCAAATATTACTCATTATTGGTCTTATACATCATTGTCGTATGAATACTATTACTTTATGTTTCATCCACTGCATACCCCTTTCTAGGGATGTATACTATATCAAAATTAAATGATTGTAGGCACTCGACCCACATTATATATCAAAGGTTCAAGTTCTTATAAGATAATATATATCGAAGACTCCTATAATATGTATAAACTATGAATCTCTCACATAGTACATAATGAATCCAACATTTCTATCCATGAACAACCATAGATAACTCTAGATCATGGTTTGGGTAATTCTGATCATGCATCTTCAACTACCTGGATCCATAAGAATTGACCCAACCATCCTAAGATCACATTAGGACCAATTCCTAATACAATGAAATATACAATATAGTCTTTACTAGGATTAGTTGATTTCATCATTAGAGTTGTTTCCAATATATACTTAGTCTTTTAGAAGGCTATTTCACATTGATTGGACCACTAGAACATCACCCATTTCTTAGTTAGGGTCATCAATGACACTTACAATTGGTAAAATCCTCAAATGAATCTACTCTAGTAGCCTATAAATCCCAATAAGTTATAGATATCAAATAAATTCTTCAGGTACTTCTAATAAACCAAATAATGGACCTTCTAAACTTTTATTAATATACCCAACATATATCACATTCCATGAGAACTGTGCCTCTCCAATCTAAAAGGGAATCTTTGAGGGATTTTTATAAATATGATGTACTCTCAAAGTACTCAACATGATATCCAGATATTAGAAATGGTAATCCTATTACAGGGAGTACACAAGGATATATTTGATAAAAACATTCATTAAGGAATCATGATATGGATGGAAGATCTTGTTTATCATGGTCAAAAAATATAGCCAGCATGTTAATCCAACTGAATGGTATCACAAGGAACACATATTTCCCATAAAATCTTCTAAAATTATACTGTGGAATACCCTCAACTCTCACCTATTGTCGGTGACATTCCAACATCAAACTAATCTTTGAGAACCATCTAACTCTCCTCAAATGATCAAATCATTCATCAATGTGAGGAAGAGGATACCTATTATTGATCATCACCTATTTCATTCTCTGGTAATTCATACATAAGTATAAACTATCATCACCCTTCTTGGAGAACAAAATAGAATCATCATGAGGTAAAGTAATTAGTAAAATAATCCCCTTCAAAAATCAGTCCTCTAACTACACCTTTACCTCTCTTAGAAACACTATTTCCATTCTATATAGTAGCATCAAAATGGGTTTTGAAACTATTTCTAGGTTAGTCATGAACTCAATATCCTTCTTTGGTGGAAATCCTAAAAATTCCTCAAATAATAAATCAAGTTATCAATCTATTATAAGAGAAAATATAAGTTATTACATCTCCTCATCTCCCAAAACAATTCTCATGAATTGAATTATGATCATACCTAGTTGTCGATAGTTAGTGCTGACATAGCCTACCTATAATTCTCACTCCTTGATAAAGGTATAAAAACCGCCATCTTGATAACTAAGATACACTCACCTCACATGGAAATCAATGTGTTCTATATAATTATTCAACCCATACATACCCAAAATTGCATCAATGTTATTCATATCTATCACTAGAAAATATCATGGATGCTTAAATCCATTAATTTCTATGACACACCCTGAACATATTAGAATGACCTCGGACTTCTTTACCAAGGTTTTATTGATAGCCATCATCCCCATAGTAAAATACAATATCAAACACATATTTCTTACCAACTGAATATAATGAAAATAGCTCATTACACCATAGTTAAATAGAAATGATACCAAGGTAGATTCCACTATGATTATACCTTGGACTATTAGTGTTCCCTATCTACTATATAGTGGGGTTTGATTGATCATAAAAATATAGATTTAACTTGTGCCATGGTCATGGAATCTTAATATCTAGATACCCTATGACATACAACCCTTATGCTATTACTTCTCATATGCCAAGGATCCATAACCATTTCCACATCCTGATCATCTAAAAGAACATAAACTAAAAATTTAGGTAATGTGCCAACCCATATCTAGATCCTTGAATCTTCCTAGAACCTATCCCTACAAGAAGGTTAGCTGTACTACCACAAAACCATGATATGTATCCCACATTTACATAGGAAATATACTCCCTTTGTAGTTTTTCATAATCAATTCAATTGTTCCTTGGTGAACCTCACTAGAAAATAGAAATATTATTCTCCCTTAGGGGGGGAAGAGATGAATATTGTATTTGTGTGCCCAACCTATCCCTACCCTGGAGAAAACCATGAAATATTTTATTCATGTTACTATAATATTCCCTCTCAAACGCAATCAAAGAAGTTGGATTTCTAGGTACACCACCTTTTACTAGGTTCCTCTCAATGATAAGGGATCCGTTCTATAAGCCAAGAGGAATATATTCATCTGAACTTATATTATAAAAACCTGGCCTTAAACATTATATAATCTTGAATTAAATGAATAATTCACATTGAGGATCTTTTCAAGTTTATAGTTTTAGAGAATTAGGCCATAACTATTACATTACATCTCACAAATTACAAGGTAGATACTTTTACTCAGTTTCCATTTTTTTCATAAAATAAAAACTGTTGAGAAAGAGTCATGTCTAGTCCCATGTTCTAGACATCATGATATTTCCTTAATCCCATCCATGACCCTATTCATCTTTTAGTCCTGTGAAAAATATTTCAAAACATGGGATGATCATAAAAAGCTCAGTAAGGGTTATAAAACAAAGAAAGAAAACATTAGTTCATCAATACATATATAAAAAAGGCTCTTTAACATACCTCAATAAATCATAAGTTTTACATAGTAAACACAAATCAAAAATTTAACTTTTGTCATCCATATCATACATACATTGTAGCTATCACAGCTACGTAGGGAGTTACATTTCGAATACCCATCATAGTATATTCCCTAAATATCTTAGGAGAAATATTCACATTTACCTCTATCACGTTACCCAATTCATTGGAGAGCTATCTCAGGCTCACCCACCCTAGGTTTATCATGGAACTACCCATATACGTAACAATTCCCAAGAACCATAACATATTCATAACACATAAAACAAATAGAAAGGAAATATAACATTTCCACATTTCAATCACAATATATCATTTAAATATATTGACATAAAAACCCATTATCAAAACCATTTCCAATACCAAAATATGTAATAGAGTATATGGTATTTATTTTCTATTTAAAAACATTATGGCTTGTTAAGGAATCCATATATCAAATAATACTCACAGCGGCGAAAAAGGTGGTTGTCGCTGCTTACGTTAAAAAGAAACATTCCTTTTTTTTCATTTAGTAAAATGCATCGTAGAAAAAGATTAATTTTGAATGAAATGAGAATTAAAATTTTTTTATACACCATATAAAATAAAGTCATGTATAAAACAAAATATTCCTCAATGAAAGGATATTAAGATGAAATCCCTTACCTCGTATCCAAATTGACTTGTTCGTTCTTTAATCTCTTGAATAATAAACTAAAGTTAATTTATACTTGATTAAGAACATTTTTCAAGTTTATTATTAATTTTATATTACTTATTACCATGTTATAAACATTATGTAATCATTTAAGTTAATAATGGTCATTTTTTTGATATTTGGTACTTGAGTCAAAAATGAAATTCTTATAATTACAAGTTTTTCATGTGGTCAAAATTTCATTATATATAGAATGATATTAATGATTTAGATATCATATATATCTTATATATATAGTATATACATGTATTTATAATAGTACATAACATTTGGAGCTAAGAAATGAAATGCATCGTTCATGGAGACGGTAAGTCGTACGTACGCATGAATGCTACTTTCATTTCTATATCGTATTTTAATGGAATTAAAACATAATGATACATAGGTAGAATATAATTTCAGTATAATATCATATATAATATCATTAACTCCATACTTTATACATCCTACATATGGAATTAATGAGTCATATCACTTTGAGGAGGCGGTAGTCCGCACTTCCTAAAATGAAATTATCGTGTTTACCGATAATGGAAACCATAAAGGTATGATATAAATGAAAAATACAGAATTATAAAGAAAACATAAACATAATATGTATCATATATAAATATAGTTTCATATTAATGGCCACCATAAGAGGTGGTAGGATATAATTGAACAATCATCGTTTCGTGAGGTGTTAGTTCACCGTCCACAGAAATAGTATGTTCTATACCCATTAGACAGAGGTGTGTGTAAGTGTAGTTCAAATAATTCTCATAACAACAACCTAGTAAATTTAGGATACTGGTGTTGTTATAAAATAAATTAATAAAAATAGTTTAGGGGTTTTTAAAAGGAAAATAAAACAAAATAACTTAAAAGAATATGTTACCTTTAAATTGGGTAACTCCCTTTGGTTTGAACCAAAAGGGTTTCTTGAAGTGCCTTATACCGAAGGTAAGGCTTGTAGGTGTAAGATAGGGATATTGAGAGATTATTTGGGTAGGGTTTGGATGAGCCAAGTGGCCTGAGAAGTGTGAGGAATGGGTTATAGTTTAGGGATTTTTATAAGGGTGAGGAGGTGCTCTTTTGGAAAGTGTGAAAATATTATTTTATTATATAATGATTTTCGGTTTCTAAATGTCCAAAACTTATTAAAGTAGAAGATAAGATAAAAAATGGTCAAAATAAAATCAACCAATAAGAATTGGACCGGTTTTGGATATTTTTTTATTCTTTATAATCTTATTTATTTAAATTATTTATTAATGAGGTAAACACTACATCATTATTGTGTCATAAATAATTTTATTTATATGATGTCTAAAAATTATAAAAAAATACCATGATGTAGGAAATATTTTTATAATTCCAAAAAATATTTATATTCTAAAATATAACTTATATAACCCTATGTAAAAATTAATTTACTAAAAGATATTTGTTTATGTCATTTTTGCCTTTAAGTTAATTAAAATAAAGTGTCATTATCACTCCCAAGTGGCCCCATGGAGTCCCAAAATCGACCCAAGGAATCCCATGGACAAATATATATCAACCAATAGGATTAGAACACATGTTAGGGTAATTTAATATTATTATAATATTATTTTTTTACCCTTAATTACCATATTTACATTTTAACCATGGTAAATAAAATATTTACTGAAGTAAATATTCATAATGTTTAAAAATAAAAGTTACCTATTTACAAAATTTTTACCTCCTGATTCCAAATATGAAATCCATTTTTTCAAATTCAATACACATAAGTGGGAGAAATTAATTTAAAATTAATTCCCGATGTCAAAACAAAAAGTGTATTTTTATGAAATAATAACTATCAAAATATTGACACTTTTTTATGTCTAATTTCAAAGTGAAATTACTTCCAATAACCAAAAGTGTATTAAATGGTAAAAAATAATATAATTACACTTTAAAACCATTTAAAAATATAATCTAACCATATAAATAAATTATATTAAATGGTAGTTTGGAATTAAAATACAGTATTTTCACTATTCATTAAAAAATGAACTTTATCAGAAAAATGCCAAAATTTCGTCCAAAGTAAATTTGGATGTCCTGATTATAAAGAAGAATATAATTTTTGTCAAATAAAATATATAAAATTGAAAAAAACTAGATTTAAAGATGGTTCTCCATCAAAAGGCTGTAAATCAACCTTTTAAAGTAAATTATGCTTAAAATTAGATTTATTCATATTTTAAGCCTCTAACTTTTATTGGATAAATGTAAAAACACTTAGAAAACATGTATAATCATATTGTAGTTAGTTTTGTTCATTCCTTCCAATAAAATGGCTAGGAGTTAACTACCATTTAAAATAATAATATTATATTATTATTGTGCATCGTAAGATTTCAAAGAAACTCATTGTTGCACATTGGGTAAGCCATAAAACATAGAATCCACTTTAATGTAAAATTAATATTTAATTCAAAAATATTAATATATATGAAAATGTCATATTTCTTTATTTACCTGGGATTTTACATCCTTCCTCCCTTTTGAAAATTGGGTCCTCACAATTTTATTCACTTATCAAATAAATGGGGGTATTTATCCCTCATTGCATTTTCAGATTCCCACATTGCATCTTCAACCATATGGTTTTTCTAAAAAACCTTTACCTGATGAATTACCTTATTTCATAACAATTTCCCTCTTCTATCAAGAATCTGGATTGGTTGTTCCTCATAAGAAAGATTCTATTCTAACTAAACTACCTCTGGACTTAAAACATGAGATGGATCTGGCATATACTTTCCCAACATTGAAACATGAAAAACATTATGTACCTAGGACAAACTTAGAGGTAAACCCACTCTGTATGCAACTGATCCAATTTTCTATAGGATTTCATAATCTCCAATGAACCTCGGATTCAACTTTCCCTTCTTACCAAAACGCATCACACATTTCCATGGAGAAACTTTGAGAAATACATGATCACCTACCTCAAAAGAAAGATCCTTCCTCTGATTATCCGCATAACTTTTCTGCCTACTCTGATCTGTTCTCGTGTACTTCTGAATCAATTGAACCTTTTCTACCATCTCTTCTACCAATTCTGGTCCCATCAGCTTCCTTTCACCTACTTCACCCCAAAAAGCTGGAGTTTGACAATGCTTTCCATATAATTCCTCAAATGGATCCATCTGTATACTAGAATGAAAAATGTTATTATATGAAAATTCGACCAAAGAAATATGTTGGTCCCAACTTCCCTGGTAATCCAGTGAACAAGCACGTAACATATCCTCCAAGGTATGAATTATTCATTTTGACTGCCCATCTGATTAAGGATGAAAAGGTCTACTAAACTTTAATTCAGTACCCAACGACTTCTGAAGGCCTTTCCAAAAGTTATAAGTAAACCTAAGATCATGATCAGATACAATGGAGATGGTAACACCATGCAACATGACTATATATTTAACATATAATGAGGAAATTTGATCTAGAGACAAAGTATCTTGAATAAAAAGGAAATTAGAAAATTTAGTCAATCGGTCAATAATAACCCAGATTGCATTATTACCTTGAGATGTCTTCAGTAATCCCACAATGAAGTCCATGGATATATTTTTTCATTTCCACTCTGGAACTGGTAAATACTGAAGCATATCTTTCAGTAACTGACACTATTCTTTAACCTACTGACAAGTCAAACACTTCACAGTAAAATTATCATTATCTTTTTTCATTACATCCCACCAGTAATACTCCCAAAGATCTCTGTACATCTTAGTACTGCCAGGATAAACTGAAAACGCGGAACTATGAGCTTCACATAACAACTCATTCTTCAACTGTGAATCTCAAGGCACACATAATCTTTTCCCAAACCTCAAAACACAATCATTATCAATGTTAAATTCCGGGAAATTTCCCTTCTGAACCAACTCTACCTTTTTCTGCAACTCACTTTCTTCCTTCTATGCTTGCTTAATTCTGTCTGATATAGATGATCTCACTGACACCTGAAACAAAACATAGGAATTTCCTGCACCAATAACTTCTATGAAAAAGTTCATCAAATCAAAAACCAAAGTATCTTGTTCCAAACGTATCATGTTTAATGAAGAATTAATTTTTCGACTCAAGGCATCAACCACTTTATTTGTTTTTCCTGTATGGTAAAGGATTATGAAATCATAATCCTTGATTAATTCCAACCATATTCTCTATCTCATGTTCAATTACTTTTTACTGAATATATACTTCAAAATTTTGTGGTCAATATATATTTCACATTTTACTTCATACAAATGATGCCTCCAAATTTTTAAAGCAAAAACAACAGCTACTAATTCCAAATCAAGTGTGGGGTAATTTAACTCAGGAGGTTTCAACTGACATGAAGCATAAGAAATTATCTGATCATTCTTCATAAGAACACATCCAAGTCCTTTCAAAGAAGCATCACTGTAGATAAAAAACTCACCATTTCTAGAAGGTAGTGAAAAAACTAGATCATTTACCAATCTTCTTTTCAATTCCTGAAAACAATCATCACATTCTTTTGTCCAGATGAACTTAACACCTTTTTGAGTTAAATTAGTCATTGGACTAGATAACCATGAAACATATTCAACAAACTCTGGTAATAACCTTCCAAACCATTAAAAATACAGATCTTGGTTATATTTTTGGGTCTTGGACATTCTTCAACAACTTTTGTTTTAGCAGGATCAACAGTTTTCCCATTTTTTGAAACAATGTGACCAAGAAAATAAATTTGTTGTACAAAAACTCACACTTTTCTGAAATTCAAAAATAGTTTCTCTTCTTTTATGGTTTGCAAGACAACACTTAAATGAATTTCATGTTCCTATTTACTTTTTAGAATAAACCAAAATATCATCAATGAACACAACCAAAAACTTATCTAAAAACTCATGGAAAATTATATTCATATGATCCATGAATACAGAAGGTGCATTGGTTACAACAAAATGCATAACTACAGATTCATAATGGTCATATCTAGTATAAAACATAGTCTTTGGAGTGTCTTCTTCCTTTACTTTCAACTGATGGTACCCTGAACTCAAGTGAATCTTATAAAAATATTGATCTCTATGGATCTGATACTACTTCATTTGATGTCCCAACATCTATTGAAGTAGTTGAAAATTATTTCACCACCCCTTTGTGTTTATAGTCTGGATTCTTTCACTCAGTTGAGTTCTTCATTGGATACTCATTTGCATAATGACTCATTTCATTACACTGAAAAAAATTACTGACTGTAAATAAGATTTTGTCTTACCATTACCCTAATCTTTTTCAGTACAATTAAGAGCTTTTGTCCCGTTATACCACATTAGTAGCACTTAACAGAATTCAAAAGACATTCCCCAACATGCTTTTTACCACAATTTTCACAAACTGTAAACTTAAGTTTCTTACCATCAGACTTTTTTAAAGAGTTCTTCCCTTTCACCTGCCACCTCGACCTCTTATTCTGTTGTTTTTCAAAGAAGACCTGATCATCGGCAAACTCCATTTACACCTTCTCCTCAAATCGAACAAGTTTTTCCTAACATTTGAACTCACGAGAAGCAAAATACCTTCGATACTTTGGCTTTAATACCAAGTAAAAACAGTTGATTTTACTATCAAGATCTCGTATGAAATTTGGAGCATACCTTTCCAGTCAAGTGAATTTTGCTTCATAAGCATCCACTGAGTCATCCTCCTACCTCAATTCCAAGAATTTTTTTTCCATATTAAGATGAACCACCTTAGGAAAATATTTCTCAAGAAACATACCTTTGAATTCATCCCAATCAAGAGCATCAATATCCTCATTATCCCTGATATTTTTCACCATCGACCACCACTGATCAGCTTCACCTTTAAAACGGTAAATAGAAAAACTAACCTTTTGATGTTATGAACACCCTGTGACATCAAAAATCTTCTTCAGTCCTTTAATCCAACCTTCTACTACCATAGGGTTAGATGATCCTCTAAATGATGGGGGATGTTGCCTCATGAAATTCTCCACTGCTGACATGTTATCCTATAGTTGATCTAGATGATCTCATGCATGGATACCACCACCATTTATAGCCTGAGTGAACTGTTCCATCACTTTAACGAACTGTTCAGTTCTGATTCCGACCATCTCATGTTGCTGATTTGGAAGGTTGTCTTCCTCCTGATGGTATCCCATCATAGTTGCCTTGTTTCCTCTGCAGAAAACTATTCTGAACACAGAAATATATTTGGTTAAGTAACATGGTAATCTGTAAATTTTATCATTTCAATATTCACATAAATTAATTTATGGATATTAATTTAACAATACTCTAACTCCTAAAGTTATCTAAACCGACCTCTGATACCAACTTTAAGGACCTAGCCTTAAACATTACATAATCTGGAATTAAATGAATAATTCACATTGAGGATATTTTTAGGTTTATATTTTTAGAGAATTAGGCCATAACTATTATAATACATCTCACAAAATAAAAGGAAGACACTTCTACTCAGTTTCTATTTTTTCATAAAATAAAAACTGTTGAAAAAAAGTCTTGTCTAGTCCCATGTTTTAGACAGCATGACTTTTCCTTGATCCCATCCTTGACCCTATTCATTTTTAAGTCCTGTGAAAAAACATTTCAAAACTTGGGATGAGCACAAAAATATCAGTAACGGTTATAAAACAAAGAAAGAAAATATTAGTTCATTAATACATACATAACATAAGCTCTTTAACATAACAAATGAAATTATAATATTTACATAGTAAATACAAATCATAAAGGTAACTTGTGGCATCCATATTATACTTACACTATAGCTATCACAGCTCCATAGGGAGTTACATTTAGAATACCCACCATAGTATATTCCCTAAATCTCTTAGGAGAAACATTCACATTTACCTCTATCACGTTACCCAATGCATTGGAGAGCTATGTCGGGCTCACTCTCCCTAGGTTTATCACGGAACCACCCATATACGTAACAATTCCCAAGAACCATAACATATTCATAACACATAAAACAAATATAAAGGAAAGATAACATTTCCACATTTCAATCAAAATATATCATTTAAATATATTGACATAACAAATCTATTATCAAAACCATTTACAATACCAAAATATGTAACATCGTATATGGTATTTATTTTCCTTTTAAAAACATTACAGCTTTTTAAGGAATCCATAGATCAAATAATACTCACGAAGGCGGAAAAGGTCGTTGTCACCGCTTGCATTAAAAAGAAACATTCCTTTTTTCATTTAGTAAAACAATTCATAGAAAAAATATAACTTTTGAAATAAATGAGAAATCAAATGTTTTTTTACACCGTATAAAATAAATTCATGTATAAAACAAAATATTCCTCAATGAAAGGAGATTGAGATGAATTCCCTTACCTCGTATCCGACTAGACCCGTTCATTCTTTAATGTCCTGAATAATAAACTATAGTTAATTTATACTTTCTTAAGAACCTTTTTTCAAGTTTATTATTCCTTTTATGTTACTTATTATCATGTTATAAACATTATTTAATCATTTAAGTTAATAATGGTCATTTTGTCGATATTTGGTACTTGCGTCAAAAATGTACTTATTATAATTACAAGTTGTTCTGGTGGAAAAAAGTTCATTATATCCAGAATGATATTAATGATTTAGATATAATATATATCTTATATATCTAGTATATACATGTATTTATAATAGTACATAACATTTGGAGGTAAGAAATGAAATGCACTGTTCATGGAGACGGTAATCCATATGTACGAATGAACGTTGCTTTCATTTCTATGTCATATTTTAATGGAATTAAAACATAATTATACAATGTTATATTATAATTTCAGTATAATATCATATATAATATCATTAAATCTATCATTTATACATCCCATATATGTCATTAATGAGTCATATCACTTTGAGGGGGTGGTAGTCCGCACTTCCTAAAATGAAATTATCGTGTTTACCCATAATGGAAACCATAAAGGTATGATATAAATAAAAAATACAGAATCATAAAGAAAACATAAACATAATATGTATCATATATAAATGCAGTTCCATTTTAATGTCCACCATAATAGGTGGTATGAGATAATTGAACAATCATCGTTTCGTGAGGCGTTAGTTCACCGTCCACAGAAACAGTATGTTCTTTACCCATTAGACGGAGGTGTGTGTAAGTGTAGTTCAAATAATTATCATAAAAACAACCTAGTATATTTATGATACTGGTTTTTTTATAAAATAATGGAATAAAAAGAGTTTATGGGGTTTTAGAAGAAAAATAAAACAAAAGAACGTAAGAGAAGATGTTACCTTTAAATCGGGTAACTCCCATTGGTTTGAACCAAAAGGGTCTCTTGAAGTGCCTTTTTCCTAAGGTAATGATTCTAGGTGTAATATAGGGATCATTATAGATTATTTGGGCAGGTTTTGGATGAGTCAAGGGGCTTGAGAGTTATGAGGAATGGGTTAGAGGTGAGAGCTTTTTATAAAGGGGAGGAGGGGTTCTTTAAGAAAGTGTGAAAATATTATTTTATTATTTAATGATTTTATGTTTCTAAATGTCCAAAACTTATTAAAGTAGAAGATAAGATTACTAATGGTCGAAATAAAATAATAAAATAATAATTTTATAGGTTTTGGATATTATTTTAATATTTATAATCTTATTTATTTAAATCATTTATTAATGAGGTAAACACTGCATCATTATTGTGTCATAAATAATTTTATATATATGATGTCTAAAAATTATAAAACAAATACCATGATCTATGAAATATTTTTATATTTACAAATAATATTTATAGTCTAAACTATAACTTATATAACCATATGTAAAAATTAATTTACTAAAAGATATTTTTTTATGTCATTTTTTTCTTTACTTTAAGTTAATTAAAATAAAGTGTCATTATCACTCCCAAGTGGCCCCATGGGGTCCCAAAGTTGACCCAAGGATTCCCATGGTCGAATATATATCAACCCATAGGATTAGGAAAAATGTTAGGGTAATTTAATATTATTATAATATTATTTTTTTAGCGTTAATTATGAGAATTACCTTTTAACCACAGTAAATAAAATATTTACTAAAGTAAATATTCATAATCTCTAAAAATTAAAGTTAAATATTTACAAAACTTTGACCTCCTGATTACAAATATAAAATAAATTTTTCCAAATTCAAAACATAGAAGTGGTAGAAATTAATTTAAAATTAATTTTCGTTGTCAAAACAAAAAAGCATGTTTTTAAGAAATAATAAATATCAAAATATTGACACTTGTTTATGTCAAATTTCAAAGTGAAATTACTTCCAATGACCAAAATTGAATTAAATGGTAAAAAAATAATATAATTACACTTTAAAATCAATTAAAAATATAATCTATCCATATAAATAAATTATATTAAAAGGCAGTTTTGAATTAAAATACAGTATTTTCACTATTCATTAAAAAATGAACTTTATCAGGAAAATACCAAAATTTCATCCAAAGTAAATTTGGATGTCCCAATTATAAAGAGGAATGTTATTTTTTAAAATAAAATATATAAAAGTGACAAAAACTAGATTTAAAGAGGTTTCTCCATCAAAAGGCAGTAAATCAACCTTTTAAAGTAAATTATGCATAAAATTAGATTCATTCAAATTTTAAGCCTCTAACTTTTATTGGATAAATTTAAAAACATTTAACAAACATGTATACTCACATTGTAGTTAGTTCTATTTATTCCAACTAATACAATGGCTAGGCATTAACTACCATTTAAAATAATAATATTATATTATTATTATGCAATGTAAGATTTCAAAGAAACTCGTTGTTGAATATTGGGAAAGCCATCAAACATAGCATCCCCTTTAAAGTAAAATTAATATTTAATTCAAAAATATTAATAAATATGATAATTTCATATTTCTTTATTTACCTAGGATGTTACATATATAGGTTATCTCAAGAATAACTTGAAATTCCTCACTCTAGAAACCTCATCACCAAACAAAGCCATAGGAAAATTAAAGTAACTTATATATTGTATTGTGTAATACAACATTAGCATTTCACTCTAAGTATGATATATAAACTCTTATGTTCTCTATATCCTTATGATCTTAGGGGAAAACTACTTAAATAAATGGTAATATAAGTCCTTCCAATATAGTCACTTGTATTAGTGTTTTTAGACTAGGGTCTCAATACATTTGAATATAATCAAAGGGGACTCGGTCCTAAAATACCCCAGTAGGACTATACAGTCACTCTAAGTGGGGGGTTGAATCAATGTGACCAATTTTATCAAATATTTTTATTTTATTTCTGCTATAAATATTAAATACACTATTATTAGTTATAATATATATAGATCTTCTTATGATTAGCTTGCATAGAATTACCACATACAAAGAAGTAAATAACGAAACAGATCAGAACATTTTATTTTTACAAGGTTTAACGCCAATGTGAGAATTTAATCCATGCATTGTTTGAGTCATGTATAAGATAATATCTAGATGTGTTTTCATGACACATCAAATTGATTATGTTTTTAAATGATATTTATAGCACAAGGTAGACCCTAGGTCATCTCTCAAGGAGTGTTGGATATTTAAAGTGTGTGTGTTTTTAATTACAATTACCAAAAGAGGGGGTGGTTTTGAAAATATTTTTAAAAATATAATAACTTAATTAATGATTTTAATAGTTAATAAATCAATGTGGTGTTTTTATAATTATTAGAGAAGGAGTTTATTCCAAGTTCACAACACATCTTCATCATTTCATCATTTTAAAAAATACAAATGGTTTAATATAATTCTTTAGTTTAGTGTTGTCAAGATCTCGATTCCCCTATTGCCTCTAAAATAAATTCATAAAGAACCACCCCTTGACGCAATAATAGGGTTTTCAAGGTTTGGATCTCAAACATAGAAAAAGGGTACCAAATAATACATAAATCTTATGTATGTGTAAGATAAAGATAATTCTTGATTTGTCCTATCGTAACAACCCAATATTCCCAATTAAATCTCAAACCAATTGGTATTGAAATGAAAAATGTTTCACTTAATTAAACCAAATAAATAAATTCATAGGATAAGACTATTAAGATAAAACATAATTGAAATAATTAACACATAAATTACACAAAACTAGTAGAATAACAAGCGCCAAAATTTCCTCCCAATTATGTGTAGGTCCCTATAAATGACTATTCACCGTTTTTCTCACCATTAAGGGGAGTATGAGGTTCGGGGAGAACTTATCCTAAATCCTAGATCCCCCTATGAGGATAGGGGCCTCCAAGACTTATTGGATAATTATAGTACTCTTTTGGGTTACCAAAATGGAAAATCTTTTCTCCCGGTTCGAACTAACAAATGGGGTGCCTAAGGTTCCAATTTATAGGCAAAATGGAAGGCAGTATTGGAAACCCAGATTTTGAGAAACCATTTTGAAAATGGTTGTGGGTGGGAAAAAAGCCTTATCTATCTTTGTAGAAACATAAAAAGTTGTTACCCCAACTCTTGAATATATCCACTAAAAATTTGTAATTATTTGGAAAGCTACTACCAAAGATATGGATGAAATAAAAAACTCCACTTTTGACTTCAGGAATATTCCTTTTCTTGGATATATTGGTTAGGTTGGGCCCCTAAATGGACAAATTTTGATTTGGTGTCTTTATAATAGCTGTATCCCAATGATTTTTTTGATCATTTTAAAATATTTTATCAAAATTGAATTCACATATTAGTTTCAGTGTGTGTTTGAGCGAACATGTGTTCTTTGGATCCTATGTAGTTTTGCACTATTTACTTTAATTCAATCATGGGCTCTCCAAATCACCTCCACCTATAATGAAATCATTAGAAAACTTGAAATTTCCTATTTTAACAGTTATAAACACAAAATAATTTAATCAATCATGAAGTGAATTTTTTTATTAAATTTGGAATTTTCAATAAAAAATTAGTTTAAAATAGTGGTTTTAAGGGTAAGAAATAATTATGAATATCTATGTGATCACACCCCCACACCAAAACATTTTTACTCCTGTAAAAAGTCACATTTTAAAAAATTATGCATAGAGATATTCCCAACTTCGTGAATATTTAAAATTCAATGAAAATTAAAATATTTATAGAAATTTAATCAAAGAAAAAATCACACCAAGGATTTATTCTCAGATATCACAAAAAAATATTTCTCATAAATTATATCAGAATGAAATTAAAGGAGATGAATGATACCAATTTGAGAAAATAATTCAAAAGTAAACAATGTCACTAACTCTCCATGTGTGTTTATGACAACCATTTCATGATATTCTTTCCACTTACTATCTAGTAAATATAGGTTATTTTGAAAAATTTATGCTTAAATTATTCTATCCACTGAACATGTCCTATATACTTTGCAATCAAATTTCAAGACCCACTCACTTAAGCACTCCTAGAATTAAAACATTAAGATCCTAGCCTAATTATACTCATATGTTGTACATTTCATCATTCCCTCATTTATTATTAATTTTTTTTTATTTTAAGTTGAAATTGGAATAAGTCTCATACTCATCACTTAACCCTTGTTTTATCTCCTCAAAACACTAATTGTAATAGTTAAAACAAGATCAAACGGTCAAGAAAGAGTAGTTTTTGACCTACCTAAGACACAACCCATATTTTTTTGTTTTATTTATTTATTTATTTAGGGCATACAACAGTTGTATAATGGGTACACATTGATAGGTCAATTCAGTATAGTAATGAAAATTATCGAATTAGGAATGAATGTATGAAAAAATCATTCTGGAAAGCTGATAAACATTAACCTAACATATATTTACCTTATATTGAGTAAGAAAAATTCACACTTCATGGTTGGGTGTAAATATTTGTAGAGATATTAAGAAACAAAATTTTTCCATAAACTACTCACATAAAGGGTAACATTCTTCTAAAAGGCTTGAAAATGATACAACCACTTATATCATTGATAAACAACCATTTTCAATAAAAAGTCACACCTCAATATTAAATTTATACTAAGACACGCATTCTATTTGTGATTTTTTTAATGTTGAAAAAAAATTCAATAGGAAAATTAATCATTCATTTTAAATAATTTCCATGTTTAATTGGACATCAAAAATTAATATTCCAACTCAAAAGTGAGGGGGGGAATGATGGTGGAGTTATAAATACTATCCATCAAGTGAAAAAGAGAAAAAATATATGATGAAATTCCCTAAATAACCTAGGAATGCACCTCCCCCCCCCACCCCCCACACACCCACCTAGAGTATGCAGTGTCCTCACTGTAATAAATGAGAATGTGGGAAGGAAGGATAATCCCGGGTGGGTGTCATTCAAAGGTTTCTTCCTGAACAAGGAATTCCTCTATAGGGGACTTCATAATGGCTTCATGAAAGTGATTAATCCACCACCCATTAACAGTGAAAGTTTGTTTCATTTAATCATTTTTAACATAAAAAACACCAAATGGATAAACATTAGTAATAATGTATGGTACAAACCGATGGGAATGAAGATTACTTGTATGAAAATTCAACCTTGTATTGAAAAGGAGAACCTTCTTCCCAATGTGGAATTGAAGATAAAGGATGAGGAGAATGTGGGAAGTTTTGGATCTCTCCATATAAATCTTTTATTTTGGATATGAATCTATATAAATTTCCTACAACTCATTAATCTATATCTTCCTTTGAGCACCTACACCAGAAATATTAGAACAACATTTTTTAATGGCCTAGTAACACTGATGCTCTATCTCAATAGGGAGGTGTAGTACCCCCAGTCTCTAGTATGTAACCCTATACTTGTGATTTTATGGTTATAAGTTGTAAGGGTGAAGGTTTTAAGAGTTGGGAGAACTTTGAATAAGTTTTGGGAGATAAATGAGAGGTGCAAGTTTTATGCACGGTTTGTGCAAACCATGCAGAAATCCCAAGAGAAACCGTGTGCACTAGCAGTTTTTTGGAAAACATATTTGGCATGGTGTATGTATGTTTAGAGAGACCATGTGAGGAGGCCATGAAATTTTTTCCTTAAGGCAGTATCTAACACACGATTAGCGCACAGTTTGTCTAATTGTGCGGTCTAACTGTGCATAGAGTCAAATTTAGATCCTTAAAAATATGATCTCACTCATTTTTGACATAAATCCTTGATTTTTTTATCCTATGTGACCCTAATTAGATATTCCTATCCATTGAAGGTATTATAACCTCTACCATGAATTTTGGAACCAATCTGGAGCCCTCCCTTGGTGTTTTCAAGCTTGATTCTTATAGTAAGTGATAATCTTCATCGTTCTTGTCACATTATCTTAGATCTACTTAGATCTAATTATCCTCTCTTATTTTTTTCTCAGATATTCACATTTTATGGGTAGATATATGAGTTCAGATTCCAAATAAGTTGATATTTTTTCTTTTTCTTTCTAGGATAAGAGATCTAAGGTAGTTCTGTGAATAATCGACTCGGTTTTATTGAGCGTTCTTCGTCTGTGTTTGATTTTTATCAAAACCTTTAAGGTAGGTGGATTCACTCTCATATAATATTTATATAATTGATTGGATTAGTTATAAATATATTAAGTTGAATTAAATTTATTGTGAATTATTGTTTAAATTCATGGAATTAATCTTCTTTAGTGATGATTTATTATTTTGGTGATATTGTGTAATTTTTGTGAATTGTTTTGATTTTTTTTAGTTTATTGAATTTAAAATTGTGGAATTGAACTATGTATTTTCTGGAGTATCTAAATGGTTTGTTAGTAATGGGGTTTCCAATAAAAATTTCATTCATTTAAATGGTTTGTCTTAGAAATGGTTTTGATGGAAAAGTGGTTTTCAATAAAAAGGTGGTTTTATTGAAAAGGTGTGTTGGCACAATCCTTGGAAATATTGGTGTGTGTGAGTCCATATTTCATTTTTGGGACTTGTTTTAAATATGAACTTGTGCTCAGTGACAAAGGTAAAATGTAACACATGATATAATTACCTTGTAATGACTTGGTATATCGACGAGAAACTACTCATGAGTATGGATGTGTCATAGGGAAGAATGCATGGTTGGTTGTGTGAATGTGTGGAATGGTTTTGGTATTCCAGAATAATATTGAGAAATGGTTTTAAATATTTTTTTAGTTATTTTTATAGAAAAATAACTTTCTGTAAAATTGGTTTCAACTGCACTTGTATTATTTTGGTTGTAAATGGTTTTGTAAATTTGTTTATATTTAGTTATAAATTGTTTTGAGAAATTGTTTTATATAAAATGTTTTATATAAATGTTTCTAACTATTCTATCCTAGTGGAATGATTTTGGACATCATTGTGGAAAATATAATGAGTTTTATACTCACCCATGATTTGGAACTTTGGTTCTTTTTCAGATTTTATCTTCCAATATAGGAGAAAAGGTAGCATATCACATGTTTTTAGCACCACTTCTTGATACGTGGGTTGTTTTGTGATCTTGGAGCATAAAGATAGGGGATCATGGAGTCTTATGGTCTTCTTGGATTCTTTATTTTATTATCCTTTATTTACTTTGATACTTTTTTGGTCTTCAGTTGTTGCACACTTTGGAGTGGTGTGATATGAATAATGTAGTTGAGTTATCTTTCTTTTATTCATGCATCATATAGTAAGTTGTTTGGTTATGGTTTTTTTGGTTAGTGGTTTATTTATCAAAGGGTGAATAATCCCCCACTTGTATTTTAAACCCTTTGGAATTTATTAGTATCTTTTGGCATCTTGGGGATGTCACTTAAGTCCATGTAATGACTTGTTGTACTCTCAAGCCAATGAGAATTAGCGGGACATTAAAAATGGTATCAGCTTGTTTAGTCCTTTCCTAACATGTCACGAACCGAATCTGGTCGCCAATATTACTGGAACCAAACCCGGACCATGCCAAGTCCTTAAGGGTGTTCCCTATCCCCATGGGCTAGAACAAGTGCCCGAGTATCAAAAAATCTGGTTTGGGAATGATTTATTCGAGTATGAAAGCATAAAACCTAAAAAACAAACAATAATAAGAATCTGAAATTTTCAAGCTAAACAATTATTAACAAAACCAGATATGAATAAATTTGTTTAAAGACACTACTAGTGGTCCAAATAAAAATAATTACAACATCAAGACACCCCCAAGGACTCCACACGACAAGGGGGTCATCACTCGCAAGCCGTCTTTACAACTCCGTCCCAGCGATGTGGACTAACACCCTGAACTGCCATCACCCTTAGCCTTCCCTTTACCTGAGTCAAGCATAATAAGGTATACTTACACCCAAGGGGTGTAATTAGGTTGTGAGCCTAAGTCGAATAGGATACCACCGTATGATTCCAAAGATCATGCAATATAATGTGAACAAAATAAGCAATTTTAATACACAAGGTGAAAGAGTGTTAAAATTCCAAGAAATGAAACTTTCAATTGAAAATAGTTTTCAATATGAGAATTTCAGAATGTTAACACATTAAAATAAAAATTTTATCTACTTTAATTTACTTCCAAAAACATCCTATTATATGGGTAAATACCACAAATCCAATGAGCAACAAAATCAGGAACACCCCTAGGTACTAGGTTGTCTCGGGCCCTATGTACCCCGTACCTCGGTGTAAAGTAACCATAGAAAAATCCATTCTCATGCATGATACACTAGTAGGGAACATAACCATAACCTATTGGTCCCCAATAATCATCCACATATTTTATTTAGAGTTGTCGTTATCCAAATTCTAAGTGAAATAAGGACAAAACCCATCTGGTCCACTAGTCGTACTGGTACACATCTGCCCCACCTAGGTACACGGGCTTCCCCCTTTATGATCAAAAAAATTCAGCATGCCACATGCATCCATTTTCATATAAAAACACCAATATTGGTCACTTAAAAACAATACATTATCTATACACACTTTATTCCATTTATAACACACAACAAAACGCTTTGATTTTCCATAAAACAATTTCTCAAAAACCCGCATTGTTTTACACCCAACACTCCCTGAAAACCTCAATTTACACACTATATGCTCACCTATAAGTTACCAAAATAGAAAATTCATCCCTATAAATTTCAATGAAACCAAAAAATCAATTTTTAGGGTAGCCCCATTTGAACCATGAAATGTAATCTTTGTAAAACTTCCATTTTTAAACAAACATGACACTTAAAGTTCACAAGTTCCACAACACCATTAAAACCAACTTTCTCAGCAAAAAAAGGTATAAACATTCAAAACAGTATTTTCAACCCTATTACATCCCAATAAAATAAAATATGTAGTGATAGGGCAGCCCCAAAAGAACCAACAAGAGACTTCCATGAAAAACCCCCAATTTCAGCTAAAATTGGCATTAAAAATTCATTTTCATTACAAAAATCACTAAAACTATTTTTTTGCAGAAACCATAAAATTAAATGAACATGAAAATTTCAAAAAAAAACATCAAGTAAATTCACATAGATTTCATACATATGGAATCACCTACCAAATTAGTTAAAACCATGAATCCTTTGTGCGAAAATCAAATCGCACCACTGCCGCACCAAGAGAGACATAGATCAAACCTAAAACCACGATAATTTCAAAACGAAACCCAAGGTTAAACCTTAGGTTCAAAACACTACCCTCTGGTCATTTGGGACTTCAAGGAAGAGGGAATAAACCCTAGTAAAAACAAATGAAACCCTAAGCAATTTGAAAGAGAAAATAAATGGAATCACTTACTAGAAGTATCCTGACGTAATCACTCCAAAAAAATAGTATATGAATATTGAAAATGGAAAACATTAAAGGTTTGTTCTAACAATATATAGGAGGTCATTTAGGAACTATAATGGAGGGAAAATAGTAATAATTGAGAGAGTTAAAAAGGTATGAAGTTACCTCTTCAATTCTGGCCGATTTGAGACACCCTATGAAGTTCTGCCCTAATTCGTGATTTCAAAGAGCTACAAGGAGGCGGTAAAGACAATGGGAGCGCGCCTGGGCTTCTTAGGGTCAGGAGGGAGGTGGAATCACCAAAAAATTCATTATAATGAATAATATATTAAAAACTTAATGAAACAATTTAAAACAGGAAAATGGGCTTTCGGGTTGGGCCAATTCTTAAATAAAAACCCAAATACCCCATTGTTATGGATTTCTAAGGGGTCAAAAAATCATTTTTTGTGTTAAAAGGTCAGTGGAGGATATTTTAGAAGTATAATGGGTGAAAAATATTTAAAAATAAAAGATTTATAAAGTAATCAAAATCAGTTTTTAAATCTGGAAATGGGCTCTCGATTTGGCCCAAATCATGAAAACTCACCCTTTCCTCCAGAAATGAATGGGAAACCCCTAAAACAAAGAATTAATGGAAATTAAATGAAATTTACCTTTAATATAATTTATTTATCTGACAATTATCCCCACCATGAAAGACTTTCCACCCCAGAAAGTCAACATGAAGCTTGATTTGAAAACAGAAATGGGTACTCTTCCTCGACCCATGACTTCCGCTCCTATGTCTCATGAGTATCACTACCATGCTGCCAACAAACCCGAACCATAGGAATAAACTTCCCTTGGATAAACTTCTCTTGGGAGTCCACTAATTTCACTGGTCTCTCAAAAACTAACAAGTCAAGCTCAATCTCCAGTTCCTCCCAACTCAGTACATGGGACTGATCCGGGTTGAATTTATTCAACTGGGTGACATGGAAGACGTCATGGATGGATGTTAACTGAGAAGGTAAGGCCAACATGTATTACACTTTACCAATACGCTTGGTGATCTCAAAGGGCCCGACATACTGTGGTGTCAGCTTCTCTTTCTTCCCCAATCGACGATGGCCCAAACGAGGGACCACTTTCAAGAATACCCTATCACCCACAGAAAACTCTAGGTCTCGACGCCTCTGGTCAGCATATGATTTATGATGACTCTGAGCTGTCAATAAACGTTGTCTAATCAACTTGACTTTCTCAAAAGTCTCCTGCACAAGGCTCGGCCCCAACAGTAAAGTCTCTCCTACCTCGGCCCAACATAGGGGGGACCGACATGGCCGACCATAGAGCGCCTCAAAAGGGTCCATTCGAATCGAGGATTGGTAACAGTTATTATAAGAAAACTCAACCAATCCCAAATGGCTATCCCAAGAACCTCCAATTTCTAGGACACATGCATGAAGCATTTCCTCCAAAATCTAATTCGCCCGCTCTGTCTGACCATCTATATGAGGATGGTATGTTGTGCTCATCTTAATCTGAGTCCCCAAGGACTTCTGAAGGCCTTTCCAAAATCGAGAAGTGAAGTGGGGGTCTCTATCTAAGACAACTTTTGATGGTACACCATGGAGTCTCACCACTTCTTGAAGATACAAATGGCCCAACTCATCCACTTTAGTTGTATCTTTTATCGGAATGAAGTGGGCTGATTTGGTCAGACGATAAATCACCACCCAAATGGAATTCTTACCCCGAGGTGTATGAGGTAAGCCAACAATGAAGTCCATGGTGACCTCTTCCCACTTCCAGGTAGGAATGGGTAGTGGTTGGACAAAATAGGAGGACCTTTGGTGCTCTGCTTTCACCTGCTAGCATGTGTAGCATCTCGACACAAAGTCCGCTATGTCTCGTCTCATACCAGGCCACCAAAACTGCCGACGGACATCATAATACATCTTAGTGGCTCCCGGATGGACATCCCACTGAGACTGGTGGCTATAATACATCACCACCTTCCGCAGAGACAACGACACTACTAAATGGCCCTTGAAGCATAAGATAACCTCGGGAGACGACGACCAATTAGAGGATGTCTCCCCACCATGAAGAAACTACTTCGACTACTGACAAAGCTCATCACTAGATTGTTCCTGCTGAATCAACTCCAATAGAGAAGGAGTCAACTGGACACTCACCAATAATTCCCCTCCACTGTGTTCCCTGGTCTCCACATGCATCTGAGAAAAGAGCCCCATCAAAGTTCACTCATCACTGGACTTCCTCAAAGCCTACACTGGAACTCTTCTTCTCAAAGCGTCGGCCACCACATTACCCTTTCCTGGGGTATAGACAATGTCAAAGTCAAACCCCTGCAAGTACTCTATCCAACGACGTTGCCTCAAGTTGAGGTCCTTCTGTGAGAAGATATAGGCCAAGCTTTTGTGATCAGAGTAGACCTCAAACTTCTCTCCAAAGAGGTAGTGATGCCAAGTATTCAAAGCATGCATCACAGCTGCCAACTCCAAGTCATGGGTTGGGTATTTCTTTTCATGTGGTCGGAGTTAGTGATAGCCATATGCCACCACGTGATCATCCTACATAAGAACGCACCCAAGACCCATACCTGAAGTATCACAATAGACCACATATCCCTTTCCAGCCTCTGGAAAAATTAGTACGGGGGCGGTAGTCAACCGCCCCTTCAGATCCTTGAATGATGCCTAGCATTCTGGAACCCATACAAACTTCACCCCTTTCTAGATGAGCGCTATCATCGGGGAAGAAAGCCGAGAGAAATCCCAAACGAATCGCCTGTAATAACCAGTCGGACCAAGGAAACTCCTGATCTCGAACACATTCTCTGGCTGCTCCCATGACATAACTGCACTAATCTTCTTAGGGTCCACTGAAACCCCCTGCTCAGAGATCACATGCCCTTGAAATTTCACCTCCCTGATCCAAAATGTGCACTTTGACAACTTTTCATAGAGCCAGTGATCCCATAAAGTGCCCAAAATGATCCTCAAGTGATGTTCGTGTTCCTCCTCATAGCTAGATTATACAAGAATATCATCCAAGAACACCACAATAAAGGAATCAAGATACTGATAGAACACCCTATTCATAAGTTCCATAAATACCGCTGGAGAATTGGTCAATCTGAAGGGAATGACCAAATACTCAAAGTGGTCGTACCTGCTTCGGAAGGATGTCTTTGGGATATCTGACTCCTTCACCCTGAGTTGATGATACCCTGAACATAGGTATTTCTTTGAGAACCACTTTGTTGGATTGAATATATAGATATGTATGTCTATTATATGGAACAATACAAGAGGGGGGTGAATTGTAGGTTTAAAAACCTTTTGAGTATTAGCACTGAAGAGATTAGTTTAAATGATCTTAAACTAATACAAATACAAACACTCACAATTGTATTGAATATAAAAGTTATGATGTAATGTAATACTAATGAAATGTAAAACTATTGTATTCAATATGAACACAATAATCAGAGTAATATAAAGATGAATGATTCTACCTTAAAGCGTACAGAATCAATCAATACAATATGTAATAGAATGGATGTAATTGAAACAATTACAAATGTATAAGAGATTAAAAAGGAAACAAAAACAATTTCCTTTCTAATACAATTAGCAGCAGAAAAGAAAAAGAATTACAATTCTTTTAACCCAAAGAGAAGGGTTATCCTTTCACCTAGGATAAAAGGTCTGTCTCACCAACACCTTGGTGAGCCCTTGATACGATGATTGGATTGTCTATCTGCCTATCCCTGGCAGCCCTCGATACGATGATCGGAACGTCTGTCTGCCTATCCCCGGCAGCCCTCGATACGATGATCAGTCCGTCCATCTGCCTATCCTTGGTAGCCCTCGATTTTGTAGGTAATTGGAACCTCTGTCTTTCAATCACTTGAAATCCCTCGATACGATGATCGGACGCACAAAGCAGATGAGATAAGTCACAGTTTCTCTCTCTAGAACTTGATAGAAGTAGAGTATCACAGTTGTTCCACAAAGTCTCATTAGTTGTTCTTTATCAGCTTCAAATGACCACCTATTTATAGGCCTCGGGTTCCAGCGGTCATTTTGCCTCCGACGGTCATATTTCTCCAAAAAACTCAGAGGGACTTGGACACCTGGCATCATAACGGTCATATTGAAACAGAAAGCACGACATCGTTTTGATTAGTTTGTAACTAACTCAACTACATCATATTGGTTAAAAAAGATATATGTCGATGATAAGCAATGGTACGATTCATATGAAACAAGTTTTTTTGACCAAGTACCAAAATAAGTAATGAAAGTATGAATAGAAGAGTCAGTACGATACATTTGACAGAGTCAGTACGATACGATTGATAGAGTCAGTACAATATGATTGACTGAGTCAGTACGATATGATTGGTAGATTCAGTACGATACGATTGACAGAGTCAGTAATATATGATTAAAAAGACATTTGTGATTTCCAAAATAAAATATAGAAGTCAAAAGATAACTTTTTACTCAACAATCTCCCCCTTTTTGGAAATCACAACACACCAAGTAAATATAACAAGAAATACTTATCTCCCCCTGAGTTATTGGAAACTCTTCTGAATATGAATTTGAATACAACTAACTCCCCCTTATGTGTACACTTTCCTAAGGATTGTATTCATATATTTTCCTTGGTTTCGAAATATTTGATTAAACCAATCTCCTTTGTAAAACATTCTCTCCTTTATAAAACATTCTCCCCCTTTGTGGTTTACAAAAAGAACATGGTTACTTTGGGTTTCCTGAAAGGGTAAGAGAGAAGAATTGTAGGACAAAAGAAAAGAATCATAAAAGTTATTACAAAACAAAGACAGGTTCCAAAGGAAAACAAATACAACAGTCATTTTTTTTCTCTTTCCTTCTCCTTATTTATGAGCTCATGAAGAACAGCTTTCATCTTCTTGATTTCTTTCTTGTCTTCAGAAATTGATTCGCCCTGAGTTCTGAGAAGCTCTTTTTGGTCCTAAAAAATCTGATCTTGATTCTTGATAGTCTCCACCTAGACTCTGATTACTTCTTCAAGGGTATCAATTTTGTCTTGCAGATTCTTGTTATCTCTGGATAACACAGAATTTTGTTTCTTCAACAAAACCATTTCATCCTTGAAAGATGAAACCTTCGAGAATTCAGATTGAAAATCATTCATTCTCTCTTGAATTTCTTTCAGTAAAGGAATATCGGCTCGTTGGGAAGACAAAAGATTCAACCTTTCAACCGTTTCTATGTCAAGCTTATTGAAAGCAATTGAAAGCTCATTTGACAACTTTATTATATCTTCAATTGCTAACTCATGATCATTGACTGAGCTCTCTATTTTGTAAGACCACTTGGTCATCCTGTTTCAAGCTTCCTTATGAGCATCCGATCTTTCTGAAAGAACTTTCAAATCAACTTCAACTGACAAAACTTTCTTTCTCAATTCTTTTACAGAGCCAAACTTCTTCTTTTGATTTTCTGTAATGAAATAAATTTTCCCTTCCAGCCCGGGAAAGTAAGGAATAGTCTTCTCAACCCTTCACAAAACATGGACAATATAATCACTCTTCTTGAGAGAGATTGTATGTTCTGAATCAGTATCCTCATCGTACGAAGGCAATTCATTCGATCGGCTTGAGTCAACAACTGGCTGTTTTCCTTTTGCTTTTTCTTTCTGCTTTTTTTCTTCTTAAACTTTATCACTGATGAGAATAAATTTTTCAGTATGAGAAGACTGATCACCTTGCTTTACTTGAGGTGGTGTTTTATCCGGAGTTTCAGAAGTTTCACAAAGTGCTTGATCGGCATGAGGGGTTTGTTGAACACCTTCACTCAGCTTTTGAACCGATTCCTCCCTACTCTTCTTCGAACTTTGAAGAAATTCTAAAAGAAAATCTCCTTCCTCTTCTTCCACTTCTTCTATCTCTTCCATCATTTGTTTTCCCTTTTCTTTCTTAGGAAGGCTCTGTATGATAGGCTCTTTATTCACTTCTGTTGTAAGTTGAGCACTTGCTTCCTCAAATGCTTTCAAGACTTTAGAGACATCAAATTCCTGTGATTTTCTTCTCAAAATAACCTTCTTCTTCTTTTCAGCCTGAAGGGTATCCTCAACCCTTAATCTCTCAGAAAAGGCTTCGGTTGGACAAGTCCAAACTTTGGATCACCTTCCTTTCTTTGTTCCTTATCCTTTCTCCACTTGGATACAACTTCCTTACTGTACTTAGGCTTCTTCTTCGGCTTTGAGCTGGTTTGAGGATCAGACTTCTGAGGAACAACAAGAGAAGGAATGTTTTTGGCTAGCATAGGTGCCGATTGATTTTGAGCCGGTTCAGCTTCTACATCTCTTATAAAAAGTTTTGAATTTGGATCAAAGAAAACATTCAGCTTTTTCATCGTACTCTTACTAATCCAAGATGGATTCAGATCTATCGGGTTTCCTTTTAAAGGAATGTTGCAAAACTTCATGCTCTCAAGAATAAACTTTGTAAGGATGGCTGGATACATAATCATTTGGGACTTAATCCATCCTGTCTTGACATTCTTAATGGTTTCAAAAACATACCCCATGAGATTTACTTTTCTCATATTTACAAGATAGTCAAGCATAAAAATATCAAAAACTTTTAGAGTTTCTCTATCCCCTTTCCTTGGGATAAGAAAACCTTGCATCCATAAAGTCACAAACCGATTGTCTGGAGAAAGATGAGCCACTTTTCTCTTTTCTTTATTAATAACAAACAAAGACTTTTCAGCACTTTCTCTATTAAACGTACCAACTTCCTATGGTAGTTTATGAGATGGAAAGAAAGAATCCCCTTCTATTGGGACATTCAGAAAATGATCCGCTTGTTTCACAGACATAGACAACTTTCTATCGTACATAGAAAAATTGATAGTCATGTCTTTGTCAAAAGATATGGTTTTATAGAACTGACTGACTTCATCAAGGAGAACCGGATCTTGAGAAACAGGTCTTTCAACACACAAATGTTCCCATCCTTTAAACAGAATGATTCTTCTGATTGTGGAATCATATGAATCAAAAAAGTCCTGAGTAACTAACCTTTCTCTGAAAAAGTCTTTCTCTGTAAAAGTCTTTGAAGACATTTCAGTGGGAGTGTTAGCAGAGGATTGAGACATAAAGGTGATGCCGATGAAAGATTGTACGATGATTTAAAACCAGTGGAGCAGAGCTTCGCCTCAAAACCTAAAAAACCAATGTGGGATTGGGGAGGGGGGGATATTTATAGGCGATAAAGGGGTGACCGTTGATCTTATACGGTCAATAATAGAGGAAAATAGATCAATGGTTAGGATTAAAAAAGAAAAAAAAATTAAAAAAAAAAGAAAGTACCTGCCAGAGAATGAAAGGTAATTGTTGGTTTTAGTAGAATTAAAAATAAAACACAAACTTACGAAATAAAATAAAACTTATCAATCGTCATACCGATGGAAATCAAATTCGTTACCATGAACTGACAAGACGATGGAAAACAAACTCGTTACCATGAACAGACAAGCCGATGGAAAACAATATTGTTACCATGAACTGACAAGATGATGGAAAACAATCTCGTTACCATGAACTGAAAAGACGATGGAAAACAATCTCGTTACCATGAAATGACAAGTCGATGGAAAACAATCTTATTACCATGAACTGACAAGCCGATGGAAAACAATCTTGTTACCATGAACTGACAAGCCGATGGAAAACAATCTCGTTACCATGAACTGACAAGCCGATGGAAAACAATCTCGTTACCATGAACTGACAAGCCGATGGAAAACAATCTCATTACCATAAACTGACAAGCCGATTGAAAACAATCTCATTACCATGAACTAACAAGCCGATGGAAAACAATCTCGTTACCATGAACTGACAAGCCGATGGAAAACAATATCGTTACCATGAACTGACAAGCCGATGGAAAACAATCTCGTTACCATGAACTGACAAGCCGATGGAAAACAATCTTGTTACCATCATCGGTCAGTACGATGAAAAAGAAAATCATTACCATAATCGGTCAGTACGATGGAAAAGAAAATCATTACCATCATCGGTCAGTACGATGGAAAAGAAAATCATTACCATCATTGGTCGATACGATGGAAAAGAAATTCATTACCATCATCAGTCAGTACGATGGAAAATAAATTCATTACCATCACCGGTCGATACGATGGAAAAAAAATCATTACCATCATCGGTCGATACGATGGAAAAGAAAATCATTACCATCATCGGTCGATACGATGGAAAAGAAAATCATTACCATCATCGGTCGATATGATGGAAAAAAGAAAATCATTACCATCATCGGTCGATACGATGAAGTAAATAATACAATAAGACTATCAATACAATAAACAGAAAAGTAAATGATACGATAAAATTGTCAATACGATAAACAGAAAGGTAAATGATATGATAAAACTGTCAATACGATAAACAGAAAGGTAAAAACACATACTAAGAGAGTAAACAAATAAAGATCATAAGATAAAAAGAAACATAGTAAAAAAATATGTCCTCCCCCTTTAAAAGGGAGTTATTTAATGTTAGGAGAATTGTAAAACATGAAGTAGATATGAATGATTATTTTAATGTAATCATTCCTAGCTTCTGTTTTGTAAACTCAAATCTATCGGATGGTAATGGCTTTGTAAAAATGTCAGCAAGTTGTTCTTGTGTTCCGATAAATTGTAGAATAATATCTCCTTTTTGTGTGTGATCCCTAAGAAAGTGATTCCAAACATCTATGTGTTTTGCACAAGAGTGGTGTGCTGGGTTCTTACTAAGAGCTATGGAAATAGTATTATCACAAAGAATTTGAGTTTTGGAGAAACTCAATCCATAGTCAGTGAGTGTATGTTGCATCCACAATACTTGAGCACATCAACTTCCAGCTGCTACATATTCAGCTTCAACAGTGGATAGTGCTACTGAGTGTTGTTTCTTGCAAGACCAAGAAACCAAGGAATCTCCTAAGAAATGACATGTTCCAGATGTACTTTTTCTATCCATTCTACAAACACCAAAGTCAGCATCTGAAAAACTATTTAAAACAAAATCATACCCAGAAGAGTAAAAAAGACCTAAATCCATAGTGCCTTTTAAATACCGAAAGATTCTCTTTACAGCTTTTAAATGAGACTCTTTTGGATTATATTGGTATCTTGCACATAAGCATACAGAAAACATTAAGTTGGGTCGACTAGCTGTCAAGTATAGAAAACTTCTTATCATACCTCTAAAGATTGTTTGATCTACTGGTTTCCCAGTTTCATCAAGATCAAGTGTATTTGAGGTACTAATTGGAGTGCTAATACTTTTAGTTTTGTCATATATATACTTTTTGGGTAAATCTTTTATATACTTATGTTGAGATATATATATTCCTTCTGGATTTTGAGAAATTTGAAAACCTAAAAAGAATGTTAACTCACCCATCATACTCATTTCAAACTCAGATTTCATTAAATTTGCAAAAGAATCAGTTAAAGATTTCTGAGTTGATCCAAATATTATGTCATCAACATAGATTTGAACAATCAAAACATTTTTGTTTTCCATTTTTATAAAAAGGGTTGGATCTTCTGTACCTTTTGTATAATTGTTTTGTAAAAGAAATCATATAAGTCTATCATACCATGCTCTAGGGGCTTGTTTAAGACCATATAGAGCCTTGGTAAGTTTGAGAGCATGATCAGGATGTTTTAGGTCTTGAAAACCAGGAGGTTGTTCGACAAAAAATTCTTCTTGAACAAAACCATTTAGAAAAGCACATTTTACATCCATTTGAAATAGTTTGAAATTAAAGTATGCTGTAAAGGCTAATAGAATACGAATTGATTCAAGTCTAGCTACAGGAGAATATGTTTCTTCATAGTCTATTCCCTCTTGTTGATTATATCCTTTATCACCAAGTCTTGCTTTATTTCTTACAATGATTCCATTTTCATCACACTTGTTTCTGAAACCCCATTTTACACCAATCACAATTGTTTCTTTAGGTCTATTAACTAAAGTACAGACTTTATTCCTCTCAAATTCATTTAGTTCATCTTGCATTGCTTTGATCCAATCATCATCACCTAAGGCTTCACTTGGGATTTTAGGTTCAAATTGGGATAGAAAATCAAGATGTTATATTTCATTTCTTAATGAATTTATGGTTCTTATAGGTTGATTTACATCACCAATGATGTTATCATTGGGATGATTCCTAAGAAACAATTGATTTGGGTTTTGTAAATCCTGTTCATCAACATATGGTAGAAAATATTCCGAGGTAAATGTTTCAGAAGTATCTTCTTGAATATTTTCCTTATCCGAAGGATCTTCTATCAAAGGTAGATAATCAGTTTTTGAAAACACATCTAAAGATGTAGGATTGGATTGGTTGAAAACAAAAGGATCAGTTTCATTGAATTTTACATGTACTGTTTCCTCAATAGTACAAGTGTTTTTATTGAAAACTCTATAAGACTTAGAGGTTTTATAATAGCCTAGAAAGATTCCTTCATCGGATTTTGGTGCAAATTTTTGTAGATTATCTTTTGTATTCAGAATGAATACTTTTCATCCAAAAATATTGAAGTATGAAACTTTAGGTTTTCGGACAGTCCATAACTCATAAGGGGTTTTATAAAGAAATGGTCTAGTTAAAACATGATTTATAGTATAACAGGAAGTACTAACAGCTTCATCCCAAAAGTGCTTATCAATTGAGTATTCACTCAACATGGTTAGAGTCATTTCCTAAAGAATACGATTTCTTCTTTCAACAACACCATTTTGCTGAGGAGTTCTTGGAGCTGAGAAATTGTGAGTATTACCTTTCTTACTACAAAAAGTTTCAAAATCTGAATTTTGAAATTCACCACCATGATCACTATGAATAGTTATCAATGGTAGGTTTTTCTCATTTTTAACTTGAGATCTAAAAGTTTTTAAATAGGAAAAGGCTTCATATTTCTTTGTGAGAAAGTAGACCCATGTAAATCTAGTAAAGTCATCAACTAAAACAAATACATAGTATTTTCCTCCAATGCTTCCAGATTGTGAAGGACTAAAAAGATCCATATGCACTAGCTGTAATGCATTAAAAGTTGAAACTTCATTAATTGATTTAAAGCTAGTTTTATGCTGCTTTCCAAATTGGCAAGGATCACAGACTTTTGAAGAATCATATCTAAGGTCCGGTAGCCCCTTCACAAGTCTTTTCTTTGAGAGTTTACTAAGGTTTCTCAAATTACAGTGTCCTAGTCTTCTATGCCATAGCCCTGATTGGTCTTCTATTTCACTTAAGCAGGGTAGGTTTTGGCTCCTAAGGACTTCTAAGTTAATAGTGTAAACATTCTCTTTCCTATGGGTAGATAGAATGAATTCATACTTGGAATTGTGAACTACACACTTATCATTTCTAAAATTCACAAGGTAACCTTCATCACATAATTGACTTATGCTGATGAGATTATGCCTAATACCCATAAAAAACAAAACATTTGAGACAAGAACTTTTCCAAGAAAAATGATATTACCTATACCAACAATCTTTCCTTGAGCATTATCTCCGAAGGTAACTTTTCTACCTTTTTTTATGACCTTTTCAAAGAGATCTTTGTTTCTAGTCATGTGTCGAGAACAACCACTATCCATGTACCAAATATTCTTATTGGTACACTTCTCATTTTCCTGAAAAAGAAACAATTAGTTTTTCAGAATCCAAACTTGTTTGGATCCAGAAGGGTTAGATAAAAGAATTTTAGGAATCCACATTTGTTTTGCAAAATGAGATTTATTAAATCCTAAATATTGAGTTCTGTTAAGAGAACAATCTCTTCTCCAGTGTCCACCACATTGACACTTAGAACATAAAGAGGTTTTTTGTGGAACAAAATAGTTATTACTAAAAATAGGTTTGGAATAAGTATAACCAAGAACAGAACGATTTCTCAAAGGTCTAATTTGAGAATACATCTTGTCAAAGTTTTCCTTTCCATGAGTAAAGTTTGACAAACAATTTTTCAAGGAAAAAATTTCTGACTTTAGTTTTAAAACCAAATTCTTATTTTCAAAAACATTTGAATTTGAACTAGAGTTAGGCTCTAAAATATTTTTCTTTGAAATTACAGTTTCAAGATCCTTAGAAAGTTTATCCTTATTAGATTTAACTTTCTCAAGGGTTTTTAAAATAATTTCAAAATCAGAAGTTTTCACATCAATATCTTTAGAAAGATCTGATACTTCTTTAGTCAAGATTGAAATTCTAGAATTTTCTTTCTCAAGCCTCTTCTTGAGTTTAGAATTTTCATTTTCAAGTAATTTAGCAAATCTAGATACCTCTTCAAAAGTAGGTAATGTATCATCTTATGATGATGAAGATTCATCATTTGAAGATTCATAATATCTATTATCGGTATAATTTGCATTCAAATAGACATTTGTAATAGCTTCATCATTATGTACCTTATCCATGAGACAATGATCTTCAAATGGTAATCTGGCTAAAAGTCCAATATTCCTCTGTCCTGAGGACTCATATTCTGAAGAATCATTTGAAGAATCACTACCACTTGCACTCTAGGTATCATTTGCCTTCAATACTTTCTTTGTCTTATAAAACCTTTTCTTGTTTCTTTGAGAGTGTTTCTCCTTTTTGTCTTTCCTTTTCAGTAAAGGACAATCAGGCCTTATATGTCCTGCTTTCTTACATTCATAACAAGTTACCTCTGAATCTTTCTTATCCTTCCTATCTTTCTTTTTGAATCTATATTGGAAGTCTTTCTTTACCACAATCTTGTTCATACTTTGAGCAAGATTGGCTAACTCATTATCCGAAAGATCACAATCACTTGAATCAGATATAACTTTCTTGGCTTTGGATCTTGTAAGAATTTCAGGTGTTTTAGCTTTAGATGCAAAGGCTACACTTCCATTCTCATTCTTCTTCTTGTTTAAATCAGCATCTCTCTTCATTCTTGTCTCGTGATGTAGAAGAGTTCCAAAGAGTTCATCTAGAGAAATCTGGGAAAATTTTCTATTTTCATTAATAGCTGTCCTTTTTGACTCCCATTCATTTGGAATTATATCTATAATTTTATCAACTAGAGCTTCATCACCAAGACATTTTTCTCCCATAGATTGTAAGTTTTTGACAATTGTCATAAACCTTTGTTTCACTTTACATACTGGCTCTTCATAAGGGAAAACAAATCCATGATACTCTGCTCGAAGCATTGCTCTTCTTGTTTCTATAACCTTGGATGTCCCAAACTGAGTGACTTCTAATTTCTTCCAAATACAGTTGTCTGCTTCTGTTGGGAAAAAATCCCCCAAGGTATCATTGAAGCCTTTTTGAGGTGATTGTGTTTGTTGACAAAGTGGACATCTAAGTTGTGATTGTTGACAAAGAGGATTTCATGGTTGAATGTCGAGTTCAAGAGCTGAGGTCAACGATCCATCTTTGATTCAAGAACGTCGATAAAAGGAATGGATGATATGGAGGCGGTACAAAAGAACAGATACAAGGTGGCGCTGTTTTCCAGTGTTTGCCAAATTTTTGGACCTGAAAATCGGCAAATGAAGAAAAGTGTTTTTGGCAAAGGGACTTGCACGCCGTGGACTTGGAGTATAGGAAACTTGCGCGCCATATGTTTTTCAAGATCAGAAGATCAAAATATGGCTAAGGAGATAGGTTCGTGCAAGTTTGGGAGTTGGTCGCGCAAGTGTCTAAAAGGAGAGAAGACTTGCGCGCCGAGATTGGGTCACGCAGGTGACTTGCGCGCCGTCGCGCAGGGTGGTCAGATTGCCTATAAATACCGGACCACCCCTCCTCATTTCTCACCGGAGTTCAAGACGAGAGCTCCCGTCATGCAGGTGTGGTGGTCGCGCAAGTGGTGTGTGTGGTCGCGCAGGTGGGACTTGCGCGCCAGAGGTTGAAGTTGTGCGCCTGCATTAGAAGTTGCGCGCCAGTTGGCAGTTGGGCGCCAATATTTGTTTGGGCATAAAAGGAATAGAGTCGCGCAAGTTTGGAGTTGAGGAAGGTTGTGTCGCGCAAGTGTTTGAGGAAGACTTGTGCTCCGATACTTGCGCGCCGAGGTTGACTTGCGCGCCAAGTAAGGTTTGTTCCAGCAGTGTTTTTCGGGCTGCGTGGAAGCTGGATGTTTGCCCGATACCTTCGGTGCAAAGTGATATTCATCAACGGGTGAAAGTTAAACTTCAACAGAGAATCTACATACAAGAGAAGATGCATTCTTTCATGAAAATGAAGAGACCTACAGGTCTATAAACAGTGAGTGGATTCCATCCAAGAGCAGTGAGCTTAGGAAGAGGAAGAAGGTGATCCTCTCCACCGGCAGTGAGCCAGAGAGAGAGAAACAGGGAGTGAACCTTGGGAAAGCAGTGAGCTGACCCTAAAAATTGTAAAGACAGTGAGCCTGGGCATAGAAGTGATCTTGCCCGAACCTTGTAATCCACAGCTAGTGAAGATTAGTGGAATTTGGTACGACCGGCAACCTGTCGGCATATGCTCCTTGGACGTAGCCCTTAGCGGTGAACCAAGTAAAATTGCTGTGTCCTGTGCTTGCTTTACATTCTGTTTATATCGTGCAGCAGGAAAAAGAGAGAAGAGTGTTTTGCTTAACAGCGAAACAAGATCAGAACGGGCATTAATTTTTAATTAGTCATACCCTGATTCACCCCCCCTCTCAGGGTATCCAACCTAGTGGACCTAACAAGTGGTATCAGAGGGAAGGTTCAAAGTTGTTCTTCTCTCAATGGAGGTAACCAATCATAAAGGGATTCCGATCTTCGACGGATATAATTTTCAGATATGGAAGAATCGGATGCAACACTATTTCCGATCCTTGGGAATGGATGTGTTTTCAGCAGCTATGCATGGTATCACAGCTGATATTAATAGTGGTGCCTTATCAGAGGCTGAGCATAGAGAGTTGGATGCTGATTCCAAGGCAATCAATGCCTTAGGGGGAGCCCTTTCCAATCCCATCTACACAAAGGTGATGTCATGCAAAACGTCACATTCCATGTGGGAAAAGCTTTTGAATATATATGAAGGGGACACAAAAGTCAGAGAGGCAAAGATGCAGGTGTTGTGGAACAAATATGAAGATCTGAAAATGAACCCGAATGAGTCTGTTGACGCATTCTTTGATAGGGTAAACATTGTTGTGGAAGATATGCGAGGTCTTGGAGAAGTCATTGAAGACATAAAGATTGTAAAGCGCATATTGAGGAAACTTCCACCTCGGTTCAATCCGAAAGTTTCAGTACTAGAAGATAAAGATCCAAAAGAGCTGACATTGGACAATTTTCACAGTACCTTGGTTGCATATGAAATGAGGAACGATGATAATGAGGCTGTGGAAAAGGGGAAGTCTAAAGAGGTGGCATTTAAGGCCATGAAGAAGCTCACCATTGAAGATTCTAATGAAGAAGAAGAGACAGATGAGGTGATGTCATTCCTTTCTTCAAATCTACAAAGAGGAAGAGGAAAGTTTAAAGGTAAACTTCCACTAGCATGCTTTTGATGTGGAAAGGTTGGTCATCTTGCGGCAAGATGCCCCAAGAAGTTTCAAGATGATGATGATGATGATGATGTTGAAATTCCCAAAAAGAAGACTTCACCTTTTGTGAAAGGGAAGAAACAATTCAAGAGAAATTTATTCAAGAAAAAGAATATTCTTTCACAAGAATTTGAAAGTTCATATGAGTCTGAGGATGAAGAAGTTGAGGAAAAAGAAAATTGCAGAGATCGTGGGGTAAATGCCTTGGTGGCAATTGTTGGTAGTTATCAAAAGGGATAAGAAGATGATGCTAAAGAAGAAGAAGAAATTGAAGGGAGAATTGATATGGAAGCCGAATTGGAAGCATCTCTTGAGGAGATAGATGTTTGGAGAGCCAAAACGAAGAAAGCCAATAAAGTGGTTCGTGATGCCAAACTCTATATGCAACAATAGGATGAAGAAAAGTCTGATATGTTAGAAGAAATTGAAAGACTAAAATCCTCAACACCAGAGATCTCAGAAAATATTGTTGAGTATAAGCTTAAAATTGAGGAACAAAAGAAGGAAATTGATTGTTTGAATAACACAGGAAAGGAGTAGGTTAGATGTATCAAAGAGCTTGAAGAAGAAGTGGTCAGTCTGCGACAAAAACTTAAGAATCAAGATAAACTCTTGACCCCCAATGTGATATCCGAAAAGCAGTCTATTCAGAAGACAGAGAAGATGAAAGTGGAGCCTAGCAGTTCAGTAGGGAAGAAACAGCAATTGAGCTCAGATGTTAAGGTCGTTTCTGGGATTAGTCAAGAACAAAAATCTGCAACAATTGCAGTCAGACCGCAAGAACTCATCCCGAAAGTGAAGGTTGATTTGGGAACAAAACAGAATCAGAATATTCAGAGATCCCAAAGGGGAAATCATAGTGCTGAAATATCACGAGGGAATGCATCCTATATCAGGTGTTATTGCTGTGGGAAAATGGGACATTCACAGTATGTGTGTTCCATATCCAAGAGATACAGAAGGGAACATGAACAGAGATGGCAGCCAAACAGAGAACGGTTTTCCAGAACACATTTTGAAGGACACTGTTTTTGGTGCGGAGGATTTGGACACATGGCTAGGTATTGCACTTCAACCATTCAGAGAAATGTGTCAAAGAATAATCAAAATGTTCGCAAGCAGCAGATCAATAAACCAGCAAGCGAGTTAAAAGTTCAGAACAGATTTGCAGCTCTGCAAGATGAGGGTGGTCTATCATACTCTGAGAAAGAACAGAAGCCTCAATCCATGCCGAGTGTGAAAGAAAAAGTATGGACCAAGAAGAAGAAAAATGAGAAGGCTGTGGTGGCGCAGATTGCCCTTAAAGCATCAGATCGATCTGGTGTTTGGATCCTTGATAGTGGTTGCACATCCCACATGACGGGTAATAAGGATCTTGTTACAGGAATCAAATATGACAAAGAAGGAGTTGTCAAATTTGGAAATGATGAAGGCCTGAAGATTGTTGGCTCAGGGAAAGCCAAGTTTGGGGGCAAAGAGATGAGACGCGCTGATGTCTTGGTAGTAGAGGGTCTCAGTCATAACCTACTCAGTGTCAGTCAACTATGTGACTCTGGGCACTCTATCCAATTTACCAAGAAGATGTGTGTTGTGAAAGGAAAAGATGGAGTAGCTGTTCTGCAGGGAAAAAGGTCAAAGGGAAATCTCTATCTTGTAGGTGGGGAAGAAGATATTTGTCTTTTATCCAGAGAGGAAGAAAACCAGCTGTGGCATAAGCGACTTGGTCATCTATGCCAACCATCTATGGAGGATCTCGTTAAATGTGATGCTGCTAGAGACCTTCCCAAACTATCACGTGATCGCACTCATACGTGTGATGCTTGTCAACAAGGGAAAATCATCAGAAAGACATACAGGCCAAAGGAACAGAAATCAACTAGAGTGCTCAAATTAGTGCATGCTGATGTATGTGGACCTATCTCACCACGAGCTATAAATTGGCAAAGGTACTATGTTCTTTTTATTGATGACTATAGAAGAATGGCCTGGGTATTCATCATAACCCATAAGACAGAGGTGTTCAGTTGCATAAAGCAGTACAGGAGGGAATCAGAAAAGATGTTGGGGCAGAAAATTATGAAGTTTCGTACTGATAACGGTACGGAATTTACAAACCGTCAGGTTGAAAACTATCTCGAGAAACATGGGATAAGGCATCAAGTTTCATCAGTAAGAACTCCCCAACATAATGGATTAGTTGAAAGGAGAAATAGGATCATCAACAATATGGCTAGAACAATGCTTATTGATAAGGACCTGCCAGGAATCAGTTTTGACATCGGTCTATGTTTCAAACAGGTCCATGTTATGTCCGAAGCAAGGGAAGACTCCGTATGAACTGTGGTACGGAAAGAAGCCAACGTGTAAGTACTTTCGAATCTTTGGAAGTAAGTGTTTAATTCTCAACAAAGAACATCATAGGAAGTTTGAGGCACGAGGAGATGAAGGGATATTCCTTGGCTATTCCGGGAAAAGAAAAGCATATAAATGTTTCAATAAAAGGCTGGGAAAAATCATTGAAAGCAATGATGTCACTATAGTTGAAAATGAGCAGAATACTCAACGATCCAGTGAACAGTTCCTGGATGAAAGTGATGATGAGGTAAGCAACCCAGGGGGAGAAGAAGTGGCAGAAGCTGACTCAGAAGAAGATACTGATGATGAAGAGGAAAGTGTCAAGTCGGTGTCTGTGAGAAAGCCAAAGAGTCGAGCTGAAATTGATAGGCAGAATATCATTGGTGATCAAACAGCTCCAGTTCAGACTCGAAGAATGAAATCATCACAGCAAGCATCGTTTTTGTCTCAAGTGGAGCCAAAATGTTTTTCTGATGCAGCTGAAGATGAAAACTGGGTTCAGGCCATGAACAAAGAGCTTGATCAGATTGAGAAGAACCAGACATGGGAGATTGTTTCGAGGCCAGCAGACAAGAATGTCATCGGGACTAAATGGGTCTATCGCAACAAGATGAATGAAGATGACACAGTGATTCGGAACAAAGCACGACTAGTGTGCAAGGGATACTCCCAGATAGAGGGAATAGATGTTGATGAGACATTTGCACCGGTTGCAAGGCTGGAGACAATCAGATTATTTTTGGCCATAGCAGTGCAAAGAAAGTTCAAAGTGTTCCAGATGGATGTCAAATCCGCATTCCTGAATGGGGTTCTGGAAGAAGAGGTGTATATTGAACAGCCAGATGGTTTTCTCATTCATGAGGATGAAAACAAAGTTTGCAGGCTGAAGAAGGCGTTGTATGGGCTGAAACAAGCACCAAGGGCATGGTACTCAAGGCTTGATCAGTACTTGAAGAAGCTTGGTTTCCAGCGTGGAGGAGTTGACTACAACCTCTATTTCAGCAATGAATGTAATCAAAGGATGACGGTGCTAGTGTATGTCAATGACATAATTTTTGGCGGATCAGATGAAGCTCAGTGCAGACAGTTTTCCGAATTCATGAAAAATGAGTTTGAAATGTCAATGATTGGAGAGCTAACGTTTTTCCTTGGTCTACAGGTGACACAAGGAAGGAATGGAACTTTCATTTCTCAATCCAAATATGCCAAGGAGGTTCTAAGAAGGTTTGGAATGGATAATTCCAAGGAAATGAAGACTCTGGTTGCTACCCGGATGAAATTATCAAAAGATGAGGATGGCAAGGCAGTTAATATCACAGAATACAGGCAAATCATTGGAAGTCTGTTGTACTTAACTGCAACAAGGCCTGATATTGTTTTCTCCACATGCCAAGCAGCGAGATATCAGAGTAATCCCAAGGAAAGTCACATGCTTGCAGTGAAAATAATACTTCGGTATATCAAGGGCACGGTGGACTTCGGCTTGACATACAACGACAAATCTCAGACAGAGTTATTGGGATATACTGATGCAGACTGGGCCAGTTCAGCAGATGATAGAAAATCAACGACAGGTGGTGCATTCTATCTTGGTGGATTGTGTATTTCTTGGCTAAGCAAGAAACAAGATTGCATTTCATTGAGCACCGCAGAAGCTGAGTATATTGCGGCCACTCAAGCATGCACACAGTTATTGTGGATGAAGCAGCAGCTTGAAGATATGGGAGTTGAAGTGAAGTCTCTGATCGGAATCCAGTGTGACAACTCAAGTGCTATAAATCTTAGCAAAAATCCTGTCCATCATTCCAGGACAAAGCACATTGAGATCAAGTATCATTTCATCAAGGAGAAGGTTGAGCAGGGCATCGTGAAGTTGGAGTACGTGCCTATAGAGCTACAGGTTGCAGACATTCTGACAAAGGCCTTACCCAAGGAAGCTTTTGAGAGGCATCGACTAGCTCTGGGAGTTCAGTCGATTCCCCGCACTTGAAATTGTGTGGATGTGGGACCCCCCCCCCCCCCCCCCCTCTCCCCGAGGTATGATGTGTTTTTCCCAAATGTGCTGATTTGTTCTCTACTCTGTTACAGTCTGCATAGGACTGCCTTTGGGTTCGTTGACAAAGGGAGAGAAAATAGTGATTGTTCAAGGGGGAGAAGCTGACAGGTGGAGCAGCCAGATAGGGGGAGTTGAAGCTAGTTGAACGTGCTTAGCCAGAGCTTAGCTTGGACAACACAGGAAATATGGCTAAAGAGGTGTTGAAGCTGTGAGCAGAAAGGGGGAGCGTATTAAATCTGACGATGCTAGAAGTGATCGATCAAAGAATAGATATCACGACAGCTGAGGATCGTGATAAAAGCAGAAGAGTGGTGTTGGACAGTGTTTGGTGTCAACAGTGGATGTCAGAGACAAAGTGATTCATTGATAAACTTTTCATTTACTCTTGTTTTTCACGCCGAGCATTGCTCATGTGGGCTTAGAGTATGTGTTGAGTAAATCCTTGGTCGCTATCAGAATCGCAATGAGGCGAATGGAGGTTGAAGAATCAATGACGTATCTTTGTTTGGAAGAGTTGTCAACAAACCCAAAGGGGGAGATTGTTGGGCAAAAATCCCTCAAGGTATCATTGAAGCCTTTTTGAGGTGATTGTGTTTGTTGACAAAGTGGACATCTAAGTTGTGATTGTTGACAAAGAGGATTTCATGGTTGAATGTCGAGTTCAAGAGCTGAGTTCAACGATCCATGTTTGATTCAATAATGTCGATAGAAGGAATGGATGATCTAGAGGCAGTACAAAAGAACAGATACAAGGTGGCGCCATTTTCCAGTGTTTGCCAAATTTTTGGACCTGAAAATCGGCAAATGAAGAAAAGTGTTTTTGGCAAAGGGACTTGCGCGTCGTGGACTTGGAGTATAGGAAACTTGCACGCCATATGTTTTTCAAGATCATAAGATCAAAATATGGCTAAGGAGATAGGTTTGCGCAAGTTTGGGAGTTGGTCGCGCAAGTTTCTAAATGGAGAGAAGACTTGCGCGCCGAGATTGGGTCGCGCAGGTGACTTGCGCGCCGTCGCGCAGGGTGGTCAGATTGCCTATAAATACCGGAACACCCCTCCTCATTTCTCACCGGAGTTCAAGACGAGAGCTCCCGTCGCGCAGGTGTGGTGGTCGCGCAAGTGGTGTGTGTGGTCGCGCAGGTGGGACTTGCGCGCCAGAGGTTGAAGTTGTGCGCCTGCATTAGAAGTTGCGCGCCAGTTGGCAGTTGGGCGCCAATATTTGTTTGGGCATAAAAGGAAGAGTCGCGCAAGTTTGGAGTTGAGGAAGGTTGTGTCGCGCAAGTGTTTGAGGAAGACTTGCGCGTCGATACTTGCGCGCCGAGGTTGACTTGCGCGCCAAGTAAGGTTTGTTCCAGCAGTGTTTTTCGGGCTGCGTGGAAGCTGGATGTTTGCCCGATACCTTCGGTGCAAAGAGATATTCATCAATGGGTGAAAGTTAAACTTCAACAGAGAATCTACATACAAGAGAAGATGCATTCTTTCATGAAAATGAAGAGACCTACAGGTCTATAAATTGTGAGTGGATTCCATCCAAGAGCAGTGAGCTTAGGAAGAGGAAGAAGGTGATCCTCTCCACCGGCAGTGAGCCAGAGAGAGAGAAACAGGGAGTGACCCTTGGGAAAGCAGTGAGCTGACCCTAAACATTGTAAAGGCAGTGAGCCTGGGCATAGAAGTGATCTATCCCGAACCTTGTAATCCACATCTAGTGAAGATTAGTGGAATTTGGTACGACCGGAAACCTGTCGGCGTATGCTCCTTGGACGTAGCCCTTAGCGGTGAACCAAGTAAAATTGTTGTGTCCTGTGCTTGCTTTACATTCTGTTTATATCGTGCAGTAGGAAAAAGAGAGAAGAGTGTTTTGCTTAACAGCGAAACAAGATCAGAACGGGCATTAATTTTTAATTAGTCATACCCTGATTCACCCCCCCCCCTCTCAGGGTATCCAGCCTAGTGGACCTAACAGCTTCACATGAAGATATCTGACTGTATATATTCTTGGTCATAGATAATAATAAAGTATTGTGTACCTTGTAATTCAGTTGATATTCTTGCTTCTCTTGGTTAGTGAAAGTACTGACTTCTTTGTTAGGAATTTTGTAACCACCAGTAAGCATAATAAAATTTTCTACGCAAGTATTGATCACAAAAGTCTTCATACGATCTCTCCAGTACTCATAATCATTTCCATCAAAGATAGGTGGTCTAGAAGGATTCAGATTGTCTATTGACCCAATATTCATTCCTGCCATCTAAAAACAATATCTTTTCCACTCCACATGTTAGTGTAGTAAGTAGTTTAAAAAAATATGAAATAAATAAAACAAGTAATACAAATCAGTGGAAAACCTGCTCTGATACAAATTGTTGGATCGAATATATAGATATGTATTTCTATTAGATGGAACAATAAAAGAGGGGGGTGAATTGTAGGTTTAAAAACCTTTTGAGTTTTAGCACTGAAGAGATTAGTTTAAATGATCTTAAACTAATACAAATACAAACACCCACAATTGTATTGAATATAAAAGGTATGATGTAATGTAATACTAATGAAATGTAAAACAATTGTATTCAAGATTAACACAATAATCATAGTAATATAAATATGAATGATTCTACCTTAAAGCGTATAGAATCAGTCAATACAATATGTAATAGAATGGTTGTAATTGAAACAATTAAAAATGTATAAGAGATGGAAAAGGAAACAAAAACAATTTCCTTTCTAATACAATTAGCAACGGAAAAGTAAAAGAATTACAATTCTTTTAACCCAAAGAGAAGGGTTATCCTTTCACCTAGGATAAAAGGTCTGTCTCACCAACACCTTGGTGAGCCCTCGATACGATGATCAGACTGTCTGTCTGCCTATCCCTGGCAGCCCTTGATATGATGATCAGAACGTCCGTCTGCCTATCCCCAGCAGCCCTCGATACGATGATCGGTCTGTCTGTCTGCCTATCCCTAGAAGCCCTCGATTTTGTAGGTAATCGGAACCTCTGTCTTTCAATCACTTGAAAGCCCTCGATACGATGATCGGACGCATAAAGAAGATGAGAGAAGTCACAGTTTCTCTCTCAAGAACTTGATAGAAGTATAGTATCACAGTTGTTCCACAAAGTCTCATTCGTTGTTCTTTCTCAGCTTCAAATGACCTCCTATTTATAGGCCTTGGGTTCCAATGGTCATGTTGCCTCCCACGGTCATATTTCTCCAAAAAACTCGGAGGGACATGGACACCTGGCATCATAACGGTCATATTGAAACAGAAAGCACGACATCGTTTTGATTATTTTGTAACTAACTCAACGACATCGTATTGGTTAAAACAAGATATATGTCGATGATAAGCAATGGTATGATTCATATGAAACTAGTGTTTTTGACCAAGTACCAAAACAAGTAATGAAAGTATGAATAGAAGAGTCAGTACAATACATTTGACAGAGTCAGTATGATATGATTGACAGAGTCAGTACGATACGATTGACAGAGTCAGTACGATACGATTGACAGATTCAGTACGATACGATTGACAGATTCAGTACGATACGATTGACAGAGTCAGTACGATACGATTGACAGAGTCAGTACGATACAATTAAAAAGACATTTGTGATTTCCAAAATAAAATATAGAAGTCAAAAGATAACTTTTGACTCAACACACTTTTCCCCATTCAACTGATCAAACAAACCATCTATTCTGGAAAAAGGGTATTTTTTTTAATTGTTACCTTATTCATCTTCCGGTAGTCAATGCACAACCGGAGGGATCCATCAGCCTTTTGCGCGAACAACACAGAAGCGGCCCAAGGAGAGATGCTCGGGCAAATGAATCCTTTGGATTCTAAGTCTTCCAACTGTATCTTTAATTCCCTCAGCTTAGTGGGGGCCATACGATATGAGGGAAGAGATATCGGTTGTGTTCCCGGTGCTAGATCAATCGAAAACTCCACATCCTGCTCTGGGGGAAAACCTGAAAAATCATCCAAGAATACCTCAAGAAACTCATTCACTACATGAGGTAGTGCACCTTCAGGGAAAATACCATCATCTAGCATGAGTGAAGATAACTAGAAGATAACACTTCCCAAATCTGGGAGTGGAGGCCCTGCGCGACCTGACCGAGGATCCCATTCACCACAAAAAACCTGATGACTCCCATGAGGTGCAGTGAAACTCACATGCCGTCTATAGCAATCGATGTGTGCCTAGAAGTGTACTAGAAAATCCATGTGAAGTATTATTTCAAACAGTTCCATATCTAGAACCAGGAGGTCCCACTCCATCTCAACCCCTGACATGGAAAGCGCACACAAGGGGCACCTGAGGCCCTGCTCTTTTCCCAGCGGTGTCACCAACTCCATCACGAAACACATCAAATCAGTTGGAAAATTCATCATGTCCACAAAATGGGTAGAAATAAATGAAACATAGTCACCAGTATCAAAAATAGAAGTATCTATAGAAGATGCGATCAGAATGGTACCTCAAATTTTCGATGGTCCCGCCTCTGTTCCTGTTGGTGCCTGATCCACTACATGGAGATGTCCAGTATCTGCCTGAGGAAGAACTCTAGTCTATGGTTGTGCCCTGAACTGGATCTGCCCAGAAGATGATCCAGCCCTACCACCACGATCGCCAAATCGAGATCCCCCAGTCCTCGACGGCTCGGACTGTGCTAGCACTCCTCTTGAATCCACTGACCCTTCCCCACTTGGGAGTGGACGCGCCACACTACAGAAGCACTAAAAATTCCCCATACCTCCACAATGGTAACAAGGATTTGGAGGAAGTTTACATGATGTTCAAATATTCTCGGGCTTCCCACATTAGTGGCACATGACCGATCACGCATTAGAAGCCGCAGAAGAAAACTGCCTGGAAGAGTGGCCTGAACTGCCCCCTCCTTTCGTCAAATGATCCTCCTGCTTCATTTTCTTCTCTGAGGAGCTGTCACTACCCACTGCTGATACTGAACCATAGAAACCAAACCTTCCTTTCCTATCAATCTCCACCATGTACGCCCAATCAATGACCTCATCATAGGTCCTCAACTTAAACAAGAACACCTGGGAATATATCTCTAGTCGCAAGCCTTTCTCAAACCAATGGGCCTTCACCTACTCATTAGAGACAATTTCTAGAGCATACTAAACCAAATTAGTGAAATGGTTGGAATACTCCATCACAGATAGATTACCCTGAACAAGTTCCATGAACTCTCTAGACCTAGCATAAGCCACACCTCAGGTAGTACTGTTCATTGAAGACAGCCTTGAAATCTCCCCAGCGCATCTGCTCATTCTTCCCAGCCTGAAGCACGGACTCCCACCTCTTACGGATGGGACCCTCCAATAGAAAGGAGGCACACTTCACCCTGAGCTCCTCAGGTGTTTCCAAGAACTCAAACATACGCTCGATCTTCTCGAGCCATTCTTCTGCTTCCTGGGGTTCTGAGCTACCTCGGAAGGCAGGAGAATTGTTTTTCAGAAACTCTTGTGCTTTATCTTTTCTAGGACCTGTCTCTTCTGCCCTAACAGGAATAGGAGTAGGATCTGGTCTCTATCCCAAAGCTTGGATAGCCCAAACCACAGCCTTCATGAGGCTCTGATCAATCGTTGTGGGAGAACTCTCTTCACCTTCCTCCTGTGGGCGTGTGGGAGCTTTCCGGCACTACTGGGAATGGGGTTTATCCCCACACATATATTCCTACGGTTTTATAAACCGTGGGAATAGGTTGTTTTTATTTATCTTTACCCACAGTTTTATTAAAACAGTGGGTATTAAAACATCATCCTGCCCGAAGTATCGGGCTCCTCCTCACTCGGCGCTCCCCCCATTCAACCTTACCTCCTCGACCCTTACTCTCGGCCCTGTCCTCCCCTCCCCGACCACCACCTCCCGGCCCTCTCCTCCCCTCTCTGACTCCCCTCCCTGGCTCCGCATCCCAGTTCCTCGTCCCGGCTCCGCGTCCCGGCTCCGCCTCTTGGCTCTGCCTCCCGGCTCCGCATCCCGGCTCCGCATCCCGGCTCCGCCTCCTGGCTCCGCATCCCGGCTCCGCATCCCAGCTCCCGACCTGGACCTCCTGGCCTTCGCCTCCACCTCGACATCTCTTAAACAAGGTAATTTTACTTTTGATTCTCCATTAATGTTATGGGAGGATATCGATGATTCTTGGTTTATTATAGGGGTTACCAAGTGTAATGATTAACCTCTAGGATTTGATGTTGTAGATACTGGTTGATTTAAGTGTCACATAGATATCTATAGATTATTAAAATTGGGAATTATTTATGATATTGCTGGGGTTATCATAAATATCAACTTATATATATTATGTATGCTAACAGTCCTCATCTCCGAATACATATCTTCATAAATTAATAACAAGACAAATAAATATATTATAATTAATGATAAAAATTAAAATATATGAAAATGTATGTTAGTTATAGGATGGAGATACTGGTGTGGTACTCTATATGTGGAATGTGAAGTTGTAAATGGTTCTCAATCAATAGGTAGGTGTGTAATAAGAAAATATTCTCTTATAAGATTGAATTTCATGGGCGATTGAAGTTCTAAAAATGGGGTTACATATAATGATAGATCAGAAATTTTAGGATCCATACATGATGTAGTAATATGTGTGAAATGACACAACAATTCACTAATCTTATGTTATAAAATCCTTGATTGGATTCCTTATGTCCTAGAGAAATCAGTGGTGGCTTTATATCAACACCAACATCTAGGTATGGGGGAATTTATATCTCAATTTCCATCTTAGGATCCATAAAATCCTTGATTGGATTCCTTATATCCTCAAAAATGGGATCAAAAAGTGCCAACAACAGCCCCAAATCATTCCCATTCCATAGGTCCAGGGTAATTTTTATCATTATTATCACCCCTAAAGGAATTAATCTTCTCTAGTTTTGAAGATAATTATCAATGGTCAATATCCCAATCATTCCTCCCACTATGAGATACACCTCTTTCATTTTGGGTCTGCTCGACAAGTATGATTGGAAATTCCCTTATGGTCACTATTCATAGACCAGGGTAGGGGGAATTTACGATAAAAGAAGTTAAAAACCATAAGTTTCATAAGACAAAATGGACTAATATGACCAGGGGTCAGATAAATGACCCTAATGCAACCCTCAAAGGAGGAGTAAACAGTGGATAATTTCCCTTTTTTGTGGAGAGTGATGGGTTAAATCCCACTACTTGATACACCTTAGTGAACATCATCATAATTAATATAAAAATTGATGTCAACCAAGATTTAAAAATATAGGGGAATGATGTGGAAACTGTTCGTTTAGGGGTAGGTGATGTGGATGAACAAACTAAGTGTATGTTCCATAATATAAAAATTAATGTATGTTCCATAAATTATGAAAAAAAATTAGTTAAATATTTTTTTTAAAATTTAAAGTTTTTTACTATGTATTAACGTAACATTTCAATGTTATATTTAAAGGTGATTGAACAACATGTAATGGTTTAGAGCATGATTTTTTAAGCCAAGCAACCAAACCATTTACATAGAATTTAATCAGTCCTTGAGATTTAAATATAATTTATCATTTGTTTTTTGTAATTCTTATTATTGCTAGATATTATTTATTATCCTTGTAAAGGAAATAGATCTTGGATTTCTTTTCCAGGTTTAGGATTTAAAATGATATCCAATGTTATCCTTTCTAGATTTACATGGAAAATAAATATGGAAAGATGGTTTATCCTGATCATTATTATTATTGCTACTTATTCAATCATGGACTCCTCTTGTCATTAAATATGTTTTGCTAGCTACTAATATGCATTGATTAATTTAATAATAAAATTGATTGTAATGAATTTTATAAATATTATTTACATTGTTGATTGAATGATAATTTTTTTTCTTGTTATAGAATTGATAAAAGCTGGATGTATCGTACCGATCGGATTTCAACCAAGTTTCAAATTAATTTGGAGAATTTTTTAGATTTTTCATTTAACAATGTGTCAGATGGAGGATGTATACAGTGTCCCTGCTATAATTGTGTTGGAAGACCATGGTTAATATGAGAAGAAGTTAGTTACCATTTAACAAAATTTGTATTTCAAGCTAACTATAATGTTTGGTTTCACCATGGAGAGACGAGTCAATCTTCTACTGTTCATAAACGAAATGAATAAAGTGACATGGAGAATTGGATATTTGATCAGTTTCCATATGTGCATCATTGTGAGAGAGATAACATTTCGGTGCAAGAAGACAATGATATCAGTACACATGAGGAAAATGTTGAAGACAATGATGTTGAGAGAGTGAAAAATTTATTGGATGATGTCAGAACTCCAGTATAACAAGAATGTACTAAAATGACCAAGTTGGAATTTTTAATGTGGTTATATCATGGAAAAACCATGTATGGGATTTCTAATACCACCATTGATTATATTCTTACATTTTTGAAGGAATTTCTTCCTGATGGTGCAGATATTCTCTCCAATCATTACATGGCATGGAAGTTAATTAAGAACCTTGGATTTTCTACTTATAAAGTCCATAATTGGTATGTGGGATGCAGAGTGAATCAATATTCTGGAAGCTGAAAGTGTTCTTGAAGGGTGCTCTGGAAACACAAAGCAAGTGCACGGGTGAGGTGGATGTTAACAAAACCGCCCAGAGCAACCACTTCAATCAAATCTTGACTGATGTGTTGCTCACCCCGCAATAGGTATGTTCTTGTAATATCGTTGAAATAATCTCCTAGACAATTTTTAGTATTTCCCTTCGCATAATACTTTTCATACGTTATTACGCACATCATCTTTTAAGATGAATATTGTTTATTTTTATTTATATATTGCAGGTGACTCACTCTGCACATAAAGAGATCAAGGGAATCATGCACTAATAAGTGCTAGATCTCTATAACAGGTATGTTTTCCTAAAATTGTGGAATTAACCTCCCTACTATGCATCATTTTTCATTTGCATTTACACACTATATGAATGCAGGTTATTGGTCGTAAAATCATGGAGTTAACCTCCCTTTCATCCAACATATGAATGCAGGTGATATGTTTTCACTATTGACTCCACTGTATATTGATTTTTCTGGGTCATGTCTAAGAGTTTCTAGACATACATTGATTGTTATCATCCCATCATAGCGATGAACCGAAATATTGGTGATTGTGAATGGGCTGATGGAATGAATGCCTTCGATTTACAAGCATGGAGAAGAAACTTAAGAGATGTGTATCATTTATGTCTCAGCGAGGATTGATAAAGGTATTTTTTCCCAACTAACTCTTCAACAGGATAGGATGTATGGAAGTTTATATTTTTTACAACTCAAGCAGTAAATGATACAGTGATAATCACATTCTTCATGAGTTTGTCTGGTATTTCTTGTGTTATAATCTGTTTTGTATTACAGTGAGTTGTATTACCTTAAATAAACATACCTTAAGGGAACATATTTAGTTAGACATCCGATTTTAGATTTGTTTTCTGTTATAATCTATTCTGTAATACAGTGAGTTGTAGTACCTTATCAAAATTTTAGGATGTTTTCTAACAGTTTCAGTACCTTACCTGGTTGGGTTTTCATCCAAATAAAACATGTCATGCATCTACATATTTCATGCAGGGTGATTCAGGGGGAGGGATGGGCAGTGGGGAGGGAGGGGGAGGGGCTGGGCAGGGGGAGGGGGAGGGGGATGGGCAAAGAAACAGCTGGGCAGGGGGAGGGGGAGGGGGAGGGGGAGGGGCAGGGCAGGGGGAGGGCTATGCAGGGGGGAGGGATGGGCAGTGGGGAGGGAGGGGAGGGACTGGGCAGGGGGGAGGGGGAGGGCTGGGCAGGTGGAGGGCTGGGCAGGGGGAGGGGGAGGGCTGGGCAGGGGGAGGGCTGGGCAGGGGGGAGGGCTGGGCAGTGGGGAGGGAGGGGGAGGGGCTGGGCAGGGAGGAGGGGGAGGGCTACGCAGGTGGAGGGCTGGGCAAGGGGGAGTGGGAGGGCTGGGCAGGGTGAGGGTTGGGCAGGGGGAGGGTGAGGGTTGGGTAGTGGGGAGGGATGGGGAGGGATGGGGAGGGGCTGGGCAGTGGGGAGGTATGGTGAGGGTTGGGCAGGGGGGGAGGGTGAGGGCTGGGCAATGGGGAGGGATGGGGAGGGCTAGGTAGGGTGAGGGATGGGTAGGGGGAGGGTGAGGGCTGGGCAGTGGGGAGGGATGGGGAGGGGCTGGGCAGGGGGGATGGGGAGGATCATGTATTTAACCATCAAAAAATTAAAATTAGATAACTATCTTTGAAATGGTTCAGGTTCCTCTTGGAAGATACTGGTTCACTAGGCCTGGTGATAGAAGAAAAGGGTCTCATCCCAGTCACTCTAGAATGAATTTGTTAAAACACTAAATAAAGCACATGATGATTCTATGGAACTTCTAGAACAATGCCTTAATTTTCATGTACATGTTTGTGTACCCATATGAGACCTATGATTTTTAAACTAGAAGATATGTACAAGTATTGATTTAAGGATAAAATGGTATTTCTATAATTGAAACGGGTGAAGTTACTTGACTCGTCGACCGATGTCTTTACTTTCAATTGACTATCAAGTTTAGAATTTATGAATATACTTGATCCTTCACTATACTAATAAGGTGTAGAACAACGTGAGTCCAAGGTCGATCCCACAAGGAACACGAGTGATCTACAAGAGCCTGAAATTACTTAATTGTTAACCTGGTGATTTTTAAGAAAAAATCAGTTCAAACAGAATTTTAAAACAAGAATTTAAATGATATTTAAAGACAATTAATAAACATAGAAGTGAGATATCAATTTCAATGTATGTTTAACAAGATATGTCCACCTATTTCATTCATGAACGAGTCGAATAAATTGGCTGCAAGATCGTTCTAAAATCATGAACTTCTCTATGGTCAAGTCCATTGATTCTGCCTAGGTTAATCTAGTTCTCTTGGTCGGAGAAATAAACTAACATAAGCGCATTAATACGTTGTTAATATTTTCATTATTAATTGTTAAACATAAGTGAGGGTTATTTATTTTAGCTTTTGAATTCAACTCATGTCTACACATTCTTTCTTTTCTGTTTTAATGTTTTCATGTTTTCATGTTTTCTAGGTTGACATGGCAGCCCTGTTACACATGGGTGATGGGGATCTTAAGGCTTTGGTAATTCCAATGGTAAATGACTTATTATTCCTTCATGTGCTTTGATCATAGGTTTTTAATGTTCATTGTAGGAGGCTAATACTGTTTGATGGGGGAATCATATTTATGTATTAGATTTTTTAAAATTATTTTCTGTTTGAATCAATTGGAGGTGATAATTTTTAACTTGACATGATATTTGGACATGACATGAGTTAAACAGGTTTGGGTTAGACATAAAGTGGTTCAGGTTGTGATAGGGTTGAGGAATCTTACAAAAATAACTCAACATGAGATAACATTTTATTATAATTAGAACAACAGAAGTTTTCAGAGGATGGATACTTGCAACATATGCAAGTGAATCATTTGGCTCCAGCATTACTTACAGTTTTTCTCTTGCCATCTCTTATTAGAGCTTCTCCAAGTCTAATTGTTAACATGAATTCTGTTGTAAGTTCTTTTGTATGAACAATTCATTGTCTTTTACATATTACTTCTTAAATTTAAAGTTTAAAACTTTATGAGCATGTCCAGTCTCAGTGCTTTGCTCGTTTACTCATTACATCTACATGATTTATTAGCTAATTTTTTACCACGTTTCATTTCATTACTGCTTTCTTTGAACCACAATTATGGGTTTGAGATAATTTTTTCTCTTCCTTTCAATAGATACATCATGTTGGATTTGTCGACTCTGCAGATATGAATGCTATTTCTGGTGAAAGGAAGTTCACCAGTTTAGTGGGATACTCCACCAGCAAGCTTGCACAGGTGCACATGCAGCAGTACGGTGTTTGGTAAGAATGTGAGTCTTCCTCTGTTTTTTAGTCAAGATTCTTTGACGAGGTCCTCTAATTTTCATTGTATTTTCATGTTGGGATTGATATACCAGAGTAGGTATTTTCATATTATTTTTGATTTTTGATATATTTGAATGGCAGGATTGATATGTCTGTAGGTGCAGAACGGTAGGGAGGTGGAGTTGCAGCTGCCTGGGGAACAAGTCTATACCCACGGTTTTCCAAACTATGGGTACATTCTGGGAGTTTAATTTAGTATACCCACGGTTTGCAAACTGTGGGTATATATGGCCAGATTTAAATCACTATACCCACGGTTTTCAAACCATGGGTACATATGGAGAGATTTAAATCACTATACCCTCGGTTTTCAAACCGTGGGTATAGATGTCTATACCTAAATTTTGTCAAAACGTGGGTAATGTGAATTTTTCTTCATCTAAACCCACTATTCTATGCAAACCGTGGGTATAGCCCTATTACGACGGCACTACAGTCAGAGGTTCTTGAAACCGTGGGTATATCCTATACCCACGGTTTCAAGGGCTATACCCACGGTTTAAAACCGTGGGTATAGGTGCTATTTCCTGTAGTGCGGGTAGGCATGTTGCTACAAAATGAAACAGTCACAAAACAATAGTCAATACCAAAATTCTGAAAATTTTAATCAAATACGTCAAATATAAATATTCTAAACACATTCAAGTAATAAAAGAAACAACTACTCCACCTCCTCCTGATGTCCACGTGTGTTCTGCAGCCCACATGTCTCACCTGGAAGTGAAGTCAATCCGTAAATTACAAAATCCTCTGGTGACTCAAGGTCTGTCATGAGAGGTGCGGTCCAGGCACCCTACTCACAACCAAACCCCCAATCCCCAACATTCCTATCTCCTGTCTATCCCGACTCATCCCAAAATATCAATATAACCCAAAAACTTTAACCTCCTCTGATACCATTTTGTCACGAACTGAATTTGGTTGCCACTATTACAAGCACAAAACCCATCCTATGCCAAGGCCCTAAGGGAATTCCCTATCCCCATGGGTTGCACTAGTTCTCGGGTATCAAAAAATATAGTTTGGGAACGATTTACCTGAGTATGAAAGCATAAAACATAAAAAAAACAATAATAAGAATCTGAAATTTCCAAGCTAAACAATTCTTAACAAAACCAGATCTGAATAAATTTGTTTAAAGACACTACAAGTGGTACAAATAAAAATAATGACAATAGAAAGACATCCCCAAGGACTCCACACAACAAGGGGGTCATCACCCGCAAGTCATCGCCACAACTTCGCCCCAGCGATGGGGACTAACACCCTGAACCGCCATCACCCTTAGCCTTCCCTTTACCTGAGTCAAGCATAATAAGGTCTACTTACACAAAAGGGGTGTAAGTAGGGTGTGATCCTAATCCCAATAGGATACCACCAGATTATTCCAAAGAGAATGCAATACAATGTGAACAAAACAAGCAATTTTAATACACAAGGTGAAAGAGTGTTAAAATTCCAAGAAATGCAACTTTCAATTGAAAACAGTTTTCAATCTAAGAATTTCAGAATGTTAACACATTAAAATAAAAATTTTAGCTACATTAATGTACTTCCAAACACATCCTATTATATTGGTAAATACCACAAATCCAATGAGCAACAAAATCGAGAACACCCATAGGCACTAGGTTGTCTCGGGCCCTATGTACCTCGTACCTCGGTGTAAAGTAACCATAGAAAAATCCATTCTTGTGCACGAGCCACTAGTAGGGAACATACCAATAACCTAGTGGTCCCCAATAATAATACACATAGTTTATTTAGAGTTGTCATTATCCAAATTCTAGGTGAAATAGGGACAAAACTCATCTAGTCAACTAGTCGTACTAGTACACATCCACCCCACCTAGGTACCTGGGATTCCCCATTTGTGCACAAACAAATTCAGCATGCCACATGCATCCATTTTCATATAAAAAGACCAATATTGGTCACTTAAAAACAATATAGTAGCTATACACACTTTATACCATTTAAAATACACAATAAAACACTTTGATTTTTCATAAAACAATTTCTCAAAAACCCGCATTATTTTGCACCCAACACTCCCTGAAAACCCCAATTTACACACTATATGCTCACCTATAAGTTAAAAAAACATAAAAGGCATCCCTATACATTTCAATGAAACCAAAAAAACAATTTTTAGGGAAGCCCCATGTGAACCAAGAAATGTAATCTTTGTAAAACTTCCATTTTTAAACAAACATGACACTTAAAGTTCACAAGTTCCACAACACCATTAAAACCAACTTTTGCAACAAAAAAAGGGATAAAAATTCAAAAAAGTATTTTCATCCCTATTACATCCCAATAAAATAAAATAAGTAGTGATAGGGAAACCCCAAAAGAACCAACAAGAGACTTCCATGAAAAGCCCCCAATTTCACCTAAAATTGTCATTAAAAATTCATTTGCGTTACAAAAACCACTAAAACTATTTTTTTCAGCAACCATAAAATTAAATGAACATGAAAATTTCATAAAAATAGAAATTAAATTCACATATATTACATACATATGGAATCACCTAACAAATTAGTTAAAACTTTGAATCCTTTGTGCGAAAATCAAATCGCACCACCACCGCACCCAGAGGGACCTAGATCAAACCTAAAACCACAATAATTGGAAAAGAAAACCCAAGGTTAATCCTTATTTTCAAAACCATACCCCCTGGTCATTTGTTACTTCAAGGAAGAGGGAATAAACCCTAGTAAAAACAAATTAAACCCTAAGCAATTTGAAAGAAGAAAGAAATGGACTCACTTACTTGAAGTATCCGGAAGTAATCACTCTGAAACAACAGTATCTAAAATTTAAAACGGCCAAAATTCAAGGGTTGTTAGAAAAAAAATTATGAGTTCATTTATGAATTGGAATGTATGGAAAAGAGTAAGAATTTAGAGAGTTAAGAAGTGATGAAGTTACCTCTTCAATTCTGGCCGATTTGAGACACCCTATGAAGTTCTGCCCTAATTCTAGATTTCAAAGAGATACAAGGAAGAGGGTAAGGAAATGGGAGCTCTCCTAGGCTTCATAGGGTCTGGAGGGATTTGGAATCACCAAAAAATTCATTATAATGAATAATATATTAAAAACTTAATGAAATAGTTTAAAACTGGAAAATGGGCTTTTGGGTTGGGCCAATTCTTAAATAAAAACCCAAATACCCCATTTTTATGGATTCCTAAGGGGTCCAAAATTCATTTTTGGTGTTAAAAGGTCAGTGGAGGTTATTTTAGAAGTGTAATGGGTAAAAAATATTTAAAAATGAAATAGTTATAAAATAATCAAAATCGGTTTTTAAATCTGGAAATGGGCTCTCGATTTGGCCCAAATCATGAAAACTCACCATTTCCTCCAGAAATGAATGGGAAACCCCTAAAACAAAGAATTAATAGAAATTAAATGAAATATACCTTTAATATAAGTTATGTATGTGACATAACAAGTAGTCTTTAGTTTCTTGGTCTTGGAGTTTAAAGTTGTTCTTGTCTATTCCTTGGGTTATGATATTATAAAGGATTAGGATTATCGAGACATGAAACGTAGAGCATAAAAATACAAAGATAAAATTTTTATGTTGAACTTAAAGTTACCAAGGAGTTGGTTACATAAGTATTTTGGAGACACTTATATGATTTTGGAATCTCATTTTCATGGTTTTATCCAAATAGACGAGCATGACATGCATTATAGAGGAATTACATCCCTCTAGGATTGTATACTTCATTTGGATAAATGATTTTTTATTTTGTGCAAGGTGTAAGTATTTGAAAAATGAAGAATTTTTTTTCAAATGAATTATTTTGAAAAGAGTATCAAAGATTAATTCTGAAAATGGTTTGATTTTCAAAAGTGAATAAAGGGTATTTTTTAAAAAATGGTTGAATGTGGAAAATGTTGTTTTTGGAAAACAATGTTGTGATGGTTGATGTGATATAATTTGAAATGATAATTCAATCAGTTTCTAGGGAGTGAGACTTACTGAGTTTGTTGTTTGTTTATAAATGGAACCAGGTATGTATCATAGAAACCAGTTGGAAGAGGCCAGTGAGAATGTGTTTGCACCTAAGCCACAAGTTAACCAATAGTTGGTCCAAAGCATCACTCAAAATTTTCAAAACATTGAGTTGGGAATGAAACCAGATAATCTTTTTACTATATCTGTCACTGCTCAAAATCCAAGTGGAGTATGTATGGTTGTCTTCTCTAGAGGAGTTTAGAACTCTAGCACTAAGATGAATAGTAATTGAGACACTTATTCTTGAGGAGGTAGAACACATTAGAATCAGACCACAGGAGAAAATAACCTTCCTCCATGACCCAAGAGCATGCTTGGATATTTTCAGTGTGGTTCACTAAGTCACATCAAGCAGGAGTGTGCAGCACCACCAAGAGAATTCCATAATTGCAACAAGATGTGAAATCTTAAGTTCTTTTGTCTCATTTATCTAAGTTCAGGTTCTTGAGACACTTCTTAGGAATCACAAACACTATATTCATTGACAGAACGAGCACAATCTCAGCATGTCAACAATGAGCAGAGTGCAGTGAAAAATTAGTTTTATAGAGCTGAGTAGATGATCATTGATGATCAGGCTGGACCATCTACATTGAGAGGTATGATTAATTTTAATTCTACCTCTATGAAAGTTTTGTTTGACACCTTTTCATTTCACTCCTTCATTTCTTCTCATGTTGTTGACCTACTATGTTTAAAATTGGAAATGTTTCCTTCTATGTTAAAACTGCACACTCCTCTTAGTAAAAGAGATTTTCAAGCCTTTGTGTGTAGAACATGTACTATAAATGTTGATGGAGTTGAGCTAAAATGGGACTTCTAGATGTTGGATAAGGATGTCTATGATTTAATCCTGGGTATGGATTGGTTAATAATGTTCAAGGCTTACATCGACTATTATCGTAGAACAGTTAGTTTCACAACTAATGATGGAATCCAACATCTCTTCATATGACAAAGGCTTTTGAAGGCAGGTACAAAAGACTTGTTATAACCAACGGTGGGAAGAATCTCTTACCAGTTTTTGTTGTTAACTTTGGCATCGATAGAACAGATCGAGGATACAAGTTTTCCAGTAGTTTTGGATCAATTTCTAGATATCTTTCCCAAGAACTACTCAAGGTTACCTTCTATAAGGTAAGTGGATTTTACGATTGATCTCCTCCTAGGGATTAGTCCTATTTCCCTTCCATCTTATAGGATGGTACCAATAGAGTTAAGGGAATTGAAAGTTCAGTTGGAGGAGATAGAAAGTAAGTGTTTCATTTGAATGAGCACATCTATATGGGCAGCACCGGTCTTGTTCATGAATAAATAATATAGAACTCTTCAGTTGTGCATTGATTATCATAAGCTTAACCAAGTTACAATAAAGAATAGATATCCACTACCACGCATTGATTATCTTTTTGATCAATTGATGGGAGCTCAATGGTTCTATAAAATTGACTTGTGATTAGGATATCACCAATTACAGGTTCGAAAGTATGATATTCTGAAGACAACTTTCAGAAGTAGATATAGCCACTATGAATATGTGGTAATACCTTTCAGTCTTACAAATGAACAAACGTTCGTCGAGGATTTAATGAATTGGTTATTTTAAATATATCTGGATTATTTTTTTATGGTGTTTATGGATGACATCTTGGTGTATTCAAGGACAAGGTTTGAGCACGAGAAACACTTGGTGAAAGTGTTTGGAATCTGGAGAGATCATCGTTTGTATGCCAAATTGTCTAAGTGTGGCGTTTGGATACAAGAGGTACGCTTTCTTGGCCATGTGATTTCGGAAAAAGTTGTCTCAGTGGACCGTGAAAAGATAGAAGTTGTGATCTCGTGGAAACATTCAAAGAATTTCTTTGAGATATTAAGTTTTCTTGGTCTATGTGTTTATTACTAAAGCTTTGGTCATGACCTTTCATGGCTATCTTTGCCAATGAAAACCTTGATAGAGAATAATACTCCATTCCAATGGACTGAGGAATGCCATAAGTCATTCCTAGATATTAAAGTTCATCTTAAATCAACACCTATCATTATTTTTCCAAAATTAGGATAGGTATATGTGGTGTATTGTGATGCTTTGGGATCTGGGTTGGGTTGTGTTCTCATGCAAGGATCCCAAGTGGTTGTTTATGGTTAAAGGAAGTTAAGAGTTCATGAGAAGAACTAACCAACACATGACATGGATTTAGAAGCAGTCATTCATGCTTTGAAGACTTGGAGACATTATATATTTGGTGAGAAATTCACAATGTTTACAGATCATAAAATGTTGAAACACATTTTCTCACAACGAGATTTAAATCTGTGGAAAATTAGATGGATAAAGTATCTCTAGATTGTTTAATTTGAATTGATTTACACATCAGGAAAAGGGAATTCGATGGAGGATGAATTGATAAAAAATTAATATGCTTAGTTTTAAAAATAAGCATCATATTAATGGTATTTGATGTTTATCCAAGATGATATGAATGTGGAATTTAAAGACCGAGTTGATGTTGCAGTTTTTTTTCAGTCTGAGGTTCCTGATCTGGTAAAGATAGTTACGGATTCACAAAAATCTAATACATAATGCTTGATTATTAGTTCAAAAATCAATGATGGGGAGACTAGTGAGGGACAGAAACTGGATGGTAGTTTGGTCATGTGGTTCAAATATCAGATGATTTTACCTAGGGCTTGTCAGGAACAACTTCTTCATGCTTACCACCATTCGATGTGGGTTGTACATCCAGGAACACAGAATATGTATAGGGAATTGAAGGCACAGTTTTGGTGGAGTGGTATGAAAAATAAAATGGACGAGTTCGTCTCTTGGTGCTTAACTTATCAGTAGGTTAAAGCATATCACCAGAGACCAGCAGGTAAGTTGCTGCCTTTACCGATTCCAGTGTGTAAATGAGAGCAGATAACTATGGATTTTTTTACAAGTCTCCCAAGAATGGTTGGGAAACATGATGTCATATAGGTGATACTGGATCATCTTACCAAGTTGTTTCATTTAATTCCAATTTTTGAAACTCATACAGTGGTGGATCTGTCCAAAATATATATATGAGAAGTGGTAAAGAGACATGGAATACTAGTTTTGATCATTTCAGATAGAGATCTGAGGTTCACATCTTTTATTTGGAAATCCTTTGATAAATCCTTGGGAACTCAGTTGACTATGAGTATGGCGTATCATCCTCAGACAGACAGACAATCCAAACAGATGATACAGACATTGGAAGACATGTTGGGGCTTGTGTCATGAATTTTTGTGGCTCATGGGAGGAGAATATTCTATTAGTTGAGTTCTCATATAATAACATCTATCAAGCCTCGATAAATATGGTTTTTTTGAAGAATTTTTTGGGATTCCTTGTCGTTCTTTACTATGTTGGGTTGAAATAGGTGATACTTCACTAGTTTTGCCTATTCTTGTCCAAGAAACAATAAAGAAGATTCAGTTGATTAGAAGGAGGATTTAGATGGCTCAGAGTCATCAAAAATCTTATGTGTATCATCTTTGAAAGTCGTTTTCATTTTTCTTGAGTAATCATTTATTCTTGAGGATCTCTCTAAGTATTAGACATCGTTGTTTTGGGAAGTGGGGAAAGTTATATCCTTGGTAAATTGGCCCTTTATAGATACTGATATGGGTTGGAGAGGTGGAATATCAGTTGAAATTACCACCATGGTTTAGTGCGGTGCATAATTTGTACCACATATCTCAGTTGAAAAAGTATCATCCTAATCCTGACCATGTGATCAGATGATATCATGTTGACCTAGAGTTAGATGCTTCATTGGCACATATCCTGGTGCATATTTTGGATGGGCAATAGAAAGTATTTCTTGGAAATTACATAGGTCTAGTGTCAGTTTTATTGCAACACGGTCAGATTTAGGAAGAGACTTGGGAATGGGAGAAGGAAATGAAAGAGAAATGTCCATAACTCTTTTAGGGATAGGATTGTTTTCTACTTTCTAGGGATGGAAATACCAATGGTGGGGAGAATTTAGTACCATGGTTTTCTATTATGTAAACCTTAACTTTTTCTTCCTATGGTTATAAGGTTTAAGGGTTAAGGTTGGGAGATTTGGGAGATATTTGAATATGTTTTTGGGGCTAAAGGAGAGGTGTATGGTCTGTGCATGGTTTTTCTAAACCGTGCATAAATCCCAGAAGAAACTGTGCGCACTAGAAATTTTTGGACAGAATCTTCGGCACAGTGTATGCACGATTAGGGAGACTATGTCATGAGTTCATGCAAGGGTTTACTTAAGGCATTATCTAACGCACGGTTAGTGCAAATTTTGTCTAACTTTATGGTTTAACCATGCACATAGTCAAATTTAGATCCTTAAAAATAAGATCTCACTTAATTTTGACATAAATCCTTATTTTTTTCTTTTATGTGCCCCTAATTTTATATTCCACTCTATTAAAGGTATTAGAACCTCTCCCAATAATTTTGGAACCAATATGAATCCCTCCCTTTTCATTTTCTAGTCTGATTCTTGCAGTAAGTGATGATCTTCATTGTTCTTATCGGGTTATCTTAGATCTACTTAGATCCACTTCTCCTCTCTTCTTGGTTTCTTAGATATATGCCTTTTATGGGTAGATCTATGAGTGAGGATTCCAAATAAGTTGATATTTGGTCTTGATATATCTAGGAGAAGAGATCTAAGGTAGTTTTTTGAAGAATAAACTTGGTTTTCTTGATCATTCTTCATCCATGTTCAGTTTTCATCAAAACCTTTGAGGTAGGTGGCTTAACTCCCATATTATATTACTATAATTGATTAGATTAGTTTCAAATATATTAAATTTAATTAAATTTATTGTGAAATCTTAGTTCAATTCATGGAATAAATCTTCTTTAGTGAGGATTTATTATTTTGGTCATATTGTGTAATTTTGGTGAATTATTTTGAAATTTGTTTTAGTTTCTTGAATTTAAAATGGTGATTTTAAATTGTGGATTTTATGGAGTATATAAATGGGTTTTTGGTAAATTTGGTTTCAATAAAAAAGGTCATTTATTGAAATTGTATGACTTAGAAAAGATTTTGATGGAAATACAATTTTCAATAAAAATGTGGTTTTATTGAAAAGGTGTTTTGGCATGTTCCTTGGAAATATTAGTGTGTGTGAGTTCATATTAAATTTCTAGGGATTGTTTAAAATAGGACCTTGTTCTTAGTTACAAAGTTCAAATGGAACACGGGATATAATTACCTAGTGATGACTTGGTAGATCGACGAGAAACCACTCATGACTATGGAACTGTCATAATAAAGAATGCATAGTTGGTTGTGTGGATGTGTAGAATGGTTTTCCTATGCCAAAGTAATATTGAAAAATGGTTTTAAATATTTGTTTAGTTATTTTTCAAGAAAAATAACTTGTTGAAAAATTGGTTTCAACTACACTTGTATTCTTTTTGTTGCAAATGGTTTTTAGAAACTTGTTTATATTTAGTTATAAACTATTTTGAAAAATTGTTTTATATAAAAAAATTTATATAAATGTTTCTAACTCTTCTATCCTTGTGACATGAGTAGGGAAGTCACCAACTGAGTTTTATACACACCCCTTCTTTGGAAGTTTGGTACTTTTACTGATTCTATCTTCCAAGATAGGGGAAAAGGTAACACATCACACATTTTTATCACCACTTCATGATATGTGGGTTGTTTGGTGATCCTGGAGCATGGAGCTAGGGGAACATGGAGTCTTATGGTCTTCTTGGAGTCTTTATTTGTTTATTCACTATTTACTTTGATACTTGTTTTTTCTTCCACTATTTCACACTTTGGAGTGTTTTGATATGAATAATGTAGTTAAGTTATCTTGATTTTATTCATGAATCATATAGTGAGTTGTTTGGTTATGGTTTGTTTTGTTAGTGGTTTATTTTTTAAAGGGTAAATCGCCCCCCCCCCCCACTTGTATTTGAAACCCTTTGGAATTTATTTCCATCATTTTGCATCTTGTGGATGTCTCTTAAGTCTAAGTAATGACTCGTTGTACTCTCAATCCAATGAGAATTAGCAGGTCATTACAGGAGGTGACAACTCTTTCTAAAAACTAGATATTGTGACATGTTAATGAGATTTTTAAAGGCAATATGGTATGCCTATAATAAATCATTGAGTCTAAGACTCCAATATTTTTTGTTTGGTTGAACCATTTTTTCAAGAATTTTTTTACCTCTCTATTTGACACCTCATCTTGACCATTAGTTTGTGGGTGATATATAATAGATCCTCGATCAGAATTTATTGCATTTTTTTATAGAAATGAGAACCCTGGTAATTCATGATGAACCTAGGTAATCTAAACCTACAAAAAATTGGGGTACTCAAAAATTCCACAACTTTCTTGGAATCATATGTCCATATAGCTCGTTCTACTACACATTTTGACACGTAATCAACTTCCAGAAGAATGTAAAAGTTTAAAAATGAATTGGAAAATGTATCCATAAATTCAATGTTCCAAACATCAAAAATGTCATGTAAGAGCAAGGGTTGTTGGGTAATTTCATTTATTTTAGAGACATTCCCTATTTTTTGATAGAGAGGACAAGATTTACAGAAATTATGGGTATCCCTAAATAGTGTTGGCCAAAAGAGACCAGAATTGAGGAACTTGTGAGTATTTTATTGGGAACCAGAGTGTCCCCCATAAGAAAGAGTGTGGTAGAACCTAAGGAAGAACTGAAACTTGATATCAGGAACAAAATTTATAAGTAATTGATCACTACATGTGTGCCAAAGGTAGGGGTCATACTAAATGTACCAATGAGACTCATGTTTTCGATGATCATCTTGGTTTTTGATGAAATAAGTAGGAATGAAATATGATTCCAAATAATTTACAATTTCAGCATACCAAGGAATAACATCTTACACTCGGTACAATTTCTCATCAGGAAACATATTATTTATATTAATGTAGGGGTATAACTGAATGTTTGAGTATGGTAGGATCCTAATGATATTTTCGTCCACCACATTTTTGGATCCTTTTTATCCCTTATTTATATATTAAATTCTTGAAGTAGTAGCATTCATTGAATGGGACATGGTTTGGATTTCGGTTTCTTAATGAGATATCGGAGGGCTGCATGGTCCGAGAACATAATGACTTTGAACCCTAAAAGGTATGACTTGAATATATCTAAGGTAAACACAATGTAGAGGATTTATTCTTCATTTGTAGTGTATTTTTCTTAGTAAGGGTATAGTTTGTGTGATGCATAGCCTATGTCATGTGAATATTGATTAAACCTTTTTGATAATACTTCCCCAACTATATCATTAACAGTGTTACACGTGAGCTCAAATGGTAAATCCCACTAAGGTGGTTGGATTACCAGGGATGATTTGAGACTACATTTCAATTTATTAAAATCATATTCACATTATTTATCAAAAAAAAATCTTCTTAGAGTAATAGGAAGAGGGGTAGTAAAATATTAATAAGTCACAAATTAAATGATGATAAAATCCAACATAAACTAGAAAATATTACACATCACACACATTCCTAGGGAAAGGTAGAGAAGAAATGAAATCCAATTTTGATTTATCTATATGGATACCATCCCCAAAAATGACATGACCAAGTACTATAAATTTTCACATCATGAAATGGCATTTCTCATAATTTAATACAATATTATTTTCAATATAGAAACGTATGACAGAACCAAGACTACTCAAACACTGATCAAAATAGGATCCATAAATAGTGAAATAATCCATGAATACTTCCATGAAATTCTCTAGGTAATCCAAAAAATACTAACCATGCATCTTTGGAAAATACATGGACCATTTCATAGGCCAAATGGAAACCTTCTACAGGAAAATGTGTCAAAGGGTCAAGTAAAGGTTGTCATTTATTAATACTTGGGAGTAATATGGATCGAAAAGTATCAATAATACCCATCAAAGAAATAGTATGTGAATTCCCCACTATCCTCTAGAATATATTCAATAAAAGGCAATAAGAAATAGTCCTTCCTAGTGTGTTGGTTTAGTTGGAGATAGTCTATAAAGACACACCAACTATTCTACACAAGGGTTGGAACCAATTCATTGTTTTCATTTTTAATTACAGTAATACCAGTTTTATTGGGAACTACCTGCACTAGAATGACCCATTATCTTTCATAGATAGAGTAAGTGATTCTATCAGATAATAATTTTTCTACCTCCTTGTTTCGTAGTTCCTTGAAACATGTGTTCTAGTTTTAAGAATCACTATTTTCAGGCGGTTTCCAGTAGATTTATTTATGGAACCGGAAACTCTCAATAGTTATTTATCCAAAGGGGACCTGCTTTCCAAAGGCATGAATTCATTAAGTTTAAACTTTACGATAATTAAGAACGTGCATTGGTCGAGAGGATGGGAGGTCAGACTCATCACACCCTTTTGGGGGGAATTATTATCTACTCTGGGACTCTCTTTGAAAATTTAAGTCATTTTCATGAATCCTTATTAATTTACCAAGTATATCATAAATATCCCTTAGAATTTACATTCACTTATTAAGATGTGTAAAATTTAGAATCATCTGTATGAATTAAATGTTCTTAATTAATGGAAACATATGTATGTATTCGAGGTTTTCCATCAATGATGTCCTCTAATATACTGATTAGATATTCTTTTAATCATTGTTGTGATGATACTGGTTTTTAAGCCACTTAGTAGGGCACTCTGGAATTTGTTGTCATCTAGGGAGATGAAGGTTTGTTTTGATATTGGGATCGTACCTGTAAAATGGGCTACCTACGTATCCTTGTGAAATGAATCAGAACCCTTATAGTTCGGTGTCACTTAATAGGACACATCATACCTTTTAATGTCATGTGAAAAGAACCTCTAAGTGAGAGGTGCTTAGTCAAAACTTAGTGTGGAACTTATGCTGAAGCAGCCCAAGGAACTTTGGAAAGGATATAGGTTTCCAAGTAGGATCAGACCCCATTGGGAAAATGTCCCAAGGAGAACATGGTTGATTTGAAGTGTTGGGTTTGAATCTCAAGGAGGCTTCCTACGTATACCATATTAATAGGAATCAAAGTCCACGTAGTTCGATAAATATCATAGGAGAGTATAGTCCTCTAAGAGAGATGATTTTGGGCTTACTTCCTGAAAAGGATGCCTTGATGATTTGAGGATTAAATTTGGGGCTTAATTCCTAAAGAGGATTCCCAAATTGGGGGAATTATGATTGGATTCCTGAGGAGAATATCCAGTGAGCTTGGTCCCTGAAAGAGCTTCCTAAGTGTCCTGGTTTGAATAGAAATTAGAGTTCTTGTAGTTCTTTACAGTGAGTGTTTGTGCACTTATTGTAACCATCACGTATCTCTAAGCCCACGTGAGTCATGCTCAGTGTGAGAAACAAGAGGATTTGAAAGATTCAACAATGACACTTCACACTTTTCCTCCTCTACTGATGGAAGAGGGAGCATTGACCGTGGAAGAGGGAGAGGTGATGAGCTTTCCCTCTGTTCTCTTCACATTGGACAAGACTCCAAATGGAAGGAAGAAGGGGTGAAGGTGAGGGGATTATACCAGGATGGGTGCCCTAAAATTGGTTCTGGTAGGAAAGGGAGACTCCTTCTTTTCTTGTGTAGAAAAGTAAGTATGAACCATACCTTCCCTACCAGTGACCTGAGGTTCCAGATCACCTCTTTGAGAAAATAGAGGCTAAGACCCAACCCTCCTCCAAACCAGGAACTTCCCAACACTGTTTCTAGGAGAAAGGTCCATGTGACTGTAGATATACAAACCCACAAACATCCCATGAGTCTTAACTCCATTGTGAAACAAATGTGGGAAACCTCTGACTACGGATATACAAACCCAAAAAGAATACATGTTGATGTGTCTTTCCCAAAGGTTTGATAAGTTAGGAGGTTTTGGTGGAGGCTTTAAGTTAGTACCGTTCAGATAAGGGAACCAATAAAGAAGATACCCTACCATGAATGGATTTTTTTTTAAAAAAAAGGGTACTTGAGTTGGTCGCGTAAGTCCCTTGCAAAGGTATGGCACATAGGTATAGCACGCAGGTATGGCGTGCAGGTATCGCGTGCAGGTATCGCGCGCAGGTATGGCAGGAAGGTATACTGTGCAGGTATACCATGCAGGTATGGCGTGCGGGTATACCACGCAGGTATAAATGATGAATGAAGAATGTGACGACTTTCAAAACATGCTTATCCCATTTAATTATCTCTTTTCTCATGGTTTAGAGAGTTAACTAATACAATTTGATGGATTTAGGTGAAAGAACTATGCAATGGGATCTTCAGAGAGTCTTTTTATTTTTTTCAGTCCTAAAATGGGGAACCCAAGGGCTATATATATAGGCATGAATGGGCCTGGTCGAAGAGATATTGCCTGCACAGGTATTTCGTGCATTTTCTCCGCGTAGGTATTCCATTTAGGTTCACAAATCATCCATTGGTGCGGAGCTCCTCCACATAGGTCAGTCACATAACTCCGCCGTGTAGGTCAGTCGTGCAGCTCCATCGCGTAGGTTAGTCACACAGCTCTTTGGGAAAATTTTGATTTTTCCTTTGTACTATTAGAACCTTGCTTTGGGATCTAAAAGATCTGGAGTTCTCTTCAAAGTCCTTTGGGTTACTTTCTCAAGTAGTGTCAACAAAATCCCCCCATCAGGATTGGATCTGAAGCGTACAAAGAGGGTTGAGTCCTGAGGTGAAAGTTGTCGAACATCACAGGTTTACCACAAAGATGCTTCGCAGAGGTACGATGCGAAGAGGTTTCATGCAGTCCATACGCGTAGGTCTTCAGCTGCCTATAAATAGGTCTCACCCTTCATGATTTTTTTCTTCATCTGTGCTTTCTCTGAAATTTTGTAGCTATTTTTTCATAGCTCATTCGCCCAACTCCTATTGCATTGTTCTCTCACGTAATTTCCATGAAATTTCTTCAAGGAAAAATTATTTTAAGATATGGAGCTACGCCAAACCACTTCATCGAAGGATTTTCACTAGGAACCTTGGTGAAGGACCTACGTGAAGGACCTCCTTGAAGATCCTACACGATAGGCCTCATTGAAGTACCTACATGATAAGCCTCGTCGAAGAACCTATGCGAACAATGTCCTTTGAAAAATTTTTGATTTTTCCTTTAAAATTATGACCTAGAAGTTTGGTAATTCTTTTGCAGGAAAGAATTACTTATTTGATGACTCATACTGAAGAAGCTAAGGCTCACCAAAATGAAATTATGAAGGTCATTGGACTAGACTATTATGACATTGTTGAGAGTACTCTTCCTCGGCTATGGAAGGGTCTAATTCTATACCAACGTGACTATGCACAAAGTCCTTATTTACCCTTCTATGGGCATGGGATTTTTCAAGATACCCATTTTCCATTAGTTAAAAAGTAATTTCCAAATAATTGGTTTCTTTAGTATTAAAACTATAAATGTATGAATATTAGTGCAAGAGGGTTCCAGTACAAGAAGGAACTGTCCCTATTAGTTGCATCCTTCATCACAGTGGTTTCACTCCTGATATGAAGGATCATGTTGTAGAGACAAGACCACATTGTTATTATTCCATTTTTCGGGCTTCTCAAATAGATCAATCTAATGGTTGGAAAGTAGATTGGGACCTTTGTTCTGGAGGGGGTGTAAAACCCAAGTGGATGTGGGAATTCTGGGTACATCGAACTTGTGCAGAATTCAAAAAAGCGTTTTCAGACGTTCATATCTACGAAGCTGTCTGGATGGGGAAAACTTATGTTTATAAAAATGAATTCATTCCTGAATTACTGAGCTGATGGAGTCCACAAAATAATTCCTTTCATTTGAAACACGGTGAATTTGGTATTAGTCTCTGGGATATTTACCAAATAGTTGGAATTCCCATTCTTGGTGAAATGTATAATGAATTCATTCCACCTACTACAACATGGGGTGATGCTTCTAGAATACCACCGCTGGCTCATGAATTATTTAAGATAGTGGAGAATTTACCTAAGGATGAGAAAGATATTTATGCTAGATTGTTGATGGAAGCCTTCTTAGAACCCACAAAAGAGGAAGGTCCAACCTATAGACATCCTACTGTTTTCCCTTCTGCAGATAACCGAGGCAGTTCAGGCACATATTGGCCTATACTGGAAAGGGATGATTATAAGCACTGAGGCTATAAAGTCCAACCCTATATAGATGCAAAAGTACACTTAGCTACCTTCCTTGCTATGTGTCTAAGTGTTTATTTGCTTCCAGTCTGTGAATCTGGATGTGGAGTAATATTAGGTAATTTCATCATTGCAGCTAAATTGGTAGAAGGGAAGTATATTGGGATAGAAACCCCTATATTAGCAATAATATACCATCTTATACTACATTTATACAATTATAAGGATTCATTTAGGATTTCAGGGCCATTACAAGTGTTTTGGGGCAGGATTACATCACATTTTTCTTCATACTCAGTGTTGAATTCAGTTAGAGTTCCCAATGGTCGATTCACCCCATTTTTACAGAAAGTTTCTGGTATTAAGCAACCACCAGTTGGAACATTTATTGATGATGGTAAAGAAAATAATTACAAGTTGAGATCTTATATGATGGCATTCAGGGATGGTGTATTATCAACCTGGATTGATGGTGAAATTATCTGTGAGGCCTACGTCCCCTATAGATTTGCTCGTCAGTTCAGGTGTCTTCAACAATCAAATACTTTTCCACCCACGTATGTCAGACATGAAAAACACTCAATGGTAGAATAACAATTATGGATTCTAACATCTTTATACGTATCCAAATTTTTGGTTACATTACCTCCATCAGATGCATCGATCAGGTTGGAATCTGGGTATTCCAAACCTTGGGCTTCTTCATATTCTCAAGGGGCTTTGACAAAAGGAATATATCGAGTGGTGGATACAACAGCTATTTCACATGGAAATCATGGTAAGAAGGCTAAGGATAGAGATGATACAGAAGTTTCAAAGGTTTTAGAGCCCTCAAAATGTCTTCACAGAAGGTATACCAGGAAGACCAGGGCTAGATAAGCAAAACATCCAACGCCAAGGTGATCCAGTCACCACCATCAAATAGAGATTTCTATTCCATCTGTTTAACTTTATAAATAAAGGAGGCCTGAATACCTTCCCCAATCAAGAAGGTGTTAAATATCCTACACAGTCAACCATACCATGACTGAATTATGTTCGGCCTTCAGTTATTCATCATTATGAGAGTTTAACCCATGATATTAGGGACGCATGGTCATTTCTCCAACAGGAAATTTGAATACCAGATATTTGTGACATCAAGGAACCTTCTTATTGCAATCTGGAAAATAACTTGGCTGAAGTACAGAAGTATATTTCAGAGCTGAAGGTTTTTATATATGAAACTAATAAACAAATCCCAGCCTCTAAACAAGTATCTCATATACTGGACTTAGGAGTCCATGAAGGGGTAATTATCTACTCTGAGGAGGATTAGGATATTTATGTTAATACTGAGAATGTATTTCCCTTTTTCTTTTTGTTTAAACTCTACTTTACCATTTATCATCATTAATCTTGATGAAAAGGTATTTGTGCATCTTGAATGTAGATAAGGAAGCTTCAGACCAATTATCGAATCACCTATGTATGGTCCTGCAGGCTCTCCTATTGACGCAACAAATGATCCTCCCAGGTCTCTAGAACTTTCTCTAGGAGCAAGAATCATGACTGGGGTAATGGAAATAGATAATCCTCAACCATTAACTCATGTTTATCCTTCTAAGAGGAGTGTTTCAATCTCTCCCCAAGATTTTGAAAAAAAAACTCAAGAGACCAATGAGATTGATTCAAAGTGTTCGCTGAAGAAGTAAGTATTTATATAATCCTTAGGGCATATAACTTTCTCAATATATTCTGGTAACCACATTTTATCCTCTTGTAGGATCTATGTCTCTCTCCTATCTCAAGGGATTAAGAGATGATTCTTCAAGACTAGAAAAAGAATCCCCAGGGGAAACCCAGGTTCATGCTGACGAATATGCAATTTTAGTAGATAAATTGTCAAAGGATTCAGCTATGCCTGCTCCTGGATCTACTGAGAGAGTGTAAATCCATGGAAATATTAAATACATTCCTCAGTTTCTTTTGTCAAAGGCTCATGAAATATTCAACATTGATATTCCTATTACTTCAGAGGAAAGGAATGAAGATCAAGGGAAATCTAAGAGAAATACTGATATTGACCCAAACATGGAAAGACCTGATTCTATCGTACCAATTGAAGAGTCAACGGAATAAAATGTCAGCAAAGCCAATTTGGGAATCAACCAATGTTTTTTGGATACCTTAAATGGTGAGGATGTTGTAACATTTTAGGTTGTATACACTGAAATGATAGACACCCTTAATCCAAATATTGATATTCCAGGTTCCATCAAGGAGTTTGGGGATTTTCATGTGGAATTTCAGGGGTGTAAGTCTCTATTCTTTCATTTTACATACATAATTTCTTCTTGAACTTGATTCTTTACATCAAAGATTACCATATGTAGCTTTATCTGTAGAAAATGTTGCAAAGGATCTTCAGGAATAGGGTGTTCCACTTTATCCTTCTACTGGGGCTGGAGAAATACCTACATAGGATCCTTCATCAAGAGATGTTCTAGATCCTTCAAATTCCATAACTAATCAAATTCAAGGAAATTCTCCTTCTCATGAAACATATGCTCAAAACACTGAGGCTGAGAATATGAGGAATGAATCCAATAAAGTAGATGACTTATTATTGGGTAAATATAATCAGCTATTTGAATCATATTTGTTTGCTCCATTTAAAACTAATAATGAACTTGATTTATCATTTAGGGTTATCAGTTTCTATATCAGAAGGTGAAGCTTCTACTTTCCCAAGAGAAGTAGAATAGTGTAATTCTTTAAGTGACAAGTTTCCAGAGTACATTTTACCGGATGGTAGTGACTCAAATTCAGACTTAGAGATGCAGTATTCTATTGTTATGGAATTTATGAAGACATGGCGGCATATCTGGAGAATAATTGTCGAAAATCCTTTAGATGAACTGTTGTCCCATTTTTCAAAACTCCCAGCATTATTCTGCATATTGGAATTTGGTGGATTTAATTATCAGCCTGTCTATGATGCCATGAAAGAGACTATTTGTTGATGGGAGTAGGAGCATAAGCTGTGACAAGATTTTGAAGAGGCTAAACAACTCATCAATATTGATGGATTTCAAGTTGCAGTAACTAAGGCGGAGGAAAATCATAACAAGAAATCACTCAAAATTAGCCAAAAAATTAATGAGACCACGAAGGAGTTGTTATATCTTCAACAACAATTGGATGTTGTTCATAACAAGCTTGAGTAGTTGAATCTGACATTAGGAGAAACCCAATTAGAGGGAATAACTGCTAAGGAATCACTTCATTAGGCTAAGGAGACTGGATTTTCTTAACTATCTCAACTTCAACAGGCAGTTGATAGAGCTTATGAAGTGGTCCAAAAAATGAAAATTGATGTTGATATTTTATTCTAAAACATGATAGAGAGGCTCCATTTTGTGGATGGCCCTCTATTTTCATATGAATGAAATAAATTTCGTTTTCAATCATATAAATCTTCATTACTACTTTTCATGATTGCAATATGAAAGGTAAATGATGATAATGATTCCTTTATGTTAAAAAATCATTATTATAATAACAATAAGGTAGTGCTCAAAATTTTATTATTAAGCTGAGGGACCTAATGAGCATAATTTGATTTTTTCTAGGGTTATATGGATAACCCCACAAATTTTGTATCTTTTGACCTCTTTTTTTATTGCTCAATATTACCTAAATCATACAAAAAAATGTATGTTTAGTGAGATAGGACTCGACTTTTTTTCAAAGTGCCCTTCACGAGTTATCAATCTAAGTACCAAGTCTTTTTTTGTTTGGCAGTTTAGAGTCATGCATGTTGGACTATAAAAGGATGATATTTAGGTTCAAATATCTTTGACCATAAATTTTGAATTAAATCCTAAACAAAACTTTGTGGCTATGAATTTCTTAAATATTCTTTAAATATTTCTAAGGGGAATCATGAGCCAAGATTTTTATGGTTACCAAATTTCAAACTTGTATCAACATAAGGGGTGTCTTTTCCAAGAACGAAGTTACCACTACTTAAAAAAACCCTTTATGGGGGCTGTATTATGCAGATCCAACTAGGGAATATGTTGCATATCCAAATAGTGGCATCTTTTGACTGACAGGCCTGTTATGTAGGAAAATTATTCAAGGCCGCCTAATGGCATGTGCTTCATAGTCAGGAAAAATATCTCTTAGAAATTTAACGTTTTTCTATTGATAGATAGGGGAAATAAGATAAGATTCGGGTGAATCCTTACCACAAAAGGAATTTAAATAATGAAAAGGGTTTATTTTATACCGACATATGTCATGAATAGGAAAAACATTTCTATACAAATTTGGTGTATGAGTAATGGCTAAAAATTTATCAGAAAAGGGGAGATTTCTGATATCATACTATGTAGTTTTAAGTCATGCAATGAGGACATTAGTACTGTGCAGTTTTAGGTCATGCAGTGAGGACATTGTACTATGTAGTTTTAAGTCATGCAGTGAGGACATTGGGTGGATTTAATTTAAGTTCTTTAACTCTGACCAAAGGTTTGATAAAACTCTCCAAATTTCTTGATAATTTGTTTGAAAACATACTATCATATTCAGGTATGGAAGGGAAAACTATAGACTGTGATTTAGGAATTTCTGGAACTGAGGAATGATATGGGAAAAGGGCTAAAAGCATTAGAGGAGGTCTTTTCTAAGAACGAATTTACCATTACTTGAAAAACCTGTTATGGGGGCTGTATTATGCAAGGACAACTAGGGAATATGTTGCATAGACAAATAGTAGAATCTTTTGACTAACAGGCCTGTTATGTAGGCAACTTATGCAAGGCCGCCTAAGGGAACATGCTGCATAGTCAGGAAAAAGATCTCTCAGAATTTTGACATTCTATTGATAAAAGTCGAAGAAAGTTTATGGAGATTCAGATTTTCCAAAGCATAGATTTTGGTTTATGGAGAAAGGTACCTGAATATGGAAAGGGTATTTTCAATCAAGATATCCAATGAATCGAAGGAATAAGACTTTTATGAAGGTCTGTCCCAAACGTAAAATATATGGTGTCTGTAGTTTTAGGTAATCCAACTGAGACCAGAAATAGAAACAATATATAACATGTGGCCAAGTGATTTCAAGGTTATTCCCTAGTGCGTCGAACACATGGTGAATGAAATGTGTAAACCATGGTCTTGAAGATTTTCAGATTGTGAGAAAGATAATGGGACAAATATACTTGAATGACTATTTTAAAATACAGATTCTTGTATATTTTCATCAAAGATTAAAGGGGACAAAGATACTATAACTAAGAACAAAGTTACCATTACTTGACAAACCTATTATGGGGGTTGTATTATGCAGGGCCAACTGGGGAATATGCTATATAGATAAATAATGGCATCTTTTAGCTGACAGGACTATTATGTAGGCAACAAATGCAAGGCCGCCTAAGGGAACATGTTTCATAGTTAGGAAAAAGACCTCTCGGGTATTAGAAATCCTATCACCAGAAACCGTAAGAATGATTATGAGGATCTGGAAATATTCAAGATTAAGAGTGTGAAATATGGATGATGGTTTATATTCAATGTTTATGAGAAATATTTGAATCAATATTGACCATGAGTTTGATGTCCTTTACATAGATCTGACTCATATGTAAAAAATGGATACTTTCTTTGTTTCCATTGAATGAATATGGTGATGTGCAGTTTTAAGTCATGCAATGAGGACATTATACTATGCAGTTTTAATTCATGCATTGAAGACAATATAATATGCAATTTTAAGTCAAGTGAGGAAATTATAAACCACTTAATAAATTAAAACACCTTATATAAAGAAGCCATTTACCCAATTCCTAAGCTCATGTGAGCTATGATCGGTGTCAGAAATAAGGAGGAGTAACGGTTTCTTTTATAATGCAAAGGCGATGCAAATGAAGAATAGGGGTATTAGATTTCCATGCAGTTTAACTTCATGTGGTAAGAACGAAGATGAACTGATGTGAAAGGAAAATACATATTGTAACTAGGTTAAGGGATAACACCCAAGTGTTACTATATGTCTTTTTGGGGAAAGGATCAAGTCATACATAATTCTTAAAACATTTTCTATGCAAATTTGATTCTTATACAAGAAATAAAGTGGGGTTTTATCGTGACTGGGCCCAAGATTGGATATCTAGGCATCTCTACGTATGTCAAAATAAATGATAATTAAGTCGTACGTAGTTCTTTAAACAATCATTCCTCATGCTAAGTTTGACATGAAGAATGGGAGATTTTGATACGTTTTGAGAGAACAAAAAATCTTAAGACATAAAATGGTATACAAACCAAATCATATATCTTAAGGAAACACTCTATATAAATATGATTCATATACAGGAGGAGAAAATAAAATAAGAAGATTTTGTGATTCTGGCTGGTCCAAAAATTAGAGATTTTAGGCGTCTCTATGTATCTCATTGAAAATAAGAATAAAGCCATACGTAGTTCTTGAAACATGGTCTCTATGCAGATCTGACTCCAACATAGGAAATAGAGGGACTCATGTACTACTAAGGAGTAGTTATGACATCAATGAAATTTTCTTATAGAAACTTCTAACGTCTTATAGAGAAAACATTAGTTGTACAAATTATGTCATGCAATTTAACGTCATGCGATAAGGATGAAGATGCTATTCACTTTAACATAATGCATCATGGATGCTTATGGTTTTTATGCATTTTAATGTCTTGCAAGTAGGACATGGGGGCTGTGCAGTTTTAATTATTGCAATAAGGAAATGGTACTATGCAGTTTAAAGTATTGTAGTGAGGACTAATGTGTATAATTACACAAAGTATTTCTTCAAGAATCTCGCATTGGTTGGAGTTGTAATGATCTCTCCATCCATTGAGATTAAATCATAAGCTCTATTTGAATAGACCTTATTTATGAAATAAGGTCCTTCCCACTTTGGTTCAAGTTTTGGAGGTTTCTTCCCTGGTATCATTGGAGTCCTAAGAACCAATACCAATTCTACTTGAAGGAATGAACGATGTTGAACTCTCGTATTAAAATATCGTGCTATTCTTCTCTGATAGACTTCTAAATGATGCAAAGTATGCAATATTCTCTCATCTAATCATTCCAACTCATCAAACCATTTCTAAGATCTTTCATCTATAGACAACTTATCACAGATTGTAACCCTAAGTGAAGGCAATTGTATTTCAATTGGTAAAACTGCTTCGGTTTCATATACCAATGAATAAGGAGTTTCTTGGGTAGCAGTACGGGTAGTTGTTCGATAAGCCCATAAAGCATTCAAAAGTTTATCAGGCCATGACTTCTTATATTTATCCACCATCTTCTGAAGTATATTTGATAGAGTCTTATTGAATGCCTCTATCTTTCCATTGGTCACTGCATGATAAAGAGATGAGTGGTTGGACTTTATATTATGTTCCTGATATAACTTTTTTACTTTAGCAGAACAAAAATCGGTGCCATTGTCCGTCAAAATAGTGTGAGGGATGCCAAATATGGTAATGATATTAGTTTTGACAAAACTAACAATGCTTTTGGCTCAGAATTCCTTGAGAGGTATTGCCTCATCCCATTTAGAGAAGAATTCAGTAGTAGTGAGAATATACTTGAATTGCTTAGCTGTGGATGGAGGATAAGGCCCTACTACATCCATTCCCCATGTGGAAAATAGCCAGGAGTATTTAGATGTATGTGGTAACTCTGGGGGTGATTAATGAAGTTGGTATTCACTTGACATGGATGATAATATTCAGTGAAATATGTGCAATCTTGTGTTATTAAAGGCCAAAAGTATCCAAGACTTCAGATCTGATCGGAGAGTCTGTGCCCAGATTGAGGGGCACCACAAGCTCTTGAATGTAATTTTATGATAGCTATGGTCTCTTCTCCATTAATACATCTGAAGAGAATTCCATCAAAGGCTCACTTGTAACGAATCTTTTGGTGGTATGAACTATCATAAAGAATAAAATTGGCTGCTCATCGCCGGATCTGCTCCTTCTCAGCCCTATTTGGTGGAAGTATCCCATTTTGATTATATTCCATGATGGATGTTCTCCATCCCATGGTATGACCATACGGTTCAGAAATAGGGCTAATTTCATTAATTTTCTCCCTTCTGGTTTGAAAAAAATGTGAAACCACGCGGTGATGGGTTATGCTGATAACTATATCATCCTGATTTGGATCTGCCAAGGTTGTAGCTGCATTAGCCAGTATATCTGCTTGGGAATTTTTTGATCCCAGGACATAGGAAAGTATAGGATATGAGGTAAATTCATCCATTAACTCTCTAACGTAATCTCACAAATGGATTAACTCTTCTATTCTGATAGAGTATTCCCCATTGATTTGTTTGATTACCAATTCTGAATCACCTTTTACCCTTAAATGATCCATTTTCACATGAAGGGTCAATTCCAAAGCTACAATGAGAGCTTGATACTCTACTTCATTATTGGTAACACCTTCTGATAATAGAAAATAATAGGGTAATACTACCTTTTCTAGGGAAATAAGGACAATTCTTAATCCAACCTTGTTGATTTTAGGGTTTTCCAGTATTTTCCCTATTGGAATTCTTGAAGCACCATCAAAATACATTTCCCATGTTTAGGAATTATCTTGAATAGAGAAGACCTCTTCATCAGGAAGCTCAGTATTAAATGATGTATCTTACGCAGATAGATGCTCAGCAAGGAAATCAGCCAGAGCTTGGCCTTTTATTGTCTTTTGAGGCACAAACTGGATATCAAATTGTTATAAAATAACCTCCCACTGTGCTAGATGCCCTGTAAGCATAGGACGACTGAGGACACTACTAGAAATCTGACCTTTCCCAACACTTATATACCAAGGGTTTGTAAAAACTATTGGTATAGGTTCCCTTTCCCAACGGTTTGGCGAAACCATTGGGAAAGCCCACTTTGAGGCCACCTTTCCCAATGGTTTGGCCAAACGATTGGGAAAAGTACACTTTGTGGCCACCTTTCCCAATGGTTTGGCCAAACCGTTGTGAAAGGGTATACCTATCCCAACCGTTTGGCCAAACCATTGGGAAAGGTCCCCAAGATATCAACCTTGCAACCAGAATCAAAATCCAGAATCAAAATATATACCAACGGTTGTAACCGTTGGAATAGGTCTATACCAACAGTTGTGACAACCGTTGGTATAGGTCTATACCAATGGTTTTGACAACCATTGGTATAGATCCTTTTATTTTTTATCAGTTCTACTTACCGAGAACATTATATAAATCAAAATTTAAAATAATTATGAGAATACATATATATATATATATTTATGTAATTATGTTCACAAAAGTCATGTTAGGTTAGTGGTTAAGTCGTTCAATGATAAAATAGGGGTCCAGGGATCAAATCCCAGCAAATGTTTTTTTTGAAATACATATACCAACAGTTCCATAACCGTTGGTATAGATTTTCATATTACTTATACCAACGGTTTCCAAAACCATTGGTATAGGTCTATACCAATGGTTTTCCCAGAACCATTGGTATATACCTATCCCAATGGATTACTTGGCAATGGTTCTCCAAACCGTTGGTATAGGATATACCAACAGTTTGGAGGCCTATACCAACGGTTCCAAACCGTTGGTATAGGTTAGTTTTCCAGCTGTGGGATAAATTTGAGCGGGTTATTATGAGACACCAATTGGACCTCATGATGTTGCAGGTAGTGCCTTAATTTCAGAACTGCAAAGATTAATTCTAGGCATCACTTCTCAATACTTGAATATCTAGTTTCTGCATCAAGCATAGTTTGACTGAGATAGTAAAGGTTGTTTTCATTCCCAGCATCAATCTTTTAGGTGAGGAAGGCACATAGTGATCACTCTAAAGCTATCACATAGAGAATAAGTGGTCTTCCTTAAACAGGCGACATCAATACTAGTGGACTCAAGAGATATTTCTTGAGGGTATTAAATGATTCTTGTAAATCTTCGGTCCATTGGTAGGTGACTCCCTTCTTCATTAATCTGGTGAAGGGTAAACACTTTCCTTCCAAATTGATGATAAAGCGCCGAATATAATCCAAGTGTCCTTGGAGTTCTCTTAATTATTTTAAATTTTGAGGAGGTGACATACCAAGGATTGATTTTGTTTTCTTGGGATCAACTTCGATACCATGATGGCGTATAATGAAGCCAAGGAATTTTCCTGAGGTTACCCCAAAATTACATTTCAAGGGGTTTATCTTCAAACTGTGTTGCCGAAGTTTATTGAATATGATTTCCAAATCATCCAAATTATTGGAACATTATCTGGATTTGACTAAAAAATCATCCATATAACATTCAACAAATTTACCTAAGAAGGGTTTGAATATATGGTGCATGGCACGTTGGTATGTTGTGTCTGCATTCTTTAATCCAAAGGGCATAACCCGATAGAAAAACACACCTTGAGGGGATCTAAAGGCTATATATTATTCATCCTATGGGGCCATTCAAATTCAATTATACCCAAAGTATCTATCCATGAAGGAAATAGATTCATAACCAGCTATTGCATCAATTAGAAGTTTTGTAATTGGGGATGGAAAATCATCTTTAGGACAATACCAGTTAAGATCTCTAAAATCATAGAAGACTCTAATTTTCTCATTCTTCGTTTTCACTGGGAAAATATTGGGCAGCCATTTGGGATACTGAACTTCCCTAACAAAGTTATCCTTTATAATTTTATCAACTTCAGCTTCAATTTTAGAGGCATGAGTTGGGTGTGTCCTCCTTGTTGCTTGCTTAAATCCACAATGTTCTTCTGGAAAACCCAACTGATGGGTGGCTACATCAGGATTAAGACTTTACATTTATGTATAATTCCAAGAAAATATATCTCGATGTTGTTTTAGAAAGTAATTATACACCTCTTTCTCTTAATAGGTCATGGCCACACTAATTAAAGTGGGGCGTGGATCTTCTTATGTACCCAGATTTATTTTTTTGAGTTCATCCACGGTGGTAGAGACACCTTCTTCAAATCCTGGAGGAGCATCCCCAAGATTTTCCTCTTCTTCTTCATTATGTGTTACCTCCTTTTTTCCATTTTCATGGTAGATGACAAGGAAAAACTCCCATAGTTAGGGGAGGAGTCAGTATTTGATCATTTTGAAGAGGAGGCCACCATATCTAACCCTACTAATGATGGAGGGTCTTCTTATGGTAATAAAGAGGGATGGATGGATTGAAAATCAAAATATTTGTCTCCCCCAAGAATTGATACAATTTCTTCTAATCTAATTGATGAAGTAGAGGCTTGTTGTAGTTTAGAAGATGAAATGAAAACATCTCCATTTAGGCTTCCATCATTTCTTGGTGTATCAATAATTTGTCCCATGTTGTTAGGCTAAATTACCGCAATTGACATTATGGAAATTACTGGATAAGTGCATGGATTTGGTTTTAACCTTTCAATTTGATTTATGGGTAGCACATAATCTGTACTCAAATTCATGGATGGATTTTCTGGAATCTTTTCTAGTCCATTTGGATCATTTACTCTGGTTATTTCCTTCATCATGGACTTTGTTCCTTTTGTGTGATAAGACTCTGCCTCAATGTATTGAGACTCACATGTTTTGAATAGAGCCTTGTCACCATACAATTTCCAAATTTTACCATTGAGATGGTATTTCATACATTGATGGTATGACGAAGGTATGGCGGTATGTTGATGAATCTGAGGCCTTCCAAGAAGAATATTGAAGGTTGTGTCCTGACAAACAACCATGAAATTTGAATTAAGCACAAGATCTCCAAACTGTGTTCTGAGTGTAATTTCGCCCAGAGGTTATTGTTCATTCTTGTGATATCCTTTCAAAATTAAATTTAAAGGGGATAATTTAGATTTAGTCAAGCCCAATCATTGAAGTGTGCGAACAGGAATGAGGTTGACCTCGAAGCCATTATCAATGAAGGCTCGTCAGATATCTATGTCATTGAACTTTCCAGATAGATACAAAGGTCTAATATTCCCATGTACCACATGGTATTCATCTTCATCTACAAAATATATGACTGCATGAAATTATACAGGATCATTCTCTATACGATAAACCTCCGTATTAGAAACATCGGTTTCAAACTCTTGAGGACTTGATAAAGCCTCAATGAGTGCCTCTCGAAGATCTTTTGATATATTCAAAGCATCCATAATTAAAAACTTGGCCGATAAATGGGACAATTGTTTCAAAACATCATACTTTTGATTCAAAGGTCTGTGTTTCCCAGCATGGAGATGTGGTTTTTCAGGTGCTTTGGAAGTTGATGCTTCTGTTGTAGTCGTATTCTGTATTGAAGCAGAAGCGGGAGATATTCCTGACTTTAGAAGATTAGACTGACTAGATCTATTCACTTTCTGATATGAAGATGGTGTTACTTCTAATCGGTCTTCCAAAATAATTGTGTTAGAATTGAGACTGTCTTTCATATAAGAAACTCCTTGTTTCTGTTGATCCTATTAAAGGGCTCTTCCATGAGTTTCTACCGCATATATGGTTCGAGTAGGTGTAGAATTAAAATGGAGGTTTCTAGAATTCCCACATATTCCCCTATATCCTTGACCTTAGACCCTTCCTCTCATTCTCCAATTAAACACAAGGAATTCTAGCTCATGTTTGGCGGGGCAGTGCCCATGCTTTTGAAACAGATGGCATAAAATCTTCCAGGGTCAAGAACAACTTTGGCCTTGACATGAGCTCGTCTTCTTCTGACTACTCTTTGTCTTTATCATCACTTTTATTATTTGAGTAATGGACTTTTGATGAAGATGTTTTTGCTGTGGTGGGAGTGGTAAAAGACACAATTGGTTGTTTCAACTGTGTTCATAAAATAACATGAGTCCGGTTGATCGTTTTCTTGATAATCCAATCATCATATTTTGGTACAATTTTACTTTTAACCTCTTTCCATTCTCCCTCTTCCTCTATATTGGTAGTAGTAACACATTCTACTTGATTTGATGAATTTTCAATTTCACTTTTCTAGAGTCTACCATATTTTGCAGAGGTTCTTTGAAAACAAAGCACTCATGAATGGGGTGTCCCAACATCTGATGAAAGGGAAAATAATTCGGACGATCTTCATCTCCATCTTTATTTGGCTTCTTCATCCTTAACAACTGAACCAAATTATTTTCTAAGGCTGAGATGAAATATCTAGTAACTTGCTCATTCCTGAAAGAATAAACTTTATTCTTTAATTCCTCAAACTATTTATGCCTTTAATCTCTTTGATCATCGTGACGAGGCAGCCATTACTGTTGATACTCAGGAGGTTGAGCCCTTCGGTATGATGAAGGTCTTGAAGTAGAAGCGAGTATAGGTTCCTATTTGAGTGTGACTGTAGCATCTTCTGCCTTTCCTATTCTCTTTCCTGGAAATGATAGAATTACATGAGTTTTAGTCTTATTTTCTATAATAGAGTCTTCTATCTGATGAGCTATTAAAGTAAGGTCTCGAAACCCTCATATATATTTCACAGGGATCAATGGTGTTCATACTTCATCACACATATTTTCCACACAGATTGGTAGAAACTCTTCTTGAGGGAGTTTTAAACTTAAGGAATATATTAATCCCTTCCATCGAGCAATGAAATCTGAAACAAATTTATTTTCCATTTTTTTCAATTGTTAAGATCAAAAAATTTCATCTTTGGTAGTGTTGAGATAAATTGAAGAAGAAATTTCTGATGGAGATCTTCCCACCTATTAATTGATCTAGATTTCAAACATGTATACCAAAAAAATGTTGGTCCTTGTAATGACTGTACAAAACACCTAATCTTAACTGCTTCTTTTTGTTGAGAAGTTCCCATAATAGGATCACAACGAGAAACAAAATGTGTTAAGTGTTGTTCTAGATCTCCTAAACCATTAAAGATTGGGAATGTGGTATTCAAAAAATTTGGTGGGGGAGGAATTTCATCCACCCATTCAGGGTATGCTCTCTTTTTCAGCTGAAATGGTGCACGTTGTTCCTCCATAACTTCCAATCGAGTCGTTAATGCCTCAATTGTGTTCATAAGCATTTGGGGAATATCCAGATGAGCTAGATTATGTGCAGGTATAGAAACTGGAGCTTGAGCTGGTGTAATGACTAGTAAAACCACTGCTGGTAGTGCTGATACCTGTCTTGGTTGTATACCCAATGGAAGGAATTCATTATCTGCATCTGTAGTTACTACAAATCCTCTTTGTTGAGAAGCTCCTATAGGATTTTCAAGTTGAGGACATTCCTGGGAAGTACGTCTAGAAGAAATTTTGTTTTGAAGTAAATTTGTATTGAGTCTTTTTAACTTGTTCATTTCCTCTTCTTGTTGTGAAAATATCTCTTCAAGTAAAATAGATTGACCTTCTCTAGTGGAAAAGTGAGATGCAATCTTAATTTTTCCTTTCCCTTTGTTAGATGCCTTTTAGAGAGGGGGTGTTGGTTATTTGAAGGCATACCTAGATTCTAGGTAAGCCTCTGACTTCAGGTATACACACCTTCTTCATTTTCCATGGTGTGTGCCGTATTATGGACAAGAACTTCATCTTCTGATTCCCCTGAACTAGACTTATTTTCTGGAGGATCTTCTTCTATGGTGTTAATAAGATTCACTGATGCATAATAATTTCATTACAATAGTGTTTCTGCTAGATCATCTCTCTTTGTGTTTTTCACGAGACTCCATTATCCTATATGAAGAATTCCCTGGAACTATTCGGCGGATAGTAACATGAAGGGAATCATTGGATAGTTCATTTTTATGGTGGCTTCTTCCCTAATCGGGAGAAAACTGACTTCCATTGAGGAGGGGATTGTAGATGTGAAAAATCCCCCAACCTTGCAGGTGGGGGTTGATCCTATTCTTCTTATTCAAATATTTGAACATTGTTTAATGAATTTTCAGGTTGAATTAAATGAGCCCCCATCCTGGAAATCTGGGGTGATTCTTGAACTACTATGGCTAAAATTTGTGCAACTGCTTTTCTGATTTTGTGTATTTTGGTTCAGACATTAGCTGGGTGCATTATCCGATAATCACTTAAATCACCTATTTTAGCATATAATTGTTATATTTTAGACATTTTCATCCTCTTACGCCTGACATCCTCTAAACAGGATGATTTTTCAAGATTCTCATAGTCTTGATGTAAACTTAAATCAACAATCTCTTTTCTTTGGGCCTGATTCTGATGAAAACTAATTGAGGCCTATTCTTGAGCATACATTTTATTATATAAAAAACCTATTGATTGTGTCCGACCATGGAAAATAACATTTCATGAGACCACTTTTGGCGAACCTTTCTGATTTTGGAGTGTAGTGAAATGCAATTCTCCGTATACACCCCATCCTCTGATGCGAACACTAGATGGGGAATCAAAAATTAGTTGTCATAGTCTCTTTAGAGTATTTAGACATGTGAGTTGAAGGTTTCTCTGTTGTTTTTCAACCATTGGATGTTGGGAAACTGAGAGAGTCACGAAGTCAATTTGGTGCTACAACCCTTCTATTATCTTTACATGATTTTGATATTTATCAAATGGTAAGACTTTAGTTTCCAAATGACGAAGAGTTTTCCATAAGTTGAGATTAATTTCATGAATGAAATCTTCTAAAATCAATTCTGGAATATCAAACTGAGAATTTTACAAAGGCCAGAACATGACTGGGATTTCTCCTTTAGCTAATTGTTTCTTCATGTTTAACACATCTTCATCACTTTTCACAAGAGGTTTCCCCACTTTATTTGACCAGAGTGGATGCTCTGTGTTAGTAGATAAATGACCTAAAGGAGGTTCGGAGAATGAATGTTCCCTTAAGATGTCTTCTGGTTGAGAAATTGTTTCACCTGTAAATGACAGGGCATCAGACATGACTAGCATTGTGTTTTAAAATGCCTCGAGATAGGAGGTCTTTCTCGTTGCTACATTTTCAATTATGCAATCATTTTGACAATGCAAAATACTACTGCAGATAGGACTTTCACAGCGAATTCAATCATGGGGAGTATCACCATGGTGGATTGTAGCAAGGGATAAATCTTCTTACTCCTTGGTCTTCTGGCCACACAGAGGGTTTCTGTGGCTCTCATCTGAAGATAGACACTCTGGATTGACTGAATTTTCATGAATCAATCCTTCATGATGAAGTGTTTGATGAGGAACTTCATAATTAAAACTACCACTCCCAAAATTTAGTAACGATATGGTAGGATCTTGAGCAGAAATAGATAAATGTATGAGGGCTTCAAGAACTCCATCATTAAGAGGAACCAAATAACAGCTTGATTCTAGATTTTCCAATGATTCTTGGCGAGAATTATTCTTGGATGTTATCTTATACTTAGTTAGGGACACTTTTTGGGAGAAGTGGTTATAATGGGCAGGTGTATGTGCCTTCCTTGGAGTAGTTACTGGAATGGACCGATTAACTCCAATTGGAAAAGGGTGTATGTTCCTGATCCTATTGTCCGTATGATATGGGGGAATATTCTCTATGACCCTCCTAGACTGGAATAGAGGTGTGTATCTACTATGGGATGGAATGCCAATGTGTCAACCCATTTATGGGGACTAATTTATATGTATTTTCCCCTGATACTTTTGAATTATTTGTTAAAATATCCTGGCATGCTTCCAGAATATGGGCTAGGATATGCGTCTGCCCTTTCACAATTGATAAGATGTGTTTGGTGACTTCATCGGCTAGAATGGGAGTATACATATGTTCTGTATCTGTATTAGGTGTATTTTCTTGCTCTTTTCCACCTTTTCCTTTCAATGGATATTTACAATACTCACACATGGGGGAAGAGAATTGGGTCTGCCCCAAATTTGTCGTCAGAGCTTTCTGACTGACTTCTTCGGGTGCTACCAAACAAGATTGTTGGCAGGCTTGATGAACATTGGAAGGTGTATGTGTCTGCTGGATATTTTCCTTCAAGTATGGTTGATGGACTTCCTTCAATACTGGTAGATGAGACTGCTGATTGAATTGGTGATTGTAAACAGGTGTATGTTACTGTTTACCAGTTTCCACTATATTAGATTGGTGGGACTCTTTAAATGTAGTCAGATGAGCTTGCTGACTGGCCGATAACTTGTGAGCAGGTGTATGTGCATGTTCACAGTACTCCACCAGGTTTATCTGGTTGGATTGGTGGGCTTCTATCAGACGAGACTGCTGAGAAACAAAATTAGGACGGACGGGTGTATGGTCCCACTCGTTGTTTTCCATCAAGTTAGGTCGATGGATTTCTCTGGAAGAGGCATAGGTGAGAACATGCTCCCTATTAACTGGACGTTGTCCCTGGCGGTTCATCTTGCATGCCCGGGTTTGAGAGACCTGGCCCAAACGTCCATAAGAAGCACCCCCATCATGTTGGGGGTTCACTACTGCATGATTCTGCTGGTGGCGATTAGTGATGGGAGTCCTCAAGAAATACTCATTCAATCTTGAATCGAGGCCTCGAGTGACCTCTTGATCCACCTTCTTATAGTATGGGAGGGAGGTATTGTTGCATTCTGGGGATAAAGACCCGAAACGGTTGGAGATGTTGGTTGGAACTGTTTTATTCTTGATCATTGGTCGTCATTGAACAGATGATCGAGGGTTGTTGTTCACCTGGAGGGCTTATCGAGCAGCCTCCAAAGTCAGGATTGTACCGTGTTGACGATATTCCTTCACCAGCACATTAGAGACCTAGCGTTGAAGAAACTAGGTTGGTGATGACATCCTTCCCATGGATGAAGATCCATCTTGATCAGTAGTCTGAAAGTTCACAGATTTTGTCTTGGAGAAATCCATTATTTGGATTGAATGGAGTTCTGTGAAGAAAAACTGAGACAAAACAAACTCCATTAAAGAAACATCTTTTTAGATGGATACATGCATGATTTATTCCTTTTTCTGGCCTTCCTTTATCAATTGATAGGGTCCTAACATGTGGGTAAAATTATTAACATGGTTAAGGATTCATGTCGGGTTCACCACTTTTGTTTCGTAGTTCCTTGAAACATGTGTTCTAATTTTAAGAATCACTATTTCCAGGTAGTTTCCATTGGATTTATTTATGGAACCAGAAACTCCCAATAGTTCTTTATCTAAATGGGACCTGATTTCCAAATGCAGGTGTTCATTAAGTTTGAACTTTACGATACTTAAGAATGTGCATTGGTCGAGAGGATGGGAGGTCGGACTCATTACACCCTTTTTGGGGGGAATTATTGTCTACTCTACGACTCTCTTTGAAAATTTAAGATATTTTCATGAATATTTATTAATTTACTAAGTATATCATAAGTATCCCTTATAATTTACAATCACTTATTAACATGTGTAAAATTTAGAATCATCAGTATACATTAAATTTTCTTCATCAATGGAAACATTTGTATGTATTTGAGGTTTTCCATCAACGATATCCTCTAATATACCGATTAGAGATTCTTTTAATCATCTTTGTGATGATACTAGTTTTTAATCCACTCAATGGGGAACTTTGTAATTTATTGTCATCCAGGGAGATGAAGGTTTATTTTTTATCTTGGGATCGTGCCTATAAAATGGACTACCTACGTATCCTTGTGAAAGTAATCAGAACCATCGTAGTTCAGTGTCGCTTAATAGGACACATCATACCTTTTAAGGTCATGTGATAAGGAAATCTAAGAGAAAGGTACTTAGTCAAAACTTAGTGTGGGACTTACGCTAAAGTAGCCCACGGAGCTTTGGAAAGGATATAGGTTTCCAAGTAGGATCAAACCCTATTGGGAATATGGACCAAGGAGAATAGGGTTGATTTGAATTGTGGGGTTTGAACCTCAAGGAGGTTTCCTACATATCTCATATTAATGGGAATCAAATCTCACGTAGTTCGATAAATCTCATAGGAGAGTATAGTCCTCTGAGAGAGAGTTTGGGATTACTTACTGAAAAGGATGCCTTGATGATTTGAGGATTGAATTTGGGGCTAACTTCCTAAGGAGGATGCCCAAATTGGGGGAATTAGCGTTGTATTCTTGAAGAGAATATCCAGTGGGCTCTGGCCCTGAAAGAGCTTCCTACGTATCCTAGTTTGAACAGGAATCATAGTTCTTGTAGTTCCTTATAGTGAGTGTTTGTGCACATGTTGGAACCATCACGTATCTATAAGCCCACATGAGTCATGCTCGGTGTGAGAAACAAGAAGATGTGAAATATTCAACAATGGAACTTCACACTTTTCCTCCTCTGTTGATGGAAGAGGGCGCATAGACCGTGGAAGAGGGTGAGGCGACGAGCTTTCCCTCTGTTCTCTTCACATTGGACAAGGGTCCAAATGGAAGAAATAAGGGGTAAAGGTGAGGGGCTTATACCAGGATGGATGCCCTAAAATTGGTTCTGGTAGGAAAGGGAGACTTCTCCTTTTTTATGCGGAAAAGTAAGTGTGAACTGTACCTTCCCTACCAGAGACCTGAGGTTCCAGGTCACCTCTTTGAGAAAGGAGAGGCCAGGACCCAACCCTCCTCCAAACCAAGAACTTCCCGACACTATTTATTGGAGAAAGGTCCATGTGACTGTGGATATACAAACCCATAAACATCCCATGAATCTTAACCCCATTGTGAAACGAATGTGGAAAACCTCTGACTACGGATATACAAACCCAAAAAGGAGACACGCTGATGTGCCTTTCCCAAAGTTTTGATAAGTCAGGAGATTTTGGTGGAGGCTTTAACTTAGTCCCTTTCAGATAAGGGAACCAAGGAAGGAGATACCCTACCATGAATGGATTTTTTTTTAAAAGGGTACTTGAGTTGGTCATGTAGGTCCCTCACATAGGTATATTGAGCAGGTATGACATGCAGGTATGGCGTGCAGGTATACTGTGCTGGTATACCGTACAGGTATGGCACACAGGTATACTGCACAAGTATAAATGTTGAATGAAGAATGTGAAGACTTTCAAAACATTCTTATCCAATTTAATTATCTCTTCTCTCGTGGTATAGAGAGTTACCTGAGACAATTTGATGGATCTAGGAGAAACAGCTACGCAATGGGAGCTTCAGATAGTCTTTTTATTTTTTTCAGTCTTGAAATGGGGAACCCAAGGGCTATATTTATAGGCATGGATGGGCCTGGTTGAAGAGATGTTTCCCACGTAGGTATTTCATGCAGATTCACCATGCAGGTATTTCGCATAGGTGCACAAAGCATCCTCTGGTGTGGAGCTCCGCCACGTAGGTCAGTCACACAGCTCCGCCGTGTGGGTTAGTCGCATAGCTCCGCCGCGTAGGTCAGTCGCACAGCTCCACTGCATAGGTCAGTCACGCAGCTCTTTAGGAAAATTTTGACTTTTCCTTTGAACTCTTCAAACCTTTCTTTGGGATTTGAAGGATCTAGAGTTATCTTCATAGTCCTTTGGGTTACTTTCTCAAGTAGTGTCAACACTCCTTCTTAATAACAACTTGGAGATTTGGGTTTAGTTAATGTTTTGCATGACTCACTGGTTTAGCCTCATAATTTAATAATATATGATGTGTAAAAATTTATGGGATAATACCAGTAAGGTCAGAAAGTTTCCATCCCAATGATTATTTATACTCTCTCAAATGGTCAAGAAACTGTAATTCATGCTCTAAAGGGAGTGAACAAGTAATGATGACAGGAAGTTTTCTTCCATTCCCAATATATGAATATTTCAAATTCTTAGGTAGTGGTTTAAGTTCAAATTCAGGGATATTTTGGATTAATTATATTGAATGTAAAAGTGTGAGTTTATTGATCTCAGATAATTGATTATTGGTAACATCCTTAAATGAGGAATAATATTTCAGAAGCTTAGCAGTATCATCGATGGTCATGGGATCCTCAATGCTCAAGAAATCATCAATTAACAAAAATACTTGATATTTTTCTAAACTAATACAACATTAAATTCATGATTCATTACCTATAATTTATATCAATGTTGAAAACTCGGAAAGGGGATTAAGGGAAAGAAATGAAATTTTTCAGGGAAAGGGCATGTATCAATTAAATTAACTGAAATTGAGGAATGTTCTTCTAAGGGGTGTTTCATGGAGTTAATGATGTTGAAGTAGAAAATGTCACCCCAAAACTCCATATATAATGTACCAAAGTGGATATTAATTATGCTTTTGACCATTTTCAATAAAGGCATCCCAAATATAGTTAGGGTATGTCCATTCATCCTATCATCTTCTATTTTAATTACATAAAAATAAATAGGAAAAATTAAAATTTTCACACTCACAAGAACATCCTCCAACACACCAATGGTGTGTACGGTACTATGGTTCACTAGTAGAACTAAAATTCATGTGGGATTCAATTCCCCAACTTTTAATAAGGAGAAAATAGAGTGAGGTATCACATTTGTAGAGGCACCCAAATTAAGCATAGCATCTAAAAAGAAATACTCCCCAATGGTACATATAATCGATAATAATCTAGGATAATTTCATTTGGTGGGAAGTGATGGCTTTATTAATGCTAATAAATTCCTCTCTAGGGTCACCTTTTCATCACCTCAAAGTTTCCTTCGGTTTGTACACATCTTCTTTAGAAACTTGGCGTATCATGGAATTTGCTTCACGACATCAATCACGGGGATGTCAACCTGTACTTTTTTAAAAGTTTCCAAGATTTAATTATCAATTTTAGTTTCTTTTTATTTTCTTGTTTGGGTTTCCCTTTGGTTAAATGGAATAGGAATGGTTTTTATTAGTGTTTTATCAAATAAAACTATCTTTCCTTTGGTGGGGATTCTCTCAAGACATCATTTTTTCCTCATTTGGACCATTTTCAGTGGTTAGGGTGGTGGTTTTCTCAGGAGGTGATGAATCTAATGGAGAGGACATTTTTATTTTCAGTTTTTTTCCACTTATAAGGGTGATGGAACTATAATTTACCTTATCCCTAGGGTTGAGTAGTGGTTGATAGGGTATTTTACCCAACCCATGACTTTGGATTCCCCCCCCCCACTAAGTTGGCGAGTTGGCCAAATTGGGTTATTAGGTATTGTATGTATTATTGGGTGGTTTTTTGGAATTTTAGTTTGTTTTTATCCATTTGTTTCATCATGTATTCTGAGCTAGGCTTAGTTTTTTAGGGGGTTATTGTAAAGACCTTTATGGTGGTTGAGGATTTTTGGGTGGTGGTGGTGGATGAATACTCTACCCTAGTTTCTTCCATGGTTTTTGAGGTTGGTTTCAATACCCCCTTGGCTATAGTATTGGTTGTCTTTATACCCAGGTTTGGATGGATAGTATGGTTCTTTCCTAATAGGTTGGTTATAGGGGTGGCTGTGAAATATTTCCTTACAACTTTTATAAGGTTCTCTCAGTTGAGGGAATTGTTCAGAATAGTGGGTGTCAGAAGAATATATACCACAATGGAGAGATGAGGAGATTGGTATTTCTCTTGGGAAAGAGAAAGTTATAAAATAAGGGTACTTACCTCTTTAAACTTTATGTCTAGCTTTTTCTAAAACTCGGAACTCTTCACCTCATGGACACCTCGAATGGGTACATTGTACCTTGAACCAAATTGTTGTGTGTTCTTCATCATATTTGTTATTAGGATTCTTTTATCAATTGGGATCTTATCCACTATTTCACCACCTATAGTATAATAAATCATGTTTTTATCAATATAATTTAAACCTTCATAAAAATATTGTGTCAAAGTTGATCACTTATTTGGTTGTATGGGAAGCTAGAACAGAACCTATTAAATCTTTCCCAGTATTCATGAATTATTTCCCCTTGTGATTTTATTATCCCACAAATTTATTTCCATATTATTTTAGTTTGAGAGGATAGGATATTCATTTTAAGAAAAATTCATTTCAAGTCTTCCTAGCCTCTAATAGGGGAATTAATATAATACAACCAATATTTTGTAGTGTCTTCTAATGAAAAAAGATAATTTCATAATATTTACTTGTTTTTCATCTAAATTATCAGGTTTTAATGTATAACACACATTATGATATTATTTTAAGTTCTTATATAGATCTTCTACCATGAGTTAATGGAATCTTAGTAATAATTAAATTAAACCATATTTAAGTTCAAAATTTGATGCCTTGCCTTGTATTTGAATGTATGTGGGATGAATATCTACAACAGGAGAGGTTAGTTATTTTAATTTAAAATTATTGTAAGACATAATATGTACATTAAATTTATTCTTGATGTTGGTCTCAAAAAAATAATAAGTGTTAAGAAGTGTGTCGATGATTTATGTGCCCTCCTTTAATGGATCGTTCGGTGCTTCTTGTTGTCGATGATTTAAGATCCTTTTAGATTCATGTTCAAAACGAAGTAGTTACTCTGATTAATATTTCATTATTCAAAAGTCCTAAAATAGTAATATTTTAGAAACAAATTTTAAAAAATGAAGGATTAAAAGGAGTGAAAAAATAATAACAAAATATATAATGTTTTTATAAAAAATGTACACTGAAAACAAGATCCCTCATCGAAAATGGTACCAAACTTTTACAACATTATCATGGAATATAAAATTTATTATGTTTTTAAATGATATTTATAGAATAAGTAAGACCTGAGGTCATATATCAAGGATATTTTTATCTTTAATGTTTGTATTTTTAATAAAATTTAATAAAAGATGGTGTGGTTTTTAAAATGGTTTTAAAAATAAGATGACTTAATTAAAGAGTTTAATAGTTTATAAATAAAGGTGGTGTTTTTAGAATTATTAGATAAGGAAGTAATTTCAAGTTCACTAAACATATTTTTCAGTTCATCATTCTAAAAAATACACATGGTTTAATGGAATCCTTTGGTTGAGGGTTGTTAAGATCTTGATTCCCCTATTACCTCTTAAAGCATTGCATAAAGAACCACCCTTGACACAAAAATCATGTTGTCAAGGTTTGGATATCAAGTATAAAAAATGGTTACCAAATAATACTAAAATATTATTCATTTGTGATATAAAGAGGATTCTTGTCTTTTCCAATTAAAAAAACCCAACATTCCCACTTAAATCTCAAACCAATTGTTAATGAAATGGAAAATGCTTCACTTAACTAAACCAAATAAATGAATTCAGAGGAGAATAATGTTAATATAAAACATATGTGAAATAATTAACAAAAAAATACACAAAATAGTAGAATAAAAAGTTTCAAAACTCCATCCCAAGTATGTGTAGCTCAATCTAAATGATTGTTCACTGTTTATCTCACCTTTGAGAGGAGGAGGAGTCTCGCATGAAGCTTCACATTATCCTTGATCTCCCTATGAGTATAGGGGCCTCAAAGACCTCTTAGATAAGGAGAGGAATCTTTTAGGTCACCAAAATTTCATACCATTATTCCCTATCTAAACTTACAAATGGGAATCCCTAGGATCCAATTTATAGGCAAAGTGGAAGGTGGTTTTGAGAACCTAGATTTAAAGAAACCACTTGGACCATGGTTTTGGGTGGGTAGAAATCATTATCTCACTTTTTATAAAAATAAAAAAAATTACCCAACCTCTTTAATATATCCACTTAAAATGTGGAATTATTTGTAAAATGGAGTCCTGAGATATTTTGGAAATATAAAACCCCGCTTTTGACTTTGATCAGATTCCTTTTCTTATAAATATTGGTTCGGTTGGTCCCCTTAATGGATGAATTGAGATTAGGAATGGTCATAAGATATGTATCACATTGCATTTTGGATCATCCCAAAAAATATTTGGTCCAATTTAATGCATGTATTAGTTGAATTTTGAGTTTAATTTCACATGTTTTCTTGGGATCATATACAGTTTGGCCCGCTTTTCTTGACTTCCATTATAGGATCTCAAAATCACCTCCACCAATAATGAAATCATTTAAACAATTGAAATTTCTTATTTTAATATTGATAAAAAAAATTGAATCAATCATGAATTGAAATTTGTTATTAAATTTGGAATTTTCAATAAAAATCTAGTATAATACATTGGTTTTAAGGGTGAAAAGGAATAGTGAATTCTATGTGATCAATATCCACTATATAACTCAAGTGAATAAAAATTATTTTATCTCCATAAAATCCTAAATAATATATCAAAAAATTTAAAATATTATGATTTCTTACTATCTCCCAATATATTTATTTATACTAGCTCTTTCCAGTGTAAAAGTGGTATTCTTAACTCACTCATGAACAAGATCACCAATATGCGTCGATCTATCACAATATAAAATGATTGAATATAATTCCTGAATTAGAATCCTCAATATCTATTAGGTAATATAACATAATTATAGTCATGTCAACCTCTACATATCAACATAAACTCAATATTCTTCTTTTTTCCTTCTTCTTCTTCTTTTTTGTCTTTTATCTTTGATAATAATGGGTATATAGTAGTTGCACCTCACTAGTTTCATTTTTATTATATTATTCTTCCTCTATGTACTGGATATTTAATATTATTATAGCATCTAGTGTCTCTAAAATATATATACATATTTAGATCCTTATTCTATTTGTGTTCTTGGTATCTCTCCTGGAAATTTATTTCACACAATGAATGTGAAAACCCATCGATCTTGGTATTAAAATTCCCTATAAAACACAACCATCAAAAATGATTTAAAATGATCACATAAAATATCTCCATAAAACTTTTTTTTATTCTCCACACAATATCTAGAATTATTATAACTTTCTCTTTCCACAAAATCTACATGCACTTAATTTCCACATCTATATGATAACATGGAAAGACACTACCACAACATAAATGAATTTATCATGGAATAGATAATTTTGATTGTTTTATGGTTGGATCATGACTTATCCTATTATATAATGACACACTTTTTTATCTAATTTTACATAACCACCATCTACTTCTTTATCGTGTGACTTTATTCATCATGGTGTATATCCAATCCATCTTTTTTATTTTTCATCACTGATGTAACACCCTAAGATTTTAAAATATGAAAATTATATTAGATATAATGTATTAAATGAAATTCTGGAAGGTAATATAACACCCTGATACTTTACTATATATTTATTTTTAAATAAATTCAATCTCTTTAATAGCTTGAAATGCACACAACACCGGGTTTGAAAGAAATGCAATACTCTATTAAAATATTATTATTTAAACATTACCATTATAACCTTGACATTAAATTGTATGGAATTCATATTAATTACTAAATTATGAAAATTATGGTTATCTATTGATTATAAATATAATAAAAATTACTTAAAATAAAAATATATGCTTTCTAAAAAACTATTTTTCTCTAAAAGAATGTTTAGTCGCACTTTGTACACATAATATAGAAATAATTTTTACCACTATAATAAAAAATTGATAAAATTAATTTTATTTTTGAAATTATAATGTCAAAATTATCTTAGAGTGAATTTCTGAGATTTTTCTAAAATATTTCATTTTTCAATGAATAATGAAAATTAATATATTTTAATTGAAAATGACTTTTCATTTAAATTATTTATAAAGTTAAATTATATTTTAGATTGGTTTTAAAGTAAAATTAGTTCAATATTAAATATATTAATCTAATTTAGGATATTTTAATCATTTTCATAATTAGTTTTTATATAAAAACATTGTAAACTTTTAAACATTTTCTCTTTAAAAAACTACTTTCTCATCGAGCCCGCGAGACAATTTTTAAATTAATTTTTTTCACTTATGTGAATGGAATTTGGAAAAATGTATTCAATATTTGGAATCATAATAAATTACATTATTTAATAAGGTAAAAAAATTTACCATAATGAATTGTAAAAATAGTAACAAAATATTTATTACGGTTGTGGAAAAAATGGGTTTACCATGGGTTAAACTAAGAAGATAAGGGTTTAAATGACCTAAAAAATTTCTAAAACCTATTGTATGGAAATATTTAGAACTTATCTTTTATAATGATAAATAATAATTTATTTTAAACCCTTTTTTTAATATGAAAAATGTAGGTACACCTTTTTCTTTTAAAATATTACAAGTGTACCACTCACCTCACTTATAAAATGCCACCCCCTCTCCTCTCTTATTCATAACTTAAAAACCTTTTGGTTTGGCCAGTACCTATCTAAATAACTTCCGAAATATTTTCCCCTTATCCTATAATCCTTTTTTTATAAATACTTTTTAATAATACTTCAAGTATAATCCTAAAGAGGCGGTCTGATAAGTGGTAAATTCCCTAGCTATGTGAGTTTATTTTATTTTTTCTTCCACCCCATTCAAATATTATTAATTTATGATTATATAATAACACTAATATCTCCCATATATTTTTATTTTATTATGTTAATTTCATGTCGTATGTCAATCTCATATTTCCTCAAATGCGAAACGACAATGTTGTTCGTGCGTACATCAGACTACCACCTCGCGAACCGATGTGACATGTTTTCCATAAACACCTATCACTATTGGGTATGATGACGGATATAAAGTATGTATTTTATATTTATAACATAATTATACCTATGAAATCATTATATCATATGTACCTTTTTACTTTACATTTTGTAGGGGATACGATAATGTCGCTCGTGTGTACAGTGGACTACCTCTTCGCAAAGTGATGTGATTCGTTTTTCACTAATGCTTTATATAAAAGTTAATAAGGATAAATTTAATGATTATATGTGATATAAATGACATAATTATTATATTAATTAAATATTTTTTATTATAAAAATATAATATATCATTTTCTTTCTTAGATTCTCACTAACTTAAAGTCGATAACATCATTCATGTACATGTGGACTACGACCTTCATAAAGCGATGTGACTCTCTTTTCATTACCACACCACATGAATGATATATATAATTATATTAAAATAAATTATATGTTATTTAAGATTTTATTATAATTCTATAAATATAAAATATTACTTACCACATTTTCATAATGATCATTGAAAATTGGATAAGTTACTCATGTGTACGTACAACCTACCAACTCCATGATTGTAATATACTTCATTTATCAACACCATATTTCATGATTGGTATTAAAATTATAATTTATGTATAAATATGATAAATATTTAATGATTATTAATCTTGATATGTTTAAATAATGGCCTCTTTGACCATACTCAACTTACCAAAGTCATTTTTGACACATAAGTCAAATATCATCAAAACATCCAGTGTAAACTTAATTGATTAAGTAATTGTATTTAACATGGTAATAATTGAAATAAAAGGAATAATAAACTTGAAAAAAATATTAATAAATTAAATAATTATAAAAAGTTTATTATCTAGTAAGATAAAGAACATAGGTGACGAGTCAGACTCAATGTAAGGGTTTCTCATCTCACTTTCATGATACATACACCATATTCACCAATTACTTATTTTTTATGGTGTATATATACTACCCCTTTTGTATTTTATATCATGAATTAATTTATCTTAATGGTATTTAAAGTTTTTTTTAAATTTATTTTTTTCATAGGGTGTATAATTCAAAATTTACTAAAGTGGTAAGGGTTTATTTCACAATCACATCATTATTCTAGATTTTTATGTTAACATATTCCTTGGAGAAATTATTTTATATTTATATCTTAAAAAATATATTTTATTCACCTATAGTTATTAATTAACTTTTACAATTTATAGTACCATTTTCCTATCTTTGGTACATAAAATGATTGATAAATTATTTTTAAGAAAATATGACTTTATTTCTCTTTTTGGTCAGAAATCATTTTCATAAAAACCCATGTTTTATAAAAGTGTTTTGAAATAAATAACCTTTTAAAAAATATTTATTAAATACATTTTTACCCATTTTTACTTTTTATAAAAAAAAAAGTTAAAGAGATCTGCATGTCTTTTTCAAAATAATGATCATGTGAATTTTACTGAAAATGTGAAAAGAATATTTGTTTTAATGTGGACGGTGTGAACAAAGTTTTATTCCATCTTGACCCTTTAATATTTTAAGTATTATTTTAAAAAAATTTGAAGTATATTTTCCAAGATAATTATTTTTAAAATCTTTTTTAATTTTTTTTAAATTTTATTTTCAAAGTAAAAAGTTTATTTTCATCAAACAAAATTTTAATGAAATTTTTATGGTATTTGTATTCATCAATGACATTGACCCATTTATTTTACTTATTATCCACTAGGGACGTGTTTTATTGAAATAATACTTATTATTTATATGGATGGTTTATGATCAGTTTGATTGAGGATGTATAATTTTATTACCATTTACCATATTACTCTGGATGGTTTATGATTATATTTATTGATTGAGGTAAGTATTAACATTTTTTATGTTAGTTTTTTAATATTAATGTTTATTGTGATTATGTTTCACCCCTCTTATATGAGGAATGCATTGAACTTAGTAAGTGACGAGTGAAGTCCACTATAGCCCCTTGATACATCGGTAGGTCTCATGAGATAAACTAGATTAGGTTTTGGCTGATGCCTTACCCATTTAAATAGATGTTTTGGTACAAGGCCTTAATGATATTATATGTCTTAGTAAAAGGCCTCGATGGTATGTTTTAAATGCCCAGCATTATTCATTCCATCATTATGAATTTAGTTATTGATATTCCATGTGATTATTCAATTATTTATAATTTCCATGTTTATGTTTTGAAGATCATGTGATTATTTATATGTAATTATTTGATCATAATTTATTCCTACCATATTATGGTCATGTTATTGATTAAATATCATGTATTTAAATTATTTAAATTTCCATATTGATTATGCCATATTTATTTATAGATTATGTTGAATGATTACCATTATTGGGCATCTTACATCACCCCTTTATTATGTTTTATTTTCTCTGGGATATACAGGAGTGTTTTGTGATTTATATACAGGGATACACTAAGGATAATAGTATCATCCTCAAAGAAAATTCTTTCTATATTTTATAATTAAAACTTTAATGTGAATTTAAAGTATGTATCTATTTTACCAAGACTACTAATCAATTCAGTCCTTCGGGATTCAATTACTTGTATCTTATACCAATATAATAAAGTAGACACCAGCTCTGGGCTACTAGGTCGGGGCTCTATAGTTGGTATCCTAGGAAATTTACCAGAAACATTGGGAACTATATTTAGAAAAACATAGATTATGGAACATAACCCTATGATATAATTTGAAGATAATTATGGAAGAACATCATAAAGTTATGGTAAGGAAGATACTATATTGTTTTTTCAAGAAAATACATCCTTGTATCGATACTATAAGTAGATTTATTTCTAGTATAGATGTAACAAGGGGTAATAACTCCAAATGGGAACATTAGGCTTAACCCAATCTTCACCTGGTGTATAACAACATGCCTTATTACACACCTATTTTGATACTCTCGGGGTATATGCTTAGGATAATTCACATTTTATTTACAAACCATGATGATGTATTTTTAAATAAATATATCCCCAAATAAACCATTTTTAGGATTATGATATCATATTTGCATAAATATTTAAATTTATATTTATTATTTCACTTGTTTCAGTATTAAAAATTATGTTTCATATTTATATTATCTAATATATTGTATGCCATTATTTATAAACAGCTCCTAGTAGAATTAATGGGAACCAAATCAATGCATGTAATCCAAAGAGTAAGAATGATATTTTATTTAATGGGATTATGCTAATCTTTTGAAGGGAAATAGTCTCCCAAATATTCTAATCACATGGGGACATAGCATCATTTTATAAAAATAAAAAGAAATAATTATCTAAGTATTATGAATTAAAAGGGAAGTAAGTGAAGAAGATAATGACTAAGAAAAAATGGATAAAGGGAATAATGGAAAGAAGTATCTTCCCACATGTGATATTTATGAAAATAAACACCCCGGTACTTGCTTAATGGGAATAGGAGTTTGCTACATGTGTGGATAAAAAGTACACCATTCTCATGAATTCATTGGAAATAAATAATCTACCAATATGAAATGTTTCAACAGTAAGAATATGTATAACTACACAAATAAATACCCCAATCATCAAGGAAATATACCTCAAACATAACTAATAAATCATGGTTAATCTTATTCTTTTACCGTATAAGAAGTGAAATTATTAATGTTCTTGTGTTAGGATTCAAGAATTATGTCATTTGAGTATTTTATCAATGATATCCAAATTATAAGAATTATGAAACGTATAAGGATTTTACTATAGTACCTTTTTAAAAAGGATATAAAATCATAAGCTGAATGGTACTGATGACCAATAAAAATGATTCAGTGGAAATTTGAACTCCTTAGATAGTGCAAGATTGAGGTAAAGATAACCCTTAATATGTTCTTGATGATGAGATAATGATGTTGGGATAAATATATTATTACTATGGATAAAGTAAATTTAATAGTATTGATTACCTTGGAACTAATTAATTATTTTTTTTTATAAATTGATTTATTTTATTATTAATGGAGTTAATAACATTTTTTATTTAAATAATATATCCAATCATATATGTTTTATTTAAGGAATAAAGAATCTTGCATGTTTTCAATAAGGTTTTATGGTGATTTAGGTTATTAAATTATTTAAAGTGAATAAATGATGAAGGTATTCACATGTTTGTAATGTGATGATTAAGAGCTGCTTCATGTTGTTTGGGGGATTAATGATAAGCTCATTTTGGAAATTTAGTGACCTTCTTTCTAAATTTTTTCAACTCAACTTTTTGAAGGGTCATAAGGTTAACCATTTTTAAAATGGTTTAAGTTTAACCTTGGATAAGGTTTTAGATATTAATATATTGCATCACCATATTAAGAATTATGCATATTGGATAACCAATACTAACTATTTTTTTAAATAATAACTAGAGATCTAAATAATGACTTATCATTCTATTAGGGATATTACGATCAGTTAAAAGTGAATTTTATATCTTCAAACATAAAAAATTAATTTTTTTATATTCATTACATGGAATACAAAATGAATTAGAAATTGATTGAAGCACAACCAAAGGATGAAATTTCTCATGTTAAATATAATCAAATAATTATATTTCCTTATATTCTTATATGATAAAATAATTTATCAAATTTAAGAAAAGTATATTGAAACAAAAATGTTATCCTATTAAATTCATATCTGATGAATCAAATAGTCCCTTAAATTATAACATATTTTTTTGTGATCATTAACCTTATCTCTATCACCCACTTTCTTTTTGATCAATGATCTTTATCACTCTATATTAATCCTTGGGCATTAGTATTCTCTTTCATGTCGATGTTTTCATTTCTCACCAATGTTCTCCTACTTAGAAACCTAGTTATATGTTATTCCATATTAACTTTTTAATTACTTTATTCATTATTAATAGGAAGTTTTATTAACCCTTTTACGATGTGGGTTTTTTTTAACAATGGTATTTCCAAATTCAAAATCCTTGATTACTAAGATCAAGATTAAATTTTGAGGATGCAATTTATTTAATGGGGTAGAATGTAACACCCTAAGATTTTAAAATATAAACCTTATATTCGATAGAGTGTATGAAATGAAACACCAAGTGTATAAGGTAATATAACATCCCATGATGTTATAATATATTTATTTTTAAATAAATTCAATCCTTTCCATAGCATGAAATGCATGTAACATCAGTTTTGAAGGAAATATAAAACTCTATTAAAATATTATTATTTAAAGATTAACATTATAACCTAGAAATTAAATTAGAATTTATGAATAGTACTAAGTAAATTATGATAAATATAGTTATATATTGATTAGAAATAAAATAAGAATCATTTAAATGAAAAATAAATTTTTTCTGAAAAACTATATTTTTTTCTAAAAGAATTTTTAGTCACGCTTTTCACACATAATTTGAAATTATTTTTTACCAATTTTATAAAATTTATTTGATAAAATTAATTTAATTTTGAAATTATAATATCAAAATTATCTTTGGGTAAATTTTTAGGATTTTTCTGAAATGTTTCATTTTATGATGAATAGGGAAAATTGCTGAATTTTAATTGAAAATTGCCTTTTTATTTAAATTATAAATAAATTTAAATTATAATTTAAATTGGTTTAAAAGTAAATTAGTTCAAATATATATCTATTAATCTAATATTGTTTATTGGAATCATTTTCATATTGAATTTTGATATAAAAACTGTGTAAGCTTTTGAACATTTTCTCTTTAAAACCCCACTTTATCGTCGTGTCTATGGGATTAATTTTAAATTAAAATTTTCCAATTATATGAATAGAATTTGAAAAAATAGATTAAATGTTTTTAAATTTAATAATTTATATTATCTACTAAGTTAAACTTAATTTTTTACCATAATTAATAGTAAAAATAGTAAAAATTATTTATCATAGTTAAGGTAGATATGGATTTACCGGGGTGTTTAAACTAATAAGATAAGGGTTAAAATGACCGAAAACATTTATAAAACCTCTTGGATGGAAATATTAAGACCTTATAATGTATAATTGTAGATAAAACTATATTTTTATCCCTTTTTAATGTGAAAAAACATGAGTACACCTTTTTCTTTTCAAAAATTACAAGTGTGTCACTCACCTCACTTATAAAAGGCCACCTCATCTCCTCTCTTATTTTCACCTTGAAGCCCTTTTGGATTATATAATACCAAAAAAATTCAAATCCAAACATCTATACCCTCATCCTATAATAAGTTTCTTGTACATAAATCAATTCTAGTAATACTTTAGGTATAATCCTTAATAGGTGGTCTGACAAGAGATAAAATTCCTAACTATGTGATTTTGTTTTATTTCATCTTCCACCACCTTAAAATATTATTAATTTAATATTTTATAATAAAACCATTGTATAACGTATAATTATATGTTATTATGTTAATTTAATGAAATATATTAATCTAATCTTCCCTCAAATGGGAAATGATAATGTCGCTCATGTGTACGGCATACTACTGCCTCACGAACCAATGTGACACATTTTCCATCAAAACCTACCATGGTTGGGTATTATTATGAATATAAAGTATATATATGATATTTATAAAATATTTATACCTATTTAATTATTATATAATATAGAAATTTTTTACTTTCCATTCCGTAATGGATACGATAGCATCTCTCATGTGAATGGCGAATTACCGCCTCACAACGCGATGTGATTCTTTTTTCACCATCTCTTTACATAGAAGGTAATAAGGATAGGTTTAATGATTACATGTGATATAAATGATATAATTTTTATATTAATTTTATATTTATCATTCTAAAATTATAATATATCATTTTATTTCTTACCTTTTCATTGACTTAATGATGATAGCATCATTCGTGTACGTGTGGACAACCGCCTTCACGAAGTAATGTGATGCACTCTTTTCATCACCAAACTGCATATATGATATGTATAATTATATTTAAATGAATAATATGGTAATTAAGATATTATTATCATTATATAATGATAAAATATTACTTACCACATTTCCATAATGATCGTTGAAAAATGGAAATATTACCCATGTGTGCATACGGCCTACTATCTCCATGATCGTAATGTACTTCATTTATCAAAACCATATTTCATGATTGGTATTTAAATTATAATTGATGTATAAATATTATAATTATTTCATGATTATTATTTTGGATATGTTTAAATAATTACCTCTTTAACCATAGTCAATCTACCAAATTCATTTTTAACAGATAAGGAAAATATCATTGAAACATACAACATAAATCTAATTGATTATGTTATCTCATATAACTTGGTAATAAGTGAAATAAAATCAATAATAAACTTGAAAAGAGATTTTTAATAAATTAAATAATCAAGATAAGTTTTTTATTTTGGAAAAAAAAACATATGTGATGATTCAAACTCGAGGTAAGAGTTTCTCATCTCACTTTTACTTTCGTGATACATACGCCATATTCACCACTTATTTATTTTTTGTGATGAATATAATTCCTATTTAATATGTTATATCTATAATTAATTTATCTTTATATAATTTAAATTTTTATTTAGTTATTTCTTTCATGGGGCATATAATTCAAAAGTTTTCAAAGTGGTAAGGCTTTATTTCACAATTTCATCAGTATTCAGTATTTTTTAGGTTTACATATCCCTTAGAAGAATTATTTGATATTTATAACTCAAAATAAATATATTTTATTCACATATGGTTATTAATTAACTTTTTCAAGTAATAGTGCCATTTTTTCACTTTTTTTACTTAAAATGATTGTGAATTTTTTTTTAAGAAAAGATGGCTTTATTTCTCTCTTCAGTCAGAGATCCTTTTCCATCAAAAACCATGTTTTCTAAAAATGTTTTCAAAAATTATTTTAAAATTTTAAAAAAGATTTATTAAAGTCATTTCTAACCATTTTTACTTTTAAAAAAAAATTAAAGTAATCTTCATGTTATTTTCAAAACATTTCTCGTTTTTCTTTTACTAAAAATGTGAAAGGTATCTTTATTTTAAATTATATGGAATGAATGGAATTTTCTGCATCATGGCCAATTAATTTTTTAAATATTATTTTATAGGTTTTCAAATTTTATTTTCAAAGAAATTCATTCTAAAAAAAAATTGTGAATTATTTTAAAAGGTTATTTTCAAAGTGAAAAGATTATTTCCCTCAAAAATGTTTTTAATGAAATTTTTATAGTATTTATATTCATCAATGACGTAGATAATTTTATTATAATTAACATTCACTGAGGATATGTTGTATTGAAATCATACTTATTATTTCTATGGATGTTTTATGATCAATTTGATTTAGGATGTGCAATTTTATTATTATTCACCGTATTACTCTGGATGGTTTATGATTATGTTTATTGACTAGGGTAATTATTAAAATTTCATATGTTAGTTTTTAAATATGAATTTTTTGTGTTGATTATGTTTTACCTCTTTCATATGAGGAATGTATTAGACTAAGTATGTGATGGGTGGGGGCCACTATAGCCCCTCAATTTATTGGTACATCTCATGAGATAAACTGGATTGGGTTTTGGCTGAGGCCTTAACCATTTAAATATATTTCTTGTCACAAGGACTCAATGGTATTAGATTTCTTGGAAGAAGGCCTCGATGGTATTTTTTATATGTACAAATTTATATATTCCATCATTCTTAATTCAGTTATTGAAATTCCTTATGATTATTCAAATTTTCAGAATATATATGGTTATGTTTTCAAGATCATGTGATTATTTATATGGAAATATTTTATCATCATTTATTCCTATCATATTATGCTCAATTTATTTATTAAATTGAAAGTGTTTTGGTTATTTACCTTAACATATTGATTCTTTGTTATTTATTCATATATTTTATTGTATGCTTACCCTTACTGAGCATCTGATCTCATCCCTTTCTTATGTCTTGTTTTTCCGAGGATAAGAGGGGGTGTTTTTTTATTGATATGTAGGGATATGATAAGGGGAATAATAGACTTATCAAAGAAAATTATTTCTGTATTTTATGTTTTAAAATTTAATGTGAATTTCAATTATTTATCTAGTTTACCAATACTACTAAACTATTCAGTCCTTCGGGAAGTGATAACTTGTATCTTATGACAATTTAATAAAGTAGACATACATTCTGGGCTACTAAGGTTGGAGCGCTACAATTAAAAATTATTTCTTGACTCATATATAACTCATTAAATAATAATGATGTCTATTAATTTAGTAACAAATTATTAGCATAAAATTTAGAACATAAAAATACATGAAATTTTCACAAATAGAAAAACCTTGCATAATAAATATATTATGTATCAAAGTGGAAAGCTTTGATACCTTTCTAATTTATCACTTTGGAAAAATCATGCATATCATCCAAAATATTATAAATTACTAGAATTATATTGCATATAATATTTTTAAATTTTAAATTTCCATTTATTCATAAACATCATAATATAACTTATATATTTTTTATGTATATTACATATCATATAAATATTCAACACTTTATTAATTTCTCAATTCTAGAAACTCTTATAAGTGAACTCGAAGTTTCTTATGTATCAATATAAGGTTTTCCCCTTTCCCTATTTTTGTATTATCTTTAGAAAATATATTAAGTATGCTCATAATATATCTTACATTTCATAATAATATATTCCCTTTTCCACATTTTAGTATAATCTTTGGTAAATATATTATGTATGATCTAATAGAAATTATGTATCACAACACATCCATGAATTTTCTAATTCTTATAATTTTAATAAAACCTTATATATTTACTATGATAACTCTAAGAAAACCTTACATATTTCATGTGATAACAATTAAGTGTCAGGTATAGGAACCATTACATAAGTTTTTTTCAATTTTTTCACTAAAATATAAAACTTTCATAATTTCATAAAAACTTCTCAGAACTTATTCAAATCTTCTTAGGGCTTCTCCAAAAACTTTAGATCATGTCAAAAAATAAAATTACTTTTATAAATTAAAAAAAATAAAATCACTTAAAAATCAATTATAAATCCTTGTAGTATATGATTACTCGACATTTAGTGCTCAATGGATCTCTCATATCTCATTAGTTTCAATTTTAAATGAACCCCTCTCTAATTATCATTCAAGTTATATTATCAATATATTGTAGAAGCCTTAAATATTGATAACATAGGGATGGTTTCTCACTTAAATCATTATCTAGATTTACTCAATTATATAAGTAATTTTTGTACGCTATTCTCTAAACCTCCTAAAACACTTGTCATTAATTCATTACAAGAACGTCTCTAAAATAATCAGATGTATTAGATATTATTTCTTAAATATGTTTATCCAAGAATGTCCCTACCAATTTTCAAGTCCATTATCTCAATATTATTTTCCATTATGTGAATATATCTCCAATACACAATGGAAAACATGAATGAATATAATCTATTGGAAATTAAGTTGTATCACACTCATTTAATGATCTCTTAAAACTCCCACTTTCATGATACTCTTCATTAACCTTGGGGTTATTTAATATGTTTATTCATTGGGATATAAATCATCACCCAACATATATATTGATAATAATCTTACTAATTGAAAATAAAGACAATCATCATAATCTATTGGGATCTTTAATATACCCATTTTATATTTTTTGTCAATTTCATTAAATGCCTTTATATTAATATCTTCTCATTAACTCTTTTATTATATACCTTATTGATAAAAAATGAAAAGGTGTAAGGGTAAGGGAAATTACTACACATATCATGATTTAATAGTGACATGAAATATCACCTTTTCCCCCTTTTTAAAACCTGATCTACTTGATATAAGGGAGGAATCACATTTCTCTTAACAATGAGCCATAAATTAATCAACTCTAAGTCTATGTGGGATATCTCAGTGTAGAACACAAGAGTGGTTAATCTAGAAAACAAATTTTTCCATAAGACTATACAAAATGTGATAAAATTTTTAAATATTTATTCCTAGCAGTTGTTCAATAAATTTTAAAAATAAACTCATGAAATCATCTTCATCAAACACATTAAAAACATTCAGGTGTAATCATTTCTATATCCCTTTATGTCTTAAAACATTTTCCTCTTTAAAATCTAAAATGATTCAATCAAAAAAAGAATGAGAAAGTTTTGTTATCAAAACTTAACCATAATATTTCTAAATAATTTTATGATTTTACATGAAATGATACATTTTTGGTAGATTTTCATCTTCTTAACTCACCTTAAAGGGATAAGCTCGAAAAAATATTCATAGTGGTTTTTTATTTCAAAAATAAACTCCAAGTATTTTTTTTTGTAATACTTGAAATTTTTAAAGGAGGCATCAAGATACAAGTTAAAGAACTCCACAATGGAAAACTATTATTACAATATAGTAATTACAACACTCATTCAGTTCTCCTCAATGTATTACCTTTAACTCCCAGCATAAGTAAATCATAAAATAAATATATAGTAATAAATTAGCTTCTCCTTTGATTAATAATAAGAGAAATGGGTATGAAATTTTATTCTTAACATAGAAACTAATTTATTCATAACTCCAGTTATGTGAGAACTCTTCATAAAAGATCCTTATTTGACTTTATATACTTTATAATTCATGGGTATAATGGACTTTCTTTTATCTTCTAATTTATTATCATGTGGAAGGGTAATTTTAATATCTTATATAAATTCACATTCACTCTTTTTGGATTACTCTATTTTCATTTCCATTTCCAACTATAATGACTATATGATCATGCATTCCTTAGGACCATTCTAAGCTTTATTCTTGTTTGAGGAATCCTTTTTCATTGAATAATTCTTGGCATATGAAGTCACTGGTTCTTTCCCTTTTTTATCAATAAATACTTATATATAATAATTCACTTCATGAATTTATTATGCATTTTTCCTATCTATTTTCACCTTCCACGATTCTCTTAGATAGATACTATTTTTTGTTCCACATTGATTTATTTTTCATTGATCCACATAGATTTATTATATAGATTTATGATTTTTTTCCTTTGTTTTATAATAGGTTCATATCCTCTCTCTTTTTGTATCCATCATAGAATTCTTCTTGGGAGTGATTTTTTTAACACTCTTCACTTTCTCACACCCAAGGGATAACTCGCATTTACTTATTTTATTTTTCATGATCTCGTGTGGAATTATTCATTCAAAAGAGTATTAATTATTCTTGGTTTGTGTGAACAAAAAATCATAATCAAAATGACCACATTTTTTTTCAAAACACATCGGATTTTTCAAGACATTAAAATATATTATTTGTGGATATATTCACCTTCTTATATGAATTTTTACATGGATCATCCTTTCTACCCCTTGAATTAGGCCTTTTACAATATATAAAAAAATGAAATATTATGTAAAAAATATATATACTTATGTCCAAATATCTAACACCACCAAAATTGAAAAATAAATATTATTCATTTTTTATTAGTTTCAAACTATCCAGATTAGTTCCCTTGTTATTTTTTGGAAAAAACAACTCTTATTTTGATATTTTTTGGGGAGAATTTATTTTTTCACATTCTTATATCCACCCTTAATATAGTGGTGGGTTTTTTTTAATTTTTTATCACCTATAATTTTATAGAATTCCTTTGGGAACCAACACTAGAAATTAAAATGACATTATTATGAAGAAATTTTTTTATAAAAATGGTCACCTATTTCTTTGAGATTATATTATAAGGATATTTAGATGATATAAGGACCATATTTCCACTAATATTAGTGTTTTTTGAAAGAATAGTCCTTTTATAAAAAATTATGGCAATATATATTATTTCATATTTTTGTGAAGTCTGGACTTATATCACATCCAAATTTCTAACCATTACCTCTAACTCAAGAAACTTTAAGTTTAGGATATTTTTATCATCCACAACTAATTTAAAACTCACTTCCCATTCTCTTTTAAACTTATCAATATAATCCTCATGTTATTTTCTATGTTATTTCAAGATGTTTTCAAGTTCTTTTATTCTTTTTTATTTGACTTCAAATTGGAAATTCTTGGAATGAATAGTATCTTTATGAATTTATTCTAAAGATTTTATATTATCTATAATAATTTTAATTACCTTATATTTCTCATTGATCTATTTTTGAAAAAAAAATTAATCTAAGATGTTTTTTCCCTTTTTGATCTATAAAATTTGTTCCTCAGATTCCGCATCATTGATGAGAGTTTTTTTATTTTCTCACCTTTTCTTCCAATTCACCTTCCATAGAATCAATTTCCAACTCCAATTAAAATTTATCATCATATATACCCTTTATAAACACAAGAAATTATGTGATAAATTCAATAAAGAAATTTTCAAATAGTCCTTTATTTCATAGTAAAAATTAATAAGTTATTCAATCTAGACATATTATTCATAGCCTATAATTGATTCTTATATAGAATAATTTTTAAGAAATATAACAAATAAATTACCACTTTGATTAAATTTAATAAATGGTCTTCCCTATTTCTCCTTTTTCTTGTTTTAAAAAACATTTTTCCACTTTCTTCTGTATATTTTTTAATGTTTTGGTTGATACCTCCACATTGGTACTAACAAATATGGGAACTATACTTACCATCTAAGGATACTATGATCCTTTTTCAAATATAAAATTTATCTATATTAATTAGAAATAATGTTGAAATAGAAATATATCTAATCAGAGGGAACCAAGATTAGCTTTGATAAATAACCCAATAGGACCGTACAATCACTCTAAGAGGGAGTAAATCAATGTAAACAATTTTTCCAAATGTTCTTCTTTTTAATTTAACCTCTTGGTATTCAAACCTCTATTATCAGTTAAGATATACATATATTTACTTATAATTAAGTAGGAAAAAATTACCACATTCAAATAATTTAAAAAATAAAGAGAGTAGCACATGATATTTTAACAATGTTTGAGCCAAATATGGGAATCCATTCCTTACCATGTTATAATCAAGTCTAAGACACATATATTCACTATATAATTCATGGGAATTAAAAATAGGTTATCTCCCAAAAATATTTAACAGAATCCTAACTATTTTAAAATCTATTGATTAATACTATATGGTTTGTTTATACCATCTCCTTATAGTATACAAGATGTATTCCCAACTCACTCTTAAACAAGATCTCCAATATTCTCTAAGATTTCACTACATAAAATGATCAAATATTCTTCCTCAATTAGAGTCTTCAATGTATAGTATATAATCTACTATATGTTAATGCATATTGGTATATAAATCTCAGATCAAACTCAATCTTCTTCCTCTTCATTCTTATCTTTTATCATCCAAAATAATGGGTATGAATAAGTATCACCATATCAAATCCCTTTTTATTATATTATTCTTATTTATTGATGTATAATATCTTCAATATTATCACAGCATCATTCCCCTCTCACATATATACTTCTACTCCTCTTTTTATCTTTATATTCTTATCATCTCTCTTATATATTTCATTCACGCCATAAATAAAAAACCCTTAAATATTTTTAATTTAATTCTCCATAAATCATGGTTATAAAAAAATTTAAATAATGAAAATAAAATATCTCCATAAGAATATTTTTGAATCTCTATTTGATATCCAGAATTATCACAATATTTTGTTTCTATAAGATCTATGAGTTATTAATTTCTAAATCCACCTGATAACATGCAGGGGAAATATTTTTTCAGGAATAAATTTCACATGGAATAGTTTCTTTTTATTTTTTCCATGGTTCCATCATGGAATATAATATTGTTGAATTACACACTCTTTTATCTCATTTTATCAAATGATCTTCCACTTTTTTCTTCCTCAGACTGATTTTGTGGAATGACCTTATTCACAGCTGATAACCAATTGATCTTCCCCATTCTTTATCACTCAAACCAATTTCTTGAATTATATCTTTCTCACAAGAAAATCATTATGTTTATGACTTAAAAAATATATTATCATCATCATACATGGAACTCTAGAATACTTGTTTTTTTATAAACTAAAAAAACCTTATATAAGAAATATATTATATATCACAATGGTTATTTGATACTTTTCCATTTTTTCACTTTGGAATAATTTTACATATCAAAAAATAATATATATTCCTTAAAGGATATTACGTATCACAGTGTGAATTTTTCCTTTCTAATTTTTTATGAACTTGATAATATATCTTACGTATTTCTTTAAAGATATTATATATCATAGGGAGCTTCAACACTTTATCACTTTCTCAATTCTTTACATTTTTATTTATAAATTATAAGTTTCTTATGTATCAAAATATGTTTTTTCCTTTGTTACAATTTTTTATGTACAATGTAGCAACCCAGATTCCACTAAATTAGTGCTCCAAACTAGTTTTCCACAAGGCCTCAATCCTTCCCCCCTATATGACATATTTTTTTGACTAAAATATAGGGTTTATAAGTGGTATATCAAGGAAATTATACCATCATATAAAAGTAAAAAAAATAGTGTAAATAACTAAACATCACCCATTACAGTAATAATCAGAGTGCAGAATAAATAAACTAAAACGGTAGCACAATACAATAATAAATGGAATACAGTAAAGTCCTAAACATCCATATAATACATAAAAACTTATATCCCACTAGGATAATCTCATATACAAGAGTATATAAAATAAACTAAAATAAAAGTTCATGTCTCTACTTTTAGCTTTTAGTTGAACCGCATACTCGACCTACGCACACTGAAGTGTATGTATATGGGGTGAGAAATAAATAATGATAGGACACAACCAATGGTGAACCTATATTGTGATGTTATAAGTGCATGATCCTGAAATATTCTCAGCCAAGTTAAGACACAACTATAAAAGATAAATAAAATAAATTCACATTCAGTACTTGGGTCTATGATCCTGATTGAAGGTACCTTATTCAGCCTAAGCCAGGATGTATCTAAACATTGAGACCTCATATATATATATATATATATTCCCATATATATATATATATGTGAGTAAAGTGAAAATTTTAATAAATAAAATAACTCCAGAATAGATCCTTGGTTATAAAATCCCAATCGATAATACCTACTTTGGCCAATGCCAAAAAGTCCTCTGAGAAAGCTATGTCGGCACAAGGGGTATTTTTCCTAGCTCTGGGTTCACCCATACTCACCTCCAATACCTTAAATTAAGTATTCTAGGTAAATACTGGACATCCTATATATATGGAACATTTACATAATGTAAATAAAACTATTACCTAAGGTATATAACCAAGGCATCCATTTATAATTACAATCAAGAATAAAAATAATTCCATTTTCCCTATGAGTTCATCCAATGAATTCCTATATGGGAATTAAAGTATAACTCTCAAGGTGTATATAATCCATTTTCATTATATGTCCATTAAATTAATTCCTACAAGGTAATCCAAGTATCATTCAAGGTGTAACATAATTCATTTTCTTTATGAGTTCATCCAAGGCATTACTACATGAGAATCCAAGTATTACTCAAGGAGTAATAGACAGTGTAGTAATGATGTGTCCAACCTGACCTTGAATATTATCTCAATAATATATTAGGGGGATAATTATATATTTTGGAGAATATCTCAAAAAAACATCAAACACCATGTCCACTAATTTCATCTAGCCTATGAACCCATCCAAGACATTATGTATCAGAAATCCAAGTGTTTTTCAAGTTGTAATATCATTTCATCAAGACTTTGAGCCCATTCAAGGAATTATGTTTCAGAAATACAAGTATCTCTCATAGAATAATATAATTCCATTCACCCTATTATCCCATCCAAGGAATTCTATATAAGGAATCCCAGTATCGCTCAAAGCATCATAAGTTGGATCTTAGGAAGTACCTATGGGAATCTTGATAATGTGACAGTCAAATAAAAGACTCAAAAGTTGGATCCCAAAAATTACCTCTAGGTATCCCTTTCATACATCACATCGTGTCAGGATCATCTTCCAAAAACTAGTATGAACCTCTAGAAATCATATCTACATTAGCAGTAACCATGTGAAATTATAAATAAAGAGAAAGGGTGGTTGAATGCCTAAACTCGTCACTACTACCATAGCCTCTTAGGTTAAAAAATTTGGTACTGGTTCTAAAGTTACACCCGATACCATCTCTACCCAAACAAAACATATTAGTTCAGGGCCATTCAAACACTAGTTCACCCATTGGGTCCCATAAATCAAATATAGAAGAGGCATCGTACTAAAAATCTTCAAGGTCCACACATAAGAAAATTTATCCCTCTAGAGATCCTCTATGTCTATACATAAGAAACAAAATCCCTCTTAAGATACTTGGAAAAATTAAGTAAACTGAGGCATCCTGTATGGGATACTTAGAAAGAGGAAGTAAGTATAGTCATCCTACATGGGATCTTCTGGGTCAATATATAGAGGAATCCTATAGGGGATACTCAAAATAAGTAAGTGGAGGCATCCTACACTGGATCCTTAGAAATAATAATATCCCAATCTCCAAGGATATAATGGTACATATATCAAGGTATAAATCCTTTATTAGAATGATAAATAAGAAATGATAAAGGGATATTAATTGTGGCCCATCTCAATTCGAGGTCTCACTCTTAGAAGATAACTAAAACTATTTAATAGAGTAAGTACCTCTCTATTATGGTTCGTTGGCCACAAAATTCACCTTGGGAGTCCCTAAATCACTCCAAGGGTTACGCCATTGTGATATTTATAGAAACAAATCTCAAAATTGACTTCTCAATTTTTTAATTCTAACTTTGGGGTTTAAAATCACTAAAATCCTAGAAAAGGTTAGATGAGAGAAGTACATGGTGTGTATACCCAAGTACATGGTGTGTACTATCAAAACCCAACATGGTCATGTACTCTATCCAAACATGGTGAGTAAATCCCATTTACATGGTGTGTAAAACATGTACATTCATGTACCCTCCATGGGGTACATTCCTGTGAACCTCTCATGGCCCGACCATGTATCCTTGCATGGACATGTACTTCTACATAGTGTGTAACCCACTCAGGTACTTCTTGTGTACTTTACATGTTGAGTTCCCCCACACAGTTATCTGGTCATATACTTGGCTACATAGATGAGTATAACTACATGGCATATATACCTAGTACACAGTGTATAGTTCCGAAATATTCATATGTCCATGTACTCGGCTACATGGTCGAGTACCACTACATGGAATGTATACCTAGTACATGGAATGTACTTATAGAGAGTGATATTCCCTAAATAGAATAACATGTGATGTGTGTTCCTTAACTAAATATTGTGTGATTAGGATTTCCTGAATGGGAAATTGTACGATTGGCCTGAAATCACCATTTTCTCCAAAACAATCTATATATTGACCCACTAGGGGTCCTTAGAAGTCATAAGAGGACTATAAAACTAGAAATAAGTAAATATATAGGGATTTATGGCATAAAATTAAAAACAAACTACCTTTGGGTGGCATTATCGGAACCTTCACCCATTTCCATGATATGCATCTTCCACACGATGATCTAGCTCCTTCCAAGATCTGCGGTGTCACCTCTCTTACTCTATTCGTCTTTATAAATATCCATATCCCTATACTATATCATTAGGAAAAAATTAAACTCATATCATGAGTATGCAATAATGAAGTAGATAAAAGAAGTAAAGGAAAAGAGTAAAAATAAAATGAAGAAAAAAAAGGAAAAGGGGCCAGCCCTAGCCCCAGCACCCAACATGAATTTATGTCTCGCCTAGGGAAAACCCCCCATTATAGAATAAACTACTGATATGGAATCTCAATAAAACACTCTATTCAAAATATATCACCAAAAAAACATGTTACAATAAATTAATATTTAAATATTTAAATATTAAATATTTATTATTCCATGAAAAATTGAATGGATCATATTTCCACCAAACTTCTATCCTAGGGTAAACACCATATATCAAGACCAGCAGAATGGTCCAAAAAAATTATTTGAGATCATCTACCTAGGGAAAATACCATTTTACCTATCATAAGAATCTGAATGAAAAAATTCAAATGTTTTATAAAATTTTTATTCCAAAAAAACACGGGTCCTTACAACCTCCCCACCATAACCCTTATCATACTTGAGAATCCTTAGTGGTCAAATAGTAACCATCCTCTCATACCAAACATCCATACAACATTTCCATATTGACTGTAAAATTATTAGTCTCACAACATTCAAATCTCTCCCATATATGAGAGACATTCAAACATGATCGATCTGTTACTCCCCACCATAGGAGTTCCCTTATTTTCACCTCAAAACCAAGATCAATCTCAAATTCTTGCCCTATATCCATCACTAAATGTAATGAAAAGATTGTCCAAAAACATCTCATTCCCAAGCATCAACCTAAAAAATCATATCATCACCCATTCCCTCTTCCAAAGAGTGGTTCCCACAAAAAAATATGAAATTCAACTCATAACAAGGATCATTTCCCTCAAATATAAAATGGTACACTCCCCACCATATGTATTACCTTATACCACTCCCCAAGAATAACTCCCAAGGATTCCTTTCATCAAACCCAATAAATAATATCTAAAGATAAAAGAAGCTCGGCATATAGATGATGCTCTTTCTGTGTACTAAGGACAATGTCAAGATATTGGTAATGATCATCTATAAATTAAGATTATACTAATATTCCATTGATAGGTGTGTATAGATCTCTTTGATCCATGCTCACATCAAAACAATCTGTACTTTCCTATAACCAAATCCTAACACCATGTCTCCCAATAATGTATGTCTAGGTCTAACCAAAAGTCAACCATATCAGTATATAGATGATGCAAACAAGATGTGTACCATTATCACCCGACTCACACTCACATTATCCATCCATCATAAGGTTAAAATTTCCATTCTAAATGGAATAACAGTCTCATTAATCTAGAACCTCCCTTGGAACTCCTCTACATAATTGAGAACCTTTCCCATTTAATGATTCATTCCATGACCTCTTATCACACGACATCATTTTTTGAAATTAAAGCATAAAATGCACAAATATTGGTTAATAGGTCAAGGAACCAAAATAGTCCTTCCCATCTAAGCCAGTATCAATAATCAAGAACCCTAGGTTATTCCTCATAAACCAAAGGCATATTCATGCTTATGTTGTAAAACCCAAGAACCTATCATGATTCAGTCACAAAATGATCATATTACCAATATTTCTTATTAAAAATGCATCTAAAAACCTAAAAAACTATCATAGGTTATCCTCAATCAAAATGAACATCTACCTACATGATTCTAAGTAAAAAAATAAGCACCTATAGGTATCCCAGCTATCCCTACCAATCAAGTCTCAAGATGGGTCACTAGGTCCAACCACCTAGCTCATAAGTCAAACCTGTCACAAATGTCACATCTCACAAGAGTCATCCACTCACCCATCACAACACAAGGAATATAACATGCCTTTCCAACCTATCAAAGGGAGATAAATATAACATTGACCTATGAGGTTAAAAACCTGCCAATAATCATCCTACAAGTTCCCCGATTCTCTTCAAGCATCCTCATAAGGACTGGTCACTAAAAGGTCATGATATAAAAATAGAAAATAATGATGAACTAATACTCATTGATAATCCATATATGGTAATACCCCCTTGAGGTTCCACTTCACTATAACTTTGTAGGTACTTATCGATATGGAACTAGAGGATCCAACTAGATAACTATATAGGGTCAAAAACTCATGCATAGTATCATCTCAATGTTCTATATCATATATCAATGTCACAGATTGGTTAAGTAGAATTCCATTCCAATATATATAGGAAAACACTATATAGGTTATTACTGACACTTTAAATAACTGAACCTAAGTAATAATACCTTAAATGGGGTTCAACACATTGGAATAATATTCTATATTTCTCTACTAAGGTCACTGCACCTCCCATGCATAAGGAATGAGTCATTAGCCTCAATATAAAATGATACACTATAAATCCACATGGCCTACCATCAGGAGGAAATATATATACACATCGGGATGATTGAGTGGAATCCAATCAATAAACTATATTGTAAAACTCTATTTAGGTTGTTGCTAACACTTTAAAAATTGGACTTGATCATCAATAAAATCACACACTAGAAATACTATAACATGAGGACCTTATGTGCCAAATATGATGCATGAGGAACCTCTTTCCTTTGTCATCCAAGACACAAAATTATTCACTAACCTCTTTTCGATGGCCAAGAGTCAAAAATCCATCAATGGTGTCTCATCAATAGGAAAAGAGCCATAAATCCATAATAAATCATAAACTCCACACCACATGTGTGTCTCTCAAAGGGAAAATTGTATAAAACTGTAAAATCACATATGAAGAACCGAAATACAATTACCCTGAAAACCTAAACTTCTTACAAGAATAAGTGTTCTTGAAACACCAGTCTCATTTCTACCATAGCTTCCAACACATTCCTATTACTCCTATCTAACATATATTAAATAGTAATACAATTGAAAAAGAATCAAATCTAATACCACATTATAATGTCTTACCCCAGATTAAACTAAACAGTTTCCCCAAGATAGTTCTCCATAAGGCCTCAAGAATACATCCCCATACAACAAAAGTTGTCAACTAGTAGTGAGGGTATAAAAGTGGTATAGTGGGGATACTATACCATTATATTAATGTAATAAAATGGCTGAAATAACTAAAAATTATATATAATAGTAATAATCAAACTGTAGAATCAATAATTAAAATGAAATAGGAGAATGTTTCAATAATAAATGGAATGCAGTAAAGTAATGAATGTACATTCCATACATAAAAAATTGATCACCTACTTGTCTGATCATATATAAAATATTACATAAAATAAACTGAAATAAAAGTGCATGTCTCTACTACCAATTATGTGTCAAACCACATACCCAGCCTCCATGACACTATCGAGTTGATCTATTATCACGAACCAAATCTGGTCACCACTGAAACTAGCACCAAACCCAGCCTGTTACAAGGACCAAAGGTCATTCCCGATCCCCATAGGCTGGCAAAAGTTCTTGGGTACCGTAAACTGAAAATTGGGAATGATTTACCCAATATTATAAATATACAACGACAAACAAGTCCAATAAAATGAATTTGGATTTTTCAAACAAAATCATCTTTTACAAAATTTCAGAATTGAATTACACAATGTAAAACAATTCTCAAAGACCATTACAAAGTTCAAAAACCAAAAATGACAGCCCAATAACCTCCACATGGCAAGAGGCACCACCCTCAAGCCATCTCCACAAGATAGCACCACGAAGGACCTTCTAGAATCCCAAACCACTGGCACTATAAATGGTACCCAAACCTGTGATAGAAATAACCAAGTATACTTACACCCAAAGGTGTAAGTAGGGTTTGAGACAAATCCTAGTAGGATACCACCACAAAAATATTCCATGCGATAAACATTCAAAGATGAAAATCATGTAAGTTTTCAAAAACATGTAATTTCTAGTTACAATTTCTAAGAGATGCAACTTAAAAAATTCAGTTTTCAAGTGGGATAATTTAAAGAATCAACACTTTTAAAATAAATGAAAAAGATTCTGAATTTTCCAGACAAATATACCATATTCCTACAGAAATTATAAAGAATCTAATGAGAAAAATCAACAGGAAATAACCCCTAGGTACTAGCTAGCTGTGGGTCCCAGGTACCTCGTATCTCGGTGAGAGTAACCATCACAAATATTTGTTCTCGTGCATGAACCACTAGTAGGGAACATACCCATAACCTAGTGTTACCCAATAATAATTATCATAGTTTAGTTAGAGTTGTAAGCGTCAATCTTTCTAAGTGAAACTGAGGCCAAACCCCACATATTCACTAGCGTACTAGTACACATCCACCCACCTAGATACTCGGGTTTCCCTCTTGTGCACAAATAAGTTCAACAAACCAAGAAAAATAGTTTAAACATGAAAATACCACTTCCACATAACACATTAACCAAAAAGACCCATTTATATCACACAAGTCACATCATCCCCCTTTTTATTCAAATTGGTTTTGAAATCTAACTCACACCAAAATACCCCACAACACATTTTGCATATCTTTCACAATTCAACAAATTCTTTAACAATTTTATAAAATCTTTTCCAATATGATAAACATCACATAACATCCCAATAACATGTTACATAATACCCTTTTCATAAACAAATTCTATTTTTCACATAACACTCACACAAAATATCCCAAAAACATGTTTCACACCCACATCACAATTTCATAAATCACATAAAAAAAAAACAAAACATTACCAAAATGTTTGACATAAAAACATACCACTTTGTCTTTCAAAAACTCATTTTAAGAACATACTAACACCAAAACAATACATAATAATCTTTTTCACACTTTTTGTAACTCATTAAACCATTTAAAATTTTCATAAAGCCGACCCAAGGGGTATAACTATGTTTTTCCAACAAAACCTATTTCTAAATCCTCTTTCAATGACAAAATCACACCAATAAAAATCCACAACATAATTTAAAACCCAAGAGATATTTATCTATCCACTCTCAAGTATTATAAATCACCTCAAATAATACCACAAAAGATTCACATGGAAAATACACATTTTCATAAAATGCTTTCAAGAGGCATTACATGGTTTCACTCATAAAACCCATTCAAAAACCCTCTTTAAAACCCAAAAGCATACTAGGACTCTACAAAAGAATAATTGGAATCCCAAACAACATTTACTAAACCACTTTCATATGTTAAATAATAACCCAAATAATACCAGAAGAGTTTCACATGGAAATACACCCAATTTAAATCAAAATGCAACTATAGAATTAAATGCTTAATCAAATCCAGAACAAAATAGTTTTAGCACCATCCATAACATATGAGGAACATAAAAAATTAGTAAAATAAGAAAACTAACTCATCAATAAATGTTTACACATGGAATTGCCTACCATTTGAGTCAAAACCCTTGAATCTTGGTGTGAAACATTAACCACACCACCGCCGCACCAAAAGGGAGATAAACCCAACATAAATCCACAATATTCCACCAAAAATACAAAATCTCAAAACCTAGTTTTAAACCCTAACTTCTGGACATAAGGGAACTTCATGAAAGGTGGAAGAAACCCTAATGAAAGGGAAAAAATCAAATAGAGAAACACTTACTTGAAGAGATGTTGAATAAATCACCCCAAATCAACCAAATGTTGAATCTCCAAGAAATAATACCTGATAGTGAGGCTATAATTAGGATGAGGAGGTTATTAGGGTACTAAAATTGGGTAAAAAGAGTTAAAAATGAATGATTTGTGAAGGAATCAAGTTACCCTCTCAAATCTGGACAGTTTGAGAAACCCTGAAAAGATTCTCCCTAATTCGAGGTTCAAATGAGATTTAAAATTTTGAAACCGATAATGGGGTTGATCCTAGGGATGTTTAATTATAGATTTAGGTATAATAACTGAAACAAAATAAAAAATTAAGGATATATTAAAGAATTAAAAAAACATTTAAAGCGGAAAATGGGATTACGGGCAGGCCCAATACCTTAAATAAAAACCCAAATACACCATGATTATGGATTTCTAAAGGATAAAAATTAACATGGTGGTGTTAATAGGTCAGGGAAGGACAATTAGGAATTGAAATGGATGAAAAATGTTGAAAAAAAAGGATTTATAAAAGAAACAAACTTGGTTTTTAAATCTGGAAATGGGCTCACGGTTTGGCCCAAATTTTGAAAACTCACTGTTTCCACCAAAATGCATGAGAAACCCCCAACAAAATCAGGAATGGAAATTAAATGAAAAATTTCTTTAAAATAATTCATTTATGTGTCAATTCTCCCCACCATAAAACTTTCTGAGCTCGGAAATCCACAGTAAGGCCCAAAGCAAAAAACCAAACCCAACTGAAAGGCCAAAATAGACTCCTTTGCCAAGCTTCGCCCCCAAAGGCCAAAACACCTCTAATGATCAATTAAGGAAGGAATATTTTACAACTAAAACATACACCACTTTACTAAAATGATAAATAAAATTCAATATTTATCCCAAAAAAACTCCTCAAATACTATCCGAACAAGGCTCAAGCAATTTACCCAAACAAACAACAACATCGAACAAGGTTACACTTACCTTAATATAAATAAACTATTGGGCACTCTCCAATCCCAACATTTACCCAAGGAAGATGTAGGTAGTTAGATAGATCTGAACAAGACTACCAACTTCCAAGCCAATACCAAGGGAAAAACTGAGTTACTGGTACGAGGAGACACAAATGGGATACCCACCATAAGAGACAACTTAAATTTTTCTCAAGGAAAAATCGGGACACAAACAGGGGGAGGCCCGAACAGACTCCCTGGTACAAGGGGTAGACTTCCATTAGACATTTCAAAAATAAAATGCATGAGACCCATGGTGGGTCTCCCCACAATAAGAACCAACCATCTTAACTGACCAGCATGGGCTGACACAGAAAGACCCCAAAACTCAAAGAGTTGGGATGACTGCACGGTTAGTACGCACAGTTTGGGAAACCGTGTGCTAACTGTGTGGATCCTTATATCTGTATGGTTTTATGGGGAATGGTTACAACTCTCCATGTGAAAATCTTGTTCTCAACCTGTCTATCCAAATTTTAAACCTTTCTCTAAAAACTCAATGGAAACCAAAGGGGGAAGGAAAGACATTAGGCGACATACATGGGCATGAGGCCCTCCATATCTTTCCATAGAACAGGAATAATAAAAGAAATATAACAACACTATAGGTTTAAACTCTTCTTATCATTCATACTGAGGGTAGGATTTGTACATGGGTTTAAACGACCTTGGGATTTCCCCTGACTATGTGCCAGCTTCTCTTCGGGACCTATGGCTAAAGATCGAAAGATTAAAGCATCTTCAGCCTCACAGTTAGGATTTGAAAACCCTTGTATGGAACTTCTTCTTTCAGTGCCACAAACAACTACACCGCATACTCTGATGGGTTCACCAAGATATAACACACTCCAAAACTCACTTTACTAAAACCCGACATTTCACTGATACAAGGAATCAGAATATGCACACACATCACACACTATTTCATCATGTGAGAATCAATAGAAGGGGAAGACACATATAAACACCTTCCTCTAAGATAGAGGATTTGAAGTTTTCCCCAATAGAGACATACTCCCAACATAACAGAGACCCTCAGAGGATTGCAAGACCTTTACCTTTACAATAAAATGAGCACACGACATCACAAGGCATAACCAAACATGACCATTGCGATTGATAGAAACAATACATGAAAAGGGACCTTGTGCCAAGTCCCCAAACAACACACAATTCCAGAAGGTAGCCATAATGGCCTCTCATGATCATATTTCCCACACTGATGGTTTAACGTGAAATTCTACTTCAAAGAGACTATGAAGGACCCAGAGGCCCTCTTAGACACCATTCAGACACTCATCCACACTAACAACCCCAGTCCACTTCCACCTTTGACGAATTAGAAAACTTAAGAAACTATGGTCTCTTTCAACCTTCCACGAGCACTCTTCCACTACAAGAGTGTCCTCAAACCCTAAAATTAAAGGGTGTAGACTCATTCTACAAATCTCGATAATAGATTCCATAATTTGATTAACTGAAGGATTTTCCAACGGCGAAACAATCCGGGTTGCACCTCAATTGTGCACTAACCCTTAATAGGGGTGTACCTTATCCAACGAGAGAACCCAAGGACCCAACAAACCTGGTCCATTGGTTAAGAAATACTTAAACCAGATCCAAATAGATGAGGGGAACCACAATAAAGGCTTCCCAAATTTTTCTTAAAAGATACCACTAACCATCCCTTCAACCTAGCTTATCAACCAAACACAAACCCAAAACACCATTCAAACAAGAGGGGTTCTGGGACTCAAAACCTTCCATAACATCAACATTTCCAAAAACACATAATACACACCATCCCAAAACACTCATCAAGACATCAAGTTTTCCTTTTAAAAACATTTCTTTTAAAATAAATGGTTCAGTGGTTAGCGTATCCACCAATGGTACCCCATGGGCCCCACACATGCATGTTTTCGTGCCACACCGGGAACCCTCCTCATATTCATCCCGACACTCATCTATTCATGCCATTAACCATCCATCATCCCATATAACCCCATGCATGTGGTCTCTCATGAAAATAACAAAGGTTAAAATAAAAACTCTTTCCACTTTTCAAAACCAAAATAATCAACCAATACTTCCTTTTTCTCAATACCACTAACCACGAAATCGAACCCAAATTACCTCTTACAAAACATTTCAGAAAAGTAAAATCATTCAAATGAAAACTCACTTTCAATTCATACACATTAATTTCAAAACATCTCATCCCATTAAAACAAATTTCAATAGTTTAGAAAACTCTATTGGAAACATTTTTTCAAAACCAACTTTAACATACTTCTTGGTTTCAAAAGAGGCATAAACACACCATTTTCCTAATTCAAAAAAAATCTAAAATATTAGTTATTCCATTTCAAAAATATATCCATTACCTCTTTATTAGAAAATAATTTTAAAAAAACTTTATGCTTCTTAAAACCATTTCATTTTTTCTTTATAACTGAACTTACAATATTTCAAAACTATAGGACACAAGACAATGCGAGAGGAAACTAGTTCTGGTGGGTGACTTGGACATATGGTTGGCGGCCATATGCCAATCACTTCACTATCATAGAGAGTGTTCTAGGAAAATATCCCCAGCTCCACATGGCTTGTCAGGCCCTACGAGCTCGCTAAGACCATTAACCCAACTCTCGTTTCATTTCCCTTAGTCATCATCAAACCAAGAAAACCAAAGGACTCAGATAAATCCTGAATTCCCATGGTGAATCAAATCCTATCATGAGGTGTGGTAATCAGGGACACTATCCATAACTGGAATACCAAGTCTTGAAAATCCTAACTCCAGACTATCCTGACTGTTCCCCAAATAATGTGACCCAAAGAGTTAACCAGAACCTCCTCTAATACCATTTTTTCATGAACCACATCTGGTCACCACTAGAACTAGTGCCAAACCCAGAACATGACAAGGCTTAAAGGTAATTACTAATACTCATGGGATGTAACAAGTGCATGGGTATCATAAACTAAAAATTGGTAATGATTTACCCGAGTTTATAAACATACAACGACAAGCAAGTCCAATAAAACGAATCTGGATTTTTCAAACAAAATCATATTTTAAAAAAATTAGAATTGAATTACACAATTTAAAACAATTCTCAAAGGCCATTACAAAGGTAAAAAACCAAAAATTACATCCCAAGAACCTCCACAGAGTAAGATGCACCACCCTCAATCCATCTCCACAAGACAGCACCACAAAGGACCTGCTAGAATCCTGAACTACTGGCACTAAAAATGGTACCCAAACCTGTGATAAAAATAACCAAGTCTACTTACACACAAAGGTTTAAGTAGGGTGTGATCCAAATCCCAGTAGGAAACCACCACTAAGAGATTCCATGTGATAAAAATTCAACGACAAAAATCATGCAAGTTTTCAAAAACATGTAATCTCTAGTTACAATTTCTAAAAGACGTAACTTAAAAAAGCAGTTTTCAAGTGGTATAATTTAAAGAATCCACACTTTTAAAATAAATTATAAAGATACTTAATTTTTTATCCAAATATATCATACGTTGATGGTAAGTATAAAGGATATAATGAGCACAAGCAATAGAAAATAACCCCTAGGAACTAGCTAGTTGTGGGTCCCAGGTACCTCGTATCTCGATGATAGTAACCAACACAAATATCCATTCTCCTACATGAGCCACTAGTAGGGAATATACCCATAACCTAGTGTTCTTGAATCATTATCATCATATTTTAGTGAGATTTTTAAGTGTCAATCTTGATAAGTGAAACTCAGGCCAAACCCAAAGGATTCACTAGCATACTAGTACACATCCACCTACCTAGATACCTGGGTTTCCCTATTTTGTTCAAACAAGTTCAAAAAAACAAGAAAAATAGTTTTCACATGAAAATACCACTTCCACATCACACATTAACCAAATAGACCCCATGTATATCACACAAGTCACATCATACCCCCTTTTTATTCAAATTGTTTTTGAAATCCAACTCACACCAAAATACCCCACAACACATTTTTCATATCTTTCACAATTCAAAAAATCCTTTAAAATTTTTATAAAATCTTTCCCAAGATGCTAAACATCACATAACAGCCCACTCACATGTTACATAATACCCTTTTCATAAAAAAATTTCATTTTTCACATCACACTCACACAAGATATCCCGAGAACGTGTTTCACACCCACATCACAATTTCATAAATCACGTCAACAAATTACAAAACATTACCAAAACGTTTGATATAAAAACTGACCACTTTGTCGTTAAAAAACTCATTTTAATAACATAATACCACCAAAACATTACATAATCATCCTTCTCACACTTTGTGTAACTCATTAAATCGTTTACAATTTTCATAAAGCCAACCTAAGGGGTATAACTATGTTTTTCCCACAAAACCCATTTCCAAATCCTCTTTCAAAGCCAAAATCATACCAATACCAGTCCAAAACAAAATTGAAATCCCTAGAGATATTTATCTAGAAACTCTCGATTATTATAAATTACATCAAATAATACCACAAAAGATTCACATGAAAAATACACATTTTCATAAAATACTTTCAAGAGGCATTACATGGTTTCACTCATAAAACCCATTCAAAAACCCTATTTAAAACCCAAAATCACACCAAGACTCTACCAAAGTATAATTGGAAGCCCAAAAAACATTTACTAAACCACTTTAATATGTTATAGAATAACCCAAATAATACCACAAGAGTTTCACAAGGAAATTCACCCAATTTAAATCAAAATGCAACTATAGAATTAAATGCTTAACCAAATCTAGAAAAAACAGTTTTCGCACCACACATAACATATGAGGAACCTGAAAAATAATTAAAATAATCAAAATAACTCATGAAGAAATGGTTACACATGTAATCACTTACCTTTTGAGTCAAAACCCTTGAATCTTGGTGTGAAACATTAACTGCACCACTGCCGCACCAAAAGGGAGATAAACCCAACCTAAATCCACAATATTTTACCAAAAATACAAAAAGTAAAAACTTAGGTTTGAACCCTAACATCTAGACCTGAGGGAACTTTCTGAAAGGTGGAAGTAACCCTAACAAAAGGGAAGAAATAAAATAGACAAACACTTACTTTAAGAGAAGTTGACAAAATCACCCCAAATCAACCAAATGTTGAATCTACAAGCAAAAAAACCTGATAGTGAGTCTCGAATGAGGATTAAGAGGTCATGTGGGGACTAAATTGGGGTAAAAAGAGTAAAAATGAATTATTTATGAAGGAATCAAGTTACCCTCTCAAATATGGATGGTTTGAGAAACCCTGAAAAGATTCTCCCAAATTCGTGGTTCAAATGAGCTTCAAAAATGCTAAACTGATAATGGGAGTGATCCTAGGGATATTGGATTCCAGAGGGAGGTGGAATCACTGGAAAAAACATGAAAGAGATATTAAATAATTAAAAAACATTTAAAGCAGAAAATGGGCTTATGGGCAGGCCCAACACATTAAATAAAAACCCAAATATGCCATGATTGTGGATTTATAAAGGCTCCAAATTTACATGGTGGTGTTAATAGTTCAAGGGAGTCCAAGTAGGAATTTAAATGGATTAAAATTTTGAAAAATGAAGGAGTTATAAAAGAAAAAAAATTGGTTTTTAAATCTAGAAATGGGCTCACTATTTGGCCCAAATTTTGAAAACCCACCATTTCCACCAAAATGCATGAGAAACCCCCAAAACAAATCAAGAATGGAAATTAAATGAAAAATTACTTTAAAATAATTCATGTATGTGACATTTATCCCAATCATAAGAATATACATGAGTGTATTCACTTGATCATGAAACCATTATCCTTATACCCATCCACCATATATCCCTTCTCAACCTAAAAGTTGACATAAGGTTTACACACAGATCAAGGTGCATGTACTGGGGGTGATAAATAAATATCAATAGGTCACCCCCAATGGTGAACTTATAATCTACTATAATAAGTTAATTCTCATGAAACATGATCATCCTAGATAAGAAATAATTAGAAAATATTAATAAAGTAAATTCACATTTGATCCTTGGGTCCGTGATCTTGATCGCCAGTACCTACTTTAGCCTAAATCAGGATGTATCTTAACACTGAGCCATTATATATATATATATATATATATATATATTTTTATATATATTCCCATAAATATATATATATATATGAGTAAGGATAAAAAATACATAAATAAAATAATTCCACAGTTGATCCATGGGTTCGTAATCCTAATCGACAATACCTACCTTTTTCAACACCAAAAATGCCGTTGAGCAAGCTATGTCATAATAGGAGGACACATTTATTATCCCTAGGTTCACCCATACTCACCTACAATCACTAAAATAAAGGATTCTTGGTAAATATTGGATATCCTATAGATATGGAATGTTTACTTAATATAAATAAAACTGGTACCCAAGTTATGTAATCAAGTAGTCCATGTATAATGATAATAATACATGAAAATAATTTCATTTCCCCTATGAGTTTATCTAAGGAATTTTTATAATGGAATACAAGTATCACTTAGAACGTATATAATCCATTTTTCTTATGAGTATATCCAAGGTATTCCAACATGGGAGTCCAAGTATCACTCAAGGTGTAACATAATTAATCTTCCTTATGAATCTATCCAATGCATTCCTACATGAGAATCCAAGTATCACTCAAGGCATAATAGCCAATATAGTGATGGTGCATCCATCCTGGTCCTAAGGGGTATCTTAGTCATTGCTTAGGGAGATCATCATTTATCCCAAAGAATATCTCAAGTGTAACCATATAACACCATGTCCAATAATATCATCTAGCATGTGATCCCATCCAAGGCAAACTGTATCAGGAATACAAGTGTCCCTCAAGGTGTAATATAATTTCATCTAACCTATGAGCCTATCCAAGGCATTCCATATCAAGAGTACAAGTATCTCTCAAGGAGTAATATAATTCCATTCACCCTATAATATCATCCAAGGAATTACATATAAGGAATCCATGTATCTCTCATGGTTTCATATGTTGAATCCAAGGAAGTACCTCTATGGGTCATAATAATGTGACAATGAAACAAAAAAGGCTTAAAATCTAGATCCTAGGAAGTACCTCTTGGAATCCCTATCATATATCACATCCTGTCAAAATTATCATCCAAAAACTATGAAGAACCTCTATAAATCATATTTGTATTAGCAATAACCATGTCAAACTATAAATAAAGAGTGAGGATGGTCGAATGCCTAAAATAATCACTACTACCATAGTCTCTTAGGTTCCCAAGTTCATTATGGGTGTTAAGGAGACACCCACTAACATATCTACCCAAACCCCACATAATAGCTCAAGGTCAATTAAACACTGGGGCACCCACTAGGTACCCTAAATAAAATACAAAAGAGGCATCCTACTTTGAATCCTCAAGGTCTACACATATTCAAAGGAATCAATTTAGGGGTCCTCAAATTATATACGTAAGAAAGGGTATCCTTCTTGGGATCTTTGAAAACATTAAGTGATTGGTGGCATCCTACATGGGATCCTTGGAAGTAGAAAGTAAGAAGAGTCATCATACATGAGATCCTCTAGGTAAAAACATATATATATGATTCATCCTACAGTGGATCCTTAAAAGGAGTAAGTAAGTAGAGGAATCATACACGGGATCCTCAGAAACAATAATCGCATGGCCTCCTCACCCAGAAGGTCACATCTTACAAGAAATGAGTCCTCAATTATAAATCTATATATGAAATAGTCATGGTAGGTGACTCAATAAACATCTCAAATTGTGGCCTGACTCTCAGGAGATAACTAAAACTATGTAATGGAGGAATAACCTCACCGTTATGAATCGATATCCCCAAAACACCTATTAGGAGTCCTAAAATCATCACAAGGATTACAGCATTGTGATATATGTGTAACAATTCTCAAAATGGACTACTCAAGTGTCTAATTCTGACTTCTAGGGGTAAAATCATGAAAACCCTAAAAAGGGTAGCATGGGAGAAGTACGTGACGTGTATACCCAAGTACATAGTGTGTTCTATCAAAACTCAACCTGGTAATGTACTATATCCTGACATGGTGTGTAAATCCCATGTAAATGATATGTAAAACATGTACATGGTGTGTATCCTACATGAGTTACATGACCATGTACCTCTCATGGCCTCACCATGTATCCTTGCCTGGTCGTGTACTTCTACATGGCATGTAACCCACTCAGAGTTTGTTCATGTACCCTACACAGCTGAGTATTTACACATGGATATCTATCCATATACTCATCTACATTTCCAAGTATTAATACATGGAATGCATACCTAGTACACGGTGTGTGGTTCTAAAAGATTCATCTAGCCATGTATTAAACTACATGGTTGAGTACCACAACACAAACATATGACTAGCACATGGTGTATACTTCCAAAAAGTGATCTTCCAAAAATAGAAATAACACATGGTGTGTGTTCCAGAACTACAAGCCATGTGATTTGGATTTCCAGAATGGGAACCCCTGTAATCAAGCCAAAACCCTCATTTTCTCTACAAAAGCTATATATCAACTCACTAGTGGTCCTTAGATGTCATAAAAGGGATATAAAACTAGAAAGTGGTAAATATATGGGGATTTACATCATAAACATAAAATTTTCCTATCTTTGATTGTAATACTCTGAATCTTTACTTATTTCCATGATCTGTATCTGTTGCATGATAATATGTCTCTTCCTGAGCTCTGTGTTAGCACCTCTCTTACTCTATTATTATTTCTCTATCTTCCTCTCCCTATACTATATCGGTTATGCCAGTAGAAACAATAATGGGAGTATTCAAGAATCTATGGGAGGAATAGATGAAAATAATATCAGAAAAATAAAAGGAAGACAAAAAGAAAGAAAAGGGAAAAGGGGCCTAACCATGGCCCCAATGCCTGACATGAGTTTATGCCTCGCCTAAGAAAACCCCCCATTATAGACTCAAAAGTGGAGAAAAAATATCAATTTTTTTCTCTGTTCAAAATATATTTCCAAATGAACACATTCAAATAAATTAATATTTAATTATTTATTTATAAATTATTAATTATTCCATGAAAATTTGATAGGCTCATAATTCCACCAAACTCTTATCCTATGGTAAGTTCCCTATTTAGAGATAAGAGAAGTGACTAAAAAAATATACAAGATCATATACTAATGTAAAAAACCATTTTACTTCTTACAAGCATCCAAAAGAAAAAATTCCAATTTCTGCTCAAATTTCTAGTCCAGAAAAAACATGGTTCCTTATAGTATGAGCCTTAGAAAATATATTTTATACCCTATAAACATATATTATATATCATAGTAGATATTAAATCTTCCACATATCAGTAAAATCCACATCAAATATATTATGTGTTCTCTAAAATATATTATATATCATAGAAAATCCATACCTTTTCCAATTCTTGTGTTTCTAGGAAAACCTTATATATTGTGTAACATCTCTAAATTTTAAGAAATAAATTCTTTCAAAATAATTTAAATTATTTGATATCATGTATTAAACACATTTAATAGTTTAGATTTCACTATAATAAACACAAATTTTATCTTGTATCACACACAACATCGAGTTTCTTCAATAATATGTGTTACACGTAAGACCGAGTTTTACGGAACAACTATATACTATTAATATTTAATATGATAGTTATCACCCAGTCATTGGAATGGTGGGAATGAATAGTATTAACAGAATTATGAAAATATATTTTAAAAATTTATATATATAATTAATTATTTTTTTCCAATTAATTAAAATTGAAAATAAAACCCAATTGAATATAATGGATGTGTTTTTGTAAAAAAATATTTTTATACCCACAAAGGCGTTTTATCTTAATAAATTAAATTAATCACTATTATTGAATGATATTAATGAATTTTATATGTTATATATTCAATAAAATGTTTTTAAATTCATCCAATATATTTTATAGGAATACGATGAGAACAAATCAAATTTTATGCATAAAAAAGATATATTTTTCTAAATGGCAGTTTTACCACCTTTTAATAGTGCATATATTTTAAAACTAAATTTTTACACTTTTATAAACATTATTTGAAAAATAAACTTAATATTTTAAATAATAATACAAAAATTTAATCTGTTTGAATTTTTTTTATTTTTCTAATAAGTTTCCTTTTTTGATGAATAGTGAAAAATACTGAATTTAATTGAAAACTAAATTTTCATCCAAATAATATATAATGGTAATTTATTTTTTAAGTTTTTTTTAAAGTTAAATTAGATATATTATACATAAATTAATCCAAATTATTTCATTTTAATAAAATTTATACTTAATTTTGATATAAAACATTTCAAAATTTTGAACATTTTCACTTTAAAAACTCGCCTTGTCGTGAGTTCTGTGGGGTAAATTTTAAATTGAATTGTGTCACTTATGTGAGTTTAATTTAGAAAAATATATTCAATATTTGGAATAAGAATAATTTATAATGTCTATTAAGGTCAAATTATCATTTTACCAAAAAAATTAGTGAAAGCAATTAAAATTAATTACATCGATTAAGGTAAAAATGAGTTTACTTATGGTTAAAATTTAATATTAAGGATCCAAATAACCTGGATACTTTTCCAAAACCCATTTTATGGAAATATTTCGACCATAAACCTGATTTTATATAAAAAATAATTATTTTATGCACATTATGTAAGTTATACATCCCAATAGTGTCTGTTTTTTGAATTAATAAGAATATCATCCCCCACTATTATAAAATGGCATTCACTCTCCCCCATTATACTCACCTATAAAGAATTTTGAATTTACCAAACTCTATAAAAATTAATTCCCAATATACCTCATATAATCCTTTAATCCTCACATTGGGAATAAAGAAAACCAAGTGATGGATTTGTTCAAACCAAAAATAGTTTCCTGAATAAGAGGTAACGTTCATCAACAAACGTTTTTGTTTTATTTATTTCTCAAACCTCTTAAATTGTTTTTAAATAATGATTATACAATAACCTAAGTATCTTAAATATATTTATATTTTTTAATTTTAAGGTTATTACCTACAACTTCACACACTTTCATCAAATGAGATACATAATCATCATTCGTGTGTACGGTGGACTACCGCCTCACAAACCAATGTCGTTCATTCTTCCATTACCACCTCTCAAGGTGAATCATAATGATAGAGATTTTGTTTATATATTATATATATGATATTTATTATTTATTTATTCTTATTTTATTATTATATATCACATAACTTCCTTTTTCCATTTTCTGATAATACAATAATGTCATTCGTGTGTACAGTAGACAACTACCTCATGAAGCGATGTGATTCATTCACACTTTACATGGAATGTATTAAGGATGGGTGTAATAGATGAATTTTATATATAAGATATAATAATTATACTATAATAATAATATATTAATATATAAATCATTTAATTTTCTTTCTTTTAATATAATAAGAAAATGGAAACGTTCATGAGTACATGTGGTCTACTGTCTCTATGAATGGTGTTTTTCATTTCCTATTTCTTTTTTTTTATTGATTATTATAAATAAATATATAATTAATATATATTATATTTATATAATGGTTTAAATTATTCAAATTATGAAATCATGATCAAATTAAGAGGATAAAAAATAACAAGTCAAAACATATATGAAAAACAAAGAGGTTATTACCTGAAATGTAACTTTAATATGGGATTATTAATAAATGGGTAATATAAATTCATAATAAAATCATATATGGAATGATATATATGATTATGTTTCTCTGATAGATTCATAATAAACTTATATTTATTATATTGGAGGTTTGAAAAAGTATAATGAGATTCAAGACTTAAGGTAAGGGGATTTCAAGTCTTGCTTTTATTTCTACAAGACTTTTTCCATATTCACTGATTGTTTATTTTGTGTGGTGTATATACTTACCTATGACATTTTATATCATGAATTTCATTACATTCATGATATTAAAAGTTTCAATTGATGTTATTCTTCCATGTATCTCATGATTCAAATTTTACTCAAGTAGTAAGGGTTTTTCTCATCCCACTTTTATTTTTGTGAGATATATGACATATTCACCACTTATTTTTGTTGGGTTGTGTATATACTTCCTATAAATGTATTTTATGATTACTATACTTAAATTTTTTGGGATTTAAATATCAATTTTAGGATCTATATTTCATGGGTTTTACGGTTTCAAAGTTACTGAAGCGGTGGGGGACTTTTGTCACGATTTTCATTATTTGATACGTTTATTATTTTATACATAAATATTATTTTATGGGGTTTATATAATTATAATTTAACATATTATATAATAAATATATTTATTTTCATTATACTCTAGGTTTCATTTAAAGTTACTCTTTCATGGGTTAATCATGTTTCGAAGAGGTTGTTATGGAACCCATTTCTTTTTCATGGGTTAATCATGTTTTAAATAGATTGTTATGAAACCCATTTATTTACCATGTATTAATAATATTTTAATGATATTGTTATGGAACCCATTTATTTTCCATGGGTTAATAATTTTTTGAAGATATTGTTAAGGAACCCATTTTTTCCATGGGTTAATCATGTTTCAAAGAGATTGTTATAGAACCCATTTATTTTTCACGAGTTAATCATGTTTCAAAGAGATTGATAAGAAACTCATTTATTTTAAATGGGTTAATAATGTTATTAAAGAATAATTATTGTTTCTATGATTTTTATGATGAATTGAAATATCTATGTACTTTATTCATTTTGTGGTTTTTGGACATTACAACTTAAACATGGGGTGGCCCAGATATCATTGGGTAAGTCCATTACACCTTAACATGGGGTGTCTCGGATAGCTATAGGTAATCCCAATACATATTAACAAGGATTGACCCAGATATCACTGTTTAATCCCATTACATCTTAACATGGGGTGGCCCAGATAGCATCGAGTAATCCCATTATAGCTTAACATGGGGTGGACCAGATAGCATCGAGAAATCCCATTACAGCTTAACATGGGGTGACCTAGATAATTCTAGGTAATCCCATTACATATTAACATTGGGTGACCCAGATAGAACCAGGTAAGAATGTAATATCTTAAATGAAGGGTGTTCCTAGATAACTCTCCAATGCCTTAGGTAATGATAATTTTGTAAGATGGCCATATGGTTATTCCAATTAAAATGGTTTTGAAAGGATTTTATAAAATTAATTCTCCAAGTTAGAAAAAAGTGTTTAAATTTATTTTTATGGGTTTATAATGTTTCTCATGATCGATATTGATATCACATGGCTCGTGATTATTGATTATGATGACTCTTTACTTTTTCAGGTTTACATATTTTATGATCTAGGTATTGATGGGTATGAGTTCTTTTATGATTTTCTCATGCACTCTGATTATGTCATCATACCCTTGAGCACTCTTATTCTCATTGATGACATTCAATTATTAATGCTTATGTTGACCCTTACTGAGAATTTGAGATCACCCTTATTATGTTTCATTTTCCCCAAGTTATAAATAATTAGGTTGAATGATTTATATCTAAAGAAGATTTCATAAGGATGATATTGGTGACCTAATGTAAAATAAGAGAATATGTGTATAATGGTAGATGATGTTCATCTTTATAAACCAATTTTTTATGAGCCCAAGTTGATATGAGTTGGTCCTAATTCTCTAAAACTCTAAACCTAAAAGGTCATCAACATAGTAAGTGATCTAGATTTTCCTTTCGATGGTGTAATGTTGAGATACAAAATTTGGGTCAAAATTATCAGTATAATAACTGTAAATGTAAAGTTGTGGATTTCATCATAGGATCTGGGAGTGCGGGTCCTAGGCTGTTATAGTTGGCATCAAAGTTCGGTTTAGATAAATTTGGAGATTATTATGATTTCATGAATGTTTGTTGTAAGATTTATGGATATAATCATAGGTCTATAATATTAAGGATGATAATAAATACAATATATTAGGCACCTCATTGAGATTTTAAGTGATGAGATCTTAAAGTGATTAATGATATTTTTTTGGTGATTTTTCTAGTATGAATTGTTTATAACCCCTATGATCAACATGAAGCATTATTAAGGGAGAAATTAGTTTTCATGTTTAAATAAAAAAAATGGACAACCCATATCCTAGGTAACAACCCATCGCATTCGACAAGGCGGTGGGGCTTGAACGTATGATCGAAGAATGATAAGGTTTTTGTGCTTACCACTAGCTTACATGATTTCCTGGTTAGTATAACAATTTTATTGGTAAATATTAAGTTATTTTAAAAACATATGGTATCTTATTTTCGGAATAATGGTTTATTTATCTTGGAAGAATGTATGATAAAATCCATCTAATCTTTGGGTTTCAAACATAATCTGGAAATGTTTGAAGAATTTTAAGGATTGTTATTTATAGAAGGTTTGGTTTGAAATATGGGTATTAATTTTGAAGATTAGTGTATCATATTAAGGTTTATTCATTATGGAAAATATCATACCATGAGATAACCATTTTGGTTTTGGTTAATGTATAAAGATAAGAGGAATAAATTTTTATCCCCTATATGGTTATGTGGTCTTTAAAATTTTATTTTTTTTCTTTAGATGTATGAAATTTCATCCTAAATTCACATTTTCTGGAGAAAAAAGATGAAAATTTTGTGGAAGATTATTAAAGGATGGAATTATACTCATCTGTTAAGTATATTTTTATATTATCTTAGTCTATATGGTAAGAAAATTCCTCAACTCTAGGAAAATGATATTGAAACAAAATCATTATCCTATTACCTTCAATTCTAAAGAAATTGATGGTATTTTTTATCATCATAGATTTATGGTTTTTAGGCCCTTAACTTTCCATTGATCATTCACTTTATTGTGATCAATGACCTAAATCACTCTTCACAATTATTTATGTTTTTCCTCTATTACCACTCATGTTCTCCTGTGTGGAAACCTATTTATGCATAACTTCAAGTAACTTTAATGTTTCCCAATTTCCCTTCTTAAGGTATGTTTTTTTATTTCATTTGTATGATGTGGATTTCTATAAATTAATCCTAAAAATTTTAATACTTTGATAACCAAGACATATTTTGAAGGTGAAATTTATATTAAGGTGGGTTGGATGTAACATCCCGATATTTTAAGAAATATATTATTTACAAATAATTTAAATTCTTAGATAGATTTCATAAAATGAAATGAACAGTTTAGCTTGTATTATATTCAACACAAATTTTATCTTGTGTTGCATGAAACATTTAGTTTCTTCGATAGTGTGTTTTGCATGCAAGATCAAGTTTTATGGAACAATATATACTATTAAAATTTAATATGATAGTTATCACCTAGAAATTGGAATGGTGGGAATGAATATGATAAGTTTAATTATGAAAATATGTTTTAAAAATGTATATATATATAATGAATTATTTAGTGACCAATTAATTAAAAATGAAAATAAAAACCAATTGAATATAAAGGATGTGTTTTTTTGAAAAAATATTTTTATGCCCACAAAAGTGTTTTATCTTAATAAATAAAATTAATTTTATAAATATTAATATCAAAATTTACTTTAGGTGAATTTTTTTAATTTTTCGGAGAAGTTTTAGTTTTTGATGAATAGTGAAAAATACTGAATTTAATTGAAAACTGACTTTTCATCCAAACAAATTATAATGTAAATTTATGTTTTAAATTTGTTTTAAAGTTAAATTATATTAATTATAAATATATTAATCCAATTTAGTTCATTTTAATCAATTTCATATTGAATTTTGATATAAAAACACATCAAACTTTTGAACTTATCACTTTAAAAACTCACTTTGTCATCATGTCTATGGGAAACAAATTAAATTAAATTATACCACTTATGTTAGTTTAATTTAGATAAATTAATTCCATATTTGGAATTAGAATAATTTATAATTTATATTAATATCAACTTAGTTTTTTACCAAAAATATTAGTGAATGTAATTAAAAATAATTATATCGATTAAGGTAAAAATAAGTTTACTTGTGGTTAAACTTTATTCTTAAGGGTAAAATGACCTAGAAACTTGTCCAAAACCAATTTTATTGAAATAATTAGACTATATAAATTCTTTTATATAAAATGGGTCATTATTTTATGCACATTATGTAAGGGAGGTCTCCCAATAGTGTTTTCTTTTTGGTATTTACAAGAATGCCACTCCTCTATAATTATAAAAGGGGATTCACTCTCCCCCATTGTACACACCTATAAATTATATTTATATGTTATATATATTATATTGATGATTTATTTATGCTTATTAAATTATTATATAACACATAAATTCATTCTTTCCATTTTTTGTGAGAATACGATAACATCATTCGTGTGTACGGTGGACTACCGTCTCATGAAGTGATGTGATTCATTCACACTTTACATGGAATGTATTAAAGGTGGGTTTAATATAAATATGTGATATATAATAAATAATAATTATAATATAATAATATATATATATATATATCATTTACTTTTCTTTCTTACAATACGACGAGAAAAAGGAAACAACGTTCATGCATATGTACAACATACCATCTCCATGAACAGTGTATTTAATTTCATATTTCTATATTTTAAAGATTATTATAAATATATATATTGTTGGTTGGAGTATTTTACTCAAGAGGGGAGGGGTGAATTGAGTAACTATAAAAATTTCTGTTACAAAAATATTATTTTAAAAGAAATGGTTTTCCCAAAAATAGATACAGCCTAGTTAATCAAGGTTATAATGTTATAAGAGTTTGACTATTTAAACAACTTCTTAGAAGATTGATTAATTATCAGTAATCTTAATATGTATTATTAATATTACTTTTGAAGTTATACTACTAAGACAAATCAGTTATAACTTCTTTCCAAGACTAACTATCAAAGTGAAATTAGAGTTTTTTGGATTATGCAATAAAGTAGTAAAACAGAGAAGACTAAATTTAAATAGCACAGCGGATATGAAACAAGTGGTTTAGTCTCAAGACGAGACCTAATCCACTCTACTTGGTGATCACCTTCCACCAAGAAATTTATATAAATAAACTTTGATCCACACCCTGGATCAGGGTTAACAATAGTACACAGACTGTCCAGGTCACACAAGAACCTCTTCCACAATTTTCATGGGTAAACAAAAATAATAACCCGGCAACACAGGGACCTCTTACACAGTTTTTGTGGGTAAACAAGAGTATAAATATTTTGGTGAAAGGATTTATAAATCCTTCAGTTTAGCACAGGATTCAGTGTGTGTATGGAATATACAGAGTATACACACTGCTCAAAAGTAAGTAAAATAATCACTGAGAGAGAGTAGATATGATTTTAGAATGCTCTAGTGATTTTAAGTGCAGCTCTGGACTCCTTTGATTTAGCAGAAATGGTTCTGATTCCTTCTCTGGTTTTTGTCTTGAAAAACAGAGGGTCGCGATTCATCTTGTGTTCTCCATGAGCTTTGACAATGTGAAGATGTTCTCCGGATTCCAGTTTAATTCATATGTTCTTCAGCAGAGTCGTATTGCACGCATGTGAAAATCCGTTCTTTGAAAATCTTGAAAAGTATTCTTCATGGTCGTGCTCACATTCTTTTTTTTTCTGTTCAGTATCGCGTGATGTGGTTGTTGGGAACTCTCCACTCTTTATCTTCGAATGCATGTGTTTTAGCCGACAGGTTCCATGTGTTTTGTGCCTCGTACCTCGTACTATATCTACAAAGAAACATTAATTATTTCAGTGCATTAAAGGCATCAAATATGATAGTTAAGAATTAAATTGAAAGAAGACAAAATATTTTAAGAAACGGTGTCACAGTAAGTTGAGAAAATGGTGTCTCCTTCACGGTGTCTGAGTGTCACGGTCTGAGTGTCACGGTGTCTTGTTTACAGTTTCTGGTCTTCACGGTGTCCAGATAACTATGACTGGCTTCATGGTGTCAGGCTTACGGTGTCTAGCTAACTGTGTCTGGCTTCACGGTGTCAGGCTTACGGTGTCTGGCTAACTATGTCTGGCTTCAGGGTGTCTGGCTTACGGTGTCTGGCTAACTGTGTCTGGCTTCACGGTGTCAGGATTACGGTGTTTGGCTAACTATTTCTGGCTTCACGGTGTCTGGCTTATGGTGTCTGGCACTTAGGAAAATAACTGTATTCAGACTTAAACAATAATATTCATGAAATGGATTGAGCTTAACCATTATAAAGAATGAGTTAACTTGAAACATAAATACACATGATTGGATATAATTTATAGGAGTTAACTAGGTTGAATGAGATTTGCGATTATTAAAGATATTTGGGATCATTAATGAGACTTGTGATAATTAATGAGATTTGTGATCATTAAAACATGATTAATACATGAGGAGTCCAACGATATCCCCCTTTCTGATGATCACAAATCATGCACAGTTAAAGTGTAAATTAGATTTAAATATAGATAAAATAACATAAAGAAAACATATAGCGTATTTCTCCCCCTTTTGGGATTATCAAAAAGTCGAAATAAGAGAGGGTAAACAATGCACATTGCAATAAGAGTAAATAGTTCAGTACAAAAGAAAGAGAGATAAAAAAATAATGACATCCCCATAAAAAAGTAGTAAGCACCAGTCATCTTCCAAGATTGGCCTTCTCTTTGCCTTTATCAGCAGTAGAAGAGGAATCCATAGCGGTAGTGGCTGAGGTGGAAGCAGGTAGAGATGTGGGGGAGAGAGAGGGTAAAGGGAGACCTTCGAAGATTGAGGGAGCCAATGTAGGAGCAATGGAAGATCTTGGCAGTTGCTGGTCAAGAATGACAGGACTGATCTAACTGAGAGCTTGGCCAAAAAAACATGGTAGTTGAGGATAAGGAAGAGGTAAATGTATGTAGTACAGGTCTGAGAGGAGCAGCCACTGGAGCAACAATTGTTGTACTCTGGACATGGAGATACGATCTCAGAAGTTTGATGAAGTCTGCAATGATTTCTCCACCATATTGCATGGCCTTTTCAAATTCATATTTGTTTTCCATGAACTTGTCCAACAATATGTTAAACTCAGTTAGCTTCTAGACTTGATTTTTTAAGTCTTGGGTTACAGTAGGAATTCTCATATTCTCTACAAGGTATTTGAAGTTATTGGTCATATCAGTCTTGGAGAAAATCCGGTTGAAATAGAAATCCACTTTCTTAGAAATCTCCTGCTGGGAATCATTGGAAATCTTGGAATTAATTTGCACAAGATCAATAACTCTATCACTTTTCTTGATAAATTCAGATAAAGAAGTCATATTGAATCCACTTAAAGAAGTCTGAAGCTCTTCTTGGACTATAGATCTGAGAAAAGAACTGTTCAAGGCAGGTATAGAGGATTCACCAGAGGGATGAGAAGTTTTGATGGCTGTGGTTAGAGACTTAAGCTGATTCAATAACTTTTAAAGATAGATGGTTTACTCATCAGTGAGTTTATTTAGGTTCTCCACAATCTCTCTCATTTCTTTCAACAATTGTTTGTTCCTTTCTGCAATCTTTTCATTAAAGGATAATAGGTAAGGGTGAATCTGATACACAACATCTCAAGAGATTTGAGAAATAGTGGATTCAAGAGAGGCAGAAACAGGTTCTGATCTGGAATGCAGCTCTTTCTGCATATCTTCAACCATGCTTCTCAGGGTTGATACTTCATTACTAAACAACTTATTTTCAACTCGAACTTCTTGAATTTCATGGATCATTTTAGGTTGGATCTGCCAGATAATTTTCTCCAAAAGCAGTGAGGCATCTCTCTCAATCAGATTTGTTATAGGTCAAGGTTGGGAGTTCATATGTTTCTCAACTCCAGCTAAGAGAGTGTCTCCAAATTCCTTCAAATCATTCTTACTGACAAAGGATAGATATTCAGGTATAGGTTCAGGTGCAGGAATTGTTACAGGGGATGGTTCAGGTTCTTGTTCTTTTTTAGGGGCAAAGATAGAAACTGACTTCAACTAAAACAGGGAAGAGAGATCAAGCTCGGTTATAGTGATCTGATGAGACTCACTAACATCATAAAAACTAGGAAGTTTATACTGAGTGTCTATAAGACTGGACTCTGTTGGATGTGAGGCTTCATCTGACTCAAGATTTTGGGTTTCCTCCCCCTCAACAGGTGCTTCCTTTTCAGGATTCAGAGGCTCAGGAGCTTGGTCTAAATTCACAGGTTCATCTCTAAGTTCTTCAAACATTTCTTGTCTAGAAATATGAAAGTCTATCTCCATCCTATCTTCAGTAGAGGGTATTATTTCAGAAACGGGTTTCTCTTTAGGGAGTTCTTCCAGATTTTCTTCTTCCATAACAGTGATTTCTTCTAGATTTACTTCTTGTACACCAGGGAGTTCTTCCAAATTTTCTTCTTGTACACTAGAGAGTTCTTCTAGAATAGGCTCTTCCATGGCTTGCTGCTCAGGTTCTGTCACACCTGATTCTTTTCCACCCTCGAGTTGGATTTCCAGATTGACAACATTTCTAGGGGTAGGAACTTCTTATTCAAAAAAAAAACAGGAGGAACAATATTCCTTTCTTCCTCAGCAACAAATTCTTCCCTATGAGGTACTTCATACACTTCTTCTGCTTCTTTTTAATACTCACCAAGTTCATCTGGTTCCAAACCAGGATCAGAAATGTCTTTCTCCCTTGATGGATAATCCACAGGATTAAACTTCTCGTAAATATTATCATTTTCTTCCACCCACTCTTTTTTCCAATGGTTATAGTTTATATTCATTCTGCTAATAGTAGATTTAGAGAGACAATACTCACAGTCCATAAGCACTTCTTCATTGGGTCTAACTACTCCTTTGGAAACAAGCATGGCTGAAATCAGTCGAGAGTATAATAGAGAGGTGGATTTGGATGTAACCTTGATCAATTCACACATATGGTGAATGATGTACTTGCACAGGTTGATTTTGTATCCATTCTTCATTAGATGAATCAGAAACACATCTTGACACTTTAATACAGTAAATTCACCTTTCCTTGGGCTAACCAGATTTTGAACAAACTTAAAAAGCAGCCTTGTTTCCCCATCAATTTCAGCAGCTATATCCCTTCTCTTGGTTCCATTCCCAGTTAGGGTTTTTAGAGCATCTTTAGGGTCAAAGAAATTAGTTGTAGGTGGGTGTTCTCTCTGATAATCATCAAAAATTCCTTCATGAGGTATCCTAAGGCATGCATCCCATAAGCTCGATGAGAATGAGCATCTTTGGCCATTAATCCAGCTCCTCACAACATAGCTTTCACTAGAGTCAAAAGAAAACTATGTGTACTGGTATAACTAAGAAACTAGCCTCGAATAAATGGGTCTATTCTCTTTTGAGAACCATTCTAACTAGCCTTGTTCTTTTAACACTTTCAGGACTAGATATTTTCTAGACCAGAGCCATTCGGGGCAAATTTCTTTCTCAGGAACAACACTTAGATTTACCAGGTTCAGATTCAATGGTCCTTTGGGTGTCAGATTGGGTGTTATCTTCTTCTTCTTCGGTCGGAACTTCTCAGGTGTGGATGATGATAGTTGCTTCATTCTTGGCATCCACTGAAGTTTGAGAGAGAGAGAGAGGGTTTCAAGGTTGAGAGGGTTCGAAATGAGTGAGTAAGAGAAATTCCATGTGAAGAACTGAGTGAAACTCTTTGTTTTATCATTTGGGAATGTCAAATGTCACAAAAATAAAAACGCATGAAAGTAAAAGAGGTGAAATAACAATTACCACGATATGGGTTTAAATAAAATCATAAATAATTTTCATGGTGAGACAGTGGAGGGTTGTTATGGTGAGACAATGATCGGTCATCACGGTGCGATAGTAAATGGTCATTACAGTAAGATAGCAAGTGGTCATCACGGTGAGACAGCATGTGGTCGTCATGGTGAGATAGTGAGTGAACTTTTTAGTGCACGTTATGGTGAGATAGTAAATGTTAGACCGTGAGTACAAAGTGCTAATGGTGAGACCGTAAACATGAGAGACAATAACTTAGAAACCGTAATCATAAAATAGTAAAGTAAAACATAGTAAAATATTGAACAATAAGACAAGTAAGATATCTATTTGAGATTTATCATGCCAAGGTCATGTATGATTTAGTCTAGTCTCTCAGAATTTAATGGTTTAGTGAATATATCAGCAAGTTGATATTCAGTACTAATGAATTCCAAGGTAATATCAACTTTTTGATAATGATCTCTCAAAAAGTGATGTCTTACATCAATATGTTTTGTCCTAGAATGTGAAACATGATTTTGTGAGATATTAATAGCACTTGTGTTGTCACAATTTATTGGTACCTGTCTGAATTGATATCCATAATCTAGTAATGTGTGTTTTATCCACAAAATTTGTGCACAACAACTGCCAGTTTCTATGTATTTAGCTTCTGTAATAGATAATGCAACAGAATTTTGTTTCTTACTACACCATGATACTAGTGACTTGCCTAAAAGGTGACATGTTCCATAGGTGCTCTTTCTATCTAACTTACAGCCACAGAAATTAGCATCAGAATAACTAACTAGTTAAAATGATTGTCCTTTAGGATAGAATAGTCCTAGATTGGGTGTATACTTGAGGTATTTGAAAATTATCTTTATATCATTTAAATGATATTCTTTAGGATTTTCTTAAAAACGAGCACACATACACACACTAAACATAATGTCCAGACGGCTAGCAGTTAAGTAGAGTAAACTTCCAATCAACCCTCTATAATTGGTTTGATCAAAAGATTTTCCATCTTCATCAAGATCCAACTTACAGGTGGTACTCATGGGAGTGTCACTACTTTTAGTGCTATCCAATCCAAAATGTTTTAGAAGATCTCTAGTGTATTTACTTTGATTTAAAACAATTCCATCATTATTTTGAAAGATTTGAAATCCAAGAAAGAATTTTAGTTCACCCATTAAGCTCATTTCAAATTCATTTTGCATCATTTTAGAAAAATCAATACATAATGAATTTTTTGAAGATCCAAAAATAATATCATATACATAGATTTTAACAACTAACACATCAATAGAAATTCGTTTTATAAAGAGGGTAAGATCAACTATTCCTTTTGTAACACCTTTGGAAATAAGAAAAGTACTTAATCTGTCATACCAAGCTCTTGGAGATTGTTTTAAACCATATAAAGATTTTGATAGTTTGAAAATATGATTGTTGAAATGAGGATTTGTAAATATTCCCATTTAAGAATACACTCTTAACATTCATTTGATATAGTTTGAAATTCAGATGTGCAGCATAGACAAGTAGGATTCTAATGGCTTCAAGTCTGGCTACTGGAGAAAAGGTATCCTCATAGTCAATTCCTTCTTCTTGACTATAGCCTTGTGCAAATAATATAGCCTTGTTCCTAACTATATTTCCAGCTTTATCTACCTTATTTCTTAAAACCCATTTAGTGGATATGATGAAAGTGTACTTGGGTCTTTAAACAAGTTTCCAAACTTTATTTCTTTCAAAATAATTAAGTTCTTCTTGCATTTCCATTACCCAAAATTCATCACTAATGGAATCATCAATGTTTTTAGGTTCAAGTTATGACAAGAAGGCTTGATGTTCAACTTGATTTATAAGAGAAGCTATAGGTTGTGTTCCTTTCTCTAAGTATCCTACAAAAGAATATAAGGGATGGTTTTTAAGGTTTCTGACCTTTCTAGATAAAGATGGACTAGTGATTTCAGGTTCAACAACAGATTCTGGTTCATTATGACTCGATTGAAGAGAATTTCCAGAATTGGAAGTTTTCACAGATTCTTTCACAGAGGAATTTGAGGATTTTGAGTTGATGTTCAAATTTGATACATCATCCTCCAGATTTTCTACGATGGTTTTAGGCTCATGTGGATCTATCTCATCAAACTTGATATGAACAGATTCTTCCGCACATTTAGTTTTTTATTGAATACTCTATAAGCTTTACTTAATATTGAGTAACCTAGGAAAATTCCTTCATCACTTTTGGATGCAAATTTTTCAAGATTATCCTTAGTGTTGAGAATAAAGACTTTGCAACCAAAAACTCTAAAATAATTAACCTTAGGATTCCTATTGTTCTAGAGTTCATATGGGGTATTTTTGAGAATTGGTATAATCAAGACTCTATTTATTATGTAGCATGTTGTATTGACAGCTTCATCCCAAAAGTAAATAGGTAAGTCATATTCACTAAGCATTGTTCTAGAAATTTCTTGCAAGGTTATATTTCTTCTTTCTACAACACCATTTTACTGAGGTGTTCTAGGGGCAGATAAATTGTGACTATAACCATTTTTTGAGCAAAAGATTCAAAATCTTGATTTTCAAACTCACAGCCATGATCACTTCTTAAAGATTTAATTTTAAGGCCACTAAGGTTTTCTACAGACTTGGAATACTTAGTAAAATAAGAGCAGGCTTCACTTTTGTGATCCATGAATAAGGTCCAGGTATATCTAGAAAAATCATCTACTAGAACATAAACATAGTGCTTCCCATTTAAACTATAAACTCTGGATGGTCCAAACAAATCCATGTGAACCAATTTGAGAGGTTGAGAAGTATAAACTTATTTCTTTGATTTTAAATAGATTTTGTGTTGTTTTCCCATTTGACAAGGATTACACACTTTTTCATTTAGAAACTCAAGTTTGGGTAATTCTTTAAATAGTCCTTTTCTAGTTATCTTTCTAAGGGAATGAACATTAGAGTGTCCTAGTATCCTATTCCAGAGCCAAGATTCTTTATGAAATACACTTAAGCATGAAGCATTTTGAGAGGATAAGGAATCTAAATTAACAGAATAAACGTTCTCATTCCTTGATGTAGAAAATACTAATTCATCTTTAGATTTAAAGACATTACAAGCATCATTTTCAAATTTAACATGATATCCATCATCACATAATTGTGAGATACTAAGCAGATTATATTTTAATCCATTAACAAATAGTACTTTAGAAATTAAAATCGAATCAGAGTTACCAATATAGCCTAATCCAATGATCTTCCCTTTGGCATTGTCACCAAATGTGACATGTCCTCCATATAATTTTATTAGATTCTTGAAGCATGAGTAGTCTCCTGTCATGTGCCTTGAACATCCACTGTCCGAGAATCATATATTCTTGTAGGATCTCTTTAAGAAGCTTTCCTATAACATGATCAAGTAAAGATAGATTTTGGTACCCATACTTGTTTTGGTCCAGTAACATTAGTAATAAGTGCTTTAGGAACCCATATTTGTCTCATAGGTTTCCTATAAGCATTATGTAATGTTTTTGAAAAATAAACTATATTTGGTCCACAAAAACTTGAAACAGTAGAGTATGTATCATGACTCGAGCTAGATGAGTTGTGTCCATAACTGGGAACAAAACTATATGTCCTAGACTTGGAAATAAAATCTGTTCTACCAAGGTTTCTTTCACCAGGTTGATAACCAATGCAAGTATTGTATTTAGGGGCAATTTGTTTTCCTAGCATTTGGGTAAGGGTATTTTTCCCATTAGTAAACTTTTCTAAGTCACTTTTTAATTGCTTATTAGACATTTTTAATTCATTGTTTTCTTTATGCAGTTGATCATTTTTCTCCTTTTTAGTAGTAAGTTTAGATTTAACATTTGCAGTGAGAGCATGTTGTTTCTTCAATTATTTATATTTATCTTTTAATTCATTGCACGTCTCTTCAAACATGTTACCGTATTCAAAAATTTCTTCCTTAGTCATATTTTCAGAGTCACTTTCCTCTTCATAATAGTATGAATTATGTACAGAAGATTTCAGTGTTACCTCAGATGTGTTTATCATAAAACACATATTGGCTTTGTTTGCCTGTTCATCTTGTGATGTCTCTGAGTCACATAAACTATCCTCAGAGGCACTCCAAGTTTCTTTCATTGATTTTTTGTAATTTTGGTCTTTATCCTCAAACTTATTCTTATATTTGAGCTTTGGACAGTCAGCCTTTATATGTCCTCTACATTTACATTCATATCATACAATTTCATCAGTTTTATCACTTCTTTTCCAGTCCTTTTTCCAGTCTCCTTTTTTATCATACTTGCCCTTGAAGTTAGGCTTTCTAAAAAATTTCTTCTTTTTGTAAAATCGTTTGAATCTTCTGGAAAGTTGAGCCATCTCCTCATCACTGTTAGGTGATGATTGTTCAGTGGTGGAACTTTCTACAGGAGATTCCAGTTTCCCTTTGTCTTTGTGCTTCGAGAAGGTGGTCTTGAATGCTACAAATTTTCTCTTTGGTTCATCCTCCTCTTCTTTGTTGAATTTCAGATCTTCCTCATACATCATCAGTTTCCCAATGAGTTCTTTTACCGGTAGCATGATGATATCGCATGATTCTCTAATTGAGACAGAGGTTCCCCTCCATCTGTCAGGTAAACACCTAAGAATTCTCATGATATTTTCTTTGGAAGTGACTTCTCTTCCAAGAGAAATCATTGTGTTGACAATATCATTGAACCAAAGATACATGTCAGAAATAAGTTCATCAGGTTTCATCTTAAAATTATCATATTTTATAGTATAAATATTAAGTCTCATTTCCTTTACACTAAATGTGCCTTCATATAAGATAGATAAGGTACCCCAAATTTCATAGGCAGTTTTACAAGCAGAAATCCTATTAAATTCCTCATATCCTAAGGAAAAGTATAGAGCATTCATGGATTTTCAATTTTTATTGTAAGAAAGTTTTTTAGGTTCATCCCATGTAATTCTATCAGTCACAGGAAGTTTGAATTCATCTATAATTGAAGACCAAATTTCAAAGCTCATACTCTCTAGATGCATTTTCATTTTAATTTTCCATTGAGAATAGTTGGTTCCATTAAAGAATGGTGGTCTATTGGTTGTAGCACCTTCCAATCTATTATCCATACTTACAAATTACTTTAAAAGAACTAGAAATTTAGAATTAACAGAAATTTATAGATCTTTAAAGTACAAATACAATCACAGTTGAGTAAGATTACACAGAGTCTTAATAAAGTTCCCTCTGATACCAAATGTTTGTCGGAGTATTTTACTCAAGAGGGGAGGGGTGAATTGAGTAAATATAAAAATTTATCTTACAAAAAATATTATTTTAAAAGAAATAGTTTTCCCAAAAATAGATACAGCCCAGTTAATCAAGGTTATACAGTTATAAGAGTTTGACTGTTTAAACAACTTCTTAGAATATTGATTAATTCTCAGTAATATTAATATGTATTATTAATATTAATTTTGAAGTTGTCCTACTAAGACAAATCAGTTATAACTTCCCTTCAAGACTAACTATCAAAGTGAAATTAGAGTTTTCTGGATTATGCAATAAAGCAGTAAAACAGAGAAGATTAAATTTAAATTGCACAGCGGAAATGAAACAAGTGGTTCTGTATCAAGCTGAGACCTAATCCACTCCACATGGTGATCACCTACCACCAAGCAGTTTATATAAATAAACTTTGATCCACACCCTGGATCGGGGTTAACAACAGTACACAGACTTTCCAGGTCACACAGGAACCTCTTCCACAATTTTCGTGGGTAAACAAAAATAATAACGAGGCCACACAAGGATCTCTTCCATAGTTTTCATGGGTAAACAAGAGTATAAAGAGTTTGGTGAAAGTATTTATAAATAATTCAGTTTAGCACAAAATTTAGTGTGTGTATGGAATATACAGAGTATACACACTGCTCAAAAGTAAGTAAAACAATCACTGAGAGAGAGTAGATATGAGTTTAGAATGCTCTATTGATTTGAAGTGCATCTCTGGACTCCTTTGATTTAGCAGAAATGCTTCTGAGTTCTTCTCTGGTTTTTGCCTTAAAAAATAGATAATCTTAATTCATCTTGTGTTCTCCATGAGATTTGACAATTTGAAGATGTTCTCTGGATTCCAGTGTACTTCATATGTTCTTTATCAGAGTCGGATTTCATGCATGTGAAAATGCTTTCTTTGAAAATATTGCAAAGTATTCTTCGTGGTCGTGCTCACGGGCTTGTTTTTCTATTCAGTATCGCGTACTGTGGTTTTTGGGAACTCTCCACTCTTTATCTTCAAATTCATGTGTTTTAGCCGATAGGTTCCATGTGTTTTGTGCCTCATAACTCGTACTATGTCTATAAAGAAACATTAATTATGGCAGTGCATTAAAGGAATGAAATATGACCATTAAGAATTATATTGAAAGACGAAAAAATAGTTTAAGAAATGGTGTCACAGTAAGTTGAGAAAACGGTGTCTCCTTCATGGTGTCTGAGTGTTACGGTGTGAGTGTCACAGTGTCTTGTTCACGGTGTCTGATCTTCATGGTGTTTGGCTAACTGTGTCTGGCTTCACGGTGTCTGGCTTACGGTGTCTGGCTAACTGTGTCTGGCTTCACGGTGCCAGGCTTATGGTGTCTGGCTAACTGTGTCTAGCTTCACAGCGTCAGGCTTACGGTGTCTGGCTAACTATGTCTGGATTCACGGTGTTAGGCTTACGGTGTTTGGCTAACTGTGTCTGGCTTCACGGTGTCTGGCTTCACGGTGTCATGCTTACGGTGTCTGGCACTTAGGCAAATAACTGTATTCAGACTTAAACAGTAATATGCATGAAATGGATTGAGCTTAACCGTTATAAATCATGAGTGAACTTTAAACATAAATACACATTATTGGATATAATTTATAGGAGTTAACTAGGTTGAATGAGATTTGTGATTATTAAAGAGATTTGGGATCATTAATGAGACTTGTGATAATTAATGAGATTTGTGATCATTAAAACATGATTAATACATGAGGAGTCCAACATATATATACTAAATATATAATATATTTATATCATGATTTACATTATGGAAATTATTAAATCATGATCGACATAATTGGACCAAAAATAATATGTCAAAACTTATATAAAAAATAAAGTCATTATTACCCAAAATGTAACATTAATATGGAATTGTTAATAAACATGTACTATAAAGTCATAATAAAATCATATATGGTATGATATATATATTAATATGGTTTTTTGATAGATTTATAATAAACTTATATTTATTATATAGGAGGATTAAACAAGTATGATGATATTCAAGACTTAAGGTAGGGGGATTTCAAGTCTCACTTTTATTTATGCGAAACTTGTGTCATATTCACCACATGTTTATTTTGTGTAGTGTATATAATACCCTATGAAATTTTATATCATGAATTTCATATATTTAAAGATGTTAAATTTTTTAATTTATTTTATTCCTTCATAAATCTCCTGATTCAAAATTTACGCAAGTAGTAAGGGTTTTTCTCGTCTCACTTTATTTTTTTTGAGATATATGCCATATTCACCACTTATTTTTTTATGATGTATATAATTCCCATTAATTTATTTTATGATTATTATAGTTAATTTTTTTGGGATTTATATATCCATTTTAGTATCCCTGTTTTTTTGGTTTACGGTTTCAAAGTTACCAAAGCGGTAAGGGACTTTTGTCACAATTTTATTTCTTTGAGATGTTTGTTATGTTATACACCTATATTTTTTTATGAGGTGTATATACTGCCCCTTTGACATGTTATATCATTACTATACTTATTTTAATGATATTATAAGTTTCATTTAATGTTAAACTTTCATGTTTTAATCCTGTTTCAAAGATATTTTTATGGATCCAATTTCTTTTTCATGGGTTAATCATGTTTCAAAGAGATTATTATGTAAATCATTTCTTTTCCATGGGCCAATCATGTTTTGAAGAGATTATTATAGAACGCATTTATTTGTAATGTCTTAATCATGTTTTGAAGATATTTCTATGGAACCATTTTCTTTTTCATGGGTTAATCATTTTTCAAATATATTTTTATGCAACTCATTTCTTTTCCATGGGTTAATAAAGTTTCAAAGAGATGTTATAGAACCCGTTTCTTTTTCACGGGCTCATCATATTTTAAAGAGATTAATATAAAACCCATTTTTTTTCCAAGGTTCAATAAGGTTATTAAATAATAATTACTATTTCTATGGGTTTTATAATGAAGTGAAATTTCTATGTACCTTTTTCATGTATTGGTTCTTGGACATTACAGCTTAAACATGGGGTGGCCCAGATAGCACTGGGTAAAACGGTTACAGATTAATATGGGGTGACCTAGATAGTGTCAAGTAAACCCATTATAGATCAAAATATGGTAGCTCAGATATCACTGGGTAAGCCCTTTACATATTAAAATGGGGTGGACCAAATAACATCGGGTAATCCTGTTACAGCTTAACATGGGGTGGCTCAAATAGCATCGAGTAAGCCCATTACATCTTAAAATGGGGTGGCTCAAATAGAACCAGGTAATCCCATTAAAACATAACATGGGTTACCTATATAGAGCTGGGTAATATTGTAATATCTTAAATTATGGGTGTGTTCATATATCTCTTTAATACATTGGGTAATGATAATGTTGGAATTCAGTCCTATAGTTATTACAATTAAAAGGGTTTTGAAAGGGTTTTATGAAAGTTATGTTCCAAGTTACCAAAAAGGGTTTTAATTTTTTTATGGGTTTATAATTTTTATCTTTATCAATATTGATATCACATGGATCGTGATTATTGATTCTGATTACTCTTTCCTTTTCCATGTTTTCATATTTGATGATCCAAGTATTTATGGGTATGAGTTATTTTATGATTCTTTCATGCACTCTGATTATGTCATCATATACTTATTCACTATTATGCACATTGATGGCATTCAATTTTAATGCTTTTTTACCCTTAATTAGTATTTGAAACCACCCTTCTTATGTTTCCTTTTTTTGAGGTAATAAATAATGAGGTTGGATGATTTATATCTATAAATTATTTCACAAGGATGATGTTTATGACCTAATGTGGAATAAGAGAAGCTATGTATAATGGGAGATGATTTTTATCTTTATAAACTAGTTGTTTATGAGTTCAAGTTGATATTAGTTAGTCCTAATCTTATAAAACTCAAACCTAAAAGTCCATAGAGGTTGTAAGTGATCCAAGTTATCCTTTTTATGTTGTAAGGTTTAGATGAAAAATTTTAGTCATAATTATATGTAGCATAGCCATAAATATAAATTTATGGATTTCATCATAGAATATGAGAGTATGGTTCCTAGGATATTATATATTTTCTATGATAACCCTTACCTATGAGGTAAAGGAATATTTGTGTAAGTTTTTTCCCTTTTCCAATTCGTCTAAAATCATCAACTTCTATAATTTCCAAAACTTATTCAAAATTTCTCAGAACTTATTCAAATATTCTCAGGGATTCTCTAACTACTCTAGATTATCTCAAAACAACTAAAATGAATTTTGGAAATTATCATAATATTTTTAATTATCTTTAAATTCAATTCTAATTACTTTAAATATATGAATACTCAACTTTGAGTTTTTCGATGGATCTCCACTGCCTCATCAATTCCAACTTCAGCCTCATCCTTCTCTAATCATCATCCAAGTGATATTATCTATATATTTTAATAGATTTTATTCTTGGTAATGTAGGTATGGTTTATAAATTCAACTCTTATTAAAATTCACTCTATTACATAAATAATTATTCTAGATAGTTCTCATGTCCTTCAATATCCCTTATCATTGATTCATTACAAGATGAGCACCATAATAATTATATGTATTAATGATACTTTCCTGAATCCATTTCTTTGAGAACTATAAATATAATACCTTTACCATATTCAATGGAATCGTCTCAATATTCTTTTCCAACATGTAAATTTATCTTTAATACCCAATGGCTAATGGAAATGAATATATAATCCAATGTAACTTTCGTTATATCTTTATCATCTGGTAAACTATTAAAAATCCCCCTTTCTATAACACTCTTTAATAATCATATGGTTGTTTAATATATTCATTAATTGGTATATTAATCATAACCTAATTAATATTAATAGTTATCTTACTCATTGAAAACAAATACAATAATAAAAATTCATAGGTCTATTTAATCTCCCCCTTTGGATTTACTATCAATACCATTAAATACCTCTAATTCAGTGTGTTCTCATCAATTATTTTATTATCCCCATTTAAAGTTCTCTTGAATTTATGGTTGTATTTTTTTTCAGTATCCATGTATCAATTTAATCATTAAAAGGTGATGTTATGGTTTATGGATTGTATATCCACCCACTAAATAATAGGTGATTTCACCCATGCATTTGGGTAAAGGTTTTGGCGGTTGATCCCATAATGGATACATGGGAAAGGTAATTGAAGAAGTGTTTTCTTATAATACATGGATAAAAATATTCCTATATTAACTATACATAAGATAATTTTTTAGCTAAAATTCATGGATAAATTATGGTAAGTGTTTAAGGGATGATTCAATCTTTGTTTGTAATAGTCTGTAAAGACAAGAGAAAGTTGGTTGCTACACCTATACTGAATAGCATGGGAATATGTGAATAAAATTTGTAAAATAGGTTAAATATTTGGAGAGGAATCTATCATAATTATAGAATTCATCCATGTGTATCCATGAATGAATACTACTATAAATAAGTGATGAAACACACTTAGATAAAGGCTAAAAAAGAGTTTTAGGTCGACTGAAATTTGATGTGCAGTGAATGATATTGAAGAACTTATATGGGTGAGTTTTTATATTCTTCTCAAGTTATTAATAATTTATTTTAATTTTTTTATATATAAAATAAATTTAAAAATGCATTTTAATTGTTTACAATTGATTGAGATCAGCTGAAGATGATGTAGAGGAGACCTAGTTCGAAAAAAAGGAAAATGGGAATATATACCTAAGTATGGGATCTATGTATATGAATTATAAAAAAATTCATTGTTACACCCCTAATATTTTTATTAAATTTTTTTCTTTAAATTATTTTATTTTTTTGATATCTTGTGTTATACGCAACATCAAGTTTAAACGAACTGCGTAACATTATTAGATAATTATGTGTAAATTATCACATAGACATTGGGTTGGAATATATGAATATTAATGGATAAATTATGAAACATATATTGTGTAAATATTTATAAAATTTATTCATTAGTTATAAAATGATTATAATTAAAAACAAAATTTATTTTAAAATAAAAGTAATGTATTTTATGAAAAAATGTTTTTATGTATGTAATGTATTTTGATTAATAAATTAAATTAATCACTACTGGTGAATAATTTTAATGAAATTTATATATTATTTACTTTATAAAATTTTTTAAACATTCAAAAATATTTTTCTAGGCACGGGATAAGAAAAATATAATTTTATGCTTAAAATATATTTTTTCTAAAAAGCACTTTTTGATGCATTTTGCACACTTAATTAAAAATTCATTTTTTCTATTTATGGGCTTCTAATTTGATAAAATTAATTACACATTTAGAATCATGAGGTTCAAATTTGTTAAATATGCTCCTTTTATTTTTTTCAATATGAATAGTAAATGTGGTAAAATTTATCACTACGATAAAGGGTAAATCGGGTTAATCTGGAATAAAAATAAGTTATAAAGATATAATTTTTAATCCTAATTATTATTGGATGAATTTAATTATACCATTATCACCTTATGTTCAAATTTTATTAGTTTAATGGACACATGTTCTTGAAAATGACTTATATATTATTTAAATCAAAGAAACTTACAAAATTTTACTCTTTTAGTTTTAAATATCATTTATGTGGTCACATTGGGACACAAACTAATTACGAATGAATATTAATATTAATTTTTTGAATAATTAAATTATATTCATGATGGTAATTTATTTATAATTTTTATATATTATATAATTACCTTAAACTCTTACACAACGACAAATCAATATTTATTCAATTAATGAAAAAATAAAATAAATGATATTGAAAATATTTAAAGCGATATAATTCAAGTAATTTATAGTGTTAAAATAATTTTTTTTTATATGACATATTATTGTTGTGTTAAAATATTATATTCGAATGAAAAGGTTTTATTTTGTCTTTTAAGTCAAATTAAATAAATAGTGTCAAAATTGACAATAATGATTCTTATCAAAATAATATTTTATTAAATTGTTTAAAAATAATAAAAATCTATAAATAAGACAATTTTGATATGATATGGTCTTAAATTCTATAACATGTTCATTTTGGTCCAATTTTCACCTTATAAGTAAAAATTACAACACTTAAATATTGAAAACTTTGTTATCGTAGTTAAAATTAAAATTGGTTAATAGAGGGTTAATCAAAGTGATAAGGTTTAAAATGAAATCTAAACTTGTATAAATTATATTGTTTTATTGTATTAAAACTATATCCTATCTTATATTCTAATACCTTGATATTTGGGGGTATTTTTTTAGAATGAATTTATTATAATTTAATCTTTTGAGAAATTCCAAAAGTGTCTCTCACATAAATTATATAAGGGAATCTCCTCCCTCACTTATTTACACCACTTTGAGCCTTATAAATCGACCAAAATTTATAAATTTATCTTTTAAAATTACATATCCACAATATAGATATTTTTTCTTCCCAAAATACCTACCCTAGAGCCATTTAGAGGAGATCTGAAGGAGTCATTTCAAAGAAAAGGTGATCGCTTTAGCTGATCACTTTTTATTCTACTATTATTTAAATTCTATAAATATATGGTATGTATCATAAAATAATAACATAGGTATAGTAAATATTTTAAAATTTTATTATTATTATTAAGACACCACTATGTACCCTCTTTCCCATCAAATGAGAAATTAAAGTATCGCTTCTATGTACGTATGACTTACCGTCTCCACATAGTGATAAAATTCATTTTTCATATCCATATTTTATGTATGGGTATTATAAGGGGTTTAATGTTTATATTTTATATTTATGACATAATTTTAATTCTATAATGATAATATCATTTCTATCCTTTTACCATCCAATTCTTTGGGAAATAATAATGCCACTTGTGTGTACATGTGGAATACAACCTCTATGAAGTGATGTGATTCGTTTTTCATTTATATATTAATTGGATGGTAATGAGGATAAATTTAATTAATATTTATGATATATATTATATAATTATTATCTTGTAAAGGTGAACTAATATTTACCATTCTTTCATTCCATCCATTGAAAATGAATACAACATTCATGTGTGCGTACAGCATACCATCTCCATTAACAGTGTAATTAATTATTATATATCTAGATTTTATAGGTGACACTAAATATTTATATAATAAATATATATGATATACATATCATAACTAATATTCTATAAATTATTTATCCATAAGAAATTTACTAGAACTGAAATACTAATGATAAACGAAAAAATTAACACTCAGAAATTGTGATTTTAATAAAGAATTATTGATAAAATTGGTATAGAAATAATATATAATATTATAAGTATGAAAATTAATCTATAATATAATTATAATAAAATTTAATTCATTATACAGGATGTTATATTGCTTTCGAAGCAAGTCAAACTCGAGGTAAGGGTTTTATGTTACAACCTCATTTTTTATCGAGAATGTATATGATTAAGTTTTCAAATGATGAAATATTATGATTTAACTCTCAATAAACTCATTAATTTTTTTATCCACTATTTATTTATTTAAAATACATTTTTTTTACTCAATTTCCTCATATTATGTACTCAAGAGACCTGAAATGTGTTCTTAAAGAAAATCGACCTCATTTCTCTCTTCGATCAAAACTTTTTTTATTCCATATAAATGTTTTATAAAAATGTTATAAATAAGATTTTTAATATTCTATTATGATGTTTTAAAGTCATTTTTATCCATGTTTTAATTTTTACAAAAAAATTGAAAGGAGTATTTTTTTCATTTTTCAAATGAGGTACTTTGTGACTTTTCAAAAAAAAATATGGAAGGAATGTTTTTTTAACTTATACAGCATGAATGGATTTTCCTACCATCATGACTAGTATTTTATTTGAAGCTCCCCCTAAAATTTTACAATGTTATTTTAAAATAAAATTTTTTACTTTATAGTTATGAAGTTTTTTTAAAAATTTATTTCAAAATGGAAAGGTTGTTTTCCTCAAGAATGTTTTAATGATATGTTAATGACGAAAAAAAAAATTTATTATTATGAAAACACTTTTGAGGAAAAAGTGAGAAACCATACATGACTTAACCATTTCACCACTTTTCCACTTCCCCACATAAATCAATACAAGCCTTCATAGCTAGAGACGACATCGTCAAGAGAAGGTCGAGGTACCATGAACCAGGAAACACGAACATCTGAAGAACATCCAAACCACAGAACTGGTATCATCACACGCCCATTGGTGTGATCGTCGACACCAGCCCAAATCCACAAACCTACCGGCAGACTCTAGTCAGATTTCTCCGAACCCTCCAGTGAAGTGAGATGACCCAAGGGACATCCACAAAGGGTGACGAAGAAACAAGAATGAAGAATACCATGTCTTCTGAACGCCGCACCTTACTTCATAGACATCATAGCACAACCATGAGCCAGTCAACACTCCACATACCAAAATCAAATCATCCATGACAAAAACCATCAATAGACATAGATCCACAGCCATAGAATATAGTTTATTAAGCCAAAAGACAAATGCCGCAATACCAGTGACGCCACCAAACCAAAACCAGAACACCTTTAAAGGCAGGACCTACAGAGAAGCACACCTGACCGCCGATGAAAAACCACCAAAATAGAAGAATCTTTGTCTTACAACATCATCCAAATCATCCGAGGATCCTCAAAAAGTAGTAAATCGCATATAACACCGCAGAAACAGCATCACCACAACAAAAATGCTTGCCACCAAATGCATCCAAAACCATACTGAATCAAAAATCAAAAAACAGAAATGCATCACCGAATGGTAGCCACTCAAAGGAAAATAGCATCATCGCAAGCCAAATCCACATCTTGTCGCCACCTTCCAGCCCGCACTCGAAGACCACTACAACCTCCCACCGCAACCAAATCCGACACAGAAAAGGACTGAAACCCTCAAACTACAGCAGATGAAACTCGCCCACTGGACCTTCACCATGCCACCGTGTGAAAACCAAGCCAAATCAGAGGCTTGAGCAAGAATATGAGCCAGCAATCGGTTATGATGTGATGAAATGTTTATGAAACCCATTTATTTTACAAAGGTTATGCTACGAAGAAATTTTTATGAAACCCATTTCTTTTCATGGTTTCTAATATGATGAATTATTTATGATCTTTTGTCACACATATGTATTATTTTTGTTATGTTTTGTGTGATACCTATATCTACCTCCAATGTATTGGGTAGAAATTGATATCTCATGAGATAAACATGACTGGAATAGGGATTGAACTGAGATCAGTAAGGGACTATGTCTGTAATGATAGTGTAGGGAGTGAACCTTAACTACTACAATGGTTTAGAGAGTAAACCCATTCCACTATGATATCCTTATCAATGATCCTTGACTAATATGGAAATGATTTTTTATACTTATATGTATTCCAAAAATCAATGTTTTATGCCTAATTTAAGCTTTGATGGTTCATGCTCTTCGATTACTTTATAATTCATGTCTTATAACTATCAAGATGTATTCCATGAATTAAGATTATGATCTTTGATATATAGGGTTTGATTTTCAAATGTTAATATCATGTTATTTTACCCTTATGCTCATGTTATGCTTATGTGATCCTTGATATTTCCCTTGTTTACCCTTACTGAGCATTTGAGCTCACCTTTTTCTTATGTTTCCTTTCTCTAGGTTATAAAGAAAGGTATTGAGTATTATATGTCTAAGAAGGGTTATATTTATGAAGAAATAAGTGGTATATGATGTATATATTTTATGAACCATTTTTTTATGTTTCTAAGTGTCCAAAGATATTATACCTAAAAAATTATAGCTAGGATTGTTATGTTATATAATGAATATTAAACTATTAATATGTGATATCTATGAATTAAAAGTATGGGTCACTAAAATTGGTATCATATTATGGTTTAGTTAACATTTTTAAACTAATATGAGTGATCTTTAGTAAAAATCCTAGGTATAAGTCTATGTATAGGATAAAATCCTAAAATTTTGGTAATGATCATGAATGAACTAGGTTAAACCTATGGTTTCAAAGAAGAATTTGTCCCAATTTTAGACATATTATAAAGGATTTTTCAAGATTATACAATTTCCCATATTGATATTTGTTTCTAACACTATACTTTTTGGTTTTAGTTAGGGGATAGAACCTGAAGGAATCGTGTTAATGTCGAATGTGATGGTAAGTGCAATGATTTTATTCTTGCGAAACCAAATGTTATGGGAGATAGAATGAAAAAATATTTTTTCTATACTCCCACAAATTTCTCAAGATATTAATCATGTTGATCTTATAAATGAGAAAAAGAGGTAACAACGTTTTATTGAGTCCTTCATGAGGCATCATCCACCCTATTTTAGTGGGTCCACCGATCCACTAGGCACTGAGTAGTGGATCAGTAAGATTTAAAAGATATTTTTTGTTATTTATTGTTTATAACATGAGAAATTTATTCTTGCTATTTAACATTTGGAAGGAAATGAAGTTAAATGGTAAAATCTTATCCAAAACACAATAAAATAAGAATAAATTGAATCTATGTAGTGGTATGATTTTAAAAGCTTGTTTTTTCAAAAAGTAATTTCCTTGTATTCTTTATAATAAAGGGATAAATAATTCCTTGAGTTAAAGAAGAAGGATGTTGAATTTATTGGTACTTATGAGGTATGCTTCTAGAATTATCATCCAACTTGTAAGTAAGGTTAATATATTCTTCAATGGATTAAAACAAATTCTCTGAATGGAGTTATCCATAAGGGACTTCATTGACTATGATGAAATTGTTTGATGTGATCTCAAGTTGGATATGGAGATTTGAGTTTCCCATCAGTATCATGGTTTGGATAATAAAAGAAAAATGGAATTCAAAGGAAATTATAAAAACTAAAGAGATATTAAGATGGGACTTTATTTATAATTGAGGTGTGGAAGGAAACATAGGGAATTTTTCTTAAGGGAATAGGGAAGTGTGTAGAGGAAGGTCATAGAGAAATTAAATGTAGAAGTGATGGGAATAAATTAGCTAATTATGTGAATAGATAAAAATAATTATATAATGAACCACCCACACTCTAGTGTTTTAAATGAAAAGAGTATTGGAATTATGCTAACCAGTTACAAAATCATAAGGTTAATGATAATGATCGGTATCAACAAACTCTTATTCTCAGAGACAAAGATAAATCTCATGAGATCACTATTTTTTATGAGGGGTACGAAAATTTCATGGTGAAAGGTACACTTAACATCCACTATAAATCTTTTAATGTCTTATTTGATTCTATATCTACCCACTCATTTATATCTAAAGACTTTTATAACGGTATCATAGTACCACCTAAATAATTAAATGTGGATTTTGTAGTAAACACCCCTAATGGTATGATGATCACATCCCAAGTCTATGATTCTTCTCTGATTAAAGTTTATGGTAATGTGTTTCCTAAAAATCTTGTAATTCTTCCTATAGTTTAGTTCGATATTATTTTGGAAATGGATTGGATTTCTTTACATAAAACCCACATCAATTATTGAGGAATGGAAATTACATTTTATATTTCAAGCCAACCTATAATCACCTATCAATGTAGTGAAAAAAATGAAATTCTGATGGAATTTGCATCCATCATAGTAGTGAAAATTCCTAATAAAAATGGGTTTTTATCTCATATGGTTAGGGATAAACTCAAAATTTAATATATGACTATTTTTTGGAGTTTATTTATGTCTTTATAGAATACTTTCTCAGTCTTTAATCGAATCGTGAAGTTTATTTTTCAATAAAATTAAAACCTAGTTCTACACATATTTCTAATACTCCATATATAATATCCCCAATTGAGTTTTAATAATTGAAGAAAAAACTCCAGAAGAATATTTAAAATAGATTCATTTGTACAAGTGTATCACCTTGGGGTGAACCTATTCTATTTTTTAAAATTAAATATGGTTCAATGTGAATATTAATTGATTATTTAGAACATAACAAGATCACTATCAAGAAAAAGTATCCTCTACCCCATATTGATGACTTGTTTGATCAACTATACAAAAGTCAATACATTTCCAAGATTTCTCTTCATTCTATATATCATTAATTGAGGGTCAAGAAAGAGGATATACCTAAGGAATCATTCTATAAAAGGTATATACACTATGAATTTATAGTGATTACATTTATTCTTACTAATTATCTTTTTATTTTCATGGATTTGAGGAATAAACTCTTTATAGATTACCTTGATCAACTTTTTTGTAGTATTTATAGAAAATATTCTTATTTATTCCAATAGAAATGAAGATAATGAATATAATAAGAGGATTATACTGAAGACCCTAAGGAAGGATAATATTTATAAAAAATTTATAAAGTTTCATTCTTGGGTCATATACTCTCAAGTTAGGGTATATCAGTAGACCCTTCAAATAAATAAGTTATTAAACATTGGGTTATACCAACCAATATGACTGAGATCCATAGTTTTATTGGTTTCTATGGATATTATAGGTTCTTTTTGAATAATTTTTCATGATTATAGAATCCATTCACCAAGTTAACTTTTAAGGGTTCCAAGTTCCTTTGGATTGATCGATGTGAGGAATTTCTTAAGGAACTGAAGAGAAATCTAGTCAGCACACCTATTCTTGCACTACCATACAATGGAGAAGGGTTTATAATATATATTGATGCATTAAATAATATACCATGATTAATTCTTATGAATAACGATATGTTTATAGCTTATGACTCATGATAATTGAAGGCCCATGAGTAAAATTACCCAACTCATGACTTAGAGTTAACTGTAATAATTTTTGGAATAAAGATATGGAGGAATTATATCTATGGAGAAATGTGTGACATATATACTGACCACAAAATATTAATGTATATTTTTTGATCAAAAATATTTGAACATGAGGGAAAAAATATCGTTGGTTGTGATTAACGATTATAAATTCTAAATACATTACCACCCTAGGAAAGTGAACAAGTTGGTAGATGATTTGGGTCGAAAGGATCATGCTTTCTAATATACGATGAGGATCAAAAAAGTTCTGATATTTATGGACTTACAAAGGATGGATCTTGAAATCTTGAAGGAAGGGAAGAAATGTTATACTTCTAAAATGAGTGTTCAACCATCTATCCAAGTGAAGATTAAATAGGAGAAGAAGGAATATGTATAGCTTCAAAATAAGGTACAAAATGTTCTTGAGTTCAACCTTGATTGTGATGGAATAATAGGGTTCATGAACAATTTATGTGTCTCTTTGGTATTAGATTTGAAGAAGAAGTTTATGGGTGAAGCTCATAGTTCTTAATTCTTTATTCATCCTGGAAGTATTAAGATGTATAGAGATCTGAAAGAGTATTTCTCGTGGGATGACATGAAGAGAGATATTTTAGATCTTGTATCTTGTTACTTAGTATTTCAATAAGTTAAGTCTAGGAGATATAGGTATAAGGGTATTTTAAAACCATTACCTATACCATAATGGAAATAGGAAAACATCACCATGGATTTTTTCATCATACTCTCCTAAAATTCTAAAGGGTGTAATGTTATATGGGTTATAGTTGATCGCCCTAAAAAATAAAAACACTTAATTGTCATGAGAGAATATTTATTTATTGATCATATTACTCAATTATATATTAAGGATTTGGTAAGATTTCATGCTGTACCACAATTGTATTCAATTAATGTTTTCCCAAAAGTTTTGGAGAATTAATTAGTAGGATCTAGATATAGAGTTAATTTTCAGCACTATTTATCATCATTAGATAGATGGATAGTCTAAAAGGACCATAAAATCTTTATAAGGCATGTTGAGATATTTCTATATGGATTTCAAAGGTGGTTAGTATCAAAACCTTCCTTTGGTGGAATTTTATTACAATAGTTTCTTTCACTCCAACATTGAGATGGATCCTCATGAATACCTATATGTTAAGAAGTGTATAAATCCAACATATTGGAATGAAGTTAGAGAAATAATGATATTGGGACCTAGTTTATCTGAGGAAATGGAAGATAAGGTTGGAGCCATTTGATAGCTCATAAGTATAGCTCAGATTCAACAAAGAAGGTATGATGACAATCATCGAAAAGAACTAGAGTTTGAAGTTAGTGATAAGGTATTCCTATGAATATCACCCTAGAAGAGGGTGGAGAGATTTGGAAATAAGGTAAATCTAAGCCCTAGGTATATCAATCCTTTTGAGATTATTGATCATATCAGGATGGTAGCTTATCAATTGGCACTTCCACCAAATTACTCTCAAGTTCATGATGTGTTCCATGTATCTCTCCTAAGGAAGTACATACCTGATCCATCACATGTCATGAACTTAGGGGTCATACCAATATATAAAGTTCTTTATTATAAATAATAATTAGTAGAGATTTGGGATTATAGAGAGAAAGTGATAATAAACAAGACCACTCGCCTGGTCAAAGTTTTGTGGTGAACCTGCCAATTTTAAGAAGCTATATGGGATCTTGAGGATATGATGAGGTAAAATTATTCTCATTTGTTTGTATAAGAGTAAAAAATTTTGAGGTATAAATTAATTTTCAGGGGGGGTAGGATGTAACACTCCAAGATTTTTATGAAATGTTTCTCTTTAAATAATTGGATTACCTCGATAGCTTTCATTACACATAACACCAAGTTTAAAAGAACCACATAACATTATTAAACTATTATGTGTCCATTATCTCCTAGTCATTGGATTGGAGAGTGTTAATGGTAATAAAAAAATTATAAAAAATATATGGTCTAAACATTTATAAAATGGATTCATTATTTATCAAATTATTATAATTAAAAAAACATTTGAAAATAAAAGTGTTTTTTTTCTGAAAAATGTTTTTATGTGTGAAATTTATTTTTATTAATAAATTAAATTAATAAATATTTTTTAATTTTAAAAAAAATTATATATTATATAATTGATCAAATAATTTAAATATTCAACAGTTATTTTTTTAGGCATAAGATAAGAATAAATTCAATTTTAATCTAAAATTGTATTTTTTCTAAAAAGCAATTTTTGTCGCATTTTGTGTGCTTTAAAATTAATTTCTATCATTTATAGGTATTTAATTATATAAAATTAATTAAATATTTTTTATCAAGAGGTTCAAATTTGATAAATAGAATCTTTTTATTTTTTTTCAATATGAATAGTAACTGTGGTAAAACTTATCACCTTGATAAAGGGTAAATCAGGTTAATATAGATTAAAAATATGAGATAAGGCCATAATTTTTCATCATAATTATTATTGGATGAAGTTAATTATACCATTTTCACCTTAGGCTCTAATTTTATTATTTTAATGGATATTTACCCTTGAAAATGACTTATATAATATTTAAATCAAATAAAGTTACAAAATGTCACTCTCTTAGTTTGAAATATCTTTTATGTGTTCACAAAGAGAAATAAAATATTTATGAATGAGTATTAATATTTATTTTGTGAATAATTAAATTATATTAATTATGGTAATTTATTTCTAATTTTTATGTATTATATAATTACCTTAAATGCTTACACAATTCCAAAACAGTATTTATTCAATTAATGAAAAAATAAAATAAATGATTTTAAAAATATGAAAAGTAATATAATTTAGTGATTTATAGTTTTTCATGAATTTTATATATTTATATGACATATTATTGTTGTGTTAAAATATTATATTTTAATTCAAACTTTTTATTTTTTATCTTTTAAGTCAATTAATGAAAAGTGTCAAAATTGAAAATAATGATATTTTCTAAAATTATTTAAAAATAATAAAAATATTAAAATAGGACAAGGTGGTTATTATATAGTCTAAAATGTCATAACTTTTCTATTTATGTTCCAATTATCACCTTATAAGTAAAAAATACTACACTTTAATATTAAAAAAGTTGTTACTGCGGTTAAAATTAAAATTGGTTAACTAAGGGTTAATCAAAGTGGTAAGGTTTAAAATGACTCCAAAACTTGTCTAAAGTATATTTGGATATGGTAGTAAAAATATATCCTACCTTATATTATAATCCTTATCCATTTGGAGATATTTTGTTTTAGAATTAATTTATTATAATTTAATCTTTTAAGAAATTCTGAAACTGCCCCTTGCCTCAATTGTAAAAGGGATTCTCCTCACTCACTTCTTTACACAAATTTGAGCCTTATATACTGACCAAAATATATAAAATTGTCTTATAAACATAATTTTACACATTATATATGTTCTATTCTTCCCAAAAGACTAACTCTAGAGCCCTTTAGAGGAGATATAAAGGAGTCATTTCAAATAAGGGGCAACCACCTTAACCAATCAGTTTCTTTTCAACTCTTCATCGACTAAATATATGTTATATTTCATAAAATATAACTAAGGTATAATAAATATTCTGAAATTTTACTATTATTATAAAAACACTATTATACACCGCATTTCCCATCAAATGATAATTTAAAGTATCTCTCATATGTACGTACGGCTTACCGTCTCCATGTAGCGATACAATTCATTTTTTATCACCGTATTTTATATTTGGGTATTATAATGGGTTTAATTTTTATATATTATATTTATGAAAAAATTATACTTATATAATAATAATATCATTTTTTCTTTCTTACCATCCAATTCTTTGGGAAACCATAATGTCGCTCGTGCATATGTGTGGACTGCCACCTCCATGAATTGATGTGATTATTTTTTTCATTTATATTTTAATTAGATAGTAAAGATGATTAATTTGGTTAATATATATGATATAATAATGATCTTTTAAATTTAATATAATATTTAACTTTCTTTCATTCCATCCATTAAAAAAGGAAAATAGTGTTCATGTGTACATACGGCCTACTGTCTCCATGAACTGAGTAATTCAATTTTCTATCTCTAACTTGTTTGGATGAATATATATATATAATTAATATATATTATATTTATATCATTATTAATATTATATATATTATAGAACCAATATGAATATATAATGACTGGAACTACTAACCTGAAATACTCATGAAAAAAGAAACAGTTAACACCCAGAAATGACAATTTTAAAAAATAATTATTGATAAAAGAGGTGTTCAAATCATATATGATATTATAATAATGAACATAATTATATTAAAGAATTATAATAAATTTAGATTTATTATATATGAGGTTATAATTATTTCTAATAAAGTAAAACTTGAGGTAATGGCTTTATGTTACAATCTCGTTGTTTATCGAGATTGTTTATAAATAAATTTTCAAATGATAAAATCTAATGATATTTCTATAAAAAATAATTAATTTTTTATCCTCTTAATATTTATTTAAAATAAATTTTTTCATTTCAATTTCATCATCTTATGTACTCAAGATACTAAAAATCTGTTTTTAAATAAAATCAACTTCCTTTATACCTTCAATCGAAAAAACATTTTCTTCCATATCCATGTTTTCTAAAAAAATTAAAGAAGATTTATGCTATTATATTATGATTGTTTAAATTAATTTTTAATCATGTTTGAATTTTTTAAAAATGTTTTTAAAGGAATATTTTTTCATTTTTCAAATGAGGTACTTTTTTACTTTTCCAACAAAAATATTGAATAATTTTTTTAACTTACATGGCATGAACAGCTTTTCCCACCATCATGGATAATATTTTCTTTGAAGATTATTTTACAATATTACAAGGTTATTTTAAAATAAAATGTTTTTCTTTATAATTTCATGGTTTTTTAAGAATTTATTTAAAAATGTAAAGGTTAATGTCCTCAATAATTTTTTAATGATCTATTAGTGGTATTTCTATTCATCAAAGACAACAACACTTGGTTTCACTTATGATTTATTGGGGATATGATCTGAGTATTACATCATTATTATTTCTCTATATGGTTTATTTTTATGATTAAAATATGTTTATGAAACCCATTTCATTTCCATGGTTTATTCTATGATGAAATTTTTTTGAAACCCATTTCTTTTTAAATGGTTATGCGATGATGAAATGTTTATGAAACCCATTTCTTTTCATAGGTTACAATATGATAAATGATTTATTATCTTGTAGAAAATATATGCATGATTTTCATTATGTGATGGGTGGGACCTATATCTCCCTCCAATGCATTGGGTAAAATTTTATATCTCACGAGATAAACAGGAATGGAATGTGGAGTAAACCCAATTCAGTAAGGGACTATGTCCATTGTGATAGTCTTGGGAGTGAAACTTGAATACTATGACGCTCTGCTAAGTGAACCCATTCCACTATGATAGATTATCAATGATCCCTATCTACTAAGGAAATTATTTTATATGATTATGTGTATGTCATAAATCAATGTATTATGCTCTAGTTAAGCTTTCATGGATAATGTTCTTTGATTTTATTATGATTCGTGTCTTATGAACTTCCAATATTTATAACATGACTAAATATTATAATATTTGACATTCTAAGTGTGGTTTCAAATGTTAATATCATGTTATTATACCCTTATACTCATGTTATTATTATATGTTCATTGATATCTCTCTTGTTTACCCTTACTGAGCATCTGGGATCACCCTTTTCTTATTTTTCCTTTCCTCAAGTTATGAAGGAATGTATTAAGTATGATATGTATAAGAAGTGTTCTAGTTATGAGTAAATAAGTGGGAGATGATGTTGATATTTTATGAACCATTTGTTTATGTTTCCAATTTTTCAAAGATACTATACCTAAAAAAATTTGGATCATTATGTTATGTAATGAATATTTATCTATTAATATTTAATATATTTTTATGAAAAGTATGGGTCACTACATTTGGTATCAGAGAAAGTTTTAGTTAACCTTTTCAAACTAAGATGATAAACCTTTAGTAAAACCCCTAGGAATAATTCTATGTATAGGATAGAATCCTAAAGTTTTGGTAATGATAATCAATAGCCTAGGTTAAACCAAAGTTGTTATAGAAAAAGGTGTCATGATTTAGACATCCTAAAAATGGTTTTTTAGGATTAGGTATTTTCCCACCATGATTATTATTACTCATGCTATATTTTTTCCCTTTATTAAATGGATAGAACAATAAGGAATCATGTTAATTATTAATATGATGGCCAATGCAATGATTTTCCTCCTGAGAAACTAAATGTTATGGGAGATGGAATGAAAAATATTATTGTTATGCTCACAAAAAATTTCTCAATACATGAGTCATGCTAACCTTCCAAATGATAAATAGAGGGAACAAAATTATGTCAAGTCCTTCATGAGGAAATTTCTACCTTATTTTAGTGGTTCCAATGAACCACTAGTTATAGATCAATGTATTAGTACCATTGAAAGATATTTTTCTTTATTCAATGTTCAAACGTGATAAAGTTACTCTTTATTTTTACCATTTGTAAGGAATATTATATCAGTGGTGGACTCTTACCTATAACACAAGAGAACAATATGAAATTGAATCTATGGAGTGGGATTATTTTAAAAGATTATTTTTCAACAAGTAATTTTCTCATATTCTTTATATAAAGAAAGAGAAATAATTTCATGAGTTAAAGAAGAAGGATGATGAATCTGTTGGTACTTATGAGGAAAACTTCCTAAGACTTATGAGGTACACTTCTAGTATTATCATACAACCTGAATTTAATTTTAATTAATTCTTTAATGGATTAAAACCATGTCTCCAAATGGTGTTATCCATAACCTTATTCATTATATATGAATAAATTGTTTTATGTGATCTCAAGGTGAAGGTGGATATTGGATTTACCCATCAATCACGTGGTTTTTATAAGAAAAGAAAATTGGAATTCAAATGCAATTCTAAAAACCATATAGAGAAGAAGATGAGCCTTCCTTTATGCTCAAAGTGTGGAATGAAACATGGGTAAAATTATCTTAAGGTAATTATTAAATGTTTCAAGTGTGGAAAGGAAGTTAATTGGGAAATAAAATGCTGAAGTAATGGGAAGAAGTTAGATAATTATGTGAATAGAGATAAATATTCCTAGAATATACCACCCACACTCTATTGTTTTAAATGTAGTGTGTATATAAATTATGCTATCCAATTCCAAAATTTGAAGGTTAATGGTGATGATCCACATCAAAAACCTCATAACCAAGAGAAAAAATAAATAGATCTCATGAGATCTCTATTTATTATGAGGGGTATGATGATGACACAGTGAAAGGTAAACTTACCATCCACTCTAGAACTATTAATTTCTTATTTGATTCTGGATTTATCCACTCTTTAATATCTAAATAATTTTCTAAGGGTACCACAATACCACCTTAAAAATTATATGTTGAGTTAGTATTAAAAACCCCTAATGGTACTATGATTGTATCCTAAGTCTAAGATTCTTCTTCGATTGAAGTTTATGGGAATGTGTTTCCTGAAAATATTTTCATTCTTCCTCTAGTTGAATTTGATGTTATTTTGGGCATGGATAGTCTTTCTTTACAGAAATACCAGATCAATTTCTAAGTAATGGAAGTTATGCTTGATATTCTGAACCAACCTATGATTTCCTATCAGTGTGATGACAAAAATTAACTTCTAATGGAATTTACATCCATCATATGTGTCATGATTCCTATTAAAACATGGAATTTATCTTAGATGGTTGGGGAGAAACTCAAAGTTGAATATATTCCTATTGTGTTGGAGTTTATTTATGTCTTTATGGTAGATTTTTATAGTATTCCACTGAACCGTGAAGTTGAGTTTTCAATAGAACGCATACCTCATTCTAAACCAATTTCTAAGACCCCGTATATAATGGCCCTAATTGAGTTTCAAGAATTTAAGAGGAAACTCTAGGATAATCTTAACAAGGTATTCATTCAATAAATTTCTTCACATTGGGTTAAACTTGTTTTGTTTGTTAAGAAAAGAGATGGATCAATGTGACTCTGTACTGATTATCAAGAAATTAACAAGATCACTATTAATAACAAGTATCCTCTACCCCGTACTGATGACCTATTTGATCAACCACATAGATATTAATACTTTTATAAGATTTATCTTTGTTTTGGATTTTTTTTTTGATGATTTATTTTGTGGATATACATTGTTCATGGTTTTTCCTCGTATTCCTTCTTTCCAAAGGTAGGAAGCCTCTGCCTCTATGGTTGGTGGTGTTAAATCCTTGATCGAAATGGGATGAAGGGATGTCGGTTCCTCTTTCCATTGATTCCTCTATGGATCTTATTTCTTAGTATGTGTCTCTCTCAAATATTAAAGTCATGTTTGTGAAACTTTTTTCAATCACCATCTCAAGGGAGATGCTGGTTAATTTTTTTTATGTCTTTAATGGGTATAAACCTTCAGTTTTAGTATATAGTAATGTTAATCATCTCTAGGAATATCTAGACATTGGGCTTATTAGGAATTTATAAATTATTCCCCTTTATAATTTTTAGGAATTCCATATGTGAGGAACCTTGGGCATAAAACCCAAGGCATCATGTTTCAACCATAGGGTAATTGACAATAGGGGTGTAATTCATCTAAGTCTTTTTACCCTAGGCATCCCATGTTTATGGTATGGGTAAAATATTTTGGGTTAGCTCATAGGTTTAGAATTTTTTTAGATATAGGGCGGTGGTTAAGTGTGTCCCTAAGGGGGAGATTTCACACTTTTGGATTTGGTTTAGTGTGTCCCAGGGAGGACGATTTCACACTTTAGATTTGGTTAAGTGTCCCCCTGGGGGGAAATTTAATGATTGGGATTTGGTTAAGTATGTCCCCATGTAGGAATATTTGACACTTGGTATTTGATTGAGTGTGTACCCAGGGGGATTTCACACTTGAGATTTGGTTGAGTGTTTTCCCAGGGGGGGATATTTCACACTTGAGATTTTTTTAAGTGCGTCCCCCATGAGTGAAATATTTCACACTTGGGATTTGGTTAAGTGTGTCCCTAGGGGGAGATGACCACTATTTATAATTTTATGGTGATGTTGTGGGTGTCAAGATTGAACCTCATAAATGTGTCCTATGTAACCTATTGGGAAATAGGGATCAAAATCCATGGAGTTTGATTCCATGGTTTAGGTTTGTGTGAAAGGATTGGTCCATGTAGTTTAATTTTAGGTGGTAAGTATGCTTGTGTTGTGGAAGGAGTGTCAATGAGGGATGATGTAGGTCTTATGCATTAAAGCTTCACATAGTAGGTTCTTCATCCCATGGTGGGGTAATATGGTGTGGGTTCATCCCATATCATTCATACACAAGTCATCCTATGTTCACCACACAAGTTAAGTCTATAGTTTTATATCATGTACTGAGGATGTTTTCATGAAGTTTAACATCATACAACTAGTACATTGGGATAGGTAGTTTTACATCCTGAAGCTTGTACATTGGCAGGGCCTATACCTAAGGAGACCATTTCAAAGTGGGATAGAAAGATATGGAAAAAGTCTTCTCTACCATGAAATATTAGCAGTTTCCCTTGATGATTCCACCTTTGGGGATAATGTTTCTACTTCTTACACACCTCTAGGTGGGGAATAACATAAACATTGTTGTAGAGGAGTGAAAAATAGGGATACCAATGTTAGGGTGCCTATTCTTAGGAGAAATATGAATTAGGTTTCTCATTAATAGGAGAAAAATTCAATTTAATAGTACAGAAAAATATTGAATCAAAAGGAGTAGACACAAGGGTTGATGGTACCAGTCATATAAGAATCTGGGGTACGGATGAACTAGTTATGGATGGGTATAGAGGACCTGGGCACTCAACTTTTGTGAAAGGGTGTTGGATAAAAGGATACAACATAGTGAGGCCTAGTAGATTAGTTTTTTTAAGTTAGGGGTTTCACAAAATTTGAGGGATTTTTGAAGGACATGGATCTTATGAGAGTGAAGTTTTCATGAAATAGGGTGACCCATCTTCAAAGTGAATCCTTGGTTCCCATGGGGTTGGTTTCATGAATTATAATTATCTTGAGAAAACCCAATACCCACAATGGGAGTTGTTCTTACATGAAGTCTATGGATCATTACAAATGGCATCTCCACCAAGTCTTGAGGCTCTCAAAAACCCATGGGAGGTGGTTTCATGAAAGATAGCTACCTTGGGAAATCCATCTCCACTTTGGATTGTAAAGGTTAGAGTTATACAAATTCAGATCTTTTTATATAATTCCAAAGGCCTATTCCCCTAAAAATTCAGAAAAGGGGGTGTATTTATAGGCCCATCAGAGGTGGGTGAATCAATTTCACAAAATATAGGGACCTTCACAAAAGATTATGACCTTAACAACATCATGTGTGTTTCGTAAATAGACATGCGATGTGCGGAGGTTACCACCTCAACCCCCATGAAAACTGGATAACTCTTCAAATCAAAGTTATTTTTCACATATATTACCGCCTCAACCTCTGCATGGTCGGTCTATCTTCATGAGGAGATGGTCATTCGTGGAGGTTTTAAACTTCAATAACACAACCCCTTAGGTGTATTTTAGAGCTTTTTTGGCCTGGATTTTCTTCAAACCAACTATTACTTCCACAATATCTCCCATTAAATGTGTATTTTGATGTCAAAAATTACCCCCACCCATCTTAATTAAATCCAAATAGGGAGAGGAGGTTCATATTTTGAGGTAAAATTGATAAAAATTGGTGATTGGAAAGCTTTATTCATGAATCTCAGTCTGATCCAATGCCTATAAATAGGTAGGGGGTCTCTAAGGGGGCATTATATTTTTGATAAAGTTATTATAGTTCTCTATTTTCAGGAAACTCAATAATTTTTTGCATGTTTTGGGATCTTGATCCTCACCACTTGTAAAACTGTCATCTTCTATGAATAGTACTTCATGAATAGACTTTCATGAGCTTGTGAACTTTCATGAACTAGACCTTCATGAAATGACCTCTATAAATTGGATTCTAAGATCTTTTTAAAGTCTTGAATGATGTACACTAAAGTTTCAAATGATAATTCTACTCAATGAAGGTATATGGTTAGGAACCTCATGATTGGGGAGAGGCTCAAAGTGATGTCAGATCACAACATTCTCTAAATTACTAACTAAGGTGTGTCAATAATAACCTCTATTCAATGGTTTCATGCTATATTTTTTGGGGATAAGTGAAGATGTGCATATCCCTATTGCTAATCAAGATAACCCTACTTATTGGTTCAAGGGAATGATTGGGTCATAGCAATGGCATAGAGTTTTCAGGGGTCACATTTTGAAGGACCACACATCACTTATTTCTCACACCTTATGGAACCATGTAAAAAATGTCAATGAGGAGGTGTTGTAGGAAGAGTCCCCCCCTCCTCAATACTAGAGCATTCTTAAGGAGAGTTTGATAGACTATCTCTAGGGATGGACTGTCACGACCCATCCTCAGGGCATGTGTCGTGACTACCCCAAGCCCACCTCCCATAGGCTAGGGGTTGGCGACTAACACCTAAGGTGTAAATCCCAATAAAAAGGGAAGTCATTGCCTTTATAAAGTAAAAAAAACACCACAGAGTACACAAGATGAAGTAAACACTAGGTAAACTGAGTACAAAGTACGTGCTGGAAAGTAATGGGCCAGAATACAAACCCAACTGAAAGTAAAGTACAACTGAAAGGAAGTACAGTAGCAGAAAAGTAAAGCAGCAAAACTGAGCCATCCACTGGAAACCCCACCTGAAGGGTGGGTACATATAGTCTCCACAGATCCTCGGGTCCAACTGTCCGCTCCGTGTACGTCTCGTCTAGTGATCCACCTATAGGTACCGTCCAGCTCCACGAACTCCTACCTAGATCAGCACTGTCCATCGCCGGCATCCAACATAATGTAGTGCGGGCATATCCCATGCAGAGGTGAGTATACACTACTCAGTAGGGACCCCGAGACCCCCGAAGCTCTCCCAGAATCCACAAAGGATAAACCACAAAGGAAAGATAACATCACGACGTAACAACCAACTCTACTTAGGTATATGCCCATACATATACCTAAGTCATCAATTCCAGCTCGGCTCTAGCACACAAGCCCAAGTACAACCCAGTCCACACAGGGGAACATAACCCATTCCACATAAGAATTCACAACCCAATCCACAAAGGAAATCACAACCTAATCCACACAGGAAAGCACAATAATCTTATCAATGATAATGATTGTAAGTTAAGACTCAGCTCACACAGGTATCCATTTACAAAGAGGGTTGGAGATGATTATATATAGCCTCTGAATCATCTCCTCTACCAAACCCACGTAGGATCCAAGTATAGTAGTCATCTTCGTCGAACCCATGGAGGATCCCAGCACGGTAGTCGAACCCACGAAGGATCCTAGTGTAATAGTTATCCTCGTCGAACCCACTGAGGATCCCAGTACGGTAGTCGTCCTCGTCGAACCCACGGAGGATCCCAGTATGGTAGTCATCCTCATCGAACCCACGGAGGATCCCAGTATGGTAGTCGTCCTCGTCGAACCCACGGAGGATCCTAGTACGGTACTCGTCCTCATCGAAACCACAGAGGATCCCAGTACGGTAGTCGTCTTCGTCGCAGCCAGCTCTAGGGTTCCGGCACACAGCACGCTCAATTCCAGGAGGGTCCGCTCCATGAGCCAAGGGGGGTCGATACATCAACTGACACTAAGTCCGGAGTTAATGTATCCCAAAGTTCCATCTTGTCATTAGGAACTCAACGCGACAGACGGCGCGTCAATCAGTTGCCCGGTCTGAGAGTTATTGGCATTTTAGTCCCAAGGTCCCAGTTGGTTTTTAAGTTAAAACCAACCCGACCATACTCCAGTTGTGTCCAAACCTTGATCAGAGTAATCCAAAAGAACCACCTCACTAAGAGGAAACCAACAAAGTCAACGACACATCAATCGGATGTCCGGAACTCAAGTTATAATTGTTTCCGCTCCGAGGGCCCGGTTGGTTTCGTGTTCGAACCAACCCAGCCATACCCAAAGTTCTCCGAAAACCTAATTTTAATATACTTAAACCACCATCTCGATCCAAGGATCTCTACACAACTGACGGTGCGTCGATCGGAGGTCTGTAGCCCAAGTTATGGGAGTTTGAACGGATCTGTCCGGAAATCAGGGGGTTCGGGCCCGGTCCGACCCGGTCCGATACCCCTGGATCGGCCCGAACTGGGTCGACTCGACTCAGGTCTAGGTCCAGCCCAGTTGGGAGCGGTCCAGCCCGGTTGGGCGCAGCCCGGCCAGGAGCGAGGGTCCGGCCCTACGCGGGCGGCCCGGCCCGGCGCGGGCGGTCCGCCTCGGTGCGGCCGGTCCGGCCCTGTGTGGGCGCCCGCACGCTGAGCGGACATGGAAGGGGGTGTGCCACCCCCCTGTTTTCCCGAAACGGCGGACCCCTGTGGGGTCCGCCCTAGATGGCCGCCGGGGGTTACAAACCCCCAGCCTTCCCGAACTCGGTCAACCGTTTTGGCCAGCCGGTGAGCCACCGCAGGACCCCCGTCGGTGCCAGCTTCCGAAGCACCGGCGGCCGGTGGATCTGGGCTCCCTCCTCTGCACCATCGTGGCCTTAGGCCATGGCCCTTGTCCGACCGGCACGGCGTGACGGCGTCACGCCCCTCCGCCGCAGCCCGCCCCAGCCGTGGCCCTCCATGGTGCTCCGGCGCGGCACGACGGTGCCACGGCCCAACTCCGGCCACGGCCTATTTCGGCCTCAACGTTGCGGTGCGACGGCGCCGCGCTCCTTCGCCGCGGTTATCCTCATTCTCGCATGGTGAGACGGCACTGCTTCGCCTCCGTTCCAATCCACAACAAAATACAACAACAATGGGGAGTAGATTCGGCCGTGTTTGTGCGGTTCGGCCTCCTCCCATTAATTCGATAACAAGCGGATAATTATTTAATGAAGAATCGTCAAATATTATTGAATTGTAAAATCAACCCCTACCTCAACAACGATGTCAAAAGTCGGTGTCGCGGTTGACGGAATCGTCGTACATCCAAGGTGGATGGCGTCTCACACTGGCTGCGGAGAGGAGAAGAACATCACGTCGATCACTCCATGTGGTGACGACGTTCTTCATCGAGGTCTTGACGTTCTTCACGTTCTCCAATGAAGAAGACGAGTTCTATCTCCTCCAATTTCCCACACAACCAACCAACACCAAATAAAATAAGACTCTTCTTATTTTATTACCCAACCCATGCATTTCCAAAATTCAAAAGTTGAATTAACTTAACTAAAATAATCTTGAGCCTGTCAAAATTAAATGAAGTAAAGTTGGAAACATTAATGTGAGGGAGTTCCACATTATTAAAGTGGTGGTTTTGGAGATATTAGGGAATTTAAAAGTATGGGGTTCGTGTGGGTCCCACCTCACAAAATCCTATCAAGATGATTTAGGTTCAAGTGGGTTCCACCCAACTCCCACACATGGGGTTAAACCACTTGGAAGTGAAATAAAGTCGTACAGAACATTATTTCACTTAACACTTAATCCATTTTTTAACAACTCTTCCCGAGAAAACGCAACTCTAGTCAAGGTCTTCTTAAGTAATTATCAGCACTGCGGTTTCATCGGTTCCCTCATATTTCAATTCCGAGCACCGGTTTAAAAGTAAGAAAAACCCACTCGTTCGTTCACTGAACGTACGTGAGCTAAACTTCGGAAATTGATTCCGGGAACACCGGGCCTCAGAATCTGGGGCCGTCAGAAACTGCGGACTCGTAAAATTCCAAGGAAATTAAGAAAAAAAATTCCTTGAAATTTCTGGGTCTTTACATTACTCACACCTCAGGACTTTACGTCCCCGTAAAGCTTCAATACACACTATGGAAAAAATGTACTGAGCACGCATCTGAGTCATCTTCTCCCATGTGCTCTCCTGGAGGTTCTCGAGTTACCAGTGAAAGCGCACCTAAGGAATCGACTGTCCACATAGGACACGCTTTTGTCGATCCTCGATCTCCACTGGAACCTCCGCAAAAGTCGCCTCATCATCAATGTCCAGCTCCCCATGGTCGTTGATATGCGTCGGGTCGTGCACTATCTCCTCAGTTGAGATACGTGGAAGACGTCATGCACCCGGTACAACTGTGGTGGAAGGGCCAGGTGGTAAGCCACCTCACATACCCTGCTGAGAACCTAGAATGGTCTGATAAAGCGTGGAGATAGCTTGCCGCCCCATCCAAATCTATGTAATCCATGTCGAGGTGAGACCCGTAAGAATGCGTGGTCGCCACCCTCAAACTCTAGTGGTCTCCGTCTCCTATAAGCATAGGACTTAGTCTGCTCTGTATAGTTTTCATCCGCTCCTGGATGATCTGCACTTTCTCCATTGCTGCCTAAACCATCTTTGGTTCTACATGTACTAACTTTAACACTATCCACAAAGGATATCTGAAAAACGGCTAGCTGCTCGGTCTCCACTCCAAGTAGTTGGATGCCCGGCCTCCTGCTGAGAGCATCAGCTACTACATTACCCTTCCCAGGATTATAGACTATCTCAGAGTCATAGTCCTAGAGGAACTCGAGCCATTGCCACTATCTCAGGTTCATGTCCTTCTAAGAGAGGATACACCTGAGACTAATGATTTGATGAGAATCATAAACTATTCACTCGACGAACAACGGGTGAGACTAGCCATTTTTAAGTACTCATATTCATCGTTCTTCATCTATGATCTACTAGAGCTGCTGAGATTCCTCCTCTGCTGAAAAGATAAATCTGGTCTCATCCCCTGGATGAACCACGTTCTTTGCCTAATACAGTCAATCCTGACATGAATGGTATTATTTAATGCCATGGATGATTTCGTAAGGCCTCGATGCTACTACCAAGAGATAAAACCGTTACTCTCACCTCCAATGGTCGAGTCACACTGTCAACAGTAGTGTGTGGTCACTAGGTCTCCTCTAGTAGGAATCTTGGAAGTGAGGGTCAAGTCAATAGTTTTAACCGGAACCTCTCAGTATCAACTACATAGAAAGGACAGGGAAGAAAACGTCACAAGAACAAGTGTCTTTTATTACTGCAGCTCAAAGTACAAAGACACAAAGCATCAAAAACATCAACAAAGATAGAAACATCATGAACAAAAGTCTCCATGTATAGAGCTAGTCCTGCTCCTGTCTATCTGTTCCCAGAGCTCCATGGTCATAGGCCTCAGCTTCCTGAAGCTGATCTCTCCCCTGTCCACCTGTTCCTTGTGGTCGGGGTGGTCTTCCTGGTGGTGGTGGTGGTAGGGCCTCAAAGCGTCACCCACCATCCGTTGTTCGGCCAGCTCCTCTGCCTCGTCCGCCTACTCCATATAGACCGCCACAGTCGAACCTCTGCCTGGGAGGTCCCTCTACCGCATGCTACTCATCTTCCAGGCGGGTCGGGTAGTCTCGAGCCATATGACCCTGCCCGCCCCATGCATAGAACTGCATTCTCCTCGTGTGGCTGGCTCTACTTTGTGCACCCTGTACAATAGAATATACATCCTGAGATTGCTCATCTGATGGCATGGCCCACTTGGACCTCTGCGTCAACTGTCTACTGCCAGCTACAGAAGACTCCACTACGGTTCATCCTGTGGAGGGTCTCACTGCTGGTGTCTGCTCAGTGAGAAAACTCTCCACTAGAAGTGCTCTCTCTAGCACCTCTTCCTGCGTCGAGATGTTGAGGGAGATCATCGAAGCCTAGATCTCATGCCTCAGTCCCTACTCGAAGGTCCGGGCCCAGAAGAATGGGTCATGTACTATGTCCATGGAGTAGCACGAGAGATCGGTAAACCTCGCTGAGTACTGGGTTGTCGTCATGCGTCCCTGTCGCAGCTGTAGTAGCTCCTGAATGCGCACCGCACAGAGGGTGGCTGGAACAAACTCCGAGCGGAAGAGGCTCTTGAAGTCTGTCCAAAAAAGTGATGCCTCGTCGTGCACCTAGAGCATCAGGATCCACCATCTACCTGTTTCCGCGTGCAGGAGACTCACCGCAAGGATCACCATGAGGTCAGCTAGTGTCCCTACTAACCTGAAGACTCGAACAACTGCCTCCAGCCAATTCTCAGCTGCCTGAGGGTCCGTCTCTCTGCGGAACCTGGGTGGTCTCTAACGCTGAAACTCGCATAGTGCACTCAGGCGATGTGCACTCTCAGCTGCTGGGGCTAGTAGTATCGGTGGCTCGGTGGGTAAAGGTACCACCGGTGCCTTCGCTGTAAAGGGGCCCTACATCGAGGCCTCGTCACTCGGTGGGCTGCCATCTCGTACGTAACTAGGAACCCTAGCTGGCTGTCATCGTGGGGCCATCTTGAAAAGAAACAGGTGTGCCACGGTTAATACAGTATACCTGGTGAGCTGACACAAGTAATCACAAAGAAAACTTTGAAACACACATGAAATCAATGTTTTCGTGCACTAAGTCAGAAATCAGAAGTTAGGGTCCTGGTGTATGGATACGTCGGCCGCCACACCAACACTGGACTCCCTGGACTGATAACCACACTCAATACCCTTAACACTATTGCTTCACATAGAAGAAAGTTCAGAGTCCTGAGTTCTGTGATAGAACCGAACTCCTCTGATACCAATTTGTCACGACCCGTCCTCGGGGCCTGTGTCGTGACTACCCCAAGCCCGCCTCCCATAGGCCATGGGTTGGCGACTAGCACCTAAGGCATAAATCCCGATAAAAAGGGAAGTCATTTCCTTTATAAAGTAAAAAAACACCACAGAGTATGCAAGCTGAAGTAAACACTAAGTAAACTGAGTACAAAGTACGTGCTGGAAAGTAATGGGCCAGAATACAAACCCAACTGAAATTAAAGTTCAACTGAAAGGAAGTACAGCAGTAGAAAATTAAAGCATCAACATCGAGCCATCCACTGGAAATCCCACCTGAAGGGTGGGTACAAGTAGTCTCCATAGATCCTCAGGTCCAACCGTCCACTTTGTGTACGTCTCGTCCAGTGATCCACCTCCAGGTACCATCTAGCTCCACAAACTCCTACCTCGATCAGTGATGTCTGTCGTCTGCATCCAACACAATGTAGTGCGGGCATAGCCCATGCAGGGGAGAGTATACGCTACTCAGTAGGGACCCTGAGATCCCTGAAGGTATCCCAGAATCAACAAAGGATAAAACACAAAGGAAACATACAATCACGAGGTAACAACCAACTCTACTTAGGTATATGCCCATACATATACCTAAGTCATCAATTCCATCTCGGATCCAGCACACGATCCCAAGTACAACCCAGTCCACACAGAATAACATAACCCATTCCACATAGGAATTCACAACCCAATCCACACAGGAAATCACAACCCAATCTACACAGGAAAGCAGAACAATCTTATCGATGATAATGATTGTAAGTTAAGACTCAGCTCACACAGGTATCCATTTACGAAGAGGGGTGGAGATGATTAGATGTATCCTGTGAATCATCTCCTATGTCGAACCCATGTAGGATCCAAGTATAGTAGTCATCATCGTCGAACCCACGGAGGATCCCAGCACGGTAGTTGAACCCACGGAGGATCCAAGTACAATAGTCGTCCTCGTCGAACCCACGGAGGATCCCAGTATGGTAGTTGTCCTCGTCGAACCCATGGAGGATCTGAGTACGGTAGTCATCCTCGTCGAACCCACGGAGGATCCCAGTACGGTAGTCGTCTTCATAGCAGGCAGCTCTAGGGTTCCCGCACACAACATGCTCGATTCTGGGAGGGTCCGCTCCACGAGCCAAGGGAGGTCCTCTCCACGAGACAAGGGGGGTCGATACATCAACTAACACGAAGTCTGGAGTTGATGTATCCCAAAGTTCTGTCTCGTCATTAGGAACTCAACGCGACAGACGGCGCGTCAATCGGACGCCCGGTCTGAGAGTTATTTGCTTTTTCATTCCAGGGGCCCGGTTGGTTTTTAAGTTAAAACCAACCCGACCATACTCCAGCTACATCCAAACCTCGAGCGGAGTAATCCAAAAGAACCGTCTCACTAAGAGGAAACCAAAAAAGTCTATGGCACGTCAATCGGACATCCGGAACTCAAGTTAGAAGCGTTCCTGCTCCGAGGGCCCGGTTGGTTTCGTGTTCGAACCAACCCAGTCATACCCAAAGTTCTCTGAAACCCTGAGTGTAATATACCAAAACGATAGTCTCGATCAAGGATCGGTACGCAACTGACGGTTCATCGATCAGAGGTCCATAACCCAAGTTATGGGCGTTTGAACGGATCTATCTGGAAATCAGGGGGTTCGGGCCCGGTCCGACCCATCCCGATACCCCGGGGTCGCCCCGAACCGGGTCGACCCGACCCGGGTCTGGGTCCGGCCCGGTGCGGCCAGTCCGGCCCTATGTGGGCACCCGCGCAATGAGCGAACGCGGAAGGGGGGGCCTCCACCCCCCTGTTTTCCCGAAACGGCGGACCCCTGTGGGGTCCGCCCTAGCTGGTCGTCGGGGGTTACAAACCCCCGGCCTTCCCGAACTAGGCCAGCCATTTTGGCCGGCCAGTGAGCCATCGCAGGACCCCCATGGGTCCCGCCTTCCGAAGCGCTGGTGGCCAGCGGATCTGGCCGCCCTCCTCTACACCGTCGTGGCCTTAGGTTGTGGCCCTTGTACGACCGGCATGGCGCGACGGTGTCGCGCCCCTCCGCCACGGCCCGACTCCAGCCGTGGCCTCTTTCGGCCTCAACGGTGTGGCGCTACGGCACTGCGCTCCTTCACCACGGTTTTCCTTTTTCCCATGCATTGCAACGGCACCGCGTCACCTCCGTTCCAATCCACAACAAAATACAACAACAATGGGGAGGAGATTCGTCCATGTTTTTGCGGTTCGGCCTCCTCCCGTTAATTCGATAACAAGCGGATAATTATTTAACAAAGAATCTTCAAATATTCATGAATTGTAAAATCAACCTCTACCTCAACAACGATGTCAAAAGTCGGTGTCACAGTTGACGGCTTCGATGTATGTCCAAGGTGGATGGTGTCTCACACCGGCTGCGGAGAGGAGAAGAATGGCACGTCGATCACTCCTTGTGGTGACGACATTTTTTGTCGAGGTCTTGACATTCTTCACGTTCTCCAACGAAGAAGACGAGTTCTATCTCCTCCAATTTCCCACACAACCAACCAACACCAAATAAAATAAGACTCTTCTTATTTTATTACCCAACCCATGCATTTCCAAAATTCAAAAGTTGAATTAACTTAACTTAATTAATCTTGAGCTTGTCAAAATTAAATGAAGTAAAGTTGGCAACATTAATGTGAGGGGGTGTCACATAATTAAAGTGGGGGTTTTAGAGATGTTAGGGAATTTGAAGGGATGGGGATCGTGTGGTCCCCACCTCACAAAATCATATCAAGAGGATTTAGGTTCATGTGGGTTCCACCCAACTCCCACACATGGGGTTAAACCACTTGGAAGTGAAATAAAGTCGTACACAACATTATTTCACTTAACACTTAATCCATTTTTTAACAACTCTTCCCGAGCAAACGCAACTCCAGTGAAGGTCTTCTTAAGAAATTACTAACATTGCGGTTTCATCGGTGCCCTCAGATTTCAATTTCGAGCACCAGTTTAAAAGTTAGAAAAAACCCACTCATTCGTTCACTGAACGTACCCGAGATAAACTTCGGAAATTGATTTCGGGCACACCGGGCCTCAGAATCAGGTACCGTCAAAAACTGCGGACTCGTAAAATTCCAACTAAATTAAGAAAATAAATTCCTTGAAATTTATAGGTCTTTAAATGGACCAAGGAATGGGACCTGTGCCAGGGTGGAAACTTTATAGATGATTGGGATTGGGAATACTGGGTATTCCAGTCCTATCATGAATTTGAGATGAAGCTAAATTAGGTCATGTTTTATGAGGCAAAATGGTTCTCACTATTTCATGTTTACCATCACTAAGGCATAATGCTATAAATGTTGTGCCAGTGGCCACTAAGGACCAATAAATTTCACCCACATCATGGAGAGGTTGGTATAGGTTTATGGGACCTCCACCACATCATGGTAATATCCATCCAATGGTATATTTATGATGAGTTTATCTCATGTGAGGATGTTTGGGATAACTAGGAGAATATGTCGGTGATCGTGAGGGTTGTTCTATACTTGGTATAGGGAGAGAGTGAGAACAAACTAGGGGTGAAGGATATTCCATTCAAACAATGCTTTGTCTATTTCCTGAATGATTCTATGATCAAGATTCCTGGGAGGCCATGCCAATGTATAAAGGAATACATGTGAGTCAAGGATTCTTCATACTGAAGGATCCTAAAGGAATATCTGGTGGAAGCTATGGGGTTATAGTTTGAATCCTCATACTCACATAGTCATACTGGAAGGATTTATTATTACACTGATATGTGGGTGGATGATCCCAATTAAGAGTTCTCACATGAGGGTGTGGAAAACCACTATTATTATGGTAGAAATGCTGGTGATGGGTCAATGCATCAACTTAACAGCCCCAATGTTGGTTAAGTTGTATGAGGTACTCCACTGCATCAGTCAGTGGAAGACTACCTTCCATGTGTGTGGTCCTTTCCATTTCCATTATTATTGGGTTTCTAAACACATGGGGGTATGAATACCCAAACCCATTATCCCCTTCTAGCATAAATTTATGATTTTTGGTCCTTAATATCATTGGGAGTTGGCCTCTTGACTTGGGTTTAGTTGATGTGTTGGTGAGGATCGGGTTGGCGAACCACTTAATTTTCCATATATTTCCCCTTATCATGGGAATGGTGAATGATGATGGAAAAATTACCACTGGTCATCTATCATACCTCTTTGCCTTTTGTGGTGGGGTATTGCTGGCCTGGGTGGAATGTAAGGTGATTTTTCAATCCGTACACCCCATACTATTTTGCATGGTAGTTATCATGCCTACACAAGATCTCCCTAAAAGTATATATAGGGGTACATAATGAGAACCACCCATTAGTACTTCAGTAGATATGGATCATGTTTTTCACATGAGGAAGGGAGGGGTGAAATGAGATGAGGCCGCATACTGCCAATTATGGGATCATCTATGAATATGCACTAAGCTGGAAGGGTGTGTATCATATGTACATACTGAGGAGACTGATGACTCAATAGGATGAGGAAGGGTCTCCACGAACATAGGTTCAGGGGTGAGCACCCAGTAAGGCACATCATGGAAGTAGATCTTGACTAGTGGGTAGAGTAATGATTGAAGCTTTTGTGATTCCTTGTCCTACACAGGTAGAAGCTTCAAGGAGGGTAAAAAAAATATGCTCAAAACTCCTAAGAAAAAGTATTTGGGAGGAATTTGGGCCCTATGGAGTAGTTTTGAGGGCATAAGTACAACGTTTGGGAAAATAGTTATGTCTCCCATATTTCCCCAGTGATACCATTTTCTATGATGCCTAGGAGATTTTGGGTATCCATATACAAATCATATCTCTTTATGGGATATGATAGCTTCTTAACTCCAAGGGGATACAACTTACCTATTTGGGTTATTCAAGGGAATATTTTCATGTCCCTTCATATGAGGCAGTGCAATACAAAGTGGAGTTGGAATACTTGGTCCATTCTCACAGCATCTCACATCCCCTGACCTACCAAGTGAAGATGTTATTGAGAATTCCTTATCCCCTATATCATTCAATGGACTGACTAGATTCTAGTGTGTCCAAGGGTGAGGGATCTGAGGATGAGTCCTTGGGAATAGATTCCTATTAGGACTCCCCCTGGGATGGAAATCCAATCCCAAATCAGGTAAATATTATGATCTTGCATATCTCAAATACTACCAAACCTATAATATTTGTTCCTAACTCCTTTTTCACTAATATAAGAATCATATACCACTGAGGAAGGGTAGGTTCTTGATGAACCTCAAGTGTAGGATGAGGGAACCCCAACCCTTGAGGGGGAGAGCATGGGACCTCTCCCCGATGTTGTGGTCATAGGCGTCCAACCATCTGTTGAAGTGGAACCTATGACTGGGGTGATGGATAAATAGTCCAAAAAACTTCCTAGTAACCCTTATTCCTTGGTATTTATTTGATTATATATTCTTAAAACTATTCTAAATTTTTTGTTTTATTCTAGATAGATTTAGCACATTCATCAATGGGGAACTTCCGACAGCTGGGGTATTGACTACTTGGGGGATTCTATTGCTAGGAGGATTGGACACGTACCTTTCTGAGTTTCTATTTAGACAATTTAATTTTTTAAATTCTTATCCCCTTTTCTAATTTTTATTTTTTTATTCCTATAAGTTAGGCTCAGCTAAACCCATACTTTAAATGGTAGTTCAAACTGTGTTTGTGGAATAGTCATTAGTGTCGATGCTTGAGTCAATGGAGACCATAGCTGAGGTAGTGACAACTGACACTAAAATCCTTATAGATATGGATGATTATGTTTTCCTTTTGATGAATGTAGTTTATGAGGTTTTCGTTGTTATACCAACCACAATGGGGTGGATTCTAGGACTGAAGCCTCAATGGGGGGGTGAAAATCATTCCACCAAAAGATATGGGTAAGGAGGATATGATAACCATGCTCACCTCAAAAATTTAATTTGTGGTGACTATCGGATTTGATGCCTTAATGAATATGTTTGAGATCATTCCACCAGAAGAGGTGGTCTAGGAGGCTGTGATGGCTGAGCCTACCTTGGAAGTTCCTCAAGGGGTTGGGGAAGCTCCTGTTTCAAATGAATGGTCTGATGAGGATGTGTTTCTACTGGTATTGTGGCTTATTCCACATGAGTATTTTCCTATAGATGATATTTCCACCAATGTGTTAGTGTTATTCAATTAATATGATCATGTGCCACCTGAGGACTTCGAGGATTCTTGATCGGACATTGCTGAGGAGAATTGATTCATCTGTCACAAGGCATGGAGTAGTGTGTGAAATTTCATCACTCTCACTCCCCTAGTTGATCTTCCAAACAGGGTGGGATACCTCCACCATTGGTTCATCATCCTGATGAATAGTTGAGTGGATTCTAGTTGCCTCTATATACTATCTCAGAACTTTCTTGTCGAACAGTCACATTTTAAGTGGTGGGAGTTCAATGTTTCCAAGAAAAACAAGAAGTATAAGAACACTTAGGTACTCTGAGTGGCTAAATATAATATTTATCATCTATAAGAGAATGTGTGAGATCATTAATCCATCGTTACTACTCAATTAGAGATCATCAACCAATTGAGGCATCAGTTGGTAGTGGTTAGGAAAAGGGTGGTGGATGTGGAATATCTAGTGGCTATGTACCAAGTTGGGAAGAACCATGTATGAATTCATGTAGATGAGGTCTTCCCTTCTACTAAGGAGGAAGTGGTTGGGTTGACTGAGTGATAGTGGACCTTGAAGGATACCGAGAAGATTCTGAATGATCTAGAGAACTCAATCCATAGGGTTAAACCTTAATGGATTTATCTCAATTTTAAATAAAATATAGGCTCTGACATGTGGATAGACCTCCCCAAACTTTTTCAATTTTTTTTAAATTTACCATATGATTCAATGTGTTATTTTTTCTTTATCTCAATCATTTATGTGAGAAAATCAATAATAAATCCCTAATCCCATGTGTGTCATGTTCGGTGTGGGAAACAAGAGACAAACAAAATATTTCTCATTTATATGAGAGTTCCAATCATGGTTCAAACACTCAGGGTCTAAACTTGTTTATTGACAACTGAGAGTATCTTGACTAAGAAGACTTTGGGTTGATAATGAGACTCTCAACAAAACCAATTTTATTTCTCAATTTGATTTAGTGTAAAATGGATTAATTCTAGGGGTGTTAAATTCTACCCAAACAAAATGGGATTGATGAAGAGTGTGGATCGAGATAAGAAAAAACATATAATCCAATATAGTTTTTTGAGGATGGGTACAAACAAATGAGGATCAACCATTAACCATGTTAAAAATATGGGACCTATAAAAATTATATTGAAATTACTTCAGAGTGTGTGCCCAAAATAGTTAGTGAGCCAGTGTGGCCTGAATCATTTCCATTAGGGGGCCTATTTTGACATAAAAGATGATGGGTATCCAAATCTAGGAGGACATGAATCATGGGGATGAACTGAGGGAATTTTCTAGTGGATTTCAATACTCTTTTAATTATTCCACTATGTTTCTAAGCACATCATGTTGGTGTATTGGTCCGAATGAAGGCATGACTTGTCTTCTAAGGTGAGAATCATCTTGGATGTTGGATGATGTTCGATGAACATGAATGGTGTGGTAGATTACTAGTAATAAATGGGGTAAAGGGATTCTCAAGAAAGGTATTGATATTATTTATATTATTACATTGTGTAATGAGTATGTGGGTACTTAGATTAACATCTTATGGAAAGGACATTGAATATTCATTTTAGTGTCATATAGAGAGGAAAATGTGTCATACAATTTAACTTTGTGGGATTAAGATGTTTATAGGATATTTTATTATCTTCTGACTAGAATGTGTCAACTAATATTAATAAATCATATCTGATTAGGGTAGTGGGATGCACAGTCAGGAGATACAATTGGTGAAACCTCATAATGGATCTCATGAGGCAAAGGGAGATAAGATTTTCTTATAAAAGTTTCCTAAACCGATGTGGTCCTATGATGTATCCTAGTTTTTTCCAAGGTTCATGGAAGTTCCCTCTATATTTTTATCTTTTAATTTACACCCTCAAATTTTTTCCCAAGTTGTGAGAGTGACTTGGGGGATGCTATTCTAACTTTTGATTAGGTTAACCCTGTGGTTTTTCAACTTGATAGACATTTGTACATCTTTCCTTTGGTATTTTAAGGGCCTAACAATCAGACCAAGAAGACACAAATTGTTTAAGGTCATAATTCTTGGAAAATGGGTTTCAAATATTTAAATTTCATATTTCTTGGACTGTAGAGTTAAAAATAGTCTAAGGTCACAATGCTTATACCATGGGGTTACAAATAGTTTAAGTTTGTGATGCTTGTACCATAGGGGCATATCAAGGGAATTTGTATGGTATGGAAGAGAGGTAACCTGATGCAAATTGAGGGCCAAAGAGGCCCAATTACACATGGAATATCTCTAAGACAAATACCATATAGTTTAAGGTCGTAATTTTTAGTCCTGGACTTCTAGTTTAAGGTCATAAAGTTTGGACCAAATATGTGATGTTCTATTTAAGGAGTTCCTATGTTTTTTAACCTTACTTGTTAAATTCCCCCCCAAATCCAAAGCACACCTAATTCATTCTCGATATGAGAAATAAGAAGTTTTATGGAGTTCCCATTATTTATAGGGGAGAACACAATAAGGAGAAAAAGTGACTGACATGGGGAAGTCCCAAAAGGTGTCATCCTATTTACTCACAATGCGCATATGTATGGGAAAATGATGCACAAGGTTTGGGGATTCCCATAAAAGCAAATGAAAATGGAAGGGAAGGTAAATTGTGATTTCCAATCCTTGGATGGTGAAAAGGGGATAATCGATGGGTGGGGAACAACTACTAACCATGTTCAAAACACATGTTATATACCCACACAATTCAAGGATGGAAAAAACAAATCTGGGATCGATCATTACCCTAGTTTGAAACATAGGAAACAGAATCTATAACCAGGTATCCTTCGAGGCAATCACCCAAGATGGTAGGCGAGTCGTTATGGTCAAGAACCATTATCGTTAGAGAGGGATGTTTAGATTTAAGAGATGATTGGGATCCAAATAAATGAAATCCCAAAGTGTGAAAATGGAATTTGGGAATGTCATGGGGGTGTTAAGTTCCTTGGGAGCTATCCCTCCACATGCTCAAATGCATTAGATACTCATATAGTTAGGAAAGTATAAAGACTTACCTAGAGGGGAAAGGCCCTAAAATGAGTTAGTAGTGGGGGATAGACCAAATATGTGATATTTGGGAATCAATATGTATCCCTTGAGAATATGAATCAAGCCATGCATAGTTATGGAACATTTATTCATAGAAGACTAGTGTTGGAAAGTTGCAATTCTCTCTGGAGAGGACATTGAATCATCTCATATTAGTCTTATGAGGCATCATATGTTCATCGCATAGGGTAAAGATATAGTTTAACATCATGTGCTAAAGATGTTTGTTTTGATAATCCCGTATTTTTCAAATGAGGCGTCCTATATTTATCATATAGGGTAAGTATATAATTTAACATCGTGTGTTGAGGATATTGTTTTATGTTCATCTTATATTTTTCATATGAGGAATCTCATATTTTTTCATACATGGTATGACTATAGTTTAACGTCATGTGTTGAGGATGTTGGTTTTTTTTCTCATATTTTTCATATGAGGCATCCCATATTTTTCATACAGGGTAAGACTATAGTTTAATTTCATGTTCTAATTATGTTGATTTTTTATTCATATCATATTTATTATATGATATTTATCATTTTTTCATATAGGGAAAGTCTATAGTTTAACATCATGTGTTGAGGACATTGGTTTTTTTACATCTCATATTTTTCATATGAGGAATCCCATATTTTTCATATAGGGTAAGTGAAGGTTCTGGGCGTAGCAGAATTGTGTGATGGGTCATTCCCAAATTTACTTTTTTTATGACTAATGATTAATCTAAGATTGAAATTGTGATGAATGTTGTGATCAATGTAATTTAATTAAAGAATATAGAAAATGGATAAATGTTAGAACCAAAGTGCAAGATCATCACATATTATTTATAATTAATTTATGAAATTAAAGAATTACCTTGAGAGAAATTTTTTCTTCATTGATGGATCTGAAAATGGATCTAAATCGTACTGTCATTGTGTTATAAGAGTCAATATTAGATTACCTTTAGCAGTTATCCACATGTGTTTCAAAAATCTTTGAATGTCATCATAGGAATCTTCAGGTGCTACCACGGCAGATCATATCACTTGAGTTGTTTACCTTTGATCACCCTAATAATCACTTCCAAATTATTCTATTTGATCTCTCTTGTATCAATAGTAGAAGGTGGAAGAAGATCTACCTCTATTCTTGAGAGAGTTTTTGGAAAAGGGGGCTCTCTATAGATTCGAGAGGATTATCCGTATTTTGTTATGCACAACAAAATGAATTGAATCTCTTGAAAAAATAATATAATTGGGTTTGTATACCACTAGGGTTAGAAATAAATAACTTCATGAGTTAACTTTTATATTTATTTAATCCCTACAGAACCCCATGTTTATATTATTATTATTATTATTATTATTATTTATCGACATGTTCTTAACTTGTGAATTAAATTAAATATTATTTAATCAAATAATATTCAATATATATTATTTATCACTAAACCAATAAAACCAGTATGTCATTCCTCTACAATATTTATCAAAACTTGAATAATGATGATTTATTTAATAAATAAACATCAATGTATTATTCACTAATAAATAAATAAATATTATATTCAATAAATAGAAAATAAATATTTATTAAATATTCTGATCACATAATATTATCTCGAATAATAGGTGACATAATATATGTGATCAAGTAAACATGAATAATTATTAAACAATGAGTAGGAATAATATTTATTCAACTTGTTAAATAATAAATAATAAATATTATTTAACTAATATTCTAGATATACTTAGTGTGTGACCCTCTAGGCCTCTTTCTTAGTGACATTAGATGAAGCATCCTAAATTTCAAGGTTAGCATCTAGAAATACACTAAGGCAGTCATAGAGATGTAATTTAATGCCAAAATGAAATAATACCACATATAGATTCTTACTATGCAATATAATCGCTTTTTGTGATATCTCTAATCAAGCAGGTTGCATGCTGGTGCCATCAACTTATGAGCTCGATGTCTATTTATATGATAAAAATTTAGCTTGCCTATAGAACACTATGTCCATGGATTTATTTAGCCTATATCATTTCCATAAAAGGGCCTGAAATATCAACTTCCATTAAAGAAAATAATATAAAAAACCTTTATTTTGTTATTCATTAATTAAATATTACTCCTGACACATCCAAAATATCCTACCTCACCGCAAACATATGTTGTCATAGTTTTCACCAATACATAAAAGTACACAACTTGTAATACTTATTAATAATAATATTAAATTATAAAGATCAAAACACATGTCTACAGATAGGAACATCCAATGACACATATAAATATGGATTTTGTACTGGAAGGTCTTGTTCTCATAATATCCTACACCGGTTATTACCAAGTGTGTGCATCATTAAAAGGTGCCTCAAAGTACTATGGGTCTCCACCCCCAAAAGTATATATCATTTATGTCCCTCAAATGATATCATATGGAAATAGAAAATATATTTAATAATATTATCATGGAACTTCTTGGTTCTCATCATGGTGGGGAATTATTGTGACCTTTAAGTGTGACAGCTGCTCTTAGGACATTGTCACATACCATGATACATAGAATAACAATCATGATGTGATAAGTAGTTTATTAATATTAAAAACTATGAATACATGTTATCATAAAGTGAACCGAAGTTGGTTCTAGGTCACCAACTCCAACATACACCCACTTGCACTAGAGTCAACTGCTAACAACCTTTAGTACTATATCTCTCACATGATATTCATGCTTTTAATGAGATAGGCCTTTAGTCAAGGGGTCTAACACATTTTCTTTTATGGGAACTCTACTTACTACAACTTCACCCCTCTAAGAAAAATCCATCAAGACACTTCCAGAGTATGTGATTTTTCTGTTGATGTGACCTTGTCTCTTTTTCAAGATCCACCATTGTAGTATTATAACAATACAATGTTATGAGGTCTTTACTGATAGGTAGCACATGAAGATACTAGAAAAGGTTTCATATCTAAATGGATTCCTTGTCTATATCAGAATTCACAATATAATCAAACTCTACTATATAATCAATGATAACTGGCTTCTTTAAACTCTTCCAGCTAACATCTCCTCTATTGAGATAGAAGACATATCATAACTATAGCTTCAGATCATTCTGATCTTTTTGGAAACTAGCATCAATATAAACTTAGATGACTAGATCCTCATCTCCTACATACACCAGGAATATATCCTTAGTTATTTTTAGATAATTAATTATAGACTTAATATAAGACCAATGATTTTATCTTAGGTCAACTTGATATTTACCTAACATGTTCAATGCATAGGCAATAACAATTCTAGTACATAACATGGAATACATGATGGATCTTATCACTGATGCATATAGAATCTTACTCATTCTTTGTTTCTCTAGTTGGGTTTTAGGAAACATTTTATTATAAATATGTATATCATGTGACACTAAAACCAATCCCCTCTGGGATTGTTTCATACTAAATCTCTTTAGTATATGTTCAATGTATATACTTTGAATTAGTCCAACCAGCCTCTTGGATCTATCATGAATGTTCTTGATCCCTAGAATATAGGTTTCTTCACCTAAGTCCTTTATAAAGAAACATGTTTTTAACCAATACTTAACAGACTATAAGATTGGTATATCATTTCCAATAATTAATATTTCATCAAAATATACTACTAGGATAATAACTGAATTCACACTAAACCTATTGTAAAACATGGTTCACATAGATTCTTAATGAAACCAAATTATTTTATAGCTTCATTAAATCAAATTTTATATGACCTAGATGCTTTCTTTAATCTATAAATAGATATATACAACTTTAAAATTCTTTTGGTGTTTCCTATAGTCACAAACTCTTCTAGTTGTGTCATGAAAAAATCTTCCTAAAGGTTCCCATTAAGGAAAGAAATTTTGACATCCATCTGCTGAATTTCATAGTCACGGTAAACTGTTATAGAAAGTAAAATTATGATGGAGTTAAACATTGAAACTGGTGAAAATTATTCATCATATTCAATTCCTTAACGATGTTTAAACACTTTAGACACAAGATTTTCTTTATAAGTATTTACTTTACCTTCCATGTCTATTTTTCTCTTCAATACCCATTTTCACCCTATGGGATTTAAATCAACTGATGCATCTAATAGAACCCAAACTTGGTTCTGTTACATGGAATCCATTTCAGAATTCATGTATCATTTCTATCATGTAGCTTATAATCTCTTTACTGCCTCTTTTTAGGAGATAGGTTCATCATTTTGAACCAATAATGATTCAACATCTTTGGTGACTAGAAAACCATATCTCTATGGTTCTATTACCTTTCTAGTGCTCCTACACAGTACTTGTGTTTCAGGAACTACTTCTTCCATGGGTACATGTAGAATCTATTCACATACCAACTCTTGTGTATCTTTAGAATCAACTTCCTCAAAGTCAATATTTCTCCAACTATATTTTTTAATTATTTACACCCTCTCAAGAAATATGGATTTTTTAGAGACAATCACATTCTTATTTGAGGGTTTATATAGGTATTATCCCTTTATTTCCTTGAGATACCCTATAAAGATACACCTTTTTCACTGGGGTACTAGTTTGTTTTCTGAGAAGGTCTTAAAAAATGCTTTTCAATCCCATACACATGTATATGACAAAACGGGTTTCTTTAAACTATATAACTCGAAGGGAATTTTTCTTTCTACTTTAGTTGGTACTCAGTTTAGTGTGTATACAACATTTTTTAATTCATATCACTAAAAGGATAATGTAATATCTATATGAATCATCATAAAACTTACTATATCTAACAAGTTACGGTTCCTCCTTTCACTAACACCATTCCACTATGGTGTGTATGGTGTATTGAGTTGAGATAAAATCCCAAACTCTCGTAAAAAGTCTATAAACTCTTGGTTGAGATATTCACCACCTCGGTCCAATATAATATTTGTTACCTTCTTTCTTTTTTTATCCTCTAATTTATTCTTTAATTATTTTAATTTATCAAAGGAATTGAAATTATACCTCATTAAGTATACATATTCATATCTACTCAAGTAATCAGTAAAAGTTATGAAGTAATAATATCCACCTCCATCTTCTACTAGAAATGGTTCAAACACATGAGTGTGTTCCAATCCTATATTCTTTGTGTCCCTTTCACCCTATCCACCAAATTTTAGTTTAGTCATTTTCCCTTGTAAACAAGCATGACATATTTCAAGAGGTTTTAGCTTAAAATAGTTTAAATAAGCAAATTTATATAGCTTTTTGAAATGTTTCTCTTTTACATGACCAAGAAGGTGGTGTCATAGATGGGTATTATATGATTCGTGTGAACATTATTCTTTATATATTTCCAATACTTAGTTTTCATAATCTAATACATAAATAACATTATTTAAATTCACTATACCATAACATATGTTTTATTTATAAATGAAAAAACTTTTATTTACAAACTTGAAAATAAAACCATATGTATCTAAGAATGACACATAAATTATTTTTTTGGTAATAGTTGGTACATAATAATAATACCTTAAAACCAATATCATTCTTTTTGGAAATGAAATGTGGTATTCACCAATGGATAGAGCATTTAACCTATCACCATTGACAGCTTAAAAATCCTCCTCTCCTATAGAAATATTTTGGAATATACTTGGTTCCTAGATTTAGATACATATGTGAGAACCAAAATATGTATCTAATACCCAATATTTAGATATTTAAATATTACTCTTGATAAAAAATGTACCTTTATCTTCCCCTTGCTTTTGGGTGAAGTTATAATTTCAGTTTCCTTTCTTTCCACATGAAAAACATATTGCCTATTTTTCTTTTCCCTGCCTTTGGATCTTCCACTTCTTGGAAGGATAGTACTCAGGAGATTTATAATTATTCTAAGTTTGGGCCCCTTCACCTTGTTATTTATTTTCTTATTCACCATAAGGACTATTGGTTTGTAATTCCCTATGTACTTATCTAGTTGTATAATTTGAGTAAGAAGTTCTAAAAGAGTCTTCTCATTATTTCTCATATTATAATTAATAATAAAACTAGACAAGGACTTGGGTAGTGAGGAAAGTATGAGATATATGAACAAATCATCTGGGAATTTAATCCCTAATATTTCTAAGAATTAGATATAGAATATAATCTTTACTATATGAGGCACATATGGAACTAACTCTCCAATATTATTTGTAAACAGGGAATTGGATATCTCATATATCTCTTTCCTCACCTTATATTGATAGAGATCATAGAGACATCATGTTATACACATCCATGTCCCCATGCTTCTTCAAAAGATCATTTGTCATGGATGATAGCATGAAACACTAAAATTTTGTAGCATCTTTCAAATGTTTCACAAAAAGAGACAAATCTTCCTCACTAGCCTCATTATCAGGCACATCTGAAATAGGTTCTACCAGCATGTACAATTTCCTTTCATAGTGTAGGATAACACCCAATCACCTTTTCCACTCTTGGAAATTTTTACTAATGAGAAGTTTATACTTATCAAGTACCGATAATAGTTATATGTTTGATGTAATTTGTTTTTGTTTCTACAAATAAGATGAGAATAGTTTTAGTAATTTATCTAATAAAATTTAGCAAATTAAATATTATATCTATTAATCTCTTACTGTTTTATTGAAGCCTAATATCCCTCACCATTGGCATTAAAATATCATGTTTCTTGGAAATTATAGTGGAAAGGATACATATTACCCTTCTCATCAACCCAACTTTGGTTAGTCAATCAATTTTAATGGTTTTAGGTAGGCATTCTAAATGCTAACTACATTAACTCATAGTTCCTTGATTTGTTGAGTGGACTTCATAATCCAAAAATCCTTAAATTATATTTCCACAACTTTTGCGTCTTAGTTACACCAAGTCTTCTTTGGAATTCAACCCTTGATGTGAACTAAGTTAATTCAACACAAAAATTCAAGTTAGAATTACCTGATAATTTAAAGAACCCCAACTTTGTCTTGTCAATCACTTTGAACGATGGTTCGATTTTAACTGAAGTAGTGGATGTCTCTACCAACTTAATATATATAATTGAGGTATTTTATCTTTTATGCATAAAATTATAATTATTATCTTTATTACATTATTGTTAATATTAAGTATATTTACTTAAGTGATTAACCATGTCTTAGATAATATTTACCCATAATCCAGTTTATTTTAGTTATATATTGCATGCTTGTTAATTCATTAATTCATGTGATCATGAAAAAAAATCCATAATAAAATAACAATGAAAATTTATAGGAAAAAAATAATAAAGTGGTAATATCATGAGCTTTTACTAATGTTTAGTTTATCTAGAGAATAATAAAATAACCATAGACCTAAGGGGAGAACACCTTGAACTAATTAAGGTTTGTGTTGCATCTTTCCACCTGTAAACCTATGTATATCTCTTGGATTGGTTTTGAATAAAATCCAAACTTGAACCACCTCCACTATCTTGGGAGATCCATCCATTACATATGCTTTTACTCAAATGGGGGTGATTGTAACCAAATGATTGGTTAAAGGGTTTACATAAAAAAACCATGGTCATACAAGACCTATATAATAAGAGGAGAGATGAAACGTGGGCCAAAATTTTAATTTAATAATAAATTAAATGAAACCATTCACTTACAATGGTCTGGTCTAGGCTCATGATCATACACATGCATGCAATGAATTACACATTTAATAAAATTAACATTTAATTATAGTCATTCTTATTTCAGATAAATCACGCTCGAATCAATTATTTATATTCTCTTATTAATAAATTATCTTATCTTAATTCTCATATGAATTTCCTTGTGATTCTCATCCATCATAATTTTTAAAAAAAATATTTAAAATTAACTGTGTCTAGTAAAACAATGTACCTTAGAGGCAACATGGTGAGTACTCGTTCAAACTACCCAATGTGTATTATACTCATATAAGGTTTATTCTTGAGACATGTGGAATGCATTACTTAATCACATAATTTCATGATGTGTACTATTAACTTAATGATCACACAGTTTACGTGCTATTTTTGTATCATGTTATACTTCAATACGCATAAAGTAAAACCTATTATAGGACTTATACAAGATATGTAGATCCAAAAATTATGAAAAATAATAATTATGTATTTATATATATATATATATATCTTATCACATATAATGTTCTATAAACTTAATGAACACATGCAAGAACATGTTGATAAGTTTTGTACGATATAATAAATTAATTTTAAATTTGTGTAATTTAGTAAAATTACATGGCATGTGCATGGGATATATGGCATGTAGTATTGGATTTACATGTCCACCATTCACGTAGGTCATGTAAGAATATACACAAACCATCTATGAAGAAAATACTACATGTCATGTATAGAAGTTAAATAGTGTGTACTCTAACTAACCATGCGCCAGGTTGGCCTAGTCAACACATAGTGTATAATTAAATTCACCACATATAATAAATTCACATGACTTGAATTAATTCCAAATAAATTCATCATACATTAGACACTAGTACACAGAATTACCTCCAATATACACAGCATGTACTCTTTTATTATTTGGGAAAACTCCTCGGTACCTCTAAGTGAAATATTCAAATTTATTTTTTTTATAAAATTAATTAATTTGATTATATTTACGAGAAAAAAAGAGGAATAAAGTAGATCTTGCAATATGGATTAAAGAATGATTAAACTTGAATTGAAAACCAATAATAAATCCATAAATCAATCAATGATCTTTAAATAATTATAAATAATTATGCAGCCTCGCTCTGATACAACTTGAAAATTCTGGGCATAGTGAAAGCGTGTGATGGGTCGTGCCCAACTATTATTTTTGTCATGATCAATAATTAATCTTATATTTACATGACAATGAATGTCATGATCAATGTAATTGAATCAAATAATATATATAATGGATAAATTCCAGAACCAAAGTGCAGGATCATCACATATTATTTATAATTAATTAATTAATTAATTACCTTATGATAAATTATTTCTTCATTGATGGATTTGACAATGGATATACATTATATCGTCATTTTTTATAGTAATTAAGATTATATTCCCTTTGGTTTTGATCCACACGTGTTCCAAAAAATCTCTAAACATTGCCATAAGAATCTTTGGGTGCTAGAATAGAAGATATTATCTCTTGAATTGTTCGCCTTTGATAGCCTTGATAATTGCTTCCAAAGGATTATCTTTGATCTCTATTGACTTAAGAGTAGAAGTTGGAGGAAGATCTCTCACCATTCTTGAGATTTTTCTTGGAGAAGGGATCTCTCTAGGGATTTGAGAGGATTCTCTGGATTTTATTTTCCACAAAAAAATGAATTGGATCTCTTGGAAAAATAATATAATTGGGTTTATATAATGCTCGGGTTAGAAATAAATAATTGAGAAATTTACCTTTAATATTTATTTAATTCCTATGGAATCCCATGTCTATAATAATTATAATATCATTATTTCTTGACATGTGCTTAAATTTTGAATTAAATTAAATATTATTTAATCAAATAATATTCAATATATATATTATTTCTCATCAAACCAATAAACCTGGTTTTCTATTCCTCTGAAATATTTATTAGGCCTTGAATAATTACTATTTATTTAATAAATAAATATCACTGCATTATTCTCCAATAAATAAATAAATAACATATTTTATAAATGAGCAAAAATATATTTATTAAATATTTCACTCACATAATATTCACTCGAATAACTGGTGATAGAGTACATGAGATCAAAAAAACATAAATGGTTATTAAACCACATATGGTAATAATATTTATTCAACTTATTAAATAATAAATAATAGTATATTATTTAATTGAGATTCTAGATACAATTAGTGTGTGACCCTCGAGGCCTCTTTCTCAGTGGTATTAGAAGAAGTTTCCTAAAGTCCAAGGTTAGTATCTAGAAACTTGTTAAGGCACCCATAGAGAAATAATTTAATGTCATAATGAAATATACCTCACACAAATGCTTACTATGTAATATAATCTCTTTATTGTGATATCTCTAATCAATCGGGTTGAATGCTAGTGACGTCAACCTATATTCTTGATGTCTCTTTCTATGCCTTTTTAGAAATTAAACTTTTCTATAGAACACCATGGCTATGGGTTTATTTAGGCTATATAATTTCCATCCAAGGGGATGAGATATCAACTTTCATTAAAGAATAGAAGGGAAAATCCGTCCGCGTATTATTCATTAATGAAATATTACTCATGTCGCGCCCAACATATCCTACCTCGCCGCAAACATATATCATCACTGTTTTAGTCAATAAATAAAATTACATGACTTATAATACTCATTAATAGTATTATTAAAGTTTAAGGATAAAAACACACATCCACAGATAAGAACATCCAATGACACATATAAATTTGGATTTACTACCAGCGAGTCTCATTCTCGTAATATCTTACACTGGATATTACCAAGGGCATACACCACGAGAATGTTCCTCATAGTCCTATGTGTCAACACCCTTGATAGCTTTAATCATTTGTGTCCCTGAAATGATATCATCCAAATATAGAACATATATTTCATAATAATTTTGTGGCACTCCTAGGTTCTCATCATAGTAGAGAAATATTATGACCTTAGAGTGCAACAGCAACTCTAAGGGAATTATCAAATACTATGTTATGTATAAGAAAAATCATGATGTGATAAGAAGTTTATTAATATTCAAAACTATGAATACAAGTTATCATAATGTACATAGAAGTTGGTTCTAGGGAACCAACTCCAATAGTAAGGCGACAATTTAACATTTTGTTCTCGGGATGTTAGTTTTTTTATCTTATGTTTGTCATATAAGACATCCCTTATTTTTAATACAAGGTAATGTTATAGTTTAACATTAGGTACTGAGGAAGTTTGTTTTTTTCATCTCATTTTTTTCATATGAGGCATCCTGTATTTGTGATACTGGGTAAGTCTATAATTTATCATCGTTTTCTGACGGTGTTGGTTTTTTTCATCTCAAATTTTTCATATGAGGTATCCTATGTTAATCACATAGTTTAAGGATACATTTTAATGCTTTTTTCTAAGGATGTTGGTTTTTATTCATCTCATACTTATTATATGAGGAATACTATATTAATTTCATAGGTTAAGGCTATAGTTTAACGTCGTGTGATGAGAACGTTTTTTTGTTCATATCACATTTTTCATGTGATCCATTCCATATTTATAACATGGGTTTAAGGCTATAGTTTAATCTCATGTGTTGAGTATGTTGTAATATGTATCTTAGATTTGTATAGTTTAAACTAAATTTTTTTCTAGTTTGATGTCTTGGAGCTTGGATGAAAGGGTGTGGGTGTCCTAAAGAGGATTATGTCGTATGAAAGAGTGATAACCCAACATGAAGAAAGGGATTAAAAGAGACCCTTTGTCACAAAAACTTGCAAGATGAACTATACACAAGTTGATGTCATGATGTTGAGGGAGGAAATACCACAGGATGAGTTGACAGTGGGTCTAGACCCAAGATATGAGATTTGGGTGTAATTGTGTATCCCATGGGAATGTGAATCAAGAAAAACATAGTTATGGAATAAGGTGTGGAAGAAGACTGAAACTGGAAGGGTGGTGTCCTTTTGAGTGAGGATTCAGTGAAAAAGAGAAGGGGGAATTGGTTTTTTAAATGCCAGGGATAAATAAAAATATATAAATGAGGATCCACAAAGGGTCAGATGCACATAGTTTAAATTAAAAATACTTGGACCTAAAGGGAATTAGGTACTTCAAGGATGTCCAGGTGGTGAAAAATAATTAAAACCTGACGTGAAGAAGGATCTAAGGAGTCCTTAAACCACACAAAGAAATCTTGAAACTAGTTGCAAGCAATTTAGGTTCATTAGGCTTAGACTAGGGGAGGCCCCAAAATAGGTTGATTTTGAGGCTTGGATTATTATTTTGGATCCAATTGTCATTATCTATCCCACCAGGCATGGAAATAAAGCCACAAGTAGCTCTAGAACATGGCATGGTAGAAGACTGACATCTGAGGGGTGATTTACTCTCTAGAGAGGACATCGAATCATCTCATATTTTCGATATGAAGCATCATATGTTCATCACATAGAGTAAGGATGTAACGCCCCGACCCCAGCTACCCAGAGTCGGTGCATTACTTCGTAACATTGGCATGATCACAAGAAGATCAAATCTCGAAAGACCGATTGGTTTAGTAGCCTTGGAAACACTAGATATATTCATAAGTTTTACATTACATCATAAAATGAAAACTACTACAACAACATAATGTTTCCACAGTCCACACTATAATCCCCTCATAATATCCCTGCAGGTCATTCATAACTTACATCTTCACATCCTGGGAAAAATAAAACATAGAAAAGGGGTGAGCTCAAATGCCCAGTAAGGATAACAATATAGCGGAACATTCAAAAATAAGCATAAACATTTAAGGCAATGAATTACTAAAACAAAAGCCTTTTAAACTTGAACTTCAACATAGTATGGCAAAAGTAAAATGAAATAATGCCATTTACTTGTTCACATGGATATTCTACTAATCGAATAATCACATGCAAAATCAATAACCACTTTCATAATGTTGGAATGCATAATGCCAGACTATCATAACCACATAGCCAAGGCCTCGTGCCAAGACTACAAATAAGATTTTGTCAAGGCCTTGTGCCAAGACACTAGTTTGTCTCATGAGACCTACCGATGCATCGAGGAGCTATAGCGGGCTCCACCCGTCACTTATTAAGTCCAATGCATTCCCATATGAAAAGGTTTAAACATAACATAAACATTCGTATTAAAACTAGCATACGAAATGTCAATAATTTCACCATAAACTATGAATGGTATAAAAATAGCACATCCATAGTCAAACATATCACAAAACCTTAAATACAATATAGAAGTTTTGTATCATAATAAATCAACTTCAAATAATCTTAAAATCCATCAAAGGATGTTGACATAGATGAAATCAAAATTCTTTTTAAAGAAATATCTCCTTTTATTTTGAAATCATTTAAGATCCATATAAAATAAAACATTTTCTTTGAAAATATTCTTATAAGCTTGTAAGGAAAGATTCGACGATTTTATAACGGCGGAAAATAACCGCACCCGCCGTATAAGTTAAAAAAAACATTCTTACCTCAATTCTGTCGAAAAGGTTAAAAAGGACATTGTTTTGAAAACGACGGAAAGATTCCTTTATAAACCTCTTATAAAAAAAGTCAAACAAGGGTATAAATGACTTTAACCCATATTCTTGTAAATAGTAAAAATGTTTTGAAATACATTTTTAAGAAACATGGATGTGGATGATAACGAGATCCCAGTAGATTATTACGTATAAACAACCTCGGATAAAGAAGAGATTGTGAAATAACCCTTACCTTGTACTTTTCCTTGGTTGGGGTAGGTTAACCTCCTGTATAATGGTGAAATAATTGTTACTAAATTATACAAGAATCATATATATTAATATGATATCATATATGATCTTTTAATATTGATTTGATAATAATATCTTAGTATTATCGTTGTTTCGGGTGTTAACTTACTCGTTTTCTTTTGTGTGTTTTGTTACGTAAGACATGTTTGTAAAGGATAGGTTGTATATTATTCAAATACAGAATGGTATTAAGTCCTTAAACATCATTTTTAAATCATCATATGATAATTATACTTGAATGGATACGATGGAGAATGAATCTCATCGCGTTCGTGGAGACGGTAGTCCGTACGTACGCACGAACGCTACTTCCATTTAATTTTTATTTTAAAAGAATCGAATCCAAATGATACATAGGTATATTACTATTCCAGTATAATATAATATTTTATATATGTTACTTAAGTTCATTAACACCATCCTTTATACGTTCCATGTGTGGTATGAACGAGTCATATCATTTTAAGGGGGCGGTAGTCCGCACTTCCTCAAATGAAATTATCGTATGTATATACAACATGAAAAGAATAATGGTATGAAATAAAATGGAATTACAGAAGCTTATATATAAAATATATATCATTAATATCATATTTAATTATAGTGCCATCATAATGGCCACCATGAGAGGCGGTAAGATGTATTTGAACAATCATCGTTTCGTGAGGCGTTAGTTTGCCATCCACAGAAACATTATGTTCATCATCCATTAGATGGAGTTGTGTGTATGTGTAGTTTGAATACTTCTTATAACAACATCCTAGTATATTGAGGATACTGTTTTTGTTACAAAAGAAAGGAAATAAAAAGAGTTTGGGGGTTGGAGAAGCAAAATAAAGGAAAATAATTTAAGAGAAATCGTTACCTTTAATTTAGGTAACTCACTTTAGTTGGAACAAAAGGACTTCTTGAAATGATTTCTGCCTAAGGGGAAGCTTCAAGGAGGAGGAGAGGGATGTGGGGAGCTTATTTGGGCAGAGTTTGGACGAGCCAAGTGGCTTTAGAGGTGTGAAGAATGAGTAGAAGTGGTCTCCTTTTATAAGGGAGAGGAGGGGCTCTTTAGGAAAGAGTGAAAGTATTACTTTATAATATAATTATATTCGGTTTATAATGGTCCAAAAATCATTGAGGTCGAAGATAAGATGAATCATATTCTAAATAACATCAACTAATAAGAATTGGACAGGTTTTAGATAATATTTTAATCATTATAATCTTATTTATTTAAATGATTTATTAATGAGGTAAACATTGCATCATTATTGTGTCATTAATAATTTAACTTATTTGATGTCTAAAAATTATAAATAAAATATAATCATGTAGGAAATATTTTTATCTTTCTAATGAATATTTATAATCGAAAATCCAACATGTATAACCCTATGTAAAAATTGTTCTTCTAAAAGATGTAAGCTTATGCCATTTTTATTTTTATTTTAACTTTATTAATATAATGTGTCCCTACCACATACAAGTGGCTCCAAGGGGTCCCCAAATTGACCCAAGGATGCTCATGGTCGGGTATGTGTCCACCAATAAGGTTAGGACACGTTTTAGGGTAATTTTGTATTATTATAATATTATTTTTTAACCCTTATTTACCGGATTTACCCTTTAACCATGGTAAATAAAATATTTACCGCAGTAATTATTCAAAATGTCTAAAAATAAAAGTTACCTATTTACACAATTTAGACATCCTGATTCCAAATATGGAATCCATTTTCCTAAATTCAAAACACAGAAGTGGCAGAAATTAATTTAAAATTAATTCCCGCTGTCAAAACAAAAAGCGTGTTTTTAAGAGGTAATAACTATCAAAAGATTGACACTTGTTTATGTTTGGTTTAATTGTAAAATTATGTCCAATGACCAACATTATATTAAATGGTAAAAATATATTCTAAATATACTTTAAAACCACTCAAATTCACAATTTATCACTATTAATTATTTTGATTAAAAAAGTTGTTTTTAATTAAAATTTAGTAATTTTCACTATTCATCAAAATATGAAAGTTATCCGAAATGTACCAAAATTTCACCCTAGGATAATTTTGATATTCCGAATCCAAAAATGAAGTCCATTTTGAAATATAGAATATATATGATTTCAAAAAGTAGGTATTACTATTCACAACGGCTAGTTTAATTAGTTGTGGTGTGTGTTAGAACTCGAGGTTGCGTACAACACACGTTATCGCATTATTCGAAGGGAAACGTACCATAGAAGCTTGGGGTGTTACATTATCCCCTCCTTCAAATAATTGCGTACTCGCAATTTCTAGGGTATTACTGCATAAAAAGACTCGGGTGTTTCTTCATCATAAGTTCCTCGGGTTCCCACGTTGCCTCTTCCATCTTATGGTTTCTCCACAAAACTTTTACCAGACGCGTCGTCCGGTTTCTCAGCACTTGTTCTCTCGTATCAAGAATTTTGATGGGCTCTTCGCAATAAGACAGATCGGGTTCCAGTTCTAATTCTTCATAGGTGAGTACATGCGTTGGGTCAGGCATGTATTTCCTCAACAGAGATACGTGGAACACATCGTGAACTTTGGAGAGACTTGGCGGCATTGCCAATCGGTAAGCTACTGCCCCAATTCGTTCTAGAATTTCGAAAGGTCCGATGTACCTGGGACTCAATTTACCTTTCTTACCAAAACGTATGACTCCCTTCCATGGAGATACCTTCAGGAAAACATGATCACCGACTTGAAATTCCAAATCCTTCCTTCGATTATCGGCATAGCTCTTCTGCCTACTTTGAGCAGCTTTGATGTGATTTTGGATTATCTTCACCTTTTCCACCGTTTCCTCCACCAGTTCTGGGCCTACAAGTTTTCTTTCACCAACGTCATCCCAACATGTTAGTGTACGACATCTCTTTCCGTACAACGCTTCATATGGTGCCATCTGAATACTCGAATGGAAGCTATTGTTATAGGAAAATTCTACCAGTGGTAAATACTGATCCCACATACCCTGAAAGTCAAGTGAGCAAGATCTCAACATGTCTTCTAGGGTTTGAATAGTCCGTTCTGATTGTCCATCTGTCTGAGGGTGGTAAGCAGTGCTCAAATGAAGTTCAGTATCCAGGGATTTCTGAAGACTTTTCCAAAATCTTGAAGTAAAACGGGGATCACGATCAGAAACAATTGATAGGGGTACTCCATGAAGTCTCACAACTTCATTAATATATAGTCTTGCTAGACGTTCCAGGGGTAGATCTTCTCTTATAGCAAGAAAATGTGCTGACTTGGTAAGACGATCAACAATAACCCATATTGCATCGTTCCTTCTAGGAGTCTTTGGTAGCCCCATGACAAAGTCCATCGTAATATTGTCCCATTTCCACTCCGGTATGGGAAGAGGTCGCATGACTCCTCAAGGATGTTGCCTTCCAGCTTTCACTTGTTGACAAACCATACATCTTGACACAAAATCAGCAATCTCCCTCTTTATGTTGTCCCACCAAAAATGTTCCTTCAAATCTCTATACATTTTGGTGCTCCCAGGGTGTATAGAGAAATTGGAACTATGAGCGTCATCCAGCAATTCCCTTTTTAGATCAGGTATATTGGGAACACAAAGTCTCTTCCCGAATTTCAAAATTCCATCTTCATACACAAAGTCTCTCAATCTCCCATCATTCAAAGCTTTAATCTTCTTCTGAAATTCTTCATCATTGGTCTGGGAACTCTTAATCCTTTCTAGTAAAGATGGTTTGGCAACCATTTGAAAAAGCATTGATGTTTCACCTTCCCTGGTTATTCCCATGTCCATCTTCTCTAGATCTATGAAAATTGGATCCCTTTCAATTCTCATCATGTTCAGAACTCCATGGTCTTTTCTGCTCAAAGCATCTGCTACTTTGTTTGCTTTCCCCGGGTGGTAGTGTATCGTGCAATCATAATCCTTGAGTAATTCAAGCCATCTCCTTTGCCTCATGTTGAGTTCTTTTTGTGAGAAAATATACTTCAAACTCTTGTGATCAGTATAAATCTCACATTTTTCACCATAGAGGTAGTGCCTCCATATCTTCAAAGCAAAGATCACAGCTGCTAACTCAAGATCATGAGTAGGATAGTTTTGTTCATGAATTTTCAACTGTCGTGATGCATAGGCAATAACTCTATCATTCTGCATAAGGACACAACCAAGTCCTTTCTTTGATGCATCACTATAAATAACGAACCCATCATTCCCCGATGGTAGAGTCAATATAGGAGCATTGACTAATCTTTTCTTTAATTATTCGAAACATTCTTCACACTCTTTTGTCCAAACAAATTTAACCCCTTTACGTGTGAGCTTCGTTAATGGGTTAGCCAATCGGGCAAAATTCTGGACGAAACGTCGATAATAACCTGCCAAGCCAATAAAACTGCGTACCTCAGTTATACTCGTAGGTGCTGGCCATTCTTGGATTTCCTTGGTCTTAGAAGGATCAACAGAGATTCCATCTTTAGAGACAATATGGCCAAGAAAAGAAATCTCCTGAAGCCAGAATTCACACTTGCTAAACTTCCCATATAATTCATGCCTCCTCAGAGTCTTCAAGATAATGCGCAAGTGATTTTCATGATCTTCGTAGGTTTTGGAGTATACCAAGATATCATCAATAAATACCACCACAAATTCATCGAGATACTCCTTGAAAACTCTATTCATCAGATCCATGAATACAGAGGGTGCATTAGTCAATCCAAACGGCATTACAGTAAACTCGTAATGCCCGTACCTGGTTCGAAATGCTGTCTTCGGAATGTCTTCCTTCTTTACACACAACTGATGGTATCCAGATCGAAGGTCAATCTTTGAAAAGTATTGAGCTCCATGCATTTGGTAAAATAAATCATCAATACGAGGTAGGGGATACTTGTTCTTTATCGTTATAGCATTGATCTCCCTGTAGTCAATACATAACCTCATAGATCCATCTTTCTTTTTAACAAAAAGAACAGGGGCTCCCCATGGAGAAACACTAGGGCGAATAAATCCCTTATTACTCAATTCCTCTAGTTGTTTCTTTAGTTCGACTAACTCTACAGTGTCCATTCTATAAGGGGTCTTCGATATAGGCCTTGATCCAGGAATCAAATCAATGGAAAACTCAACTTCTCGTTCTGGAGGATGTCCAGGTAAATCTTCTGGAAATATGTCTACAAATTCTTTCACAACAGGTACATCCTCTATTTGAACATTCCTTTCCTCACCGACAGTTATTTCATTCTCTTCCTCCCCAATAATTGAATTAAGTTGAGCTACTGGGGGTGGATCTAAATAAGAATTAGGTGGTGACGATTCTGCTCAAAAAATAAGGTGTTCCTTATCATTATCATCAAGAATCGTAACCTCTTTCTTCTTACAATAAATCTTCGCATCATAGTCCGAAAGCCAGTCCATACCGAGGATTATATCAAACTCAATCATAGGTATGACGATGAGATCAGCAGATAAAGAAAATTTATGTGCTCTAATGGGGACTGATTCACAAAACTTTGTTGCAACGATACTTCCCTTAGGAGTTTTGACTGACAACTCCCTTATTAAATCAAATTGGAAATATCTAATTTTCTTAGCAAACTGTGAAGATATGAAACAATGCGATGATCCAGAATCAAATAATGCATTTGCTAAACTTGAGGAAACCATTAAATTACCTGCCACCACGTCTTTCAGAGCTTCTACCTCAGCAGTAGTGATAGCATAAGCCTGGCCTTGATCCCTTGGCCTTTTCTGAGGTAAGTTCTCCTGACGCTTAGGACATGCATTTGCATAATTCCCCATCTCCCTGCAATTGTAGCACTGAACGTTGGTAGCTTCCTTCTTCCCCTTGCAATCATGAGCTTGGTGGCCTTTTTCACCACACTTGTAACAGACTCCCATTCCCTTCAAGCAAGTACCAGGATGTTTCTTCCCGCATTTACCACAAGATGGATATTCAACCTTTCCCTTCTTCCCCTTATTTCCATTCCCAGATTGATCAGCAGGTCTCTTCTTCTCTTGCTTTGCTTTAAAGTCATAAGACTTAGAGAATTCCTTCTCGGTCTTGATAGCACATGAGACAATGTCTTCGTACGATGAAAAGGATTGTGAGACTAATGCTCGACGGAGAAATGGTTTTAACCCATCAAAGAAACGATCAATCTTACTTCTTTGGTTGCGAATATAATCTCCAGCATACCTCGCTAACCTTGTAAAGTTAGCCTCATACTTTGTGACATTCTCATCCTCCTTTTGTCTCAGACTCAAAAATTGCCTTTCCATATCCGCTCGATGGTCGCGAGGAAAGTATTTTTCTAGAAACAGATCTTTGAACTCCCTCCATTCCATGTTTGATACTTCATCATCTTCCTTCATGTTTTGAATCAATGACCACCATTGATCAGCATCTCCAGTGAGGCGGTAAACTGCCATGATAACTTTTTCCCTTTCACTGCTCCCCAAAGCCTGAAATATTTTCTCTAGGGAATTTATCCATTGCTCAGCTACTAATGGATTTGTATTCCCGTTGAAAGTTGGTGGTTGTTGCCTCATGAATCGATCTAACATTGATCCTCCACGCTGCGGATCAGGGTGCTTCATACGGGTAAGGTTATTATTCATAACCTGAGTAAGTTGTCCCAGTATGGTGATTAGCTGATCGGCACCAGTTGCATCACCAGCCCCACTATAATTATCTTGAGCAGGAGGGCAATCCCTACATGGAGTACGTGCATTGATACAGTTTCCATTTCTTCCACTAGGCACCATTTCTAAACAATGGTATAAACTAGATCAGTTTATGAATCAAAATACATAATCCCATACTTATAAAACACTTAACATAAATTGAACTATTTATGGATATAATCCATAATCATAAAAATGTTTTCTTTGAGGAAGTATATACTCATAAACCCTTCATAATGATTTGTAAAGAAAATGAGAGTTATCCTAAGCATATCCCCCGGGAGTGTCATAACCAAGAGTGCAGCAAGGCCCATTGTCGTGCACCAGTTCTCGTTCGAGTCTAGCTCAAAGCGGTGTTTTCGGGTTTTACCCCTAGGTACATCTGTGCCAGAGCCGCCTCTACCTGCTCGTATCCAGACAGGGATGTATTGCTCGGAAAACTCACAAAATCTCTACAATACCAAAATTCTAGGAAGTTCTTCTATACTAATCCTCAAAGTTCATCTTAGGTCTACGTGCTCTAATCAGAGTTTATCTAAATCTAGTTTCCAAGGTTTGTACCAAACTTCCTCTGATACCAACTGTAACGCCCCGACCCCAGCTACCCAGAGTCGGTGCATTACTTCGTAACATTGGCATGATCACAAGAAGATCAAATCTCGAAAGACCGATTGGTTTAGTAGCCTTGGAAACACTAGATATATTCATAAGTTTTACATTACATCATAAAATGAAAACTACTACAACAACATAATGTTTCCACAGTCCACACTATAATCCCCTCATAATATCCCTGCAGGTCATTCATAACTTACATCTTCACATCCTGGGAAAAATAAAACATAGAAAAGGGGTGAGCTCAAATGCCCAGTAAGGATAACAATATAGCGGAACATTCAAAAATAAGCATAAACATTTAAGGCAATGAATTACTAAAACAAAATCCTTTTAAACTTGAACTTCAACATAGTATGGCAAAAGTAAAATGAAATAATGCCATTTACTTGTTCACATGGATATTCTACTAATCGAATAATCACATGCAAAATCAATAACCACTTTCATAATGTTGGAATGCATAATGCCAGACTATCATAACCACATAGCCAAGGCCTCGTGCCAAGACTACAAATAAGATTTTGTCAAGGCCTTGTGCCAAGACACTAGTTTGTCTCATGAGACCTACCGATGCATCGAGGAGCTATAGCGGGCTCCACCCGTCACTTATTAAGTCCAATGCATTCCCATATGAAAAGGTTTAAACATAACATAAACATTCGTATTAAAACTAGCATACGAAATGTCAATAATTTCACCATAAACTATGAATGGTATAAAAATAGCACATCCACAGTCAAACATATCACAAAATCTTCAATACAATATATAAGTTTTGTATCATAATAAATCAACTTCAAATAATCTTAAAATCCATCAAAGGATGTTGACATAGATGAAATCAAAATTCTTTTTAAAGAAATATCTCCTTTTATTTTGAAATCATTTAAGATCCATATAAAATAAAACATTTTCTTTGAAAATATTCTTATAAGCTTGTAAGGAAAGCTTCGACGATTTTATAATGGCGGAAAATAACCGCACCCGCCGTATAAGTTAAAAAAACATTCTTACCTCAATTCTGTCGAAAAGGTTAAAAAGGACATTGTTTTGAAAACGACGGAAAGATTCCTTTATAAACCTCTTATAAAAAAAGTCAAACAAGGGTATAAATGACTTTAACCCATATTCTTGTAAATAGTAAAAATGTTTTGAAATACATTTTTAAGAAACATGGATGTGGATGATAACGAGATCCCAGTAGATTATTACGTATAAACAACCTCGGATAAAGAAGAGATTGTGAAATAACCCTTACCTTGTACTTTTCCTTGGTTGGGGTAGGTTAACCTCCTGTATAATGGTGAAATAATTGTTACTAAATTATACAAGAATCATATATATTAATATGATATCATATATGATCTTTTAATATTGATTTGATAATAATATCTTAGTATTATCGTTGTTTCGGGTGTTAACTTACTCGTTTGATTTTGTGTGTTTTGTTACGTAAGACATGTTTGTAAAGGATAGGTTGTATATTATTAAAATCCAGAATGGTATTAAGTCCTTAAACATCATTTTTAAATCATCATATGATAATTATACTTGAATGGATACGATGGAGAATGAATCTCATCGCGTTCGTGGAGACGGTAGTCCGTACGTACGCACGAACGCTACTTCCATTTAATTTTTATTTTAAAAGAATAGAATCCAAATGATACATAGGTATATTACTATTCCAGTATAATATAATATTTTATATATGTTACTTAAGTTCATTAACACCATCCTTTATACTTTCCATGTGTGGTATGAACGAGTCATATCATTTTAAGGGGGCGGTAGTCCGCACTTCCTCAAATGAAATTATCGTATGTATATACAACATGAAACGAATAATGGTATGAAATAAAATGGAATTACAGAAGCTTATATATAAAATATATATCATTAATATTGTATTTAATTACAGTTCCATCATAATGGCCACCATGAGAGGCGGTAAGATGTATTTGAACAATCATCGTTTCGTGAGGCGTTAGTTTGCCATCCACAGAAACATTATGTTCATCATCCATTAGATGGAGTTGTGTGTATGTGTAGTTTGAATACTTCTTATAACAACATCCTAGTATATTGAGGATACTGGTGTTGTTACAAAAGAAAGGAAATAAAAAGAGTTTGGGGGTTGGAGAAGCAAAATAAAGGAAAATAATTTAAGAGAAATTGTTACCTTTAATTTAGGTAACTCACTTTGGTTGGAACCAAAGGACTTCTTGAAATGATTTCTGCCTAAGGGGAAGCTTCAAGGAGTAGGAGAGGGATGTGGGGAGCTTAGTTGGGCAGAGTTTGGACGAGCCAAGTGGCTTGAGAGGTGTGAAGAATGAGTAGAAGTGGTCTCCTTTTATAAGGGAGAGGAGGGGCTCTTTAGGAAAGAGTGAAAGTATTACTTTATAATATAATTATATTCGGTTTATAATGGTCCAAAAATCATTTAGGTCAACGATAAGATGAATCATATTCTAAATAACATCAACTAATAAGAATTGGACAGGTTTTAGATAATATTTTAATCATTATAATCTTATTTATTTAAATGATTTATTAATGAGGTAAACATTGCATCATTATTGTGTCATTAATAATTTAACTTATTTGATGTCTAAAAATTATAAATAAAATATAATCATGTAGGAAATCTTTTTAGATTTTTAATGAATATTTATAATCGAAAATCCAACATGTATAACCCTATGTAAAAATTGTTCTTCTAAAATATGTAAGCTTATGCCATTTTTATTTTTATTTTAACTTTATTAATATAATGTGTCCCTACCACATACAAGTGGCTCCAAGGGGTCCCCAAATTGACCCAAGGATGATCATGGTCGGGTATGTGTCCACCAATAAGGTTAGGACACGTTTTAGGGTAATTTTGTATTATTATAATATTATTTTTTAACCCTTATTTACCGGATTTACCCTTTAACCATGGTAAATAAAATATTTACCGCAGTAATTATTCAAAATGTCTAAAAATAAAAGTTACCTATTTACACAATTTGTACATCCTGATTCCAAATATGGAATCCATTTTCCTAAATTCAAAACACAGAAGTGGCAGAAATTAATTTAAAATTAATTCCCGCTGTCAAAACAAAAAGCGTGTTTTTAAGAGGTAATAACTATCAAAAGATTGACACTTGTTTATGTTTGGTTTAATTGTAAAATTATGTCCAATGACCAACATTATATTAAATGGTAAAAATATATTCTAAATATACTTTAAAACCACTCAAATTCACAATTTATCACTATTAATTATTTTGATTAAAAAAGTTGTTTTTAATTAAAATTTAGTAATTTTCACTATTCATGAAAATATGAAAGTTATCCGAAATGTACCAAAATTTCACCCTAGGCTAATTTTGATATTCCGAATCCAAAAATGAAGTCCATTTTGAAATATAGAATATATATGATTTCAAAAAGTAGGTATTACTATTCACAACGGCTAGTTTAATTAGTTGTGGTGTGTGTTAGAACTCGAGGTTGCGTACAACACACGCTATCGCATTATTCGAAGGGAAACGTACCATAGAAGCTTGGGGTGTTACAAAGGATATAGTTTAACATCATGTGATGAGGGAATAATTTTTTTTAATTCCATATTTATCATATGAGGCATCCTAGGTTTGTATGGGTTAAGGCTACAGTTTAACATTGTGTACTGAGGATTTTTGTTTTTCTTCATATCACATTTGAAAAGTGAGGCATCCCATATTTATCACATGTGGTAAGGATAAAGTTTAACATTGTGTGTTGAGGATGTTATTTTTTTATATCATACTTATTATATGAGGCATCCTATGTTCATCACATAGGGTAAGGATATAGTTTAACATCATTTTTTGAGGTTGTTAGGCTTTGTAGTTTAAAGTCTTATAGCTAAAACTAGGGATGATTTTAATCTAAGGTCATAGATCTTGGACTATAGCTGTAAATATTTAAAGTTTATAATTCATAGACCTCATTACTGCATTTTAAGGCCACATAGCTTTGATAAAATGGGATACTGTTATTTTAAGGTTTTATATCTTAGACCATGATGTGATGCAGTTTAAGGTCACATAACTTTAACCAAAGGGGAAGCTGTTAGTTTAAGGTCATAGAGATCAGACCATGATTTTTTTTAGTTTATGGTTATATAGCTTTGACCAAATGGGAAGCTACTAGTTTAAGGCCATAGATCTTGGACCATGGTGTCAAATATTTTAAGGGTGTAATGTTTGGACCTGAGTTACTACAGTTTAAGGTTGCATGGTTTTGACCAGAGGTTCATGTGAAGTATTACTTGATGAAATTTACATTGGTGGGAGGTTTCATATGATCCATAACCATTGTGCTTAAAGAGTATGCTCTATTATAATAGACCTTATGAATAATGTAAGGTCCTTCCTACTTTGTTTCTATCTTAGGTAGCTTTTTTCGGGTATCATCAGCACTCTGAGAGCTAGTATAATGTCACCCTAAAGGTAGGAGTGGAGGTAGACCTTTTTTTGAATTCTTGTGCTACCCTGTTTTGGTGTCTATCTATGTTGTACAATTCCAAAATCTTGTTTTCTTAAAGATCTTACAACTCAGATATATGGAATTCCTCTATTTTTTCTGGTGTTTACTAGTCATGAATAGTTATTCAGAGTGATAGCAATAGAATCTCAATATGTAAAACTACTTATGTTCTATACACCAAAGAGTATAGGGTCACTTGGGTGGAATTTTGACTTTTTTTTATAATAAGACCAGAGTTAATTATGGATTTTATTGTTCTAACTCTTTTTATTTTATCCCACCATCTTCTAAAAAAATTTAGAGAGGGTTTTTTTGAATGCATCGATCTATCTATTTGTATATGCATGATAGCGGAAAGTGTGGTTAGATCAGATTTTTTACTTGGATTACAATTTCTTCAAATTAGAATCATAGAAGTTAGTTTTATTTTCTATGAGAATGGTTTGAATAACCCCAAGCTGATAAATTATGTGAGAGTTTACGAATTCAATCACGTATTGGGTTTTAAATTATTTGAAGGAAAATACTTCTACCCACTTTGAAAAGAAGTATGTTGAAGCCGAAATGAACCTTCACTATTGATCCTTCACTGACAGGTAAGGAACCTGACATAGAGACCCAAAACTATGAAGGGATGAGATTATTTAGTGGTTTTAATAAGCTCTGGTGGTTGGTGTAAAAAATTAGAATGGATCTATCATGCATGACACGTCATGCAGAACTCAGTGCAGTCATGGACCGTGGTGGGCAAGAAGTAACCCAACCTATGAATTTGGTGGGAGAGCTTCAAACCTTCTTGATGGGCTCCAAAGGACTCAGCATGGGCCTCTTTAATAACCTAAGGTATCTCATCTCCTTGGATGCAATAGAGAAGAATTCCATCTAACCCGCACATGTAGAGATCCAGCTTAAGTTTGGGCCACTCTAGAAGGTTAATTGTGTTGCACATTGGTAGATTCTCTCATGATCATATTGAATTGGAGTTATAATTTCACTATTGAAGATACCTAGAGAAGGGAGTAATATAATCAGGCATATCCTCAATCATAAATTAATTTGAGGGCCCTGGCGTATAAGCATTGGCATCCAGTTCATATACCTGTTGGTTTCCATCATATGAAGTGGTGAGGGTGATGACACTATGATTTTCCACATGAATGATCAAGTTATCCTGGTTAGGTTCTATGAGATACATGGAAAATATTTATAGAGTGTCATTTTCTTTATTTTTTTGACCTTGAAACATGTGTTACCTTTGGTTGGTAAGGGAACCGGGCCATTAACTGACAAATCTATTCTAGAAGGGGCACAAGCTCTTTCTTTCTGATAATATAGTCACCCTTTATCATCTTGATGACCAACTCAGAGTCTACTTGTACATGTATATAGGGTACATAAATCTCAATGGGAAATTAAAGGCCAGTAATGAGGTCCCATTACTCCAAGTTTTTGTTAGAAAAATCTTATTATAATAAGAATGGGTATGGTAGGACTGCATATTTTGAATTGAGGAAGACAATAACTAGGCCTACCTTGTTGGTTTTATGGTGGTTAAGCCTCTTACCGGTCAAAATATGAGAGGCACCATTGAAATTCATCTTCCAACATGGTGTAGCATGATCCACTAATAGAATTGATTCAACTTGGAAATTGAAATCCAGGGGAAGTTCCTCAAGGTTCAGATGTGTGGATAATAATTTTCTAGTGATTGGACCTTGAAGGATTTATATGGTAAAAAACTAATTTTGGACTATTAGTGGACTATCGCACAACATGAAAATCGCTCTGTCATCACGGGGAAATTGAGAATATACTTCAGTAGGTCAATAGGGGATACTAGATGTATCTCATGGTGCTGTAAATAATGTTGTAACTTCTTCATTATGAAGAACGGCATAAGAAAACTCTTCTAACTAGTGGATTATCTGGCCTCTATGTCTAGGAGAATGTGGCTGATGTAATATAAATTTTTTCTCTTCCCTCGTTGTTTTTATGGGATATAAGGGTACTAAGGGATCATTCCAAAGTGGTCACATAGAGGACCAGAGGCTTTCCTAAGATGGGATTCATCAGAACTAGAGGTGGTAGAAAATAATTATTAATATCCTTGAAGGTGGTCTGGCAGTCCTCATCCAAATCATAAACAGTTCCTTTTTTCATGAGCCTCTAAAGGGGATTACACATACTGGATATATTTTTAATTAATCAAAAAATATAGTATAAGTGTCCTTGGTGGCATTGAAACTCCCAAAGGTTTTTTAGAGGATGAATTTGGTTGATAGCCTTAATTTTATATGGGTTATATTTGATTTTTCTATATCTGAAAACAAATCCAAAAAATTTTATAGACATGACCCTAAATGAACACTTCAAAGGGTTCATTTTCAAGTAGTGGGAATGAAATAATCTGAACGCTTTCTGAAGATATTTTAGATGATCCTGGAGATACTGATATGGTGCATCACCTTCTAGTATTTGGATCACCTTCTAGTATGTAGATATGGTGCATCACCAATTCATCCACATAGCACTACACCAACACCTTGAGGAGTAGTTTGAAGTAATGGTGCATCACCTTCTATTATGTGATTATATAATTATTTAAGATAAAAGGAATCACCTGGTAGTAAAAAGTTCCCTAGGTTCCCTTGAAGGAAATATAATCTTTATCTTTGGGCACCATTTGGATCTGATTTTACTTAGAATATCCATCTATGAAACAGAGGTCATGGAACCCATTTGTAGAATCAATAGATAAATCTGTCATTGGAAGAGGGAATTCATCCTTTGGACAATGGTGGTTGAGGTCCTAAAAGTTGATGCAATATCTAATTTTTATATTCTTCTTCCTGACTGGGACAATTTTGGCCAACTATCTAGGGTACTGGACCTCTCTGAAAAAGTTGATTGTAATAAGTTTTTTTAACTTCAGCCTCAACCACGACACCATGGGAAGGGTTCATTTTTTTAATAGGTTTCTTAAACCCATATTGACCCAATGATAGGCCAATGTGATGAACACCAACCTAAGGGTAAATTGCTGGAATCTATTTATAGCTTTAGTAAAATACATCATGGTGTTATTTCAAGAAATCCACATTTTATTGTTGTTCCTCTGATGACATAGTTTCACTGATCAATTTCAACCTCATATCTTCCTTAGTACCAAGGTTCACCTAAGTCATCTTGTCAATAGTGGTGGAGGCACCCTCTTCAAATATAGACGGGATGTCTTTCAGATCCCCTTCATTGTCTAAGATATAGGAGTCAAAGGGAGGAAAATTTTCTCCCAACATTGTGGGCCTAGGGATAGAATCAGAACCTGATATGTTGGTGGAAGATCCTTCAATTATGGACTCTTGATATGTAAAGACTGTGGTGAAAAATTTTTATGATCCAATCCCATATGGTTTCCAACCCCAAGGTCTACTCTAGATATTGAATAAATGATGATAGTTTGACTTCCATCTAGGTAGCCCTACCTTGTGGAATATATGGGACTAATGTGGATCAGTTTCCATGGGGAGAACTTATCATTAATTTACAAAGGTAGGTTCTTCTGGTATTGGTTGTTCCTATAATGTGTTGGATTATGGGATAATCTGTAGGCACTCCTTCTTGTACACTATAAAATAACATCTCATATTCTATTTCTTAGTTTCCAAATGACGAATTTTAAGGATGAATTTTCCTTTCAAGTCTGACCAAGGATCTATTATAGTGGGTGTCAAATCATTGGGGAAATTGATACGCTCAACCTCATCAATCTGGGGATATTTTCCTTCCCTTTTTTAATACCTAACATCCTGATAAAGTGAATCACAAGAGTTTAAGGGAGAAGCATCAGTACCCCTACTCAACCATCAAGGGAGTATTTGAGGCACTAGTGGTATGAAGAGGGGACCACTACATGAGGATAGAGCCAGGGCCTTCTCAACTAGGAATTGTAGGCTATGTTCTGTGAGACTACCAAAAATTTAGTTCTTTACACCAAGTTAATGAATTGAGTCTTCATCCAAATATTTTCACATGGATTCTTCTTACTCTTATAATATCTCTGAATTTTCAGGTTAGAGAGGATTAGCTCCTCCTCCATTAGCCCCATATTATGGAGTGTTCGGTTAGGTTGAGATTGATCCTAGAGCCAGTATCCACTAGGTATTGGTGGTATTCCATGTCGTTGAACTAGAAAATGATACACATTAGGCGTATGTGCACCTCAATGGAGGTACCCTCATCTTCTTTGTAAAATAAAATAATGGCCCAGTATTCCTCCTGCTCGGCTTCCTCTGTATAATAGGCCTCGGTGGAAGCTACCTCGGTCTCAAACTGAAGGGTGATCTTTAAAGAGTTTATGAGGGATTTTTGAATTTCCTTTGACAAGTGTAGAGACTCGAATATTGATATCATCACTGTTATTCTAATGAGTTTCTTTAACACATCATATTTATAGATGAGGGGAATGATTTTACTTGTATAATTTCATTATTTGGTCGGGAGCATAGAGGGTGTTGTTGGATGAGGCACCAGGGTCTAGCTAGAGTTAGTTGTACTCTATTTTATATTACTTGTCTTACTCTAAATTCTTGATGGATGGGTACTATATAGCTGTGTTCGGGCCCTATCTAGGTGGGGATGATTATGGATCAGTCACGGTTGAGTTGCATGGTCAACTAATACAGTGTGCTACAGAGGTGAGCCTGATGGAGTGGATTGGGAGGGTTGTACTTTTTGATCCCTATGTGAGGCATGTTACCCAGTTCTAGTAGCATGAATATCATAATTTTAAGTTCTAACCTACACATTCTTATAACCTGAAACATTGGCATAAACATTCTATTTTTTGGTGTTTCTTCTACCACTCCTTTGATAGCATTGACTGAAAGTTCTTGAGGGGTTCACATAGAATTCCTTATCATTGATCATTTTATATTTATCCACTAGTTTGGTAGAATTCATGGAGGTTCATTCTTTATCTTTTTTATTGGAATAGTCTAGGGCTCGATGTGCCCTGGGCGCATCTCCCGATTCAGAAGGCATGAAGTTTCCAATGGTTTGAGCTGGTTTCAGTACTGATGGGGAACTCTGATTTCTCTTCCACTGTCATAGTCTACTCTTTTGAGACTTATAAGTCTATGGTGCATACATAGATGTGGTGGCCAGAGGAGTTGTGCTGATCGAATTTTTTTTTTTGGTTTTTTCAAGTGAGAACAGAGAATTTCATGGGTGAAAACAATTGTATTTAGATATAACCAATCATTATAATTTTGTGTTCCTTGGATGGGAGCTAGATACTACTCACTAGAGTCTTTGTTGTCACTATCGAGGTCACTGGATACATGTGCCCCTTATGTCAGGACGTCACCCAATTTGACTAAGCCACAATCCACTAGGTCTAGGATCCAATATTTTGGATCCAATATTTTAAAGAAAATAATTCTTTGATTTTGTGTCCAAGGATCCTATGATATGGAAAGTGATTGGCATGATGGGTGATTTCAGCCTCTTGGGGTCTCTTTCATTCTGGAATCATTAGAATACCTTTTTTAGGGTGTAGATGAAATAACTTGGGACTTTTGAATCTTTGAATTAGTAATTCATGTTCCTTATTTCTATGAATGGAACCCTAGGTGTCTAACCCTAAAAAGGGGTCGGGGAAACATTCTCACTTTGAGGCTATGTATGTGCCTGATGAGGCTGCACCAGGTGAGGTTGTTCCTAGAAGGGCTTCACTTGATAAGGTTTTTCTGGAAAAGGGAATAGCTAGTGAAGTTGCACAAGATCCTCTACATGAACAGTAGAAGTTATCCCTACTTTTATAGGCCTTCTCACAGGAGCTGGAAGGAGTAATTGGCATGATCGCTTCTTGGTCCACTATAAGGATTCTTCCAAATGTTTGTCTTTTTTAGAGAATGCTTGAAATCCACCTAGTTAGTTTAGAGAAATGAGGGTAGGGACCATCTTGTCTCTATCATTTGACACACACATCGTAATCAAATGTTCCAGGTACAAAGGCATGTTGAGCGAGTGTGTGAGTACTTTCCATTAGGAAATAAAGACATCCACTCACTTTTAAGGCCTCTATTTGCTTTTAGATATGTTGAAGATGCTGGTATTGTGTGAGGTGGATCTGAACTTGTAGAGGAACTTTATTCAAAGATCCTACGAGCCAATAATAGACCCTAGGGCCAGATGGATATACTATATGAATGTGGATCCTTCTAGTATCTAGACAAAACATCCGAGTTTAGCAATATCCTGTTATTCCAAAGTCACCAAAATTGGGCCACACCTTGAGGAGAAATGGTCTAGATATTGCAGCACGTCACTCATAACATTAAATGAGGTGAAACTTGGATTTATGAATTCTAGTGGCAAATGCATCTGGTATACACATGTAAAATATGGTTTTCCCTCAAACAGAATTGAAACCGGTCTCATTTTTAGAGAATCAAGGAGAGCAGTGAGAGTAGCTATCACATTATCCTAGTGGTTATTTTCTATTATCAGTGCTATGAATGGATCATTAGTTGGAGAGTTTTTGTGTCCTTGATCTCTAGGCGGATAGGCATGCTTCCCAGATGGAGCAGGCGACTCAATTCTTGATCATTTTCCTTTTCCCCAACTTCTTCCCTTATCGGATAAATGGGACCACCTGGTTCAAATAAAGGTGCTTTGATAAGAAGGAATGGGTGACCAAATAGAGAAGATATGGGGTCCCTTTTGATATTTTCATGGATCGGGCACTGCTTGGACATAATCTTTCCAGTAATCCCCCTATATCACTCTAGATCCTGGAGTAAAGCGGCCATCCTGGAATCTAACTTAGTCTCTAGAGCAGTCTCAGAGGGATCAGAAAGCTTAGCAGATCCCTTTATTTTTTCTATATATCAGAGGATAGGCAATAATTTCTCTTTAGAGGGACTCTCAAGGCCCTGTGACATTCTCTGTTTGTGAGTACGGGTGCCTATCGAGGGATCTTCTTAGTACTATGTTTCCCCTTGGAGCGGGTTCTCCCTATCATTCCCTATCTTGGTGGTATGATTTCTTTGATCCTTGATAGATTCAATAGTGATGACATTAATTGTGGATATGTCCTAAAAATAATTTTCACCATTAGTGTATGGGACATATTAATGGTCTTTTTGTTTCCATGGGATAGGGATAAAATGGAGGGCAGCGTACTTCCCTCATCCTCTAATATTCATGTGTTGAGCTAAATCTATCCTGAATTGCTATAGAATAGTAATTTTCTTGATGCAGTTTCTCTAGAGATTCTAGTGGTAAACATACGATTCAAGGCATTAAGTTATCAGGACTGATGTGAGATGTAAATTACACTATTTTTATCTTTTATTCATTGAAAATATTCCTACTTTTAATTCAAATACTGGGTAAAAAAATATTTCTTTTAATTTCTATAATTTGGAACTTAAATGTTAAATAGATTAATTACAAATTTTTATTAATATAGTAATTTCATGGAATTAATTTTTTAACCCATACATAAATTGAAATTATTTTTTAAACTCTAAAATAGTTAGAATTCAATTCTGAAATTAATTTATTAAATAGATTAAATTTTTAATATCAATTTTTGCAATCAATATTTAATTAAAATTAAATCCACAATTTTAGAATTTTTATATGAAAAAATGATTGGAATTGATTTGAATTTGATGTGATTTAAACTTTTAAAATTAATTTTTTAGATAATAATTTTAATTTATTTTTCATTTTAAAATTATTAGAGTAAAATATTACATTGAATGAAATTATTTTTTAAGATTTCAGGTTGAAAAAAAGTAGGGGCAATGTCAACCAAGGACCAAAATAGGTCCTTAATTCTAATTAAGGACCTCTAATATTTTGGATTAAGGTAGAATCTAATTTTTATTTAAAATTCATAAGGTTCTTGGTCCTTCATTTGATTTTTACATGTTTTTTTACCTAAACTAGCATTAACTTCCTGTTTGGGTCCTGGATTGTCATTTTCCCAAAAACTTATGCAAATACCTTTCATGATTAGTACACTGACAGTGTCACAATCACTACATTGATCATGTGTAGCTAACTGCATGCATTGAATTACCACAAACTCTTCCAACACCCTACCTTCTGTATACCACCTCCAATTCATCTTCACGACCAGTACACTGGTTCTAAATAGAGTACCACAACCCCCACTCATGGTCAATATAATGATCGTGAGCACCTATCCCTTCATCTCCATCTTGTAATCACCATAGTGACAATGAGAATCCATTTACCACCCTACTCACCAAAATCCTCCTCCACAGTCACCATAGTGACCATGGCTATCATCCTCACCTCCTGCCTACCACACTTCAGCCACATCCCAGTAGAACCATATGCAACCACATGATTACCCACCTTATCAAACCGTTACCCATTCATGGTCACCTTCGAGCTCACCATCAACCCAACACCGTATCCATATACGGAGGCTAAACCAGATCACTATCATAAAATTGAAACACCAAATCGGTCCTCTACACCCCAGATCTCTTACCATAAGAAAAGAAGAAGCTTACCACCACACTGAAATCGAACCACCATTGAGGATGAGGAATCCACGACAAATAACGAACCAACCAACCCATGATCACTGATTCATTACCTCTATTGAAGGAAACCAAGTCTGAAAACTCACTTACCACCACTGTAAGAACTGAAGCTGAGTCGATGTGGTTGCTTGAAAGAGATTACCAAACCACCGTCGATGCAATATTTCCACTGAATCGCTATATCTATCCATCCAACCACGAAGCTCCCTACTGAAGCACATCGACACACCACTGGATGAAGAAACTAATTCCACCCAAGTCATGTTCGATCCTGGATTCATCGCACCACCACTCGTCAGATCTGGAAGTATCGTCGAGTCACTGCCACTGTCTGTGACTCCAAGCACTACCAAAGTCAAACCATGCTCTCCATTGAAGAGAATACCCAATATACAAGCTCCACCCCTATCAAGCATAGTTGAGAAGAAGACCCTTGTTGAACCCCCCTCCCCTGCTTAAACTAAAAAATAAAGAAAAAAACAAAAACTATAAATATATATAAAAATAATAATAATAATAATAAATATAATAATAATTATACTTATATATATTATAAAAATGAATATATAAATATATATTTATCTATATATAATATATAATAATAATAATAAGCATTTACATATATAAATATATATATATATATATAATAAATAAAACTAAAAACTATATTTTTATATTCCAAGTAACATACAAGCCCATGCCCAGATTCCAAATCAAGTCCAAGTATTCCATTTCAACCTCGGCCTAGATAATTTGTAAATAACTATTACATTTAAGGAAGTTGAGAAACATCTAACTTTCAACTACAATCATAAATCACAAGAATAAATTATGCTCTAATTATTCCTGAAACTATTTGTACATGATCATAGGGAGAGGATGTGTCATCATAATTAATCTTGATGATCCACTATGACAAATGAAATCCATCAAGCTGAAGTCAAATCTCATCTCAACAATGAATGCAAGGAAGAATTTGATGCCTCGCCTACTCTCTATAAATATCTTTCATCCTATCCCAGTAGAATGGATTCGTTATCGGCTGGCCCTAGTTTTAAAATTTGTTTCTAGACTTTTCTTTATTCATTTTTAATTCAATGTTTTATTCTTTTCTTCATTCAATTGTATTATTATTTTTCTTTTCCCCCTTAATTTCTTTGTTTTTCTCCCCTCTGTGATGTCCTAGAAATCTCGATCTCTTTGATCATGGAGAGAAAACCCATTATGGGCGGTCCAAAGAGGAATCAGAATGAAAATATTGAATTTATACATTTAATTATCAATCTATCTCCTATCTGATTCTAGTGTGAGAATGGAATTAGAGTATAGAGGAAGATATTTTCACTCTATATTTCATTTGACACTATCGCACTCTTCTAACTATTTCACAACAAAGTCTCCCTACATTTTGGGCCACACTTCATATGATTGGAGTCATGTTGTTAAATTTGAATAATGGGTATAATATTTCTACCAGGTGTGTGAGTGAGTTCATTCACTTTATTGGTGAATGTTCTTATCTATTCACCCAAGAGAATACTTGGAATGACCGGCCTGCTTAAGGATCACTTGAGCAGATTAGTGGTTTCATACCAAATAAAATGGTGTAGTGTGAATAGGTGAATGATATTGAACCTACTTATTGAATTATATGATTTACAATAAAAGTAAATTATGATAGATCTCACTAGAATTCGTCCTTAGGTCCATTTACATTTTTTTTCATTCATTATATATGCATTTTCATTTCCATTATCTTCCCTGATTCCATTCAATCAAAAACCAAACAAAAAATGTCTGGTTATTTCAAAAATTAAGAAAACAAAAGAAAGATACATAAGTTCTAAGATATTCAGACTACCAACCCTTTCTCCTAAAGTGACAACCCTGGTTATCCACTAGGATAAGTTCTGAGTATAATAGAAATTCTATTTAACTACAGCCAGTGACAACTGTGTGATCAACTTGGAACCATTTTGGGGGAGTAAGGTTGAGTCTTCATTTCTCCCCTTTTCACTCTATAATTAGTTTTATGCTTTAAAATTAAAAATTAAAAAAATGGATCATCGCTTAGTTTTTATAAAAATAGAAGAACTCCTTGATTTACTCAAACAAACAAATAAGAGTGTTATTGTTGAACACTTCGATGCAATAATGGACCAATAAAAAAAACATTGATGAATTTTTATATAACTATTACTGAGAGGAGAGTATCTGAGGATCATGGCCTAAAACTAAAAACACTTAGACAATACATCCTATAGGTGTAATTGATGAATGATCCCTGTAAAGACCTGTAAACTTCAAGGGAATTTTTTTCTTAATTTTATTTGGGATTTTACAAGAACGCGGTTTCTGAAGGCACTTGATTCTGAGGCCTGGTGTGCCCGGAATTTCTATCTGAAGTTTAGCTCGGGTACGTTCAGTGAACAAACGAGCGGGTTTTTCTAACTTTTGAACCGATGCTCGGAATCAAATTCTGAGGGCACCGATGGATTCGCAGTGTCGGTAATTGCTTAGGAACACCTTTTCTGGAGTTACTTTTTCATGAGAGAAGTTGATAAAAATTGTGGAAGTTAAAATAAAAATTTAGCTATAATTTTTATTTCTAAGTGGTTTAAGCTTTGAGTAGAAGTTGGGGTAACCACCCAACTTCTCATGGGAGGTTATGAGAGTGGTGGGGACCACACCAACCCCACCCCTTCATATTCCCTAACTCCTTCAACTCACCATTAATTTGATAACTTAAGTTAATTAATTAGGTGAGTTTAATTTGAATGTTTGAAATTCAAAAGCTTAAGTTATGTTAATAAAATAAGTGTTGAACTTATTTTATTTTGGTTGTTCTTGTTGTGTGAGTCTTTGGAGAAAAGTTAAGGAGAATGAAGAACTTCTTATTCTTCTTCGACGAAGAACGCAAAGAACGCGAAGGACATTGGATCCTCGTAGATCGACGACGCGATGCCGACGAATCTTTTCCCCACGACGCGACTCTCTCCTTCTGCGACGCCTTCTTCCACGATGGTTATTTCCACGATGAAACCTCACTCAATGATTCGATGAGGTAGGGGTTTAATTATTATTAGTTTGTTCCTGATTACTTCATCGTTGGTTCATCGTCTATTTGGGGCCGCCTGTTATCGTAATAACGGGAGGAGGTTGGATTGCACGAACACGACCGACTCTCCTCCCCTTTTTGGTTGTTTGATCTTGATGCGGCACGAACAAAGCAACACGGTGCCGAAGCACCGTGCGGAAATTATTAAGGAAACGGGAAGAAGCACAGCGCCGACGCGTCGCGCCGTTGAAGACGAACCAAAGACACGGCGCTGTCGTGCCATGCCGGAGAACCACAAGAGCACCGCAGCTGGAGCGGGGCCATGGTGGATGGGCGCGGCGCCGTCATGCCGCGCTGGACGGACCAAGTCCACGGCCGGTTCCAGGCCACGGCGGAGTAGGGGAACCGGCGGCCGGTTCCGAGCCGCCGGTGTCGGAGCAGGGGGATCGGCCCTTGTCAGGCCCGTGGCGACAACAGCCGGCCGGCCGGAGCGGGCCGGCCGGACAGGGGAAGAGACGGGGGTTACAACCACCGGCTGGCCAGAAAAAAGGCCCCCACGTGGGGCCGCGACTTCAAAAAATGGAGGGCAGTGCCCCCCCATGTCCCTTCGCTCGGCCGAAACGGCCGAGCCCCTGGCTGGCGCCAGCGCGCCGGGCCGGCTGCCCTGGCCAGTCTGCCAGACCGAGCCGCACCCAGGCTGGGTCGGGCCGTGCCAGCCGGGCCGGGCCATGCCAGCTGGGCCGGGTCGACCCGGTTCGGTCCGACCCAGAGGGTATCGGGCTGGGTCGGACCGGGCCCGAACCCCCTATTACCGAACCTCCATCGGTCTTCTGCCCATATCTTGGGCTACGGACCTCCTATCGATGCACCGTCAGCTGTGATGAGATCCTTGGATCAATATGGTCGTTTCGGTATATTACACTCAAGGTTTCTGAGTACTTTGGGTTTCGCTGGGTTGGTTCGTACATGAAACCAACCGGGCCCTCGGAGCGGAAACGCTTATAACTTGAGCTCCGGACGTCCGATTGACGTGTCGTCGACTTTATTGGATTCCTCATAGTGAGATGGACCTTTTGGATTACTCTGATCAAGGTTTGGACACAGTTGGAGTACGGTCAGGTTGGTTTTGACTTAAAAACCAACCGGGCCCCTGGGACAAAAAAGTCAATAACTCTCAGACCGGGCGTCCGATTGACGCGCCGTCTGTGATATTGAGTTCCTGTTGACGATACGGAACTTTTTGATACATCAACTCCAGACTATGTGTTAGTTGATGTATCAGCCCTTCGGCTCGTGGAGTGGACCCTCCCGAAGGAGCTTTCTGTGTGTGGGAACCCTAGAGCTGGCTGCGACCGCGACGACGATGACGACTGTACAAAAATCCTTCGTGGATTCGACAGCGACGACTACAGCACTCAGCGATCCTATGTGGATCAGTGCTACCGATCCTGTGTGGGTCAGATCCTGTGTGGGTCAGCGCTCAGCGGTCCTATGTGGGCCAGCGCCTACAGATCCTGTGTGGGTCTGATCCTGTGTGGGTCATTGCGGGGGTTAGTTACCTATCGATCATTTGTGGGTCATTGCGGGGGTTAGTACCTATCGATCCTGTGTGGGTCCGACGGCTTAGATGAATCAGTGGCAATATCTGATCATCTCTATTGTCTTACGAAGAAGTATACCTGTCTGAGCTGAATCTTGACTTTCAATCTTTATCTTCGATAAGATTGACTTGATATCCTGTGTGGATTACGTTATGTTTTCCTGTGTGGATTGGATTGTGATTTCTTGTGTGGACTGGGTTGTACTTGAGCTCGGATGTTGGAGCCGAATGAGAATTGATGACTTAGGTATATGTATGGGCATATACCTAAGTAGTGTCGGATGTTACTTCGTGATTGTATCTTTCCTTTGTGGATTATCCTTTTTGGATTCTGGGAGACCTTCGGGGGTCTCGAGGTCCCTACTGAGTAGCTTATACTCACCCCTGCATGGGTTATGCCTGCACTACATTGTGTTGGTTGCAGACGACGAACAGCACTGATCGCGGTTGAGGCTTGCGGAGCAGGTCGGTACCCGGAGGTGGACCACTGGGCGGGACGTACTTGGAGCGGACGGCTAGACCCGAGGAGCTGTGGAGGCTCTCTGTACTCACCCTTCATGTGGGACTTCCAGTGGACGGCCTGAGGCTGCGGCTTTACTTTCAGTTGTTGTTTTCCATTTCCAGTTGTACTTTACTTTCAGTTTGGGTTTCTATACTGGCCCACTTACTTTTCCGCACTTACTTTTATATCAGTTTTTACTTAGTGTTTACTTCTACTGCTTGCTTGCTCTATGGTGTTTGTTTACTTTACAAAGGCAATGTCTTTCCTTTTTATCGGGAATTATTCCTTGGTGCTAGTCGCCAGCCCCTGGCCTATTGAAGGCGGGCTTGGGGTAGTCACGGCATGGGCCCCAAGGACGGGTCGAGACAAATTGGTATCAGAGGAGGTTGGTTTTACCGCAGAACTCAGGACTCTGATCTATTTTTTTATGTGAAGCAATAGTGTTAAGAGTATTAAATGTGGTTATCAGTCCAGGGAGTCCAGTATTGGTGCAGCGGCCGACGTATCCGTACACAAGGACCTTGACTTCTGATTTCCGACTTAATGCCCGAAAACATTGATTGCATGTGTGTTTCAAGTTTTCTTTGTGATTACTTTATGTCAGCTCACCAGGTATACTTTTTGACCATGGTGCACCTGTTTCTTTTTAGGATGGCCCCACGACGGCAGCCAGCTAGGGTTCCGAGAGTTGTGCGCGACGACAGCCTACCGAGCGATGAGGCCTCAGTACAGGTCCCTTTGACAGCAGAGGCACCGGCGGTAACTCTACCCGTCGAGCCACTGATGCTACCAGCCCCAGCCGCTGACGATGCACGTCGCCTTAGTGCACTGCACGAGTTTCAGCATCAGAGATCGCTCAGGTTCCGCAGGGAGACGGACCCTCAGGTAGCCGAGGATTGGCTGCAGGCAGTTGTACGGGTTTTCAGGTTAGTGAGGACACCAGCAGACCTCATGGTGATCCTCGCAGCGAGCCTACTGCACGCGGCAGTAGGCAGATGGTGGAGCTTGATGCTCCAGGTGCACGACAAGGCATCTCTCCTCTGGATGGACTTTGAGAGCCTCTTCCGCTCAGAGTTCGTCCCAGCCACCCTCCGTGCGGTGCGCATCCAGGAGATTCTTCAGCTGCGGCATGGCAGCTTGACGGTCGCCCAGTACTCTACGAGATTTACCGATCTCTCGCGCTACTCGACGGACATGGTACGGGACCCATTCTTCCGGGACCAGACCTTTGAGCAGGGTCTGAGGAAGGAGATCAGGGCATCGCTGATCTCCCTCAGCATTCCAACACAGGATGGAGTACTGGAGCGAGCCCTTCTGATTGAGAGCTTCCTTGCTGAGCCTACATCAGCAGCGAGACCTACCACAGGACGGAACGTATGAGAGTCTTCTGCAGCAGGCAGTCGATGGATGACTCATGGGTCCAGGCAGACCAGACCCTCAGGCAGACGACCTCATGACACTGGCTCAGCAGTGCGGGGCACACAGCGTGGAGCCAGTCTTTCGAGAGGTAGACAGTGCTACGCATGTGGCGGGCAGGGCCACATGGCTCGTGACTGCCCGACCCGCTGTGCGGAGGAGCAGCAGACGGTTGAGGGGCCACCCAGGAAAAGGCAGAGGGTCGACCATGGAGGTCCGTAGGGAGCAGGCGGACGATGAATAGGAGCTTGCTGAGCAGTAGGTGGTGGGTGACGCTTTGAGTCTCTACCACCACCACCACCAGGAAGTCCACCCCGACCACAGGGAGCTGGCGGGCAGAGACAGGCACAGCTGTAAGCAGCGGAGGCCTACGACCACGGTGCGCCCGAGATGATTCGAGGTACTATCTGTGTCTATTCCACCCTTTCTGAAGTTCGTATAGACACAGGAGCGAGTCATTATTTCAATGCCGCTGCCCTTGTTTGGAGATCGGAGATTCCGACAGAGCCGTTGGCTCAATCCTTATGGCTATTGACTTCTACAGGAGCAGACTCGACAATTACGTATTGGTGTCGGCAGTGTGAGCTTACTCTAGGAGGCGAGAGCTTCGGCTGGGATCTTCTTGTAGCGGCGTCGAGGCCTTACGACGTCATCTTGGGCATGGATTGGTTATCTATAGTCCATGCTCAGATCGATTGTATTAGGCGCAAGGTGCGGTGTGTACGCACCAACGGGAGCAGGTTCACCTTCACCGGCGAGAAGGGAGCCTTCACAGCATAGGATGGACTCTCGCAGAGGAGAGGATATCACATCACTCATCAGTTGGCTAGCCTCATCCTAGGAGCAGTTGACGTGCGGAGTCCTGGTTTTCCTGCAGTATTGGATCAGTATGCGGACATTTTTCCCGACGACGTTCTGGGACTACCTCCTCGCAGAGAGGTAGACTTTTATATTGATCTGTACTCGGGGATAGCCCCGATATCCACCCCAGCATATCAAATGGCTCCCTCCGAGCTTCGAGAGCTACGGGTACAGTTGGAGGACTTGCAGGGCTAGGGATTCATCTGACCCAGTGTTTCACCCTGGGCTTCCCCAATATTGTTCGCTAAGAAGGTAGACGGGAGCTTGAGACTTTGTGTTTACTATCGTCTCTTGAACCAGGTGACAGTGAGAAACAAGTATCCGCTACCGAGGATTGACGACCTCTTCGATCAGCTCAAGGGAGCACGGTGGTTCTCGAAGATAGACCTTAGATCAGGTTATCATCAGCTCAGAGTTCGGGATGAGGACGTGCAGAAGACAGCCTTCAGATGTCGGTATGGCCACTATGAGTTCTTGGTTATGCCATTCGTCGTAACCAATGCTCCAGTAGTGTTCATGGACTTCATAAACAGGATCTTTCATACATACCTCGATCGATTTGTTGTGGTCTTCATCAACGACATTTTGATTTACTCGACGACTGAGGAGGAGCACGCCTACCACTTACGGGTTGTACTAGACACACTCCGAGAGCACCAGCTTTATAGAAAGATCTTGAAGTGTCAGTTCTGGATACGTGAGGTCCACTTCTTGGGACACGTCATCTCTGAGGCGGTATTTTCAGTGGATCCTGCGAAGATCGAGGCAGTGCTAGCTTGGGAGCCACCCAGGAGCGTGACGGAGGTGAAGAGTTTCTTGGGACTAGTTGGGTACTACTGGAGATTTTTTCCAGACTTCTACAGAGTTGCAGTACCACTCTCAGCTTTGACGAAGAAGGGGAAACCCTTTGTGTGGTCAAACAGATGTCAGCAGAGCTTCCAGGAGCTGAGATAGAGATTGACTAGCGCGCCTATCTTGAGGTTGACGGAGGAGGGAGTAGGGTATGTAGTTTACTGCGATGCATCAGGGACCGGACTCGGACGTGTCCTGATGCAGGAACGGGCCTTGATCGCCTATGGATCACGTCAGTTGAGGTAGCATGAGTAGAACTACGCTACCCATGACCTAGAGTTAGCAGCAGTGGTCTTCGCTCTGAAGATGTGGCGACACTATCTGATGGGCGAGCTCTTTACAGTCTATTCTAACCATCAGAGTCTTAGGTACATCTTCTCACAGAAGGACCAGAACTTGAGATAGCGGCGATGGATTGAGTTCCTCCAGGACTATGACATTGAGATAGTCTATACTCCTGGGAAGGGGAACGTAGTAGCCGATGCTCTCAGCAGGAGTACGGGCATCCAGCTACTTGGGGAGGTAACAGAGCAGCTAGCCGCTTTGCAGATATCCTTCGTGGATAGAGATGAAGCATCCTTCCTTCAGTCACTCCCCCACTACTACAGCGGGTCAGAGAGGCATAGCGTGGGGACGCCGACTGTGAGACGTGGCGTGTACAGATACCTCGGGATAGGCACCTGATGGATTCTCCATGGGAGGAGAGCACGATGTCCTTTTCAGAGGACGTACCTTGGTACCAGTTGCTTTACGAGATGAGGTGCTGATAGAGTTTCACACTTCCCCTTTGGCGGTACATCCTGGAGTGGTGAAGATGTACCAGGATCTCAGATGACAGCACTGGTGTCCAGGCATGAAGAAGGTTGTGGAAGAGTTCGTTTCTCGATACCTCACCTGCCAACAGGTGAAGGCAGTGCACCAGGTACCATCAGGCTTGGTACAACCCTTGGAGGTCCCGGAGTGGAAGTGGGATGGGATATCTATGGACTTCGTGACTGGACTTCCACGCACTTCCAAAGGTCACGACTCCATTTGGGTGATTGTCGACCGACTCACCAAGTCGGCTCACTTCTTACCCATCAGAGATCAGGGCTCAGTGGAGAGCTTGGGACGTCTCTACGTTCAGGAGATTGTACGGCTTCATGGTGTCCCATCATCTATCGTCTCCGATCAAGATGATCGCTTTACTTCCCAGCTTTGGAAGGGGTTGTAGGAGGCATCCGGGACGCAGCTATGTCTGAGTACCGCCTTTCACCCTCAGACAGATGGTCAGACGGAGAGGACCATTCAGACTCTCGAGGACATGCTCCGCGCATGTGTTCTCGACTTTGGTCGCAGCTAGGAGGACCACCTACCCTTAGTGGAGTTCGCATACAACAATAGATACCACTCCACCATCGGGATGGCACCATATGAGGCGTTGTACGGCCGACCTTGCAGGTCACCTCTGTGCTGGACATACCCTGGGGATTCAGCACTTGTGGGACCGGAGATGGTTCAAGCCACGACAGAGAAGGTCCAGGTCATCCAGGAGCAGATGGGGACAGCTCAGAGCCGACATAAGTCTTATTCTGACAGGAGGCGGAGGCCACTGGAGTTCGAGGATGGAGACCACGTCTTCTTGTGGGTCTCACCTCGACGTGGTATACGAATATTTGGCCGAGGCGGCAAGTTTTCTCCACGCTTCATCGGACCATTCCAGGTTCTCAGCAGGATTGGCGAGGTGGCTTATCACCTGGCTCTACCACCTCAGTTGCACCGAGTGCATGACGTCTTCCATGTATCTCAGCTGAGGAGATACGTGCATGACCCGACGCATATCATTGACCATGGGGAGATGGACATTTATGATGGGGAGACTTTTGTTGAGGTCCCAGTAGAGATCGAGGATCGACAGGACCAGGTCCTACGTGGATGGTCGATTCCTCTAGTGTGCATCAGATGGCAGCATGGGAACCTCCAGGAGAGCACTTGGGAGCGGGAGGCTCAGATGCGTGCCCAGTACCCACATTTGTTCCCCTAGTTTTTGATGTATCTTTACGGGGATGTAAAGCCCTGAGGTGGGAGTAATTTAAAGACCCGTAAAATTCAAGGGAAATTTTTTCTTAATTTTCTTTGGGATTTTACGAGAACACGGTTTCTGACTGCAATTGATTCTGAGGCCCGGTGTGCCCGGAATTTCTATCCGAAGTTTATCTCGGGTACGTTCAGTGAAAGAACGAGCGGGTTTTTCTAACTTTTGAACTGGTGCTCGGAATCGAATTCTGAGGGCACCGATGGATTCACAGCACCAGTAATTGCTTAGGAACACCTTTTCCAGAGTTACTTTTTCACGAGAGAAGTTGATAAAAATTGTGGAAGTTAAAATAACAATTTAGCTACAATTTTTATTTCTAAGTGGTTTAAGATTTGAGTGGAAGTTGGGGTAACCACCCAACTTCCCATGGGAGGTTATGAGAGTGGTGGGGCCCACACGAACCCCACCCCTTCATATTCCCTAACTCCTTCAACTCGCCATTAATTTGATAACTTAAGTTAATTAATTAGGTGAGTTTAATTTGAATGTTTGAAATTCAAAAGCTTGAGTTATGTTAATAAAATAAGTGTTGAACTTATTTTATTTTGGTTGTTCTTGTTGTGTGAGTCTTTGGAGAAAAGTTGAGGAGCTTGAAGAACTTCTTCTTCTTCTTCGACGAAGAATGTGAAGAACGCGAAGGATGCCGGATCCTCGGAGATCGACGACGCGACGCTGATGAATCTTTTCCCCACGACGCGACTCTCTCCTTCTGCGATGCATTATTCCGCGACGGTTATTTCCGCGATGAACCCTCACTTAATGATTCGACGAGGTAGGGGTTTAATTATTATTCATTTGTTCCTAATTACTTCATCGTTGGTTTATCATCTATTTGGGGCCGCCTGTTATCGCAATAACGGGAGGAGGTTGGATTTCATGAACACGGCTGACTCTCCTCCCCTTTTTGGTTGTTTGATTTTGATGCGGCACGAACAAAGCAACGCGGTGCTGAAGCACCGCGCGGAAATTATTAAGGAAAGGGGAAGAAGCGCAGCGTCGTCGCGTCGCGCCATTGAAGACGAACCAAAGACGTGGCGCCGTCGTGCCGTGTCGTTGAATATGAACCAAATACACGGCACCGTTTCACCGTGCCGGAGAACCAAAATAGCACCATGGCCAGAGCGGGGCCACGGTGGATGGGCGCGGCGCGATGGCGCCGCGCCGGACGGACCAAGGCCGCAGCCAGTTCCGGGCCGCGGCGGAGTGATAGAGATAATAGTTTCATATTTTTTCATATTTTTTTCAATTATTTAACCCCTTCCAATTAATCAATTTGATCTTATTTGAATCATTTTAGTATTTTGGTGAATTATGGGCTTAATTGTGGAAATTGGTTAATTCTGGAAATTTAGCAGTTTTGTGGAGCTTCTGTATTTCAGACATACCTTTTTCTAAACTGATCAAAATTGAAAAATTATTCTTTTATAGGTTCATATGTTCAATGAGAATCATTGTATCCTTCTGGAACCAAATCTCAATCCATCATTTGGAAGCTCAAATTCAGCTCACAATTCAGGCCTCGAAAACTGTGTACAGAACTGCATAATTTTATTGTGGGGACCATATCTCATTAATGGTCGAACAATTAGAGCTGACATTTTACATGGATCTAGAGAAAGTCCATAGGAACAACTTTAATTAATCTGGACACGTCTGATTATTTCATTTTCAAGGTCATTAATCCGTTGGAACTCGGTGTTTTGGAATACGAAGAGTCACCTGGACAGAATTAAATATCGGGAGTAAAGTGGCCATATCTCCTACATACGTGGACCAATATGGATAAACTTTTGTGGGTCGATAGAATACATGGAGGGGAACAACTTTCCAGAAGGAAAAATTCTCAAAATCTGTCATTTACTATGCCAACCGGACTCAAACTTTCGGGGGAGTAATTTTGGAGGGAAATTTTCTACTCCCCAAGCCTATAAATAAGAGTATTCACTTCCATTCAAAGGGGTTGAAGAAGGTGCAAGAAGGGCTGTGCTGGAAGACTGAGTTCTTGAAGTTCTTTTTATTTTCTATTTTCTTTTTATTTAGTTTGATTATGCTCTCTTCTTCCCCTTTCAACTCTAATACCTTTAACATGGAGGGGTAAAACCTTTGAGTGATCGGGGAAGGGGCAGTTTATCTTTTGTAATGTTGGAGTTTTGTGCTTAAATGTAAAACCTTATATTTCTTTTGAATGACATCTATTCTCAGTGTTTCACAATTCTCTTAATGCGATTGTGTTTTGAGTTTGGTGTATTCATTTTTAATAGCTTTGGTTAAAGACTTTTTATCTCCCTCTGCCTAGTGCAATTTGTCTCGATCGAGCAGATTGCGTTAGGTGGTGAGTGTCTAACGAACGTTGGAACATGTGTGGAACTAGTAAACTTTTTCAAGAGTTCTAGGGAGAAAAAATTCCTGATCTGGACTTGCCTTATTTGTTTAGGAATTGTTTATGAACTTCCATGCACATTGGAGTGAGTTTTATTTTCTTCTTTAACCAGGGGTGATAGATGACTCGATCGAGGAGTCTTTCATTTGTCATTCAAAAGGAAGAGAGGTAAGATGATCTTTGTGACTATGATGTCATTACAAAAGGTGATCCTACCCTGACCCCATCACTCTCTTTATCCATTAGTTTTCAACCTTTCTTTTCAATTGCTTTGTTTTTCAACTTAAACAACTTTCAAAAGAACCTCTTCTTCTTTCTTTAATTTAAGTGACAAATGTAATTGTGTTTCACTCATCTCTGGAGACAACTTAGGTTACCCACTTTTCTACATTTTAACTTAGGTTTTATTTGTTTTTGTCACACCCCACTACAGGAACGTGTCAAAACTTGGCGCAGTTGCCGGGGAGGTTGTGCCAACAATCTAATTCTAACATTTTGTAAATATTTTCATTTATTTTATTTAAAAAAAATCTAAAAAAATTACTGATGTATTCCAACTGTAATTATTATTCTTGGATTGATTACTCACAGTTTCAGGGACAAATGGTTCATAATTATGATGACACCCTCTTTCAAAAGCTTGATGAACTCACTATTTTGGCCATGCAAATGATGAATGGCCATGTCACGGGTATCTCGCTTCAAGACCTGATGGACACGGTGAATCAAGTCAACATTGATTATCAAATATTTAAGTCCTTAGAGAAGGTTACATTGGATCAAGAACCTCAACCGGAAACTAAACCTGATCCATTGGTGGAAGTGTATTCCCCACTCATCCTTGATGTTGAAGAACCAATAATTACAGGAGATCAACAAGATCTAGATGAGTTCTGGAAGGAGTGCAAGGAACTACTTGATCCCCCAGTTCCTCATAATTTAGAAGATCCATCATCATTGAAGGAATACACCACCAACGTGGTTGAATTTGAAGATAATGTTGAGGAGCCTGACTACCCTCCTCCATCTGTTACCACTCTACTTCAAGAGGAACTTCCCACTGAAGAAGAAAATGAAGCCGAGAAACCTTAGGGAGATGATCTTTTCTTGAACTCATTATATTCTAATTTTATTGAAAATTAATTGAGTATTACCTCCCCTTGCTTGAAATTTTCATATTCGGACAACTCATGTTATGTGTTTGCAGACGAGGAAGAAAAGGAAGATGCGATTAAAGAGAAACAGTTGGAGCTCCCCAAACATATTGATAATTTATTGGAGGGTATTCAAGAGGGAATCTAAGTGGATTTAGCAAAGGAAAAAGTGATGCAAGATGATTACTTTGAAAGGGAAGAATTAGATATTGATTCTTCATGCTTTAACTTTGTTCAAATAGAATTAAACTCTAACATTTCCTTTGATTTTTTCAATGATGCAGCATACCTTCAGAAATCACTAGAGAATGAAGAGGTGGCTGTGAAATTGGAAACCAAGAAATATGGGGACTCATTCTTTGTCCTACCCCCACCAAGAAAATTGTATCTTATTGTACTAGGGGTGTATTTGGTATACTATACTCATGGTGTCCTCAACAAAAAGGATGAAGCACATGATGTGAAGAAGAAGTTTTGTTGGTTCATCACAAAGAAACTCAACCCACCTTCAGATTGGGGATAACCAACTGAAACTACCCATCTGGAGGCAGTAAAAACCTAGGGCCCACTTGGGGGATTAAACCAAGATCTATCCTTCTTTTCTCATCCTATTTCTATTTTCATTTTTTTAATAAATTTCTTATGTTTTCTTTTGTTCTTTTTCTTGTAGGTTTTTAGTGTGAAACACTTAGGAGCTTAACTCAATGTTGCATTACCAATAAGTCAGGTCGTACCTATCCTTTACACTTTCTTGTTGTTGTGATTCATTCTAAAATCTTCTTACATGTTAAATCCACTTGAATGTATTGAGGACACTACATCATTTAAGTGTGGGGGAGGGAACCTTTGTAGTTTTGGATTTTCATTTGTTGTTTGTTTAAAAAAATGTGTGTTTTCAAATTTTTGTGTTTTTATTTTCCAGTTTTTAGTGTGTTTTTGAAACTTTTTAAGCTAAAATGATTATCATTGTTGTTTTTGAAACCCATGTCATTGAGTGAACCAATTTGTTCCATGAAACTGAGATTAAATGAATGCTGAAAATGATTTTTTTTCAAGTTCAATTCTTTGGGAATTTCATGAAAAGTACACAGGTTTTTGAATCCCATGCCACATATCACTATCATTATCTTTGAAATCAATTTCCTGTGAGGCTTCTGAACCATTATTTTGTGTATTCTTTTCATTCACCTCACTTCTTGAGAGAACCAGACCATTCTTGTTTTAACTAGAATTTGATTCATTCCTTTCAAAACTTGAGGGTTTGTGGTACATGTGTTTTAAATGATTGAGGCGTTTCTTTGATTTAAAAGCCCTATTTTCAAGATAATCCCTTTCATTCTGGCCTACCTTGTAAATTAATCCTTTTATCCCATAGAATCCATGAACAGCCTGTTAGGTTAACCACATTATAAGCCAATTTTCCATTTCCAACCTGCTCTTGAAGTGAAATTGCATGATCTAGTTGAACTTAAGTGTTGGGGAAGCTATCTTGTGTTGTGATACCTCATTTTGTGAAACTTTGGGTGGAAACTAAAATGCTGAAGAGATTTTTGTGCTGATGAAAAATCATTATGTTTAAATCTATGCCTCTTCTAGAGCTTTCATGATAAAAGAAGTTGTGCCTTTTCTGGAGCTTTCAAGAAAATCATGCTTAAGAAGATTGAAATTTTTGCTGCAGAAATGCTGAGCTGTTTGAAAATTTCTTGATATTTCATGATTATGGAGCTGAATTTCTACTAATTGGAGTGAGGAGGATACCATACTTGAGTGAAAATTAGAATTGTGCAATTTTTCTTCAAAAAGAGCCAAGCCTTCCTCATTTAGCCTCAGAATTTTTCACATAAAAATCCTACCAACCAAAAGCCACAGAACAACCTTGAAAAGTCCTCATGATAAAAAAAATTTCATTTAATCACATCGGGTGGAGAATTAGGAGTTTTTCAAACCTATGGTGACCCTTGCATTGGTTTGGATGAGAAAAACTTTGTTGAAAAGTGATATTTGTGAGATGAGAGAAAATTAATGTGAGGTAGGTGTCTTGTGTGCATGGGAGGAAAAATATTAAATGATCTGATTTGATAATTTGGAATAATGGTTATGGATGAGGCATGAAAACTTTAATTTCTTGGTGTGGAATTGGTGGATCTAAATGGCATGCGTTTCGAATTTGGTTTGATTTGATTTTGATTTTGACTTGTCCGGGAGTCCAAGTGCTAAGTGTGGGGGAATTGATAGAGATAATATTTTCATAATTTTTCATATGTTTTTCAATGATTTAACCCCTTCCAATTAATCAATTTGATCTGATTTGCATCATTTTAGTATTTTGGTGAATTATGGGCTTAATTGTGGAAATTGGTTAATTCTGGAAATTTAGCAGTTTTGTGGAGCTTCTGTATTTCGGAAATAACTTCTTTTAAACTGATCCAAATTTAAAAAATCTTATTTAATAGGTTTCTATGTTCTATGAGATTCATTTTATCCTTCTGTACCCAAAGCTCAATCCATCATTTGGAAGCTCAAAGTGAGCTCACAAATCAGGCCTCGAAAATTGTGTACAGAACTGCATAAATGTATTGTGGGGGACAATATCTCATTAATGGTCGAACCATTGGAGATTCTATTTTACATGTATCTATATAAAGTCCATAGTAACAACTTTAATTAAGCTTTACGCGTCTGATTCTTTCATTTTCAAGGTCATTAATGCGTTGGAACTCGGTGTTTTGGAATACGAAGAGTCACCTGCACAGAATTAAATATCGGGAGTAAAGTGGCCATATCTCCTACATACGTGGACCAATAAGGCTCAACCGTTGTGGGTAGTCAGAAGACATGTAGGGGAACAACTTTCAAGAAGGAACAATTCTCAAAATCTGTCATTTACTATGCCAACCAGACTCAAACTTTCGGGGGAGTAATTTTGGAGGGAAATTTTCTACTCCCCAAGCCTATAAATAAGAGTATTCACTTCCATTCAAAGGGGTTGAAGAAGGTGCAAGAAGGGGTGTTCTGGAGGACTGAGTTCTTGAAGTTCTTTTTATTTTATATTTTCTTTTTATTTAGTTTGATTATGCTCTCTTCTTCCCCTTTCAACTCTAATACCCTTCACATGGAGGGGTAAAACCTTTGAGTGATCGGGGAAGGGGGAGTTTATCTTTTGTAATGTAGGAGTTTTGTGCTTAAATGTAAAACCTTAAATTTCTCTTGAATTACATATATTCTTAGTGTTTCACAATTCTCTTAATGCTATCATGTTTTGAGTTTGGTGTATTCATTTTTTATATCTTTGGTTAAAGACTTTTTATCTCCCTCTGCCTAGTGCAATTTGTCTCGATCGAGCAGATTGTGTTAGGTGGTGAGTGTCTAATGATCATTGGCACGTGTTTGGAACTAGTAAACATTTTCTAGAGTTCTAGGGAGAAACAATTCCTGATCGGGACTTGCCTTGGTTGTTTAGGAATTTTTTATAAACTTCCATGCACATAGGAGTGAGTTCTGTTTTCTTCTTTAACCAAGGGTGATAGATGACTCGATCAAGGAGTCTTTCATTTGTCATTCAAAAGGAAGAGAGGTAAGATGATCTTCGTGACTATTATGACATTACAAAATTTGATCCTACCCTGACCCCATCACTCTCTTCATCCATTATTTTTCAACCTTTCTTTTCAATTTCTTTGTTTTTCAACTTAAACAACTTTCAAAAGAACCTCTTCTTCTTTCTTTAATTTAAGTGACAAATGTAATTGTTGTGTACTCCTCTCTGGATACAACTTAAGTTACCCACTTTGCTAAATTTTAACTTATGTTTTTTTTTGTCACACCCCACGACAGGCACGTGTCAAAACTTGGCGTCGTTGTCGGGGAGGCTGTTCCAACAATCTAATTCTAACATTTTGTAAATATTTTCATTTATTTTATTTAAAAAAAAAATCTAAAAAAAATTCATGATGTATTCCAACTGCAATTATTATTCTTGGATTGATTACTCACAGTTTCAGGGACAAATGGTTCATAATGATGAGTACACCCTCTTTCAAAAGCTTGATGAACTCACTATTTTGGCCATGCAAATGATGAATGGCCATGTCACAGGTATCTCGCTTCAAGAACTGGTGGACATGGTGAATCAAGTCAACATTGATTATCAAAGATTGAATTCCTCAGAGAAGGTTACATTGGATCAAGAACCTCAACCGGAACCTAAACCTAATCCATTGGTGGAAGTGTATTCCCCACTCATCCTTGATGTTGAAGAACCAGTAAGTACAGGAGATCAACAAGATCTGGATGAGTTTTGGAAGGAGTGCGAGGAACTACTTGATCCCCCAGTTCCTCATAATGTATAAGATCCATCATCATTGAAGGAATACACCACCAACGTGGTTGAATTTGAAGATAATGTTGAGGAGCCTGACTACCCTCCTCCATCTGTTACCACTCTACTTCAAGAGGAACTTCCCACTGAAGAAGCAAATGAAGCTGAGAAACCTCAGGGAGATGATCTTTTCTTGAACTCATTATATTCTAATTTTATTGAAAATGAATTGAGTATTACCTCCCCTTGCTTGAAATTTTCAGATTCGGACAACTCATGTATTGTGTTTGCAGACAAGGAAGAAAAGGAAGATGCACTTAAAGAGGAATAGTTGGAACTCCCCAAACATGTTGATAATTTATTGGAGGGAGTTCAAGAGGGAATCCAAGTGTATTTGGCAAAGAAAAAAGTGATGCAAGATGATTACTTTGAAAGGGAAGAATTCGATATTTATTCTTCATGCTTTAACTTTTTCCAAATAGAATTAAACTCTAACATTTCCTTTGATTTTTTCAATGATGCAACATACCTTCATAAATCACTGGAGAATGAAGAGGTGGCTGTGAAATTGGAAACCAAGAAATATGGGGACTCATTCTTTTTCCTACCCCCACCAATAAAATTGTATCTTATTGTACTATGGGTGGATTTGGTGTACTATACCCATGGTGTCCTCAACAAAAAGGATGAAGCACATGATGTGAAGAAGAAGTTTTGTTGGTTAATCACAAAGAAATTCAACCCACCTTCAGATTGGGGATAACCAACTGAAACTGCCCATCTGGAGGCAGTCAAAACCCAGGGCCCACTTGGGGGATTAAACTAAGATCTATCCTTCTTTTTTCATCCTATTTCTATTTTCATTTTTTAAATAAATTTATTATGTTTTATTTTGTTCTTTTTCTTGTAGGTTTTTAGTATGAAACACTTAGGAGCTTAACTCAATGTTGCATTACCAATAAGTCAGGTTGTACCTATCCTTTACACTTTCTTGCTATTGTGATTTATTCTAAAATCTGCTTACATGTTAAATCAACTTGAATGCATTGAGGACACTATATCATTTAAGTGTGGGGGAGGGAACCTTTGTAGTTTTGGATTTTCATTTGTTGTTTGTTTAAAAAAAATTGTGTGTTTTCAAATTTTTGTGTTTTTATTTTTCAGTTTTTGGTGTGTTTTTGAAACTTTTTAGGCTAAAATTATTATCATTGTTGTTTTTGAAACCCATGTCATTGAGTGAACCAATTTATTCCATGAAACTGAGATTAAATGAATGCTGAAAATGATTTTTTTCAAGTTCTGTTCTTTGGGAATTTCATGAAAAGTACTCAGGTTTTTGAATCCCATGCCACATCTCACTGTCATTATCTTTGAAATCACTTTCATGTGAGGCTTCTGAACCATTATTTTGTGTATTCTTTTCATTCACCTCACTTCTTGAGAGAACCAGACCATGCTTGTTTTAACCAGAATTTGATTCATTCCTTTCAAAACTTGAGGGTTTGGGGTACATGTGTTTTAAATGATTGAGGCGTTTCTTTGATTTAAAAGACCTCTTTTCAAGATAATCACTTTCATTCTGGCCTACCTTGTAAATTAATCCTTTTAGCCCATAGAATCCATGAACAACCTATTAGGTTAGCCACATTACAAGCCAATTTTCTCTTTCCAACCTACTCTTGAAGTGAAATTGCATGATCTAGTTGAACTTAAGTGTTGGGGAAGCTGTCTTGTGTTGTGATACCTCATTTGGTGAAACTTTGGGTGGAAACTAAAATGATGAAGAGATGTGTGTGCTGATGAAAAATCATTATGTTGAAAGTTGTGTCTTTTCTGTAGCTTTCATGATAAAAGAAGTTGTGCCTTTTCTAGAGCTTTCAAGAAAATCATGATTAAGAAGATTGAAATTTTTGCTGCAGAAATGCTGAGCGGTTTGAAAATTTCTTGATATTTCATGATGATGGAGCTGAATTTCTACGAAGTGGAGTGAGGAGGATACCATACTTGAGTGAAAATTAGAATTGTGCACTTTTTCTTCAAAAAGAGCCGAGCCTTCCTCATTCAGCCTCAGAATTTTTCACATAAAAATCCTACCAACCAAAAGCCACAGAACAACCTTGCAAAAGTCCTCATGATAAAAAAATGTCCTTGACTCACATCGGGTGTAGAAGTAGGAGTTTTTCAAACCTATGGTGACCCTTGCATTGGTTTGGATGAGAAAAACTTTGTTGAAAAGTGATATTTGTGAGATGAGAGAAAATTAATGTGAGGTAGGTGTCTTGTGTGCATGGGAGGAGAAATAAAGAGTAAAAATATTGAATTATCTGATTCGATAATTTGGAATAATGGTTATGGATGAGGCATGATAACTTTTATTTCTTGGTGTGGAATTGGTGGATCTAAATGGCATGTGTTTCGAATTTGGTTTGATTTGATTTTGATTTTGACTTGTTCGGGAGTCCAAGTGCTAAGTGTGGAGGAATTGATAGAAATAATATTTTCATAATTTTTCATATGTTTTTCAATGATTTAACCCCTTACAATTAATCAATTTGATCTGATTTGCATCATTTTAGTATTTTGGTGAATTATGGGCTTAATTGTGGAAATTGGTTAATTCTGGAAATTTAGCAGTTTTGTAGAGCTTCTGTATTTCGGCCATAACTTTTTCTAAACTTATCCAAATTGAAAATTTTTTATTTTATAGGTTCCTATTTTCTATGAGCTTCATTTTATCCTTCTGGACCCAAAGCTCAATCCATCATTTGCAAGCTCAAAGTCAGCTCACAAATCAGGCCTCAAAAACTATGTACAGAACTGCATAATTTTATTTTGGGGACCATATCTCATTAATGGTTGAACCATTGGAGCTAAAATTTTACATGGAGATAGAGAAAGTCCAGAGGAACAACTTTAATTAATCGGTCAGCATCTGATTCTTTTATATTCAAGTTCATTAATGCGTTGGAACTTGGTGTTTTGGAATACGAAGAGTCACCTGGACAGAATTAAATATCGGGAGTAAAGTGGCCATATCTTCTACATACGTGGACAAATATGGTTCAACTTTTTTGGGCCGACAGACGACATGGCGGGGAACAACTTTCAAGAAGGAACAATTCTCAAAATCTGTCATTTACTATTCCAACCGGACTCAAACTTTTGGGGGAGTAATTTTGGAGGGAAATTTTCTACTCCCCAAGCCTATAAATAAGAGTATTCACTTCCATTCAAAGGGGTTGAAGAAGGTTCAAGAAGGGATGTGCTGGAGGAATGAGTTCTTGAAGTTATTTTTATTTTCTATTTTCTTTTTATTTAGTTTGATTATACTCTCTTCTTCCCCTTTCAACTCTAATACCCTTCACATGGAGGGGTAAAACCTTTGAGTGATCGGGGAAGGGGGAGTTTATCTTTTGTAATGTCGGAGTTTTGTGATTAAATGTAAAACCTTATCTTTCTTTTGAATGAAATATATTCTCTGTGTTTCACAATTCTCTTAATGCGGTCGTGTTTTGAGTTTGATGTATTCATTTTTAATAGCTTTGGTTAAATACTTTTTATCTCCCTCTGCCTAGTGCAATTTGTCTCGATCGAGCAGATTGCGTTAGGTGATGAGTGTCTAACGATCGTTGGCACGTGTGTGGAACTAGTAAACTTTTTCTATAGTTCTAGGGAGCAAAAATTCCTGATCGGGACTTGCCTTAGTTGTTTAGGAATTGTTTATGAACTTCCATGCACATAGGAGTGAGTTCTATTTTCTTCTTTAACCAAGGGTGATAAATGACTCGGTCGAGGAGTCTTTCATTTTTCATTCAAAAGGAAGAGAGGTAAGATGATCTTTGTGACTATGATGAAATTACAAAAGGTGATCCTACCCTGACCTCATCACTCTCTTCATCCATTAGTTTTCAACCTTTCTTTTCAATTGCTTTGTTTTTCAACTTAAACAACTTTCAAAAGAACCTCTTCTTCTTTCTTTAATTTAAGTGACAAACGTAATTGTGCTGCACTCCTCTATGGAGACAACTTAGGTTACCCACTTTGCTAAATTTTAACTTAGGTTTTATTTGTTTTTGTCACACCCCACGATAGGCACATGTCACGGAGCAGGGGAACCGGCGGCCGGTTCCGGGCCGCCGACGTTGGAGCAGGGGGACCGGCCCTTGCCAGTCCCGTGGCGGCAACAGCCGGCCGACCGGAGCGGGCCGGCCGGACAGGGGAAGAGCCGGGGGGTTACAACCCCTGGCTGGCCAGAAAAATGGCCCCCACGTGGGGCCGTGACTTCAAAAAATGAGGGCCAACGCCCCCCCCCCCCCCCCCCCCCCCGCATCCCTTCGCTCGGCCGAAACGGCCGAGCCCCTGGCTGGCGCCAGCGCGCCTGGCCGGCTGCCCTGGCCGGTCCGCCAGACCGGGCCACCAGGCCAGGCCGGGCCGCGCCCAAGCGGGCCGAACCCAGACCCGGGACGGGTCGACCCGGTTCAGGCCGACCCAGAGGGTATCGGGCCGGGTCGGACCGAGCCCAAACCCCCTATTACCGAACCTCCATCGGTCTTCTGCCCATATCTTGGGCTGCAGACCTTCGATCGACTCACCGTAAGCTGTGATGCGATCCTTGGATCAATACGGTCGTTTTGGTATATTACACTCAAGGTTTCGGAGTACTTTGGGTTCAGACGAGTTGATTTGTACACGAAACCAACCGGGCCCTCGAAGCGGAAACACTTATAACTTGAGCTCCGGATGTCTGATTGATGTGTCGTCGACTTTATTGGATTCCTCATAGTGAGACGGACCTTTTGGATTACTCCGCTAGAGGTTTGGACGCAGTTGGAGTATGGTCGGGTTGGTTTTGACTTAAAAACCAACCGGGCCCCTAGGACGAAAAAGCCAATAACTCTCAAATCGAGCGTCTGATTGACGCGCCGTCTGTGACGTTGAGTTCATGTTGACGATACGGAACTTTTGGATACATCAACTCTAGAATATGTGTCAGTTGGTGTATCAGCCTTTCAGCTCGTGGAGCGGACCCTCCCGAACGAGCTTGATGTGTGCAGGAACCCTAGAGCTGGCTGCGACCGCGACGACGATGATGACTGTACAGAAATCCTTTGTAGATTCGACGGCGATGACTGCAACACTCAACGATCCTACGTGGATCAATGCTACCGATCTTATGTGGGTCAGCGCTCAGCGGTCATGTGTGGGCCAGCGCCTACAGATCTTGTGTGGGTCTGATCCTGTGTGGGTCATTGCGAGGGTTAGTTACCTATCGATCCTTTGTGGGTCATTGCGGGGGTTAGTACCTATCGATCCTGTGTGGGTCCGACGGCTTAGAAGAATCAGTGGAAATATCTGATCATCTCTATCGTCTTACGAAGAAGTATACCTGTGTGAGTTGAATCTTGACTTTCAATCCTTATCTTCGATAAGATTGACTTGATATCCTGTGTGGATTACGTTATGCTTTCCTATGTGGATTGGATTGTGATTTCCTGTGTGGACTGGGTTGTACTTGAGCTCGGATGTTGGAGCCGATCGAGAATTGATGACTTAGGTATATGTATGGGCATATACCCATGTAGTGTCGGATGTTACTTCGTGATTGTATCTTTCCTTTGTGGATTATCCTTTGTGGATTCAGGGAGACCTTCGGGGGTCTCGGGGTCCCTACTGAGTAGCTTATACTCACCCCTGCACGGGCTATGCCCACACTACGTTGTGTTGGTTGCAGACGACGGACAGCACTGATCGCGGTTGAGGCTTGCGGAGCAGGTCGGTACCCGGAGGTGGACCACTGGGCGGGACGTACTCGGAGCGGACGGCTGGACCCGAGGAGCTGTGGAGGCTATCTGTACTCACCCTTCAGGTGGGACTTCCAGTGGACGGCCCGAGGCTGCAGCTTTACTTTCAGTTGTTGTTTTCCCTTTCCGGTTGTACTTTACTTTCAGTTTGGGTTTGTATACTGGCCCACTTACTTTTCCGCACTTACTTTTGTATCAGTTTTTACTTAGTGTTTACTTCTACTGCTTGCTTGCTCTGTGGTGTTTGTTTACTTTACAAAGGTAATGTCTTCCCTTTTTATCGGGAATTACGCCTTGGTGCTAGTCGCCAGCCCCTGGCTTATGAAAGGCGGGCTTGGGGTAGTCACGGCACGGGCCCTGAGGACGGGTCGTGATAATCCCACTCTCCTACATAGTTCTGATATGACACCCGAGGTACTCCAGGAGCCATAAAAATTATGGATGAACCACTTGAGGGAGATACTCATACTATTGGCCCTTCTATTTTTAATTATTTTCAATTTCAATGTGAAGCTAAACTACTTTGTTTTGATGATGCAGGCTCAATACTATTAGAGCATACATATAAAGAAGATAAATTTGATTCTAATTTTTTCTATATAAATCACATGCAAGATGAACTTTCTTATGGATTTTTGTTTATTAATCTTGAATATTCTGCTACATTACTGGAGACCCTCACTGAAGAGGAAGATCCCCCCAAACATCACCCTAAACATCAACTGGAGGGAGGCATGGTAGTGAAGAAGATCCCAATGACTACCCATGAGGAGATAGAAGCATAATTTGTAGTCTATGAACAATTAATAGAGCTACCACTAGAAGATGAAGAGGCCATAAAAGTTGTGGTAGAACCTGAGGAAACCCCACATATTAGTCTTACATCCCAACATATCAAATCATTTTACACTATTAAGGGGTTGGACCTGAAGCACTCTGTTCAAGGGGACCTCTAGGAAGAAGTAAAGGTGTCTAGATTTGGAAGGAACCGAATGTGGTAGTTCCAATCATATAAACCCCATACCCCTATGGATTAGAGATTACCACTAGGTTGTCCAGTTGTGGACAGTCTAAATACATCCCCTCTTGAGAGGGATAACCTAAGACTCTCTTCTTTCCTTTTTCTTTTCCATTTTATATATTTTACTTTTAAATAAAAAATTCTAATGTTATATCTATTTTTATAGAGTTTTTACCTAAGTGTAAATCACCTAGGAGGCTAGATAAAGGCTATCCATGGCACACATAGGAGAGATATTACCTAGAACCTAGTGGATAATAAACATCAGGTTGTATTTATCCTATTTTCACTGGTTAATCACTGTATTTTTTATGTATGTATGCTAAAACTTAAATGGACAATGAAAAAACAAGTGTGGGGGTAGATTAAACCTGTTTAGTTTAGTATTAGTTTTTAGTTAATGTTTTAAAATCAGTAAATAAAAATAATATGTTTACTGTTTTCAAAAAGTTTTTTTAAAAAAAAAACAAAAAAATCAAAAAGAAATATAGATTTTTTTTCTATTTATTAATATTATAAATAACAATTTTCTATTTATTTTTATCTTTAATCTAAAAAACAACAAAACAAAACAAAGTCTAAAAAATAGGAATCTGTACATTGTTTTTGTAGTGCCCTTTTAAAAAAATGTACTTCTTTACATAGACTTTTGTGCAATATTATGTTTTGATTTTTCACCCTTTTCTTGAACCTCATTTTTTCTCTTCCTAGTTTGAAAATACCATGCTATAGTTGAGGTAATTCAGGGGATTTGAAACTGTAAGACCTTAAGAGATTATTGAGCGACTCTATCACAACTATAATGAAATTCTGGTCTTAGAAATAGGAGATGGAGTGTGAGTGAAAGATTTGTGTGGAATCAATTTTGTAACTTTAAGTCACTAGAATTTTGAACTTTATCAAAGGAAACTTGACCTCTATGAGAAAAGACACCTTAGGGAGCCAACTTAAATGAAATGATATAAGTATTTTGAACCTGAATAAAAATGGGCAATTAAGATCCCATAATGGATCTCTAAGACAAGGGCACTGAGTGTGTTTCTATAATTAAATAAAGTTATCTCAGTAAGTGTTATGCATAGTGATTTTCACATTTATGCTTGGGGAAAATAAATTTCAAAAGGACCATGTCAAAACTGATTCCATTTAGGTGAGGGGAATATTGAACCCATAGAAAAAGGGTGATTGACTTATAACACATTCATTTAGGTTGTTTCGATAATGTGGATAATCAAACTTTGGGTTGAGGAAACTAAAGAAAAAGTGATAAATGGAGGTGCTTTTTGTTGTAACTTTGATTCCACTTAAATTTAATTTGATCCACTCCTAAACTGAAACTTTGATTAAATTGAAATGAGGAAATAATTTCATTCACATATGAGGCATGAAAAATTGAACAGTGGATGAGTTTGTGTGTTATCTCTTCTCTGGCTAGTAAATTTAGATATAGGCAGAGTAACTTTCCTTCTTTTCCTTTTTGAAATAATTGAATTCAATGATAAATTGTTAGGAGTGTGACATTTTAAGTGTGGGGGAGTGACGTGGGCGTGAAATTTCACTATTTTTTATCTTTTATTCATTGAAAATTCCCTTTTAATTCAAATACCGGGTAAAACAATAGTCTTTGACTTTTGAGAATTTGAAACTTAAATGTTAAATGTATTAATTACTGATTTTTAAACCATACATAAATTGGAATTAGTTTTTAAACTTTACAAAAATTAGAATTCAATTTTGGAATTAATTTATTAAATGGATTAAATTTTTAGTATCAATTCCCTCAATCAATTTTTAATTTAAATGAAATCCAAGCGCACCAACAACCCACCACCGTGGCCATCTGCAGAGACCGAAGCAGATCCCTACCAGAGAATCGAAACGCCAAATTGCTCCTATGTGCCCCGGATATCTTTCCTCAAGCAAAGAAGAAGCTCGCTGCCGCACTGAAATCGAACCATCGCCGAGGAGGAGGAATCTTCCACGAATAACAAACCAGCCACCCTGTGCTCACCGATTCTCCACCTCTGTTGAAGGAAACCCTGTCAGAAAACTCGCTTACCATCGCTGTGAGGACCAAATCCGAGTCGATGCGGCCACTTGAAGGAGATGACCATACCACCATCGATGCAAGATTTTCACTAAATCGCTAGATCTGGCCATCCAACCATGAATCTCATTACCATCGCTGTGAGGACCAAATCCGAGTCGATGCGGCCGCTTGAAGGAGATGACCACACCACCATCGATGCAAGATTTTCACTAAATTGCTAGATCTGGCCATCCAACCATGAATCTCCTTACCAAATCACACTGACGCACCACCAGATGAAGGAACCAAATCCATCTGAGCCGCATTCAATCCTAGAATCATTGCACCACCGTTCGTCAGATCTGGAAGCGTCGTCGAGTCACCGTCGCTGCCTGTGACTCTGAGCACCACCAAAGTCGAACCATGCTCGCCGTTGAAGAGAACCCCTAACCTGCGAGCGCCACACCTATCAAGCATAGCGGAGAAGAAGACCCTGGCTGAACCCCCCTGCCCTTTTAAACCGAAAAACAAATAAAAAAAAAAGAATAAAAACAATAAAAACAAAATAAAATTTCTTTCTCCACTTTTATTTATTCATTTTTAATTCAATGTTTCATTCTATTCTTCATTTAATCATATTTTGTTATTCTTTTCCCCATCAATTTCTTTGTGTTTCTCACCTCTGTGATGTCCTAACGATCTCAATCTTCATGATCATGGAGAGCTAACCCCTTATGAGTGTTCCAAAGGGGAATCATAGTGAAGATATTGAATTTATATGTATAATTCTCAATCTACCTCATCTACGACTCTAGTGTGATAGTGGAAGTGGAGTGCGAAGGAGATGATTGTCACTCTACAATCCATTTGACACTATCGCACTCTTCCTACTGTTTCACAACAAAGTCTCCTTCCATTTTGGTCCACACTTCGTATGATTGGAGTCATGTGGTTCGATTGGAAGAATGGTGTGTGACTTCTTCCAGGTGTGTGAGTGAGTTTTCTCACTCGATTGAGGGATGATCTTACACATTCATCTAGGAGAATACATGGAATGACCGATCTGCTTAAGGATCTATTGAGCGGATTAGTGGTTTCATACCAAAGAAAACAGTGGGGCATGATTAGATGAATGATATTAAACCTACTCATTGAATTAAATTATTTAGAATAAAATTAAATTATGATAGATCTCACTAGAATTCATCCTTAGTTCCATTTTCATTTCTTGCATTCATTCTCTGTGCATTTGCATTGTGATTCTCTTCCCTATTTCTATTAAATCGAAAACCAAACAAAAACTATCTGGTTGTTTTAAAAATTAAGAAAAAAAGATAGGTAAGTGATGGGATAGTGCGACTCCCAACCCTTTCTCCTTAAGATACGACCTTGGTCATCCACTAGGATGCATTAAGAGTATAATAAAAAAAATTGAATGTGGCCTACGACAACCACGCGACCAGGGAGTGCTATGTTTACTATCCTCTTGCACTGTTAGTGAATTTCATTGAGGTGGTCATGGATTTCTAGGTAGGTTAACTAATGGCCCCAAAGGCGGTTGAATGTGTCCCAAATATTTTGGCAGAAACATACCACCTGGTCCTCAGTGAGGGACTCTGGGATGAAAATTTTCAGAGCTACATGTGGCTAGAATGCAACTAGTAGCTGGTCAGTAGCCAAGAGTCCCTGTAAGTCCTCTTGTTCATTACCAAGAGTATGACCCTTATCATTGTCATCCCAAGCCTTGATTGTCTTAGGCTAAGAAACTAGCAGTGGTACTGATGCAGATCTTCTTTAGTACTAATTTACTGGGAGAGGGGTCATAGTGCAGACCAAACATCCACTGCATATTGGAATCTCTCTCAAAGGCATAACCAAATTCAATATCATGAACATCTAGGATTGTGTGTTGACTACATCCTCATGCATGCGAGTGGTGGAATTTATTTAGGGATTATCAGAGTGCACACCATCATCTAAGGGCGTCAACACAGACCCTGACTCTCTCCAAATTCCCGTGCGGCGGTAGAGAGGATGGAAACTGATGGCGATTGAGATGGTTTCGCTGTGAGTTCCTAGAATGAGTCCATAACATACTCAACCAAAAATTACTTATGGGTGTATTTTTCGATCTTTTGGACCTCGGTTTCAGGGATTACAAGCCTTAATCGATGGGCTTTTACTCCTAGTTATGGTAGTGGGGATGAAGGTTCCCTCATCGATTCATCGGTTGTCTCAAATTTTGAGAGGAATAATGTGACATGATACTTACCAGGTTCCCGTATATGATGGCATGGTAATTATCCAAGCATGAGTTGTTGAGGGTCTCTTGGGTTTCGTCTGTGCGTGCTATGACCTATATCGTGGGAATGACCCCCCATGGTGGTTTCTTTCCCTCTTACCATGGGATGAATCTTCAGAGTATGGAATATCTTTGGCATGGGGAGGGCCTCTAATCCGGTTGGTGGTAGTGTGGGGAGGGCCTCCGTATTGAAATTATTTATCACAATATGGCCCGTATTATTTTTCGGTGGTGAAGAAGACTAAGAGGGCCAACCTGGCCTGCCTAAGAGGCCACTGGGGTCTAGATCCCAAGAGGGTGAAAAAGGATCCCCGCTCAGTATTTTCAAGAACGCTATGGGATATGATGGTGGTGGTGAGATCCACTAGATTCGTAGAAGATTCCCCCCATTGGTCAATTTTCTAGGACTACCCTCGGTGTCGGCACCGGGTGTTCTGGACTGGGGCCAGTAGAGCAGAAATGGGATTGATCCACTCATTGAACTATGGGACTAATTGGTACTAGTATGGTTGTGTTCAAGTGGGAGCCCTACTAGGAAGCTCCAGAGTAGTGGACATGATGGGTAAGACTCTAAGATCCCCTACCTCCTCAGCATAGGGGAGTGAGTTGTCCAAACTCTCCAAGGAGAGTCTCTCAAAGCAGTTTTCCTTTGTAATGGTGGTGGTTTCTCCCTATCTGGCCCTCGGGGGTGGCAGTGTTAGAAAGGTACCAATGATTTTAGATCCCGGTGGGTCATATCCCTACTAGGAATGACTCCTTTTTGTTCATATTGATGAACAAGGCATTGATCACCCTCCTTTGGATGGGCTCAGAGGGTGAGATAGGGTATGGGAACCCAGTAGCTAAAGAAGCAATTTCTGTCATGGAAGTGATGTAATCATGCTGGATTGAGGCGGCAACATCCTCCCTTACCTTTCTCCTATTGGCATTAGATCATCGATCTTTTATAGCTTGATTCCTATAAAGCACATAAAATCAGTCATCATTGATGATGTGATGCAGGTGATGCCCTATTCCCCAATATCACCCATTCTTTCAGAAGTAGAGAATGGATCCACATTGGTGATTTCACCGACCGAGGATGCCCGACATTATCTTCCCCAAGGTGCATGATATTTTCATGTTGGTCCCACCATTGGTTCAGTGGGACCTGGCGCTAAATATATGGATCTGGTGATATGAAAATATGATGGTTCCCCAATATTACTAGTTCTCATAGTTAAAGGAGAGTATATTCATATCGGGTTCACAATTTTTGTTTCTGTTTCTTTCCATCAGGGCCACGCATCGCGCGTGGTTTTTTCCCGCATTCCCTCTTTCCAAAGTCAGATGTCCTACACCACCATGGTTAGTGATGTCAAGTCCTTAATTTAAATATGAAGGTGGGGTGCTAGTTCCTCCTTCTATGGATTCCTTCTAAGAGATCATTGCCTAGTTTGAGTCTCCCTCGAATATTTAATTAATGTCTATGAAACTCATTATCAGCGCCATCTCTAGGTTGATACTGATTAATTATGTTTCTTATATATTGATAAGGAAGCAACCTTTTCCTAGAGTAGATAATAATGTTGGGCATATATGGGCATCTCATGATGTTGGGCTTGTTGGGGATCTATAAATTCTTCCCGTTTTTGAAGCCGAAGGCATCCCATATGTGAGGCATCTGAGGTGCATAACCCAAGGAATTGTCACACCCGCCTCTTTTAAATTATTTAATTTATTAATTTTCAGGGAATCGGGTAGTTCAGGTTGAATCCCAACTTAAAATTTTTGGGTTCTTATTTAAAAATGTACATTTTGGCCTTGACAACATTTAGCGCACCACGGTCGAAGCTGTGCGACTTTGTTTGAGTCAACGCATGACCTCGCCCGGTTCACCACACGACCTGCTCGATGTTTAAGGTAAACAAATAAAATTTCATGAAAAATGAAATTGAAATAAAATAAAAATAAGTGTGGTAAAAATTTAATGAATTATCTTAATGATGATAATAATAATATTGTTTGAGAATAGTGTTATTATTAATATTGTGGTAGTAATTAAGTTATTTTATTTATTAATATTTTTTTTGTATTTATTATTATTATTAGTTGTTGTTTTACTTTTTTACTTTTAGTTTTATTTTATTTGGTTATTTATTCATTTTTTATCTTGTTTTGGTGTTAAGGTTTCACCTTCCTTCTGCACATTTTGGCGCACCCCCCTTACCCCCTATTCCCCTCGTGCCGCACCTCCCCTATCCCTCCCTCTCTTCTCTTCTGCCAGGCTTCCCTCCCAGTGCGCTACTATCCGGAGGACCTCCCTTTCTCCCCTCGGCCTTCTTCCATCACACACCCCTCCCTGTCCTTGGTCTGCGTAACGCCTCCCTCCCGGCCATCTCAGTCGTGTCGTCGCCCTGCCTCCTGCTCAGAATCCCGTCGGACCTCCCTACTCCCCTCAGCCTTCCGCCATCGCACACCCCTCCCCCGACCTCCACGCTTCACGCCGTGCCCATTCTTCCCATCCATCTTGAAGTGTCGCCCCATCGGACACCCCGTAGGTCTCCCCTTGCATTCAGCGTTCACCCCATTTCGACGAGCAGCTCCAGCGAATCACCCCGCCGTGCCCTGCCCCATCCTTAGACACACCTCGTCTCGCCGTACCCCTACTTCTCGGCCGGCCAGTCTCCGTCCGGTGAACCCCTCCCTTTGGTAAGACTTATACCTCCTTTATTAGTGTGTTTATTTTTTGTTAATTCCATGTATTGCATTTTTCTTTAGCAGAAGCATCTCCAATTCATTGTGCATCTTTTTTTTAGTTTCACGGGTTAGTATTGGGTAGAAGGACAGATATGTTTAGCCATTAATTTCTGCTGTGAGGCATGATGGGTGATAAAAAACTATTTTTTGAATATTTTATTGATAATAAATGACATAATTTCCTCACATTGTGCTAAATATATTCATTTATGAAATATTTGGGATTAAATCATTCATTTGAAAATTTGATGAAAATTCCAGTTTTACCCTTTTAAAATGCACTGTAGTAGTTCACACATAAATATTTTAATATGAATTATTTGAACTTAAAATTTTGTAACAGTGTTCCCAACTTAAATTTCTACAACTTTTATTCAGGACTAGAGCTAAAGAGTGCATTTGGATGGAGTAAATGGACCATTAAGTCAATGGTGGGATGAACTCGCCAGAATGGACATGAGTTCTGTATTTAGGCCATAACTTCTTCATATTTTCTTGGATTAGGCCCAAAGTTTGAGAGGAGATCGAGGATTAAATTTCAAACAAATCATCCGCTTGGAATGAGATATTATTTATGCATTTTTATGTTTAAATGGGCAGTGAAAGTTGGATTAAAATATTTGTCCGAATTTTCCCATTCACACTTGAAACCACTTGTAACCTAGCCTCTCCTCCACTCTATAAATTAGTGTTTTTCTCATTTGGAGGGTTTGGGGATGTGAATTAAGAGATTGGAGGAATAGGAGAATTGGTTTCACCCAAATTCTCCAACCATTCTAATAGGGGCAGCTCTTGAAGCAAGGATCCCCTCATCGAAGCCTTCTTCTCTTCCTCATGTTGTAATGTTTTCATTTGTGTAATAAACTTCTTTGTTCTTATTTTATTTATTCTCTTTTATTATATTTTGTTAAAATTTATTCTTCTCTTAATATTATTAATTGTTTTGGAATCAAGATTGGAGACGATATTGGGTTATACCCTTTCAATCCTTTGCTCATGCAAAACGTCTCCACGATGACCACACCGCCCACGGAAGAGTAGTTTTCTAGTGATCGATATATATTATACTCTCTTAATTTAATTATTTTGAATAATTGGGATACTATAATTCACATAACATTATCCATGAATTGTGTTCTTAAATTATAAGAAACTAAGAAAGCAATTGAAAAATTAACACAAAAACACGCGAGGTCGAGGTTTTGTTTAAATTGTGAGAGCACAAACTTAATCGGTAATAAAAGACCACACGGGATAAGTTTGTAGAGTTCAAATATATTACCTAAAAACAATCCATACTCATTATACACAATGGAAATGTGCATTAATTTAACACTGACTATAAGCTAACCTTAGAACATCAATCAAAGAAGGGTGCTGCGATTGCATGTTCTGAAGTTAGACTAGGGTTAAATTCACATCATATTTGTGGTAAAGTTAATTCTCGTAGGGTTGAGATTTAAAAAATTAAGGGATAATAATTAATTGAATATTAATTTAAATGATAATGATAAATAATTGAGTGAAGAGGTAGAGTTAGATTGATTACGCCTTTTGAATATTGTCTAAAAAACATCTTCTTGTTGTTTATTTTTAATTGAACTTAATTTCAAAAATAAAAACAAAAAAATGCAATCTTCTTCCAGAAAACTTCTTCTAGTTTCAAAAATGATAAAAAAACCCATCCTTACAATTAGTGTTTTTATTATATTTTATTTTAATTTTAGAATACCTTTAAGAAGTTGTTATAATTTGCTTCCTCCTTTGAAGGACGACCTTGGTCAGCCACTCTACTGCACCTAAGTAACCCGAAACCAAACATCATTTGAAAGCTCCCATGACAACGCCTTTCAAATTAGAGTAATTTCCAAGGAGGAAAGTAATTTATTCAACCAATTAGAGTTATTTATTTTATTTTTCATTTAATTCTTTTCTTCTCCTCTTTCATTCTTCTTTCCCCTTTCTCAAGTTTTTTTCTCTTACTCTCTTTTTTTATTTTTATCACACCAACTCAAACTTATTTTCTTTTTATTATGATCCACTTTTCTTCATTTACATTTTACCTTTCATTTATTTATGACATGAACTAATCCCAAAGATCTTTTAGATATTGACCATGATATTGAACGCAGCCTTAGGGATTGAATCAGACATTCTCAGTCTACGGGAAGTTTCGACATTCAACCAGTAGGAGAATTCCTCCACTCCAAGATCATTGAAATTGGAATAAATTTAAATTCAAACATAAAATAAGAACCAATGGCTGAAAATAATGTAAATGAACTTAATAGAACCATTTGAGAATTGCCTGCACCTGATATTAATTATCAACCAAATTGTATTGCATACCCAAATCTCAAATCAGACTTTGAACTGAAATCTGGATTAATTCAACTTCTTTTAATATTTCATGGATTATCTGGTGAGGATCCAAATAAACACCTTAAATAATTTAATGTGGTTTGATCAACCTTAAAACCAAGAAATTTTTCTAAAGATCAATTCAAACTAAGAGCATTCCCATTTTCACTTGATGGAGCGGCGAAAGATTGGATGTATTATTTACAACCTGAAGATGTAACTTGTTGGAATGATTGGAAACGTCTTTTATTATAGAGATTTTTTCCAGCATCAAGGATCACTTCCATTAATAAGGATATCTCTGGGATAAAGAAAGACCAAGGGAATCAATGTATGAGTACTGGGAGCAATTCAAGAAGTTGTGTGAAAGATGCCCACATCACCAAATTAGTGAGCAACTCCTCATCCAGTACTTCTACGAAGGACTCACACCTATGGAGAGAAGTATGGTGGATGTTGCAGCTAGAGAAGCATTGGTGGACAAGACACCAGTAGTTGAACATTTTTTTATCGACAAGATGGACCAAAACTCTCAACAATTTGGCGATCGAGGTACACCACATGTCAGGGGAGTACATCAGGTAAGTCCTTCTCTTGAGAGTCATTTGATTGATACCAAGTTAAAATAATTGACCACTATGGTGAGGCAGATTGCATTGTCTCAAAAGACATCCCAACCCCCTCCTTCAAGGCCTTGTGGAATTTGCACTGAGACAAGCCACCCAACTGACTGTTGCCCACAACTATAAGAGACAGAGGATTGTGCAACAGTATTCCCAAGAAGACCATATCACCATCAACAACAGACATACCCCCAAAAGAAGTTTGATTCATTTTCTCCAACATACAACCAAGGGTGGAAGGATCAATCAGACATGAGGTATGGTTTTGGACAACAACAAAGGCCCCCTTTTCAACAAAACTTCCAACAGCCTCCCCCTTACCAGCAGGGTTTCCAACAACCCCAAAGGATATTTGAATCTCAAGCATCAACAAGCCAACAACAAGGGAATCCACCATCCAAGGTAGATTCTAACACTGATGATATTTTGAAACAAATTGTTCTTAATCAACAGAATGAGCTGAAGAGTCAAGGTTTAGAGATGAGGGAGTTGGAGACTCAAATGAGCCAGATTGCCACTGCCCTCCATGAACTGGTAAGTAAAAATTATGGAAATCTACCTTCCCAACCTACTCCAAATCCCAAGGGGAATTTCAATGCCATCACATTGAGAAGTGGGAAGAAAACAACTGATACAACTATACCTATCATTCCACTAGGATTCACCTCAACTCTAGAAAATCCCTATTCCACACCAACTGATGAGAAATCCAAGGAGAAAGACAAAGGTAAGAAAAGGATTGATGATGTTCCTCCTAAACCACTTCCATTTTCAAAAAGAGTTGTACAAACCAAAAAGATGGATGAAGAAGCTATGGAAAATGAGGTTTTATATACATTCAAGAATGTGGATATCAATATTCCTCTACTTGAAGTCATCAAGAAAATACCAAGGTATGCAAAATTCTTAAAAGAACTTTGTACCAATTGAAGAGGGCTCAAGGGAAATGAGAGGATCAATCTTGGAAGGAATGTTTCAACACTCATTACACCAACTCTAGCAATTCCAACAAAGTTTAAGGATCTAGGGACATTCGCCATACCATGCACCTGTAACGACCCGAATCCAGAGCCACATAACTAGTGCCCTGTACCTGGTTCACCACATGACCTCAAGCACATTTTACCAAATTCCATAGGATGCTGACCAGTAGCGAGGGCCTTGGTGAGTCAGTGGGAAAACTATGCCCTCATTTGGTAAAGTATACAACGGAAGAACAAACATACACAATAGCGGAAGCAGTAAACAACATACAACAATTGAAACTAAAAGTAGAAGCAATTTCTGATATAATAATGATGCAGTATGGTACATGAGTATATGGAAAGTAGTAAACAAATCAACGTGCTGAAATATAATAGAAACCAAATACTAAAAGTAAACAGCAACTCCAGTAGCATCGTGAGCCAAAGCCCGGTCCCATGATCTCCAGCTCCAACCAGCAATCAAGTACCTGAGGTGGAAGGGCCACAATCCCTATCCACACCTACAACTAAATACTCTGTTTGGGTCAAAAATCAGGACCCAAACAAGGTGTGAGACTAATCCCAGTAGTCAACCACCACTAGATTTGTGCCCTACTGTCAGTGAGTAATATAGAAAAAGTGAAGGAAATAAATACAGTAATAAACTAGGAGTACACCAGTAAAAATCCTACCAATTACCATTCACATTAATTTAATTAAACAACAGGGGAAACTAGAAAAGCTCTCTGTCCCAAGGTAAATCAAGTAACACAACAGGTAACTCAAAAGACTACCTAACCCACAAGAAGTACAAACCCAAGCTTGTTCTTTGGATTGGTGGAATCATCAGAACCAACCAAACAAAAATTCACACTGACTCTCTAGGTGGACCAAACTAGAAGACCCCTATAGTCCAGTAATCAAACAAGGCACAGACACTCTGGGAAGCTCTTAAGTCAATTCCTCTATGGTCTTGCAACGATAGCTACAGACTCTCTGAGGAAGCACTTACGTCTAATTCCTCCTGTGGTATCGATACGTGTGTAAACTAAGAACACTCTTGGGAAGCACAAAGTCCTATTCCCGTAGGTCCTGTGTATGAAACTTAAACCAACAGACCCTCTAGGGAAGCACTCAATCATCTATTCCCTCTTTGATCTCCCGCACCAAGTTCTCACAGCCCTGAGTAGTCCAGTCGAGCGTAATCAACTGTCATCAGCCCTAAGTATGTTCAATAACTACTTGACTAATATCTACAAGAATCAAAAGCATTTAAACAGTAGGAAACACATGAAATCAGTTATAACAAGTAAACTAGAAATTGTAATAGGGTTTACCTCACAGGAAAACGGTGCCAAACGGCGATAAACAGCCAAACAGGGAAAGAAACACCCATGGGGTGATCCTCAAACATGAAAACAAGCATACATTAGTGTCAATTAATCATAATCTAACAAGAAATCTAAGAAAAACAAACAATAGGATCAAAATCCCAAACCCGGGATACCCGATACATGGGTATCCGACACTTTTTCAACCAAAACTCAAATACATTCAACGCAGGGAAACAAACCACCTACCTCAATGCTAGGAGATAGATATAAGTGAACCACGATGATTGATTCTCCTTAGAACGTTTAAGATCTGAGAAAACATCCAAAAAGATCAACCCATGATAACTTGAAAATGAGGAGGAATCATGGAACAAGGATAAGGTAGAAGAGAGAGCTTACCGAGGTGATCCCAACGCAATCGAAGGTGGCTGAAACAGAGATAGGATGGTATATCGGGGGTTTGGAGAAGGATCACAGTCGTATGGGAGCTCTCGGCTGAATGAAACCTAGAAGAAGGTCGTTCTGGCGATTAGGCGCGACCCTGGTGTGTTTAGGGAAAAAAAGAAAATACATGACGTGTACTTCTGGGGTATACGAAGTGTACTCTATTTTTCCATACTCCGCTTTAAGCGGCCTCCTCATCACCCCTACACACCGTGTGTGTGGACCGGACACTATCAACACATGGCTTCGAGCGGCAAAGGAGTACACGGCGTGTACTTTGAAAGTACACGGTGTGTACTTCAAAAATTTCAAGAAACTCCTTTTTTCTCAAAAATGACCAGAAAAGGAAAAACATACCTGAAACGAAGATCCATGTTCTTACAAACTTCCCCCCTTAAAGAAATTCATCCCCGAATTTCCCTAGCGAGACGTAGAAGAAGAAATCACAAACAACTCCAGCCACTGCGATCGTACATCAGCCTCCCGCTCCTAAGTCTCGTCCTGCACTCGCCCGTGCTGCCATAGCACCCGTACTAGAGGAACAGACCAACCACAGAGAAATTTCGTATTGCGATCAAAAATCCGGATTAGATTCTCCTCAAACGATGCATCCTCTTCAAGCTCAACCTCCTCGGATTGAAAGACATGAGACGGGTCGGAAAAGTAACGTTAGAGTTGGGAAACATGGAAGACGTCGTGCATAGCTCGGTACCTCTGAGGTAACTGCAACCGATAGGTAACCGGACCAACTCTCTCCAACACCTCAAATGGCCCGACGTACTGCGGTGAAATCTTACCCTGTCTCCAGGTCCTCTTGTGCCCCAACCTCGGTGCGACATGCAGGAAAACATGATCCCCAACCTCGAACTCTAGAGGTCGTCTCCGCTGATCAACATAAGACTTCTGCCGAGACTGTGTTGTAGACATCCTCTTCTGAATCAACTCTATTTTCTCTGAGGTCTCCTAAACAAGACGAGGTCCCAGCAAAGCTACATCTCCTGCCTCCAGCAAGCATAAAGGTGATCGGCATGGCCTACCGTACAAGGCCTTGTAAGGTGCCATCTGAATAGTCGCCTGAAAACTGTTATTGTAGGCAAACTCCACAAGAGGGATATGCTTCTCTCAAGAACCTCCAAAGTCCAAAATGCAAGCTTAGAGCATATCCTCAAGCACCTAGATCGTATGCTCAGACTGGCCATCAGTCTAGGGATGGTATGCTGTACTCAAAAGTACTTGTGTACCCAAAGCCCTCTGAAGCCCCTTCCAGAACTGAGAAGTAAAGAACGCATCCCTGTCTAAAACAATGAAGTGTGGAACTCCATGCATGCGTACAATCTCTCAGATGTAAAGTCATCCCAGATCATCAACACTGAAGGTCTCCTTGATCGGAAAGAAGTGAGCAATATTCATAAGCCTGTCGACGACAACCCAAACAACATCGTTCCCTCGAGGCGAGCAAGGCAAACCTGTCACGAAGTCCATCGCGACATCGTTCCACTTCCACTCCGGAATGGGTAACTGCTGTAAAAGCCATGCTGGTCACTGATTCTCTACTTTCACCTGCTGACAAGTCGAACATCTCATGACAAAACCAGCAATATCTATCTTCATACCTGGCCACCAGTACTGGCGCTGTAGATCAAGATACATCTTGGTGATGCTAGGATGAACTGCCCAAACTGAGGAATGAAAATCCTGCATCAACTCCTCACGTATTTCTGCTGGCACCCATACACATCCCTGGAAATGAAAGATCTCATCCTCACCCACTATCCATCTAGGAAGAGGGTCCTCTCTTAACACACTCTCCCATAGGACTAATCCCTCTGAATCTGATAGATGCCTCATCCGCACCCGATCAAGAAGAGTAGGGGTAATAGCCACAGAGGAGAGAAAGGTATGTCCCTGTCTGTCGTGCACCTCCAAGTGCATCTTAGAGAACAGAACCATGAGCTACCACTCACTTCTAGCCTCCTGAACTGCCTAAATCTGAGTTATCCTTCTCAACGCATCAGCCACTGTGTTGCCTTTACCGGGTGTATAGGAAAGCTCAAAGTCGAAGGACTGAAGATACTCGACCCACCTACACTGTCTCAGATTCGGCTCATGCTGGGTGAAGATGTACTTGAGACTCTTGTGGTCGGTGAAAACCACAAAGCGCTCTCCTAGAAGGTAATGTCTCCAACAGCGTAAGGCGTGAACAACAACTGCCAACTCCAGATCATGCGTCGGGTAGTTCCTCTCGTGTGGCCTCAGCTGCCGAGACCTGTAAGCAAAGACCCCATCTCCCTGCATAAGCACAACTCCCAGCACGATACCTGAAGCATCATAGAAGACAGTATAGCCCTTTCCCGACTCTGGAAAGACCAGTATCGGTGTTGACGTCAACCTCCCCTTCATCTTCTGAAAAGTTGACTCACAAGGATCTGACCATAAAAACTTCACCCCCTTCTTGGTTAGACTTGTCAACGGTGCTTATAGGTATGAAAAGTCCTGTATAAACCGCCTGTAGTAACCATCCATCCCCAAGAAACTCTGTACCTTGAAGACATTCTTCGGATTCTCCTAGGTAACTACCGCTCTCACATTTTCTGGGTCTGCTGATACTCCTGTCTCTGAGATGACATGACCCAGGAAGTGAATCTCATCCATATAGAAGTGGCACTTTGAGATCTTAGCATATAACTGATACTCTCTCAGTGTACTCAATAAGATCACAAGATGGGTAGCATGGTCGTGTCGAGTGTGAGAGTACACCAAGATATCATCCACGAAAACCACCTCGAAGGAATCCAATAAAGGATGGAAAACTCTATTCATCAGCGCCATGAAAACTACTGGCGCGTTCATGAGACCGAACGACATAAACAAGTACTCGTACATACCATATCTACTCCAGAAGGCTGTAAGAGGTATATCCGATGGTCTGACGCACAACTGATGATAGCCGGATCTCAAGTCAATCTTCGAGAACACCCTGGATCCTCGAAGCTAATCAAAAAGATCATCAATCCTCGAAAATGGATATCGGTTCTTGACTATAAACTCGTTCAGGTTCCGATAGTCCACACATAGCCGTAAGGTACCATCCGCCTTCTTCACAAACAACACCGGAGAGCCCCAAGGGGAAGTACTAGGTCAGATAAAACCCTTAGCCTACAACTCCTACAACTGTTTCTTGAGCTCTTGCAACTCAGGTGTAGCCATCCTATAAGGAGGTATGGATACCGGTGCTGATCCTGGCACAAGATCAATAGAGAATTCTACCTCTCGCTCTGGAGGAAGACCTGAAAATTATTCTTGAAATACATCTGGAAAACGATCAAACACTGGAGGAAAATCTATCTGATAAGTCCCCTATTCATACAGATATAAACTAGAAATCTGGGCTGTAACACCGCCCAACTCATGATGCTCTATTCCAGCTCTACTCGCCTGGACATCCCATTTTCCCTTGTGAATAAAAGATCCTCCCTCTGGTGATGTGAAACTCACCCTTTGGTGATAGCAGTCGACAAAGGATTGGAAGGAAACTAACCATTCCTTCCCGAGAATGACATCATAACCAGTCATCTCAAGGACATAAAGATCCCACAAGAAGTGACACCCACAAACCTCAAGGGGGCACTCCTTGCACTGACGCACACTAGCAGTTCTAAGTCCCAAGGGAGTGTCTAGTGTCATCATATACTCAGAAGTAAAGACAGTAAGTCTAAGGCTCTCCAAAGTGTGCACAGAAACAAAGCTATGAGAAGATACAATATCGAAAAGTGTAGAAGATAAAACTAAGGCTACTAAGATCGTACCTCGAACTGTGGAAGGTCCAGGATCTCTCCCCTGATGAATCTGCTCTACCGCAAATGTATGGCCAGTACCGCGGCCCTGTGTAGTAGCCTGATATCCCTGAGCTGATCCTCCCTGAGCCTAACCACCGCGTCCATGGCCTCTTCCCTAGCCTGAACGACCTAAAGAACTCCAACCCCTAGTCTAATGTAGAACTGGTAATCCTGCTCCTATACAAGGAGTAGAAATAGATCCTCCTTCACTAGCCACTGGAAGAAGAACCCTACAAAAATGTTGAAGATGACCCATCTTGCCGCAAGATCGCCACTCCACTGGGTCTCTTGGGCACTGGGGATTCTTATGTCCACTCTTTCCACACTGATATCACACCACCTAGTTGCCAGAAGGAATATCTCGTCGACCAGAAGAAATACCTCGCTTCCTCGAGTCACCTCGAGTAGACTCTCGGTGGCGCTTCCTACTGTCAGTATGAAATGAATCAGCCTTGGATACTGAACCGCCCTAGTTAATAGCTCCAATATCCCTCAGATTTCATTTGGTGATCAACACCTGGTTGACTATCAGAGTAATAGAAGTCAACTGGAAAATGTTCACCTGCGATCTAATTTCTGATTTGAGGCCTTCCTCAAACTTCCTTGCCAAAAACAGATCATCATTCCCCAGAACGGGAGTGAAGCGCTTTAACTTAGTGAAACGGGAGGAATACTCCATAACCGAAAGAGTACCCTGCTGTAGGTTCATGAACTCTCTGGCTCTGTCAGCCCTCAGCATCGCCGAATAGAAGTAGTCGTAGAATGTATACTGGAAATCGTCCCAAGCCATAGTCCGTTGGCACCCTGCCTGCGAAACTACATCCCACCATCTCTTGGAAGAATCTCACAGCATGTAAGTCACAAGATTCACCCTTATTTCTGGGGGTGTCTCCAGATGCTCGAAGATGGAAATTATGGTTTCTAGCCATGACTCTGCAGCCTGAGGTCCTCTATCCCCTGTAAAAGTGGGAGGATGCTGCTGCTGAAAAACCCGCATCAACTCTTCCATAGACGGGGCAGGATGCTGAGCTCCTTGGAAGGTATGCATGAATCTCATGAAACCCTCTTTGAACTGAGCGTTGATACCAGTGTCTGGAATCACTGCAGGTGACATGTCCGGATCGATCGGTGGAACTACTAGTAGTCCCTAGTCTGTCGTATCAGGCGTACAGTCACTGCCTGGTTTCTGACGTGCAATGGGAGGACGTCTTGGTGCCATAGCCCTGAAAGGTCAAAAGCACACCTCATATTTAGGATTAACAAGGACAAAAAACACAAGGGTACAAAATGGGAATGGATAGAGAGAAACACTTAAGTTTGAAAAACACGACTACACGACGTGTATTTAAACTACACGGCGTGTTTGTTAAATCCATTCACATGGGCGTGTACCTCTGCCACGACTGGTCGTGTAACACCCCAGACTACACGGCGTTTTGTCCCAACACACGACGTGTACTTGAACTCCACTCCCCTGCCCGAGTCTCTTTACACAGCTAACCTACACGATCTTCTTAATCCTAAACTACACGACGTGTTCACTAAGGAAACGACGTGTACTAGACAGGTTCAGCAACTCATGTAACAGGTTACACGGCCGGCTATATTCCTGACCCTTACATGGCGTGTTCTGAACAAACATGACATGTATAAGGAAAGATAACACTGACCCGTGTTGTTCGTGACACGGCCGAGTACTTAGAACAAGGATACACGATGTGTTTGTACAAAACACGGCGTGTAGTACACGAGTTTCCCCGACCCGTGTTGTTAGTGACACGGGCAGGTACATGGTTGACTACTACATGACATGTACTTATCGTACACGGCGTGTCCCCGAAGACTTTTTATAACCCCGTGTCTCTGTTCACACAGTCAGTAACACTGTAAAAAAACTACACGACATGTATTAATAAAGTATACACCGTGTATTCTGGGTTTTTCCGGGCAGTAGCTCAGAAACTACATCGAACGCCATAAACACTGAAAAACAAACATCTATGTGCCAAATTCCGATCCGTGGGGGCCCATACTCCCCGCGAATTAAATCTTAGCATCATAACAATTCATACAACAAGTAAAAAACATAACAATCCAATGATCTGCCAAATTCTGATCCTCGAGGGCCCATAACACCTCTAAGACCAAAGTTTGGCATCCATGAAAAATTAACTGCAAAAATAAACAACACCCTATCAACGTAGCGGTATTTCTATCACAGTAAACTATCACAACATCATGCATAATCTATCACGACATCTATCACAACAACATGCAATCTATAATTCACCCTATATGACATGGAAAAAGGCATGACATGTGATTTTCTAACTAGTGCCTATATGATGCATGAGATGGCATACCCTCATCTCATCGGGTTGCAACAAAATAAAACCACAATCATATAAATTGTAATAACAAAAAACACGTGCATCACCCAATGGTGAAATATAATAAACTGTAACACTTGCAAAAACTAAAAATTGCAATTACGAGGTAATGTGGCTTTTCCCTGTACACGGGTTAATTACTCCCGGGCATAGTTAAGTACTAACTAACCATTCCTTCCTATCCCTATATATTGTCCTAAAATAGTAAGGCAATAGAAAAGAAAGAAAACCTCCTCTGATACCACTTTGTAACGACCCAAATCCGGATCCACATAACCGGTGCCCCATACCCGGTTCGCCACATGACCTAAAGTGGGTTTTCCCAAATTCCAGAGGCTGCCGACTAGCAGCGAGGGCCTTGGTGAGTCGGTGAGAAAACTATTCCCTCATTTGGTAAAGTATACAGCGTAAGAACAAACATACACAATAGCAGAAGCAGTAAACAACATACAACGACTGAAAATAAAAGTAGAAGAAATGTCTGATATAATAATGATGCAGTATGGTACATGTGTCTTTGGAAAGAAGTAAACAAATCAACGTGCTGAAATACAACTGAAACCAAATACTAAAATTAAACAGAAACTCCAGCAGCATCGCGAGCCAAAGCCCGATCCCTTACTCTTCAGCTCCAACCAGCAATCAAGTACCTGAGGTAAAAGGACCACAATACCTATCCACACCTGCAACCAAATAGACTGTTTGGGATGAAAAGCAGGACCCAAACAGGGTGTGAAACTAATCCCAATAGAAAAACACCACAAGATTTGTGCCCTACTATTAGTGAGCAATATAGAAAAAGTAAATGAAATAAATACAGTAATGAACTAGGAGTAAACCAGTAAAAATCCTACCAATTACCATTCACATTCATTTAATTAAACAACCAGGGAAACTAGAAAAGCTCTCTATCCCAAGGTAAAGAAAGTAACACAACAGGTAACTCAAAAGACTACCTAACCCACAAGCAGTATAAACCCAAGATTGTTATTTTTCTTGGTGGACTCGTCACAACCAACCAAACAAAAATTCACACTGACTCTCTAGGTGGCTCAAACTAGCAGACCCCTATAGTCCAGTAATCAAACAAGGCACATACACTCTGGGAAGCTCTCACGTCAATTCCCCTATAGTCTTGCAACGATAGCTAAAGACTCTCTGAGGAAGCACTTACGTCTAATTCCTCCTATGGTCTCAATACGTTTGTAAACTAATAACACTTTTGGGAAGCAAAAAGTCATATTCCTGTAGGTCATGCATACTAAACTGAAACCAACAGACCCTCTAGGGAAGCACTCAATCGTCTATTCCCTCTTTGATCTCCCGCACCAGGTTCTCACAACCCTGAACAGTCCAGTCAAGTGTAATCGATTGTCAGCAGCCCTAAGTAAGTTCAAAAACTACTTGACTAATAGCTACAAGAATCAAAATCATTTAAACAGCAGGAAACACATGCAATCAGTTATAACAAGTAAACTAGCAATTGCAATAGGGTTTGCCTCACAGGAAAACAGTGCCAAACAGTGATAAACAGCCAAACAGGGAAAGAAACACCCATGGGGTGATCCTCAAACATGCAACCAATCATACATTAGTATTAATTAATCATAATATAATAAGAAATATAAGGCAAACAAACAATAGTATCAAAATCCAAAACCCGGGATACCCGATACATGGGTATCTGACACTTTTGCAACCAAAACTCAAAGACATTCAACGCAGGGAAACAAACCACCTACCTCAATGCTAGGAGATCAATATAAGTGAACCATGATGATTGATTCTCTATAGAACGTCTAAGATCTGAGAAAACGTCCAAAACTCTCAACCCATGATAACTTGAAAATGAGGAGGAATCTTGGAACAAGGCTAAAGAAGAAGAGAGAGCTTACCGAGGCGATCCCAACGCAATCGACGACAGATGAAATGGATATCGAACAAAAACTCGGGGGATCAGATAAGGATCATGGCCATATGGGAGCTCTCAGCCGAATGAAACCTAGAAAAAGGTCATTCTTGCGATTAGGTGCGACCCCGGTGTGTTTAGTGAAAAAAAGAAAATACACAGAATGCACTTCTAGGGTACACGGCGTGTAATCTGTTTTTCTGTATTCCGCTTTAAGAGGCCTCCTCATCACCCCTACACACCGTGTGTGTGGCCCGGACACAGCCAGCACACGACTTTGAGATGAAAAGGAGTACACGACATGTACTTTGAAAGTACACGGTGTGTACTTCAAATATTTCCAGAAACTCCTCTTTTCTCAAAAATGACCAGAAAAGGAAAAACATACATGAAACGAAGATCCGGGTTCTTATAGCACCATAGGGTATTTTCACTTTTCTAATGCTCTTTATGATTTGGGAGCTTCCATAAATGTGATGCCTCACTCTGTATTCTCTTCTTTGCAGGTTGGTGAGTTGAAGTCGACGAGAGTAGTGGTGCAGTTGGTAAATAGAGCTACAACATATCCAGCGGGAGTCCTTGAGGATGTACTTGTCTGGGTAAGAGACATGATCTTTCTAGCATATTTCTATGTTCTTTACATGGAAGATGATCAGGTAAGTTCTCATGATCCCATTATCTTAGGTAGACCCTTCCTCAAAATTGAAAAAACTATCATAAATGTCAATGAGGGTACACTTTCCATGGAATTTGGGGATAAAGTTGTGATATTTAATGTTATGGGTTCCATGAAGTACCCCTTATAGGATCATTCTGCATTTTTTATCTCCCATTTTTAACCACCAAATAAAAACCCCATGGAATATGATTGTTCTATGCTTATGGAGATTGTGATTATTGGTTCTAGTTTGATGTCTAAGAGTACCTCCACACCTATTTCTAATGCACAAGACTCTCTTAGATTTGATTTTTAAATGACTCATATTCTTATTTTGATCATGTTAACTCTAATTATGACATGGCTGTTGAGTATGCTGATAGATTTGATGCTTTATTCTCATATTTTGATGATGTATATTCTGATACTGATGCTCTTTGTGCACATATTTCAGTTCCTTTTATGTCTCCGTCCATACACCACCCCTACACTGGAACTCAAGCCATTTCCACCAAATCTCAAATACTCATACTTGTTAAGTGGTGATAAATTACCTGTTATCATTGCTAAAAATATCCCTTTTGAACATGAAGAAAGACTTTTGAATATTTTGAGGGAGAACTTCAGGGAAATTGGGTGGACCTTGGCTGACATATCAGGTATTAGCCCCTCCATTTTCATGCATAGGATTATTTTGGAGGATGGGGCTAAACCGGTTAGGCATCCACAAAGGAGACTAAATCCAACACTTTTGGAGGTTATTAAAAAATAGGTTGAAAATTTACTCAAGGAAGGTATAATCTATCCCATTTCATATTCCCAGTGGGTGAGTCCAATTTAGGTTGTGCCTAAGAAAAGTGGTGTTGCAGTTGTAAAAAATGATAAAGAGGAGTTAGTTCTGATGAGGGTACAAAACAGTTGGCTTGTGTGTCTTTATTATAAGAAAATAAATTAGTACACTCGCAAAGACCATTTCCCCCTCCCATTTATTGATCAAATTCTTGAGATACTAGCTGGGAAGACACACTATTGTTTCTTGGATGGATTTTTTGGATATTTTCAGGTTCCTATAGCTTCAGAGGATCAGGATAAGACTACATTCACCTGTCTCTTTGGCACTTTTTCCTACTGAAGGATGCCATTTGGACTTTACAATTCCCCAGGTACCTTCCAAAGATGCATGGTGAGTATTTTTTCTGATTTTATTGAGACCTACATGGAGGTATTCATGGATGATTTTACAGTGTATGGGTCTTCATTTGAAGAATGTCTAAGTAGTTTGGGAAAGGTGTTAAATCATTGTATTGAGAAGAATCTGGTCTTGAACTTTGAAAAGTTTCATTTCATGGTAGAGAATGGCATTATCTTAGGGCATGTAGTGTCAAAACATAGGATAGAGGTTGATATATCTAAGTTAGATATTATTTCATCCTTACCATATCCTTCATGTGTGTGTGATGTTAGATCTTTCCTATGGCATGCAATATTTTATCGGCGATTCATCAAAGATTCTAGTAAGATTGATCTTCCTATGTCATGATTACTTAAAAAGGATTTTGATTTTGTGTTTAATGATTCTTACAGGACTTCCTTTGATGAGATAAAGAAGTGTATGACCACTCCACTGATCATACAACCCCACGGTGGGAGATTCCTTTTGAGCTTATGTGTGATGCATCCAACTTTGCGGTTGGAGCTGTCTTATCTCAGAGGGTGGAGGGATGTTCACATGTGATTGCCTATGCATCGAGGACACTGGATTCAGCCCAATCAAACTACACAACCACAGAAAATGAGTTTATTGTTGTTATATTCACTTTAGATAAATTATGTTCATATTTATTGGGCTCTAAAGTAGTTTTTTTTCTGACCATGCAGCTCTGAGGTACCTATTGAAGAATCCAGACGCAAAGCCCAAGCTAATTCGATGGATGCTCCTTCTTCAGGAATTTTACATTGTGATAAAGGACAAAAATGGGTCCAAAAACTTAGTGGCAGACCACATGAGTAGGCTTACTCACACACTAGAGGATGACACCTTGGACCAGGTACCACTTTGAGACACTTTCCCCGATGAGCATATTTATTCCATCTCAGGTATGCATCCTTGGTATGTGGATTTAGTGAACTACCTTATTGCATCCGAAATCCCTGAAAATTTAAAGAAACATCAAGTCCAAAAGTTAAATATTGAGTCTAGATTTTATGTGTGGGATGATCCCTACTTATGGCGCAGGTGTAGTGACCAAGTTATTAGGATGTGTGTTCCTGATCTTGAGTTTGAGTCTATTCTGCAATTCTGTCATACACTTGTTTTTGGTGGAAACTTTGGACCCCAACAGACATCTAGGAAAGTTTTGGACTCTGGATTATATTTTTCTATCTTATTCCATGATTCCCATGTGTTTTGTAAGTTGTTCTCACATTTCCAACACATGGGAAAAATTTCTAGGAGACACGAGATGTCCCAACAACCCATACTATTCTGTGAAATTTTTGATGTATGGGGAATCAATTTTATGGGTCCTTTTCCTAGTTCATTTGGTTTCCTATATATTTTTGTTTTCTTTTATTATGTGAGCAAATGGTTGGAGGCTAAGGCCACCAGGACTGATGATTCTCATGTTATTTTGGACTTTGTCAAAGTGAATATTTTTTGCAGGTTTAGAGTACTGAAGGCTATCATCAGTGACCAAGGGACACACTTCTACAATCAGAATTTGGCTTCCCTCCTTCAGAAGTATGGGATGTCACACAAAACATCAACACCATACCACCCCCAAACAAATGGTCAGGCTGAGGTTTCAAATCGTGAGTTGAGACAGATTTTGGAGAAAACTGTGCAGCCAAATAGGAAGGATTGGAGCAAGCACTTGGATGATGCGATATGGGCATATAGGATAGCATACAAAACTCCCATAGGTATGTCCCCATTTCGGATTGTTTTTGGAAAAGCGTGTCATCTCCCTGTGGAAGTTGAGCATCGATCTTATTGAGTTATAAAGAAATGCAACATGGATTTGTCCCAAGATGGAATCCAAAGGAAGATGCAAATTCAAGATCTTGAGGAGATTCAATTGTCTTCATATGAGAACTCAAGGCTCTACAAGGAAATATAAAAAACATCTCATGAAAAAATGATCCAGAAAAGAGAATTTAAAGTTGGAGAGAAAGTCTTGCTCTATAGTTCACGACTAAAGTTGATGCCTGGTAAGTTGTGTTCCAGGTGGTTAGGTCCTTATGTTGTAACTAATGTTTTTCCTTATGGTGCAATTGAGATCACACAAGAGGACACTATAAGGAGCTTTACAGTCAATGGGAAACATTTGAATAAATACATTGAGGGAATTCCTACTGATGTAGTGTATTTCATCACACTGCATGACCCCATCATCTCTTGAGCATAACAGGCTGTTCCTAACCCTTTCACTTTTTTATTATTTTTCCTGTTTAAAATTATACATTTCATGTGCATATATCATCTAATGGGTTCACATTGAGGAAAATTCAATATTTTAAGTGTGGGGGAGGGAACCTTTTAGTATAGTAATTTAAATTGTTTTCCTTTTTTTCAATGATTTTTTTAAAAAAAATTTGTTTTTCAAATTTTGTGTATTATTTTTCAGTTTTTTGTGTGTTTTTGAAACTTTTGAGCTGAAATGACTCTCATAACCATTTTGAAATCCATATCAATAAGTGAAAAAAAAATTCCCATGAAACTGAGCTTAAATGAATACTGAAAATAACTTTGTTTCAAGTTCAAATCTTTAGTAATTTCATAAAAAGTACTCTGAATTTTGAATCCCATGCCACATCCCACTGTCTTTATATTTGAAATCACTTTCATGTGAGGCTTTTGAACCATTCTTTTCATATTCTTCACATTCACCTCACTTCTTGAGAGAACCAAACCATGCTTGATTTAACCAAGATTTGATTTATTTAAGTCAAAACTTGAGGGTTTGAGGTACTTATGTTTTAAATGATTGAAGAATTTGTTTAGTATTAAAGCCCCCATTTAAAATAATCTTTTTTTATAATGTCCTACCTTGAACATTTAATCCTTTTATCCCTTAGAATCCATGAACATCCTATTAGGTTAGGCACATTACAATCCAATTTTCCCTATCCAACCAACTCTTGAAATGAAATTGCGTAATCTAGTTGAACTTAAGTGTGGGGGAAGCTATATTGTGTTTTGCTACCACATTTTGTGATAATTTGGGTGGAAAATTAAATTTTGAATAGATGTGTTTTCTGCTGAAGAAAATCATTATATTGAAAACTATTCATTTTATGGAGCTTTCATGATAACTGAAGCTGTGCCTTTCTAAAGCTTCTAATAGAGGAAGAAAATTGTGCTTATCTGGAGCTTTCAAGAAAATCATTCTTGAGAAGATTGACATTTTTACTACTGAAATGTTGATTGGTGTGAAAATTCATGATGATGAACACAAATTGATGCTATGGGAATTGAGGAGGAGACCATATGTAAGTGAAAATTAGATTAATGCAATTTTTCCTCAAAAAGAGTCAAGCCCCCCTCATTCAACCTCAGAATTTTTCACATCTTAATCCTACCAACTAAAAGCCATAGAACAACCCCGAAAAGTACTCATGATAAACATATGTCCTTGACTCATTTGGGTGGTGATGTAGGAATTTATCAAGCCTATGGTGACCCTTGTATGAGTTTGGATGACAAAGACATTGCTAAAAAATTGACATTTGTGTGATAAGAGAAAATTCTAGTGAGGTAAGTGTTTTGTGCATGGGAGGATAAATGAAGTGGAAATATATTGAATGATATAAATAGAGAACTTTAAATAATATTTTTTATGAGGCATGATATCTTTTGTTTCTCGGTGTTAGTTTTTGGATATCAAGGATATGTGTTTTAAAATTTGTTTTGATTTGATATTGATGTTTACATGATATGAGGTTTTTCCCAGGAGTGCAAAAGGGTAAGTGTGGGGGAGTTGATAAAACACTATTTTTTTGAATATTTTATTTATAATAAATTACACAATTTCCTCACATTGTGCTAAATATATTCATTTATGAAATATTTGGGATTAGATCATTCATTTGAAAATTTGATGAAAATTCTAGTTTTACCCTTTTAAAATACACTGTAGTATTTCAAAATATATATTTTAATATGAATTATTTGAACTTAATATTTTGTAACAGTGTTCCTAACTTAATTTTCTACAACTTTTATTTAGGACACTAGAGATAAAGAGTGCATTTGGATGGAGTAAATGGGCCATTAAGTCATTAGTGGGATGGACTCACCATAATGGACATGGGTTCTTTATTTGGGCCATAACGTCTTTATACGTGCTTGTATTAGGCCCAAATTTTGATAGGATATCTAGGATTAAATTTAGCACAGATAATCATTCTATAAGAATATCTTCGTCATGCGTTTTGGTGGTCAAATGGGCGGTGCAAGTTGGATTAAAATATTTTTCCGAATTTCCCCATTCACACTTGAAACCACTTGTAACCTAGCCTCCCCTCCACTCTATAAATTAGAGTTTTTCTCATTTTGAGTAATTGGGGATGTGAATTAGGATATTTTAGGCATATGAGAATTGTTTTCACCCAAATTCTCTAACCATTTTAAGAGGGGTATCTCTTGAAGCAAGTATCCCCTCATCGAGGCCTTCTTCTCTTCATCATGTTGTAATGTTTTCATTTGTGTAATAAAAATCTTTGTTATTATTTTATTTATTATCTTTTCTTCTATTTTGTTCAAATTTATTATTCTCTTAATCTTCCTAATTGGGTTGGAATCAATAATGGATACAAGATTGGGTTCTACCCTTTCAATCCTTTGCTCATGCAAAACGTCTCCACAATGATCACACCGCCCATGGAAGAGTAGTTTTCTAGTGATCGATCTATATTCTACCCTCTTCATTTAATTATTTTGAGTCATTGAGCTACTTTAATTCACATAATATAATCCATGAATTGTGTTATTAAATTATAAGAAACTAAGAAAGCAATTGAATAATTAACACAAAAACACGCGAGGTTGAGGTTTTGTTTAAATTGTGAGAGCGCAAACTTTATTGGTAATACAAGACCACACAGAATAAGTTTGTAGAGTTAAAATATATACCCTAAATACAATTAATCCTTATTCTCAAGAATTTAAATGTTCATTAATTTACAACTTACCATAATCTAACCTTAGAACATCAATCAAAGCAGGGTGCTGCGATTGCATGTTCCAAAGTTAGCCTAGGGTTAAATTCACTTCATCTTTGTGGTAAAGTTAATTCTCATAGGGTTCGAGACTTAACAAATTAAGGGATAATAATTAAGTGAATGTTAATTTAAATGATAATTATAAATAATTGAGTGGATAGGTAGAGTTATATCAATTATGCCTTTTAAATATTGTCTAAAAAAACATCTTCTTGTTATGTATTTTTAATCGAACTTCATTTCGAAAATAAAAACAAAAAAAATGAAATCTTCTTCCAAAAAAATTCTTATAGTTTTATAAAAGATAAACAACACCCATCCTTACAATTAGTGTTTTTATTCTCTTTTATTTTATTTTTATAATACCTTTAATAAGTTGTTATAATTTGCTTCCTCCTTTGAGAGAGGACCTTGGTCAGCCACTCTGCCGCACCTAAGTAACCCAAAACCGAACATCATTTGAAAGCGCCCATGAAAGCGCCTTTAAATGGGTTTTTTTATTTAAGTCGTGAGTGACATACTCTTGGATTTTTTGGCCTTGCTAGGGTTTGTTCGCGATGCGGTTGCGGTGCAGATGAGTTTTTTCACAACATTACAGTAATATCTTCATGCGAGGTAGGTGGTTCCACATTTAACCATTGTTTGATGAATTAATTTTATTCTTAAATTATTTTAGCATATTTATTAATTATTTTGTTTTATGTGAATCAAGTTTTTAATTGAAGTTGATATGTATGTGTGATATAGTTGTGTTTTATGTGAAAATTTATGTTGAACTATTTATTAGAAGTTTATGAACTATACAAATTGTGTTCTGTTTTAGCGTCAATTTGCATCGAGTCATAGAGTAATTTTTTGGATGAATTTTTAGTATTTTGAGTCATTTGGCATATTCTGAAAATTGTTTCATAAATTGTCTAGTGAATTAGTTTGTTAATTTAATTAATTTAGCACATTTTTTAAGTAGTTTACATGCTGTGAATGTGATTTTGACTGAGTTTTTCTATCCATTTACTTTGTTAGTAGAGTATTTATGTGATGTTAATGTGTTTTGTTGTGAACACCTACACTTAGCTATTTATCAGTGTTCTCAAAATTGTGCATTTAGTTTGTTTGAATGCGAAAGAGTTGCAGTGTGTGTTTTGGGTGTGGCATCAAAGTGTGTTTTTTCAAAAAAGAGGGTTTGAGTGCGTTTTGGTGTTTAAATTTGCGCAAAGGATTTCTGAAATTGATTAATAAACTTTCTTGGTGTTCGTCTAATTGTAAAAGTGTTTTCTTTAAAAATTTTAATTTTTTTAATTTATGGTGTAAGCAAAGAAGATTAAGTTCTAAAAATATTTTGATGTGTGTAATGTTTCAAAATGGCATTTGGGTGTACAATTGGTGGTTTTGTGTGTGTAGGTACCCTGTTTGGAATTTATGCATTAATGTGACATGTGATGTGATCTTGGATTTTTAAAAGTGGAATTGATGGTGTAAATGGTATCTTGTCATGCGTGGTGCTTTGCTTGGCTTGTTTATGTGATGTTCACCAATTATGAACTTGAAACTTTTTTTAGCACAAAGCGGGAAGCCTGGGTAGCTAGGAAGGTGGACTAGACTAGTGGGCTAGTGATCCAAGGGTGGCTTCAGACCTATTTCACTTAGCAGGATTGACGACTGAAACACCAACTAAACATATGAATGACTGAGGGTCATGGTTTCTAAGACATGTTGGCTGAGGGTTGTGGTTTTTTATCCATGTTTTCTGAGGGCCGTGGTTTCTAATCCATGTTTCACCGAGACATGAAGATCTAGGGATCCATGCTAGCTAACACTTATGAGGCCTCTCCCATATTTGGTGCTCCCTGTTTACTTTACGCTCACCAGCATGACACTTTGGTTATCTTAAAAACAAATGTGCGTGTGTGCTTTAATTTAAGTTATTGTCTTTAAAATTGTTTTCATCTAAAACACATGTCATTAAAAATTATTTTCATTAAATATTTTTCAATCATTTATTTCATTTTTATCTATTTAACTAAAAAATTTATTTTTCATTTAATGGTTATGCGTGGAATCTTTTTCTTTCGGTGGAATCCTTTTGGGCCTTCAGCTCACAGCCTACATACACCTTTAGGTGTATGTAAACCTAGTTCTTTCTATATCCCAAGTTGAGGAATCGTTCTTAACGATGGTGGTTCAAGTTGTTGATGGTATTCATGTGCAGGTTGGGGTTAGTAGCTTTGGTATGTAGCTTCTCATGTTGCCTGGAGGTTGGTATTGGAGTTTTAGTTTTCTATATTGTTGTAGTCCCCTTTGGGTCTTTAGTTGAATTGTAGAATTTAAATCTTATTATGGTTTAAAGGCATGTTTGGTTGCCTATTTCCATTTTCATTTTATTTGTCTTACTAGTGGTTTTGTGCTTATTGTTTCGGGTAAGTCATTCCCATGTATTGTTTTTGATACTTGGGCACTTGTGCTAGCTCGTGGGGATTGGGAACGCCCTTCAGACCATGTCACGGACCGGGTCGAGCATCGGGTTAGATGGTGACCCAGTCTGGTTTATGGAAAAATGGTATCAGAGGTAGGTTTTCTATCTTGGGTCATGTTTCTTTGGGATAGAGTCAGGGTTGACCAAAGTCAAGGGTGTCTAAACTTGACATTATAGCTACGATCAAGGTGCCTGGCCATCACACCTCATGGCGGGACTCGAGTTACCAAGGTAAGTTGAGGTTTGTCTGAGTCGTTGGTCCTTGTGGTTAATCTTGTCTAGGGGAAATGAAAAGGGAGTGGGGTTAGTGGTCCCAGTGAGCTCGTAGGGTCTAAAAATCCATGAGGAGAAGAGGACGTTGTCCTGTAATACTCTCTGTGGCGGTGGCGTGATTGGCATATGGCTGCCAAATATATGTCCCAGTCACCCACTGACACTAGTATTCTATTGAATCATTTCTCATCTCTTTATTTTGGAATCATAGAAATATGGTTTTTAATTAAAAATGATTTGGTCTTGGAAAATGTTTTGAAATGAAGCGCTTTAAAAAGAAAATGATGTGTGAGGTTTGAAAAGTGTGGGTTGATTTTTTTGGTTTTGAAAAAAATGGAAAGGTATGATTTTGATCCTTAGTGTTCTCATGGGAAACCACATGCATGGGTATATATGGAAGGAGAAATGATTAATGGTATGATCGGATGAGTGCCTAGATGTACATGAGGTGGTTGCCTATGTGACAGGAGAACATGCATGTGTGAGGCCCATGGGACACCATTGGTGTTTGTGTAACCCACTAGATTTTCTTATTTTCAAAAAGTTTTGTTAAATGAAAATTTGGTGTTTTAGTAACCGATGATTTCATGGTTTGTCCTTATGTTTTGGAAATATTGGATGTGAGGCTATTCGAGCTGAGAATCATTTTTGAATGATTTGTGTCTTGAGTTAGAATTTTTATTTGTAAGTTGGTATGCAAGCGTGTGATTAGTGAATTATTTTGAAAAGTGCTTCGGGATTCCCTTGCAGTGGTCCCCCCCTGCACATTTAGTGTTTTCTTGTGGTATGTCTTGACCATTGGACTCGTTTTATTGGGTCCATGATTTTCTTTCTTGACTTGTGCCCCCCCCCCCGCGCGTAAAGCGTCAACATGTGATTGAAGTGCGGACACATAGAATTCATCGTTGGTCGGCCCTCCAGTTGATCGAAGGACTCTCTTTTTGAATTCTAGGATTGAACCCACCTCTCCTTTTTACAATAAAGTAGATCCTCCTACATCAGGAGGGTGATGTGGGAGGGGTTTGATGAAACTTTGGTTTCCTTTAGTCATTTGATATTCAATTGGTGAAGTTTGACCTCATTAAGTTGAAATTCCTATTTGAAAATGGTGAATGTGATTCCAGTGGTAAAGGTGGAGGTAGCCTGAAGTTGTCGGTGTGGGATGCTATTATAAATTACCTTTGTTCCTTCGTTGTTTTCATTTAAGAAAGGGTCTGTGTTTGGCCACTAGTGTGGCAGACCCAGTCCCATGGGGCTGCTATAGTCGATTGCAGGAATCATGTGTTGTTTAAGACTCAGTTTGATGTCTCTCTCCATGTAATGTTTCTCTTAACAACAATGGTCATGTCCAGTGACGATTTGTGGTGTTGTGTTCTCATTCGGTGTGACAAAGGGTGGTGTACATGAATCAGTTGAGCTCTTGTGTTGGTAAATGTTCCATGTGGGAGTAGGTGGATGTCAGAGTGTGTTGTGTTTTATGGTGTTGTCTTGAATGTTGTATGGTTTCTTGCGGAACTAGGAAAGAAGTATCTCTGTTCAAGAGTCTTCAATACCTGACTACGAGATAGGAGATGCTTCAAACATCAGGGCTCCATCCATAGGCCTCAAAGTGAAGCTGGCGCATGGTTAGGAACTTCAGGAGTGTATGGGACCCCAGCTTCATTTATTTCGTTGGTATTAATGGTGAAGAGAGTTTAAATTGTTTACTATAGCTGTTCCATTCTGAATGACCTATTTGGGTGCGTGAGGTTTCCCGTAGCTATGAGGTGGCGTGGTCATCTCGTACCTTAAAGTCCTGGGGTTTGCATCCCAGCAGGTGTAATCACTTTTTGTGGTCCTTATGGGGTCTGTTGGGTAAATCGGTCTCAAATTTGATTAGTTCTCATCCAGGGATATGGAGATGTTAGTCTATCTTGGGTCTTGGTTTTGACACCCCAGTGGTTGACCCCCTCCCTCCCCGCCCCTTTTGGTGGGGTGTTTGGTCACTAACAGGAAATATCAAAGTTGTGTATCTTCCGATAGTTCTAATGGTGGGGAGACCCATGGTGGGTCTCACTCAAATTTCACTAGAATGAATCAGTTCTAGCCTTTTTCATAATGGTGGGGATTCCACTCAGGCCTCCCCGTGCTAGTTTTCCAGTCTCATCTCGGGCGTTGGTAGGTTTTTAATGGTTGGGAGCCCCTTCGAGCTTTCCTTATGTTGGCGTTTTGGTTTTGTTCATAAAGATGACTTGGTGGTAGGTGATCACAGTGTTCCTTGGATGTGCTTCGTCTTGTTTGTTATTTCCATTCAAATGACGTGGTTTTCGTTCATTGGTGCTCGAGGTGTTTTGGTTTGCGAAGTTGGTTTCTATGGGTGAGAGAGTTACTTTCCTCGGTTAATCAACTAGATGTGTCCTAGATCTTAGGGGTGGGTGAAACATATCAGAAAGTCTTTTTACGAGTTTCTTGAGGTTGTCATTTAAGTCACTTTCTCTAAGCACAGTGCGTTTGCCTCTTTTCACTTGCTTTTTGTAGGGATCATTTTTGAACCCCAATGGGGTATCAGTTGCTTCTTTGGGGTTCAGTCTTAGTTTTGGATTTCTAGGGATGGAAAGTGCTATGGTGGGGAGAGTTGTCACACCCGCCTCTTTTAAATTATTTTATTTATTAATTTCCTGGGCATCAGGTGATTTGGATTGAAGCCTGACTTAAATTTTTTTGGTTCTTATTTAAAAACACATGTTTTGGACTTGACAACATTCAATGCATTGTGGTCAAAGCTGCGCTGCTTTTCTTGAGTCACCATGCAACCTCGCCTGATTCAATGCATGACCGACTCGATGTTTAAGGAAAACAAATAAAATGTCATGAAAAATGAAATTGAAATAAAATAAAGATAAGCGTGGTAAAAATTTAATGAATTATCTTAATTATGGTAATAATAATATTTTTTAAGAATCGTGTTATTATTAATATTGTTATAATAATTAAGTTATTTTATTTATTAATATTTTTTTTTGTTTTAGTTTTTTTATTAGTTGTTGTTTTTACTTTTTACTTTTAGTTTTATTTTATTTGGTTATTTATTCATTTTATTTAGATTTTTTTGGTGTTAGGGTTTCACCCTCCTTCCCCACATTTCGGCACACCCCCCTTACCCCCTTACCCCCTATTCCCCTCATGTTGCACCTCCCATATCACTCCCTCTCTTCTCTTCCACCAGGCTTCCCTCCCAGCGCGCAACTGTCTGGAGGACCTCCCTTGCTCCCCTCAGCCTTCCGACATCAAACACCCCTCCATGGCCTTAGTCTGCACAACGCCTCCCTCCTGGCCAGCCCGGTCGTGCTGTCACCCTGCCTCCTACTCGGAATCCCACCAGACCTCCCCTGTTTCCCTCGACCTTACGCCGTTGCAGACCCCTCCCCTGGCCTCATCGCTTCACGCCGTGCCCCTGCTCCCCATCCAGCTTGAAGTGCCACCCCATCAGCCTCCCCTTGTAGCTGACATTCTACCCATTCCTGCGAGAATCTCCAAAGAATCACCCTATCACGCCCTGCCCCTTCCCCAGACACACCCCGTCGCGCCATGCCCCTGCTTCTCAGTCGGCCAGTCTCCGTACGGAGAAACCCTCCCTCTGGTAATCCTTATACGTCCTTTATTAGTGTGTTTAATTTTTGTTAATTACATGGATTGTGTTGTGCTTTAGCAGAAGCATCTCCAATTTTCTATGCATCTTTTTTTTTAATTTCACGGGTTAGTATTGGGTAGAAGGAAAGATATGTTTAGCCATTAATTTCTACAGTGAGGCATGATTGGTTTTGTTATTTAAGCCACGAGTGACATCCTTAAGGATTTATTGGATTTATAAGGTTTGTACATGATGTGATTGTGGTGCAGTAGAGGTTTTGAACCACTTTCCAGCAATATCTTCATGTGAGGTGGGTGGTTCTGCATTTAACCATTGTTTGATGAATTAATTTTCTTCTTAAATTATTTTAGCATATTTATTAATTAGTTTGTTTGATGCGAATCAGGTTTTTAATTGAAGTTGATATGTATATGTGATATAGGTGTGTTTTATGTGAAAATTTATGTTGAACTATTTATTATCAGTTTATGAACTATACAAATTGTGCTCTGTTTTAGCATCTATTTGAATCGATTCATAGAGGATTTTTCTGGATGAATTTTTAGTATTTTGAGTCATTCGTCATATTATGAAAATTGTTTCATAAATTTTCTGGTGAATTAGTTTGTTAATTTAATTAAATTAGCACATTTTTAAGTAGTTTACATGTTGTTAATGTGATTTTGACTGAGTTTTGTTGTGTATTTACTTTTTTAGTAGAGTGTTTATGTGATGTTAATGTGTTTTGTTGTGAACACCGACACTGAGATATTTATCAGTGCTCTCAAAATTGTGCATTTAGTTTGTTTGAATGTGAAAGAGCTGCAATGTGTGTTTTTGGTGTGGCATCAAAGTGTGTTTTTTCAAAAAAGAGGTTTTGAGTGCGTTTTGGTGTTTAAATTTGTGCAACAGATTTCTGAAATTGCTTAAAAAAATTTCTTGGTGGACGTCTAATTGTAAAAGTGTTTTCTTTAAAAATTTCAATTTGTTTAATTGATGCTGTAAGCAAAGTAGATTAAGTTCTAAAAATATTTTGGTGTGTGTAGTGTTTCAAAATGGCATTTGGGTGTGAAAATGGTGGCTTTGTGTGTGTAGGTACCCTGTTTGGAATTTATGAATTAATGTGACATGTGACATGATCTTGGATTTTTAAAAGTGGAATTGATTGTGTAAATGTTATCTTGTCATGCATGGTTCTTTTCTTGGCTTGTTTATGTGATGTGCACCTATTATGAACTTGAAACTTGTTTGAGCACAAAGCGGGAATCCTGGGTAGCTAGGAAGGTGGACTAGACTAGTGGGCTAGCGATCTGAGGGTGGCTTCGGCCCTGTTTCACTTAGTAGGATTGACGACTGAAACACTAACTAAACATATGAATGACTGAGGGTCATGGTTTCTAAGCCATGTTGGCTAAAGGTCGTGGTTTTTTATCCAAATTTTCTGAGGGTCGTGGTTTCTAATCCACGTTTCACCGATACATGAAGATCTAGGGATCCACGCTAGCTAAAACCCATGAGGCCTCCCCCATATTTGGTGCTCCTTGTTTACTTTATTCTCACCGACATGAGACTTTGGTTATCTTAAAAACAAATGTGCATGTGTGCTTTAATTTAAGTTGTTTTCTTTAGAATTGTTTTCATCTAAAACACATGTCATTAAAAATGGGTTTCATTAAATATTGTTCAAGCATTTATTTCCTTTTTATATATTTAACTGAAAAATTTATTTTTCATTTAATGGTTATGCGTGGAATATTTTTATTTTGGTGGAATCCTATTGGGCCTTCGGCTCATAGCCTACATACACCTTTAGGTGTATTTAAACCTTGTTCTTTGTGTATCCCAAGTTGAGTCATCATTCTTAGCGATGGTGGTTCAAGTTGTCGATGGTATTCGCGTTCAGTTTGGTGTTGCTAGATTTGGGATGTGGCTTCTCGTGTCGCATGGAGGTTGGTATTAGAGTTTTAGTTTTCTATCTTATTGTAGTCCCCTTTGGGTCTTTAGTTGAATTGTAGACTTTAAATCTGATTATGGTTTAAAGGCATGTTTGGTTGTCTGTTTCCAGTTTTAGTTTATTTATCTTACTAGTGGTTTTGTGCTTATTGTTTCAGGTAAATCATTCCCATGTATTTTTTTTTGATACTTGGGCACTTGTGCTAGCCCGTGGGGATCATGAACGCCCTTCAGACCATGTTGAGGACCGGGTCAAGTGCCGGGTCAGATGGAGACCCGGCCTGGTTTGTGAAAAAATGGTATCAGAGGCATGTTTTCTATCTTGGGTCACGTTTCTTTGGGATAGAGTCAGGGTAAACCAAAGTCAAGGGTGCCAAATCTTGAATTTCTAGCTACGATCAAGGTTCCTGGCCAGCACACCTCATGGCGGGACTTGAGTTACCAAGGTAAGTTGAGGTTTGTCTGAGTCGTTGGTCCTTGTGGTTAATCTTATCTAGGGGAAATGAAAAGGGAGTGGGGTCAGTGGTCCCAGTGATCTCGTAGGGTCTGGAAATCTATTAGGATAAGAGGAAGTTGTTCTATAATACTCTTCATGGTGGTGGCGTGATTGGCATATGGCCACCAAATATATGTCCCAGTCACCCACCGACACTAGTATCCTCTTGCATAATTTTTCATCTCATTGTTTTGGAATCATAGAAATCTGGTTTTCAATTAAAAATTATTTGGTCTTGGAAAATGTTTTGAAATGAAGTGCTTTAAAAATAAAATTATGTGTGAGGTTTGAAAAGCGTGGGTTGAATTTTTTGGTTTTGAAAAAAATGGAAAGTTATGATTTTGATCCTTAGTGTTCTCATGGGAAACCACATGTATGGGTATATATGGAAGGAGAAATGGTTAATGGTACGATTGGATGAGTGCCTGGATGGACATGAGGTGGGTGCATGTGTGGCACGAGAGCATGCACGTGTGAGGCCCACGGGACACCATTGGTGTTTGTGTAACTCACGAGCTTTTCTTATTTTCAAAAAGTTTTGTTAAATGAAAATTTGGTGTTTTAGTAACCAATGATTGTGTGGTGTGTCCTTATGTTTCATAATTTTTGGATGTGAGGCTATTTGAGTTGAGAATCCTTTTTGAATGATTTGTGTCTTGAGTTTGAATTTTTATTTTTAAGTTGTTGTGAAAGCGTGTGATTAGTGAATTATTTTGAATAGTGCTTTGGGAAGCCCTTGCAGTGGTTCCCCCTGCACGTTTAGTGTTCGCATGTGGTATGTCTTGACCATTGGACCACTTTTATCAGGTCCATGGTTTTCTTTCTTGACTAGTGCCCCCCCCACGTAAAGCATCAACATGTGATTGAAGTGCGGCCAAAGGCAATTCGCCGTTGGTCAGCCCTCCAGTTGATCGAAGGACTCTCTTTTTGAATTCTAGGATTGAACCCACCGCTCCTTTTTATAATCAAGAATATCCTCCCGCATCAGGAGGGTGATGTGAGAGGGGTTGAATGAAACTTTGGTTTCCTTTAGTCATTTGATAGTCAAGGGGTGAAGTTTGACCTCGTTAAGTTGAAAGTCCTATTTGGAAATGGTGAAGGTGATTCTAGTGAGGAAAGGTGGAAGTAGCCTGGATTTGTCAGTGTGGGATGCTATTATAAATGACCTTTGGTCCTTCATTGGTTTAGTTTAAGAAAGGGTATGTGTTAGGCCACTAGTGTGGCAGACCCAGTCACATGGGGCTACTACAGTCGATTACAGGAATCATGTGTTGTTTAAGACTCAGTTTGAAGTCTCTCTTCATGTAATGTTTCTCTCAACAATAATGGTCATGTTCAGTGACGATTTGTGGTGTCGTGTTCTCATTTGGTGTGACAAAGGGTGATGCACATGCATCAGTTGAGCTCTTGTGTTGGTAAATGTTCCATGTGGGAGCAGGTGGATGTCAGAGTGTGTTGTGTTTGATGGTGTTGTCTTGAATTTTGTATGGTTGCTTGTGGCACCAAGAAAGAAGTATCTCTGTTCGAGAGTCTTCAATACCTAACTGTGAGGCAGGAGATGATTCAAACATCAGGGCTCTATCCATAGGCCTCAAAGTGAATCTAGTGCGTGGTTAGGAACCCCAGGAGTGTATGGGACCCCGACTTTATTTCTTTTGTTGGTATTAAAGGTGAAGAGAGTTTAAATTGTTTCCTATAGTTGTTCCATTCTGAATGACCTATTTAGGTGCGTGAGGTTTCCCGTAGCTATGAGGTGGCATGGTCGTCTCATACCTTAAAGTCCTGGGGGTTGCATCCTACCAGGTGTAATCACTTTTAGTTGTCCTTATGGGGTCTGTTGGATAAATCAGTCTCAAATTTGATTAGTTATAATCCAGGGATATGGAGATGTTGGTCTATCTTGGGTCGTGGTTTTGACACCCTAGTGGTTGGGCCCCTCCCTCCCCGCCCCTTGTGGTGGGTTATTTGGTCACTAACAGGAAATCTCGAAGTTGTGTATCTTCCGGCAGTTCTAATGGTGGGGAGACCCACGATGGGTCTCGCTCAAATTTCACTAGAATGAATCAGTTCTGGACTTTTTCATAATGGTGGGGAGTCCACTCGGGCCTCCCCGTGCTGGTTTTCCAGTCTCATCTCGGGTGTTGGTAGGTTTCTAATGGTGGGTAGCCCCTTCAAGCTTTCCTTATGTTGGCCTTTTGGTTTGGTTCTTAAATATGACTTGCTGGTAGGTGATCACAGTGTTCCTTGGACATGCTTGGTCTTGTTCGTTCTTTCCAGTCAAATGTCGTGGTTTTTGTTCATTGGTGCTCAAGGTGTTTTGGTTTGAGAAGTTGGTTTCTATGGGTGCGAGAGTTACTTTCCTCGGTTAATCGACTGGAGGTGTCCTAGATCTTAGGGGTGGGTGAAACATATCAGAAAGTCTATTTAGTAATCGGTGATTGCATGGTGCGTCCTTATGTTTTGGAAATGTTGGATGTGAGGCTTTTTGAGCCAAGGAACCTTTTTTAATGATTTGTGTCTCGAGTTTGAATTTTTATTTGTAAGTTGGTGTGAAAGCATGTGGTTAGTGAATTCTTTTGAAAAGTTCTTCGGGAAGCCCTTGCACTGGTTCCCCCTACACATTTAGTGTTTTCTTGTGGTATGTATTGACCATTGGACCAGTTTGATTGGGTCCATGGTTTTCTTTCTTGACTAGTGCACACCCCCGCCCCCATAAAGCGTTAACATGTTATTAAAGTGTGGCCATGGGAAACTCTACGTTGGTCGGCCCTCCAGTTGATCGAAGGACTCTCTTTTTGAATTCTAGGAATGAACCCACCTCTCATTTTTATAATCAAGCAGATCCTCCCACATTGGGAGGGTGATGTGAGAGGGGTTAAATGAAACTTTGGTTTCCTTTATTCATTTGATAGTCAAGGGGTGAAGTTTGACCTCATTAAGTTGAAATTCCTATTCGGAAACGGTAAATGAGATTCCATTTGGGAAAGGTGGAAGTATCCTGGAGTTGTCGGTGCGGGCTCCTATTCTAAATGACCTTTGGTACTTCATTGGTTTCGTTTAAGAAATGGTTTGTGTTAGGACACTAGTGTGGAAGACCCAGTCACATGGGGCTGCTACGGTCAATTGCAGGAATCATGTATAGTTTAAGACTCAGTCTGAAGTCTCTCTCTGTGTAATTTTTCTCTCAACAACAATGGTCTTGTTTGATGATGATTTGTGGTGCCTTGTTTTCATTCGGTATGACAAAGGGTGATGTACATGCATCATTTGAGCTCTTGTGTTGGTAAATGTTCCATGTGAGAGCATGTGGATGTCGGAGTGTGTTGTGTCTGATGGTGTTGTCTTGAATGTTGTGTGGTTTCTTGCGGAACCAGGAAAGAAGAAGCTCTGTTCGAGAGTCTTTAATACCTGACTGCGAGGCAGGAGATGCTTCAAATATCAGGGCTCCAACCAGAGGCATCTAAGTGAAGCTGGTGCATGTTTAAGAACCCCAGGAGTGTATGGGTCCCTAGATTATTTCTGTCATCGATATTGAAGGTGAAGGGAGTTTAAATCATTTCCTATAGTTGTTCCATTCCGAATGACCTATTTGGGTGAGTGAGATTTCCCGTAGCTACGAGGAGGCGTGTTCGTCTCGTACCTTAAAGTCCTTGGGGCTTCATCCCACTGGGTGTAATCACTTTTAGTGGTCCTTATGGGTTTTTTTGGGTAAATAGGTCTCAAATTTGATTAGTGCTCATCCAGGGATGTGGAGATGTTGGTCTTTCTTGGGTTGTGGTTTTGACACCCCGGTGGTTGGGCCCCCCCTCCCCGCCCCTTATGGTGGGGTGTTTGGTCACTGACAGGATATCTCGTAGTTGTGTATCTTCTGACAGTTCTAATAGTGGGGAGACCCATGGTGGGTCTCACTCAAATGTCACTAGAATTAATCAGTGCTGGCCTTTTTCATAATGGTATGGAGTCTACTCAGGCCTCCCCATTCCAATTTTCAAGTCTCGTCTCAGACATTGGTTGGTTTCTAATGGTGGGGAGCCCCTTCGAGCTTTCCCCATGTTGGCCTTTTGGTTCTGTTCCTAAAGATGACTTGGTGGTAGGTGATCAGAGTGTTCCTTGGATGTTCTTGTTCTTGTTTGTTCTTTCCAGTCAAATGACGTGGTTTTCGTTCATTGGTGATCTAGGTGTTTCAGTTTGTGAAGTTGGTTTTCGTGGGTGTGAGAGTTCCTTTCCTTGGTTAATCAACAAGATGTGTCCTAGCTCTTGGGGTTGGGAGACACATACCAGAAATCCTTTTTACGAGTTTCTTGAGGTTTTCATTTAAGTCACTTTCTCTGAGCACGGTGTGTTTTCCTCTTTTCACTTTCTTTTCATAGGGATCATTTTTTAACCCCAATGGTGTATCAGTTGCTGCTTTGGGGTTCAGTCTTAGTTTTGGATTTCCGGGGATGGAAAGCGCTATGGTGGGGAAAATTTCCACACCCACCTCTTTTAAATTATTTAATTTATTAATTTTTTGGGCATTAGGTAGTTCAGGTTTAAGCCTAACTTAAAATTTTTGGGTTCTTATTTAAAAACGCACGTTTTGCCCTTGACAGCGTTCAACGCACCGTGGTCGAAGCTATGTGGATTTGCTTGAGTCACTGCGCAACCTCACCCGGTTCACCACACAACCTGCTCGATGTTTAAGGAAAAAAATAAAATTTCATGAAAAATGAAAATGAAATAAAAAAATAATAAGTGTGATAAAAATTTAATGAATTATCTTAATGATGATTATAATAATATTGTTTGAGAACAATGTTATTATTAATATTATGATAGTAATTAAGTTATTTTATTTATTAATATTATTTTTGTTTTAGTTTTTTTTATTATTAGTTGTTGTTTTAATTTTTAGTTTTAGTTTTATTTTATTTGGCTATTTATTCATTTTTTATCTTGTTTTGGTGTTAGGGCTTCACCCTCCTTCCCCACATTTTGGCGCACCCCCCCTTACCTCGTATTCCCCTCGCGCCACACCTCCCCTTCCCCTCCCTCTCTTCTCTTCCGCCAGGCTTCCCTCCCGGCGCGCTATTTTCCAGTGGAACTCCCTTGACCCCTTGGCCTTCTACCATCACACAACCCTCCCTGTCCTTACCCTGTGTTTGGTATGATTTTAGTAAAAGAAAAGAAATGATTTGATAGTGTATAAAAGAAAAGAAAGGAAAAGAAATGATTGTGATTTCTCTCCTCGTGTTTGGATCAATAACTTAGTAAAAGAAAAGAAATGATTTGGATTTCTCTCCATCTTGTTTGGTGAATCTTTTTAAAAGAAAAGAAAAGAAATATTTTGGAAATATGATAAAAATAACCATTATTAAAAAAATATAGTTTTCTGATACTCGATTATTCCAAATAAAAAATATTATAATTCCAAATTGTATCTTCAATTTTTAAATATATATATATATTACAAATAAATATATATTTTTATAAAATATTTATATAATTATAAATATAAATATATATATATATATATATTTATATATAATTATATAAATACGCGTTTATAAATATATATATTTATAAAATAAATTTATTATTATATAAATATATACATTTTAATATATTAAATATATATTTAAAAATATATTTATATATAAATATTTAATTATAAATACATATATATTTTTATAAAAAATATATATAATTATAAATATATATTTATAAATATATTTATATAATCATATATAAAAATATATCTATAAATATATAAATATATATATATTTAAATTAAATTTGAAATTATTACCATATTATTAATCCAAGCGAGCTCAAATAATATTTTTAAAAAATATTGTTTTCCAGTACTCAATTATTCCAACTAAAAAAATTATAATTTAAAATTGTATCTTTGATTTTTATATCATGTCAATTATATAGACATTTAATTTTGAAAAATATATTAGCAATGATATTTTTTTATTTTTATATCATGTAAATTATATAAACAATAATTTTGATTTTAATCAATCCTTATCTTTCATGTTACCAAAATTAAGTAAATATTAAACTACGAAAAATATATTAATAAAATTTTTATTTTTTTAAAAAAAATGTTTAAACAAAATTGATTTCATATATTCACCAGAATCATTTGCACAATCCATATATTTATTTAGTTGTATAATTATTTATAAATTACATTGAATAAAATATTTATATTCACATAATCAAAATTATTTATATGCACATAATTATTTAAAATCAAAATTATTTATACACACATAATCAAAATTATTAATTCAAGGAAATCAAAATTATTTATATAATTTATTAATTCAAGATAATCAAAAATATTAAGTCAAAATAATTATTAATTCAAAATTATTTATAAAGTATGTTTATAAATTATATATATAAACTACTAATTCAAGATAATCAAAATTATTTATAATTGTTTTTTATTATTAATTATAAATATTGTTGAAGTTATAAAAATAATTATTTACAAATTACATTTAACAAAATATATATATATTCACATGAAAATACTAATTTTTATTATTAATAATCACAAAACTTATCATCTATGTAAATATTAATTCATGAAAATATTGAATAAGATATAATATTCACATGAGATAATATAATCAATTTTTTTAAAAAATAGCACGCAGGTCTGTTTCTTTCCAAATCACCCCAAAATCGGGGTGATTTGAAATTGGCCACGGGAGAGAAATATTTCTCTCCCTTTCCGCTCCTTATCTCTCCCGATGGCTTACCAAACAGTGAAAAACAGTTTCTCTCCGTTCAAATCACTTCTTTTCCGTCGGTTTCTTCCCTGCCAAACGAGCCCTTAGTCCGCACATCGCCTCCCTCCCGACCAGCCCGGTTGTGCCGCCACCCTACCTCCTACTCAGAATCTTTCCAGAACTCCCCTGCTCCCTTCATCCTTCTGCCATCGCACACCCCTCCCCCAGCCTCCTCGCTTCACATTGTTCCCCTGCTCCCCAGCTAGCTTGAAGCACTGCCCCATCGGCCTCCCCTTGTATCCAACATTCTCCTCATTCCGGTGAGCGGCTTCGGCAAATCACCTCGTCACGCTCTGCCCCTTCCCCGAACACACCCCGTCGCGCCGCGCCCCTACTTCTCTGCCGGTCGGTCTCCGTCCAGAAAACCCCTCCCTCCAGTAAGCCTTATACATCCTTTCTTAGTGTTTTTAATTTTTTTTAATTACATGGATTGTGTTGTGCTTTAGCAGAAGCATCTCCAATTCATTGCGCATTTTTTTTTAAAGTTTCATGGGATAGTATTGGGTATAAGTACATATATTTTTAGCCATTAATTTCTATTGTGAGTCATGATGGGTTTTATTATTTAATCTACGAGTGACATCCTCTAGGATTTTATGGCCTTTATAGGGTTTGTTTGCAATGTGGTTGCGGTGCAGATGAGGTTTTACACCACTTTCTGAAAATATCTTCATGTGAGGTTGGTGGTTCCACATTTAACCATTGTTTGATGAATTAATTTTCTTCTTAAATTATTTTATCATATTTATTAATTAGTTTGTTTGATGAAAATAAAGTTTTTAATTGAAGTTTATATGTATATGTGATATAAGTGTGTTTTATGTGAAAATTTATGTTGAACTATTTATTAGCAGTTTATGAACTATAAATTTTTTGTTCTGGTTTAGCGTCAATTTTCTTCAAGTCATAGTAGAATTTTTTGGTTGATTTTTTAGTATTTTGAGTCATATGACATATTCTGAAAATTGTTTCATAAATTTTCAGGTGAATTAGTTTCTTAATTTAATTAATTTAGCACATTTGTTAAGTAGTTTACATGCTGTGAATGTGATTTTGACTGAGTTTTGTTGTGAATTTGCTTTGTTAGTAGAGTGTTTATGTGATGTTAATGTGTTTTGTTGTGAAAACCTACATTGAGTTATTTATCAGTGTTCTCAAAATTGTGCATTTCGTTTGTTTGAATGTGAAAGAGCTGTAGTGTGTGTTTTGGGTGTGGCATCAAAGTGCATTTTATCATAAAAGAGGGTTTGAGTGAATTTTGGTGTTTAAAGTCATGCAACCGATTTCTAAAATTTCTTAATAAATTTTCTTGGTGGTCATCTAATTGTAAAAGTGATTTCTTTAAAAAATTATTTTTTAATTGATGGTGTAAGCAATGCGTTCTAAAAATATTTTTGTGTGCGTAATGTTTCAAAATAGAATTTGGGTGTGCAAATGGTGGTTTTGTGTGTGTAAGTACCTTGTTTGGATTTTTTTGAATAAATGTGACATGTTACGTGATCATGGGTTTTTAAAAGTGGAATTGATGGTGTAAATGGTATGTTGTCATGCATGGTACTTTTCTTGGCTTGTTTATGTGATGTGTGCCTATTATGAACTTGAAACTTGTTTGAGCACAAATAGGGAAGCCTGGGTAGCTAGGAAGGTGGACTAGACTAGTGGGATAGTGATCTGAGGGTGGCTTCTGCCCTGTTTCACTTAGCAATATTGATGACTACAACACTAACTAAACATATGAATGACTGAAGGTCATGATTTCTAAGCCACGTTTTCTGAGGTTCGTGGTTTCTAAGCCATGTTTGATGAGGATCATGGTTAAGAAATTTTTCACCAAGACACGAGGATCTAGGGACCCACGCTAGCTAACACCCATGAGGCCTCCCCTATATTTAGTGCTCCTTGTTTACTTTACTCTCACTGGAATGAAACTTTGGTTATCCTAAAAGAAAGTGTGTGTGTGCGCTTTAATTTAAGTTTTTGTCTTCAAAATTTTTTTCATCTAAAACACATGTCCTTAAAAATTATTTTTATTAAATACTTTTCAATCATTTATTTCCTTTTTATCTATTTTACTGAAAAATGTATTTGTCATTTAATGGTTATGTGTGGAATATTTTTATTTAGGTGGAATCCTAATGGGCCTTCATCTCACACTCTACATACACCTTTGGGTGTATTTAGACCTTGTTCTTTGTGTATCCCAGGTTGAGGCATCATGCTTAGCGATGGTGGTTCGATTTGTTGATGGTATTCATGTGCAGGTTGGTGTTGATGGTTTGGAGATGTGGATTCTCGTGTTTCTTGGAGGTTGCTATTGGATTTTTAGTTTTCTATCTTTTTGTAGTCCCATTTGGGTCTTTAGTTGAATTGTAGACTTTAAATCTAATTATGGTTTAAATGCATGTTTAGTTTTCTATTTCCAATTTCAGTTTATTTATCTTACTAGTGGTTTTGTGCTTATTGTTTAGAGTAAATTCTTACCATGTATTTTTTTTGATACCCGAGCACTTGTGACAACCCATAGGGATCGAGAACGCCTTTCAGACCATGTCGCGGGCTGGGTCGGATGGTGACCCAGCCTGGTTCATGACAAGAATCGTGTGTCGACCATGGGGTAATTGACTCTAGGGGAATAAGGAATCTGAGGATTTTTATCCTATGAATCCCATGTTTATGGTATGGGGAAAAGATTTTGGGTTAGGTTTAGACATGTTGGTGGTTAAGTTTGTACCTAGAGGAGAAGATCTCATACTTGAGGATTTAGTTGAGTGTGTACCCAATGGAGAGGATTTCAAACTTGAGATTTAGTTAAGTGTATCCCCAGGGGGTATTTCACACTTCATATTTTGTTAAGTGTGTCCCTTGGGGGGATATTTCACACTTGAGATTTGGTTGAGTGTTTCCCCGAGGGGGGTTTGACACTTGATATTTGGTTGAGTGTGTCCCCATGGTGGAGGATTTCATACTTGAGATTTGGTTAAGTGTGTCCCCTAGAGGGAAATATTTCACACTTGGGATTTGGTTAAGTGTGTCCCCAGGGGGGGGGAGATAATCACACATTATAATTTTATGGTGATGTTGGGTGTGTTCGAATTGAAACTAATATATGTGTCTTTCATACCCTGTTGGGAAATAGGGATTAAAACCCACATAGTTTGATGTCTCATTTTAGGATCGTGTGACAGGATCGGTCCATGTAGTTTAATGTCATGTGGTAAGGATGGTTGTTTCATAAAAGGAGCATCAATGAGCGATAGCATAGGGATTACGCATGGAATCTAACCATTGTCGGTGCTTTATCCCATGGTGGGGGAAGATGGTGTGGGGTTATCCCATGCCAGTCATACATGAGGCATCCTGTGTTCACTGTACAAGGTAAGGATATAGTTTTACATCATGTGTTGAGTAATTTTTTATATATTTTAACATCGTACGACTTAGACATTGGGTTAGGAAGTTTCACATCATACAACTCAGATTTTGGAGGGGCATACAATTAGGAATACCATTTTGAAGTATGAAAGGAAGATCCAGTAAAAGTCCTCTCTACTAGGAAATATATTAATTTTCCCCTGATAGCATCACCTTTGGGGTTTACGTTTCTATTTCTCATACACCTCTGGGTGGGGTATTACATAAACACTATCATGGAGGAGTGTCAATCAAGATTCCCGATGTTAGTCTATCTATTCTTAGAAGAAATAGGCATTGGTGTTCTTATGATTAGGAGAAAAAATCAAGGTAATGGTCCAGACTGTTCTTGAAGTGAAATGGGTGGATACAAGGGTTGATGGTAATGGTCACATGAGAATTTGGGGTGTGGATGAATCGGTTCTGGATGGGTACATGGGCCCTGGTCACTCAACTTTTATGAGAGGGTGTTGGATGAAAGAGGTCACTATAGAGAGGTATGGTGGATGTATTTCATAAAGGTTGGTGTTTCAAAAAAGTTGAGGGATTTTCAAAGGACAAGGGTCTCATGAAAGTGCATGTTTCACAAAACATGGTGACTCTGCCTCAGAGTGAATTCTTAGTTCCCATAGGGTTGGTTTCATGAAGAATAATTATCTCATGAAGCCCCAAGAGACACAAAGGGATTTCTTCTTACATAAAGTCTATAGACCTTCATAAAAGGCATCTCCACCTTGGATTGAGGCTCTCAAAAACCCATGAGAGGAAGTTTTAAGAAATATGGTTACCTTGGGAAATTAATATCCTCTTTAGCTTGCAAAGGTTAGAGTTTCATGAATTCTGAGATTTGGATGTAATTTTAAGGGTTGTTTACCCTAAAAATTCAGACATAGGAAGGTATCTATAGGCCCAGCGAAGGTGGAGGAATCATTTTCATGAAAAATAGGGGAATTTGTGAAATATTATGACCTTCGTGACATCAGGGGTGTTCCATGAATGGAAAAATAAAGTTTTGAGGTTACCACCTCAACCTTCACATGGATTGGAGACCATCACGAATTATAGTTATGTTGTGAGTAGGTTATAGCCTCAACCTCTGTGCGATCCAGAGACCTCTAAAAATATGAGTTACATTTCATGGAGGTTACCACCTCTATATCTAAGTAGTCAGTCCACCTTCATGATGATATTCTTGTTCATGAATGTTTTAACCTTCATAAACACAACCCCTTAGGTGGATTTTGGAGTTGTTTTAGCCCAGATTTTCTTAAAACCAACTATTACTTCCTCGATTTATCTTGTGACACATGTATTTTAGAATCAACATGGATATCATAAATTAAGGGTCAAGAAGGAGTATATACCCAAGATATCATTCCGTACAAGGTATGAACACTATTAATTTATAGTGATTCCATTTGGTCTTACTAATTCCCCCACTATCTTTAGGGATTTAATGAATATAGTCTTTAGAGATTACCTTTAGTCTCTATAAACGATATTATTATTTATTAAAAGAGCAAGGAAGAGCATTAAGATCACTTTAGAATTTAGCTAAAGATCATATGAAAGGAGAATCTTTATGAAAAATTTACCAAGTGTGAATTTTGGATTTAGAAAGTTTCATTATTGCATCATATAATCTCAAATAAGGGTATATTAGTAGACCATTAAAAGAAAAAAGTTATTTAACATTGCTCATGTATAACCATTGTGACTAGGATCCATAGATTTCCCTTTTTGGATAGATATTATTAGTGCTTTATATAGATTTTTTCACATCTCAAAACTCCACTCACCATGATAGCTCGGAAGGGAGCCAAGTTCCTTTGGATGGATGAATGTGAATAATGTTTTAAGGAACTGAAGAGAAGGCTAGTCAGTGGACCTATTCTTACACTACCCTATAGTGGATAAGGGTTTGAAATCTATAGTGATGCATCAAAGAAGAGACTAGGATGTGTCCTTGTTGGACCCCAGAAAACCCTAAGAGGGGAGGGGTGAATCAGTTTGTAAACTTTTTCTTTTTAAACTAATTCATCATGTTTTGACATTGGTAGGAACTTGTTAAACCTATCTGATGAGAATTTTCAGAAAACAAACAATCACATGCAAAGATATGGCACAACAATTTTACTTGGTTCACCACTAAGGGCTAGTTCAAGGAGCATACACCAATAGGTTTTCAGTCATACCAAAGTCCACTAATCTTCACTAGTTGTAGAGTACAAGATTTCAGACATAGTCACTTTGTGCCAGGCACACTGCCTTTACTAGAATTTAGGGATAGCTCACTGTGTCCCTCGAAGCACTTCCATCGACCCCCCCTTTCTCACTGTTGTGGGTGAAGTCTTACAAAGTTTATCGACTTGAAGGTCTATTCAATAGATTGAAATTGAAGTCTTTTTCTATGTCTAGCATAATACAATGCTTGTATCTAAGTAATAAATTGATTCACTTTAAAGCACTGATCAAACAAAACGGATGTTCAAAGCTTACTAGAAGCACACACTAACACTTGCGCACAATACCTTCCCTTGCATGCAAGATTTGGGATTGTCATGAAAGATGGATATCATGCAAAACTTATTTTTTATGCACCCCTTATCTTTCTCACAACCACACCATAAGGTTCACTTGATATTTTTAGACTAAAGGAACACTTTGTGTGAAAGTTTCTCTCTCTACTTCTCTTACGCGCACAAGTCTTTCATGCGATAGAGGAACCTGACATTCGTTGAAAAGTTTTAAGACTTGATTTTGGGTAGACACCTATTTACAGGCCTTGATGAACATGTTCATAAGATTATAACATGTCATGAAAGATTCTATCCAACCGCACAAAATGCCTTTTGACGTCGCATTGGATGCGTAAGTCTCTTTTGCGCAACCTCATCTTTCACACACATTCAAATCTTTCGTGCGCTTTTTCTACTTTGCCATATTTTGATGCACTGATCCCATATCAAGACTTGTGCGCAACTTTCCAAACCTCCTTTAATCTTTCATGAAAATTTATTTTCCAAAAACACTCTTCTCCATTCTCCAATTTCTGGACCCAAAAATTTGGAAAACACTAGGAAACGATGCCACATTCAATACTATTTCATTCTTGAATTGTAAGATCTCTTTCCTTGAAAACTCCTTTATCTTACATGAGTATTGACAAAAAACGCAAACCATACTCCATTTCCAGCATAGAATAGCCCTAGTTCCAACAATCTCCCCCTTTGGGTTTTTTTGGAAATCTACAGATAGATTCAATAGAGCATCATCCACTATCAAAACCTGATACACAATAATCAACTCAGCCAACACTCTAAGTCTACGTGAGCAATGCTCAGTGTAGAAAAAAAGAGGGGAAACATGAATTGGGTTCTTGTGTTTTGGAATGCTTAATTGTTTCCTCATAACAACGAATTGTTTTCTCCATTATCATTTTCTCCCTTCATTTTCCCCATTTTGTAACTCATCATTCTCCCCCATTATAACATCTTTGAAATTCTCTATTCTCCATCTTTCCTGCAACTAGAAAACAACATCTTCATTCTCCTACTTTGTACCATTGAATATCTATATTCTCCCCCATTGGAAATAAACCCAAAGAACCAAAATTTGACTTATAGAGATCAAAACACACCCCCTGGATCGTATCTCCCCCATAAACCTGCATCATTTTCACAAACAGATTAAAATAGTTAGCACAAATGGAGAGAGGGAGACTTTCGTGACCTCCTCATGCACTGGGAGGTGTCTGAACATCAAGGTTCAACCGATTCTTCTCAAACATAGCCGCTGCTAGTGGCTTAGTAAGAATATCATCCACTTTCTCATCAGTTTCCACATGATCCATTTTAACCATGCCTTGTTCAACATTTTCTTTGATGAAGTGATACATTATTTCAATATGTTTTTGTATGAGAATGTTGAATAGGATTTTCCTTAAGATCAATTTCACTCTTATTATCACAGTGAATCACTATTTTCTATTTCACTTCATCATTAATATCAGTCAGTTGTTTCTTCATCCATAATAGTTGTGTGCAAGCCTTTGTAGTTGAGATATACTCTGCTTCAATAGCACTAAGAGAAGTACTTTTCAGTTTCTTACTCAATTGTCCCACACATTTATTTCCAATAAATAACGTTCCACCACTTGTGGAATTTCTGTCAACAACATCTCCAGCCTAGTCAACATCAGAAAGCACGAACAATTCACTATCTATTGTATAATCCATAATTGTGAGTACCTTGAATGCAACTCATAATTATTTTCACTGTTTTCATATGTTCTTCTTTCAGATTACTTTGAAAAAAGTCCGCTAAGCATGTTACAAAGACAATATCTGGTCATGTCACTATCAAGTAAAGTAAGCTTCCAATGATTCTCCTATACATTATGGGATCTAAAAATGTCCCTTCCTCATGATTTCCCACTTTAGATCCAAACACAATCAGAGTCAAAAATGGTTTGGATTCATGCATATTGAATTTCTTCAGCAACTCTCTTGCATACTTTTCTTAAGAGATAAAAGTGAAGTCTTTCCTCTGAATCACTTGAAACCCTAAAAAATATGTGAGTTCCCCAATCATGGAAATTTGAAATTATGGTTTCATGTGATTGGAAAGTTCATCTAATGATCCCTACCTACTTCCACCAAAAATAATATCATCAGCATACACCAATAACATGAACTGATCTTTATGATAATTCTTTACATAGAGATTGTGATCCACTCCTCCTCTTTTGAATTAAATATTTTCAGATAAGAATCCAGCTAAGAGTACCACGTTCATGGTGCTTGGTTCAATCCGTAGAGATATTTCCTTAGTATTCAAACCTTCATTTCATCATTGCCAAGAAGAAAACCCACTGGTTGTTCTGTATAAACTTCTTCTTCAAGAACACCATTTAAGAAAGCTGTTTTGACATCCATTTGATGCACTTTGTATCCTCTTTCAATTGCCATGGAAAGAAAAAGTCTGGTTGACTTTGGTTTAGCCACAAGATCAAATGTCTCTTCAACATCCACACCTTCAATTTTTGGATATCCTTTACACACCAACCACACCATATTTCTCATCACATTATCATGATCATCATATTTTTTCTTAAAGATCTAATTCGTACTAATCACATTGTGACCTTCGGGTCTCTTGACTAGATCCCATATTTGGTTATTGTCGATCTAGTTCAACTCTTCCTTCATGGTTTTAACCCATGATTCATCATTTGCAGCTTCTTTAAATGTGGATGGTTCCACAACTGAAAGGAATGCATATTGTGCATTATTTCTCATTCTCCTTGTTTATGTGGGTGCAGTACAATCTCCTATGATGTTGGATTGATCAATTTATACTCTTCGATTTATCCTAAGTGTTTTAGTATAATTCTTTCTGGAAATTTTTTCCTCTTCTGATTCTTCTTCAGATTCAACATCATGATGTGACACCTGAGAGTTTTGTACGCCTTCCTTTACTTCTGTATTTAGATCCATTCCATGTTCACATCCTTCCTTATCTTCTATCACATCAACATAAGAATTACTTGAGGAATTTGTGGTTTTATCTTCAATGATCTTAACATCACTACTTTTGAAAAATTTCCAAAGACACTTATTGAAGCATTTGTAGGTTTTACTATTCATTGAATATCCAATGAATATTCCTTCATCTACTACATCACCATACTTTCCATGATTTCCTTCTTTGTTTCTGATAAAACATTTACTTATGAAAACATAAAAATACATCAAAGAGGGATTCCTTCCATGCCAAAACTCATATGGGGTCTTGGTTTTACCCATATAAAGCCCTATTCAATTTTAAATATACACTATAGCTTAAAGGGCCTCTTTCTAGTAGTGTTAAGGGATACGACTCTCAATCAGCATCGTTCTGGCCATATTTTTCACCTGTCGATTCCTACTCTCAACAACTCCATTTTTCTGTGGGGATCTCATAGCAGCCACCTCATGTTGTATTCCATGCTTCTCTAGATAATTTTCAAACTCAATGGATGTTTATTCCCCTTTATTTTCATACTATATAACTTTTATTATCCATCCAATATCATTCTTGGCAATTCGGTGATAAGTTTTCATGCAATAAAGAACTTTCTATTTCTTATGTATAAACATTACACAATCCATTATACTATAATAATCAATGAAAAGGATGAATTACCCTTGTCCATGCATTTCCAAAACATTTATTGGACCACATAAATCTGTATGGATGAGATCAAGAAGATTTTATGCCCTTTTCTATTTTGGACGATAAGAACTGCAGACCAACTTCCCTCGTACATAAGTATCACAAGTATTTTCTTGTTCACACTTCATATTGGGGATATCCATAACTATATTCAGCTTAGATATCTTTTATATGTCTTGTTGGTAGATGTTCCCCAACCTTCAATGCCATAATTTATTTTCTTCTTCAACTGTCATATAGAAAATGTTCTCTTTACTGTCAGCCTGATATAAGTTGCCATCTGTTCTGTAGCCTTTCATGAGATAATTTCTTGTCTTTCCCTTTATAGTGAAACCTTTTTGATTGAAATTAACTATAAGTATTGATTCATATATTTAACTCACACAAAGGATATTGTGATGTAAACCATCCACATAAAGAACTTCATTTTTCTTCAGATCACCATTAGCTAGTTCAGTACTTCAACTTACTTTGATATTTGACGCACCATAATTAACAAACCTTACCATTCCATCAACCCATTTCTTAATTTTTTTAATAAGTTAGTATTACCCATCATGTGGGAAAAACATCCAATGTCAAGGATCCAGGTGTTGTTTCTCTTTGTAGTTTTGAGAGCTACTTCTGTAAGGTTGGAATTTTCAATTTTCTTATTTTCCTTCCCTAAAACATTAGATTGAGTGAAGGATAAAGATGTAATTTCAGATATCTCTTCCATGTGGGAAGGTTATTTATACTCATAATCTTATTCTAGAGAATAAAACCTATTTATAAGAGCAACACCGTCTGGTTGAAAATTATTGACTTTTCTCTGAGTTTTCTATGAATTGTTCTTGTCTTTCCTCTACCTATAATAAACAGCTTTATGGTCATAGTTAGAACAATGAAAACAATATCCATAGAAATTATTTATTCTATAAGAAGTAGGATATGACTTTTTTCTCCTTTTTTGACTTCTTAGATCTTCCCCATTCATATAGATCCTTTCCTCTTCGTAGTATGACATGGTATATCCCAGATAGCCACAGAATTGACATTTCATAAGTGGAAATGTATTCTCATTTATATTCCTCCTTATTTATCCTTAGGAAAATAGTTTGGCTTCCTATCATTTCTAGATTTATAAGGATAATTTTCAATTCCCCTTTCAGTTTGAATTTAGGGTTTCTTTTTTATCACTTTAGGTGACTTTTTAACATGTCCAACTTTCAACACGCCTTTATCTTGGTCGATTTTATTTTCAGAATTTGATGTTTCAGAATCAAAACTGATTCCACTATTTCTCATGTATGTGGGTCTTTGATCATTAAAAATATTTTCAACTCCATTGGAACCATTCTTAGCTCTCTCCAACAACTCTTTATCTAAAAATTTTCCAAACTGTATTTTCTTCTTTACTACTTTTGAATTTAATTCACTTACGAGTTTACTCCTAAGAGTAACAAATTCTTCTTCAAGTCCCTCAATATTTTTGGAATTCTCCTCTAGTATAGAGGTAAGTTCATTGATGGACTTTGAATGTTCTTCAATTCTAAGATTTAGTTTCACTACATCTTTTATGATTTCAAGAGTTGCTGACTATACTTTCACTATTTCTTCCAGTCGCTCAATTTTAACTTCAAGATGATCAACATATTTTGATGATTTTTTCACAAATGATCTCCACTTTTTTCATATTTTACATTGATTCTCAAGATTACTAGGATAATCCTTAAGTTGCAAATTGAGATCAACATTAGTGGTCAATTGATTATCTCTTGCTTTATCTCCCAATGGTTCTGACTTTTCAACGGTATCCATCATGGAAACATGTGTTCCAGATTTAAAATATGGTTCTTCTTCCTGAAAGAATTCATTATCATCATATTCTTCATAGATAAAAATCTTACTCTATAATTTCTTTCTATATTTGAAGTCTCCCTTTTTTAAAAAACATTTTCTAAGGCTTCTTCATGTTTCCAACTTCACTTTCTTCATCATTAAACATTCTTGATCACCAAGAGGCAATGTTCCCAACTCTTCCACAACGAAAACAATCCACAGTTAAATTACCTTGAAATTTCCCTTTTCCCTTATTGAATTTCTTGGAAATGAGAGAACAAAGTTTGTTTTCCTCATTATATTCATAAAAAATATCTCCTAAAATTTCTAGTTTTTCCATGGCTTTGAATGCCATTTCCTTGCTGACATGTGTCGTTGCATCTTCTAGCTTTACTCTCATCTCATATGCCACCAGACTACCCAGCAGGTCATCCAGGGAAAGTTTAGAAATATCCCTTTCCTCAAGGGCTGACACTTTTGGGTTCTATAGAGGTGTAAGCCTTCTCAAAATTTTCTTCACAATGTCAATGTCTTTGATTTCTTCCCCAATACCTCTAATTTCTCCTACAACTTCAGTAATTCGATTGAAGAAGGTATTTTTATTCTCATTAGGATGCATCCTCAGATCATCAAACCTATTATGCAAGACTTATAGTTTTGTCTCCTTCATTTTGTTGTCTCCCTCATATATATTCTCCATTTTTTTCAAATATAATTTATTGAAGTATTGATCATCACTATTAGATAGATATGATCATAAAGTGCTGTAGTGAAAGAATTATGTACTTTAGCATATGTATCAAGTATTTTCCTATCTGTATTAGTCATAGACAACCATGTTGTATCACTGAATTGTATACCTTGTGCAGTAGAAAAGAAGAACTTCTATTTCAAGTGATCTTAGTTGAGATCTCATACTATTATTCCAGATATTAAAGTTACTTCCATTAAATAGGGGTACTCCCATAACATTCACTATATTCTCCATGATAAAAAAGAATGATAGATTTAACACCAGCAACCTTTACAATCTGATACCAGTTGTAGGACCCCGTAACACCCTGAGAGGAAAGGGGTGAATCAGGTTGTCAATTTTTTCTTTTTAAACTTATGGATCTTGTTCCCAATTTGGTAGGAACCTATTAAACCTATCTGATGAATTTTTAAAACAAACAAACAATAACATACAAATAGATGACACATTAGTTTTACTTGTTTCACCATTAAGGGCTAGTACAAGGAGCATACACCGACAGGTTTTCGGTCACACAAAATTACACTAATCATTACTATTTGTTGAGTACAATATTTCAGACACATTCACTCTATTCCAGGCACACTTACTTTACAAGAATTCAGGGATAGCTCACTACGTCCCTCAGAGCACTTTTGTCGACCCCCTTTCTCATTGTTGTGGGTGAAGTCTTACTCATTTTATTGACTTGGAGGTATCTTAAATAGATTGGAATTGAATTATTTGTCTCAGTCCATCACGAGACACTGCTTACATCGAAGTCCTGAATTGATGCACTTTAAAGAACTAATCAAACAAGCTAGATGTTCAAAGATTACTAGAAGGACACACTAACACTTGCACACAACACCTTTCCTTGTGCGCAATATTTGGGATTGTCGTGCAAGATGGATTTTGCACAACCCTTATTTTTCATGAACCACTTATCTTTTGTGCAGCCACACCACAAGGTTAACTTGGTCTTTTTAGATTAAAGGAACACTTTTCACACAAGTTTCTTTCTCTACTTCTCTTCCGAGCATAAGTATTTCATGCGGTAAAGGAACCCGATATTTATTGTAAAGTTATAAGTCTTAAGTGGGGGTATCGGCCTATTTATAGGCCTCGATTACCTTACATGTAATATTATGACGTGTCGTGTAAGATTCTCTTCGAACACACAAAACCCTTTTTGACGTCACATTGGGAACGTAAGTCTCTTCCGGGAAACCTTGTCTTTCGCGCACATTAAAATATTTCATGTGCATTTTCCCTTTTCCATATTTTGATGCACTTATCCCATATCAAGCCTTGCACGCAAGTTTCCAAACCTCCTTCAATCTTGCACGCAACTTTCTTTTCCAAAAACACTCTTCTCCATTCTCCAATATTTGGACCCAAAATGGCAAACACTGAGAAATGACACCACCTTCAATATTGTTTTCTTCTTGAAGTGTAAGATCACTTTCCTTGAAAAATCCCTAATCTTTCATGAGGATTGATAACAAACACAAACCATAATATATTTTTATCACATAATAGCCCTAGTTCCAACAGTCCTCATGAATAATGATATGGTTATAGCTTACACCTCATAACAATTGAAGGTCCACAATAAAAATTACCTAACTCATGATTTTGAGTTAGTTGTGATAATTGTTTCATTAAAGATATAGAGGAATTATATCTATGGGGAAAGGTCTAACATATATAATAATCATGAAATTTTAAATTATATTTTCTTTCAAAAATAGTTGAACATGAGAAAAAGAATATGGTTATAGATAATTAAATATTATGACTGATCAATACAATACCACCCTGGGAAAGTGAACATGGTGGAAGATGCTTTGAGTCAAAAGGATCATGTCATCTTATTTATGATGAGTATAAAAAAAGATCCAATATTTATAAAAATTAAAAAATATGGATCTTGAAATCTTAAAGGAAGGGAAGAAATATTATATTTCTCAAATGAGTGTCCATCCATCTATACAAGTGAATATTAAAGAGACATAAAAGGAAGATGTAGAGCTAAAAAAGAAGGTGATAAATATTCCTAAGTTTAATATTGATTTTTATGGAATAATAAGGTTTATAAACCATGTATGTGTCCTTTTATAACTAGATTTAATGAAGGATCTAATGGATGAAGTTCATATTTCTTTATTCTCTATTCATCCTGGAATTATGAAGAAGTATAGAGATTTGAAAGACTATTTATAGTGGGATGGCATGAAGAGAGATACTAAAAAGTTTTTATATCGATGCTTGGTATGTTAGAAATTTAAGGTTGAGAGACATAATTATAAGGGGATTTTCAACAATTTCCCATACAAGAATGGAAATGGGAAAACATCACCATGTATTTTTTCTTCAGACTCCCCAAAACTTCTAAAGGGAATAATTTTATATGGGTTGTAGTTGATTTCCTTCTAAATTCATCACAATTAATTTCTATGAGATAATATTTATATCATGATTAACTTAATCAGTTATACATTAAAAAAGTGTTCATATTTCACGGTGTTCCACTATCAATTGTATCAGATTGAGATCCAAGGTTTACCTCAAAGTTCTTTAGAAGTATTTAGCAGGCTATGGATACATAGTTAAGTTTCAGCACTGATTATCATATTAGGTATATGGTCAGTCTAAAAGGAACATTAAAAATCTATAATAAATTTTTAGATCTTTCTCTATGGATTTATAAGGTGGTTGGGATCAACACATTTGGTGGAATTTTCATACAAAAAATATCTTTCAATCCAATATTCGGTTGGATCCTAATAAATCCCTCTATAGTAGGAAGTGAAGAACTACAATATACTAAAATGAATTCAGATAAAAAAACTACTGGGATCTAATCTAGCCGAGGAAATTCTAGAGAAGGTTAGATCCATTCAACATCATATAAGAGAAGCTCAGAGTCGACAAAAAAGTTATGCCGACAATCATAAAAAAAATTGAGAGTTTGAAGTTGGTGATAAGGCATTTCTATAAAAAAATATTGCTAGAATAGGGTGATAATATTTTTAAATAAGGTAAATATAATCCCTAGGTATATTGGTCCTTTTGAAATTCTTGATCATATCAGGATGGTAGCTTATCAATTTACGCTTCCACCAAATATCTCTCAAGTTCATGATGTGTTCCATGTATCTCTCCTAGGGAAGTACATAAATGATCCTTCACATGTACTAAACTCATAGGTCATACCATTGGATATAGATATTTCTTATTAAGAAAAATTGGTATAGATTTTAGATCATATAGAGAAAGTGTTATGAAACAAGACCACTCACCTGGTCAATGTTTTGTGGAGAAACCACAAATTTGAAGAAGTTATGTAAGAACCTGAGGATGTAATGAGGTAGAAGTATCCTCATCTATTTTTATCAAAGTAATGAATTTTGAGATTGAAATTAATTTTAAGGGGGGTAGAATCTTACACCCTGGTATTTTTATGAAATATTTATCTTTAAATAATTTGATTTCTTTGATAGCTTGTGTTACACATAACACCTGGTTTAAACAAACCTCATAACATTATTAAAATATTATGTGTCTATTGTCACCTAGTCGTTGAATTGGTGGATATAAATAGTAATAACTAAATTATAAAAAATATATGTTCTAAATAATTATAAAATTGATTCATTAGTTATCAAATTATTATAATTAAAAACAAAAATATTTGAAAATAAAAGTGATGTTTTTTATGAAAAAAGGTTTTATGTGTGCAATTTATTTTTATTAATAAATTAAATTAATCACTAGTTTGTGAATGATTTTAATGAAATTTATATATTATTTACTTGATAAAACTCCTTGAACATTCAATAAATATTTATCTATTCATAGGATAAAAAATAAATCCAATTTTATGCTTAAAAATATATTTTTTCTAAAAGTAGTTATTGTTTCATTTTGTGAACTTACTTTAAAATTAATTTATACCATTCATAGGTATTAAATTAGATAAAAGTAACTAAAAATTTAGAATCATAATGTTAGAATTTGGAAAATAAAACCCTTTTTCTCAATATAAATGATAACCATGGTAAAATTATCACCTCGATAAAGGGTAGATCGGGTTAATCTAGATTAAAAATAAATGACAAAACCATAATTTATCATCCCAATTATTATTATATGGGGATAATTAAACCATTTTCACCTTAGGATCTAATTTTATTAGTTTAGTGGACAATTTTCTATGAAAAGTACTTATATGTTATTGGACCAATAAATATTTTTTATTTCAGAAAGAACTTTTAAGGAAAAAGTGGGAAACAAACTAGGTTCAGAATACAGGAAAAGTATAAACTCATAAGAAATTTTTGGGCCATTACAGAACAAATTAAAGTGATTAGAATCCTTTACCTTGACTAGATTCCATTTGATGAAGGTGGCCTTCATATCAGGGTTTTCCTTAACGAGATCCTCAAAGTGAGATGCCATCCTGTCTCAGGTCTGCGCATGGTCATTTTGGATTGTTTTTCCCTCATTGAAACCACGTATCAAAATTCTATTTTGTTTGTCAATACAAGAGGATTTATCTTCACTCAAATCAACATGCAGTGGTCTTTAGAACATTCTATGTAAAACCTCCTCCAGAATCTTCATCAGGAAAGATTCCTATAGCATTTATTCATTATAATGCATGAGAATCTCATCGATGATGTCTAATTCAAATTCCTACTTAGTCTTTGGGATGTTAGCAGCAACTTCCAAACTCTTTTGAGGGACTTTGACTTTATTAGAAGACCTTGTAACAGGAGTACTAGGTAAGGTTGAGTAGTCTGTTTATCTCCTCAACCTCTAACTATGATGGATAAACCCATATGAATCCACAAGGGTGTTATTACTTTTCTTTAAAGAGGAATGGAGGCACTCTTCCACAATTTTTTCTTCCTTGGGATTTGGGGAACAAAGTTATGAGGAAGACTCATTATCTTCTACTATATCATCTGACCTACCTTTGAAAAGATGGATCTCTTCATGCCCATCCTCCTCGAGAGTCACTTCTTCAAATGGAGGAGGGTCATCAACACCCAACACTACAAAACGGTTCTGAGAACCACCATAAAACCCAGCTATACCTATTCCAATAGGAGAGGGAGGCTTCAAGCCCTCACTAAGGACCCATTATGTTGACACTGGGATCTTAACTGGGCATGGGATATAAATGGTATTCACACCAACCCCTTAATCAGCAATAACCCCCAGAATTGTAGATCTGTTAAAATCGGAAGGTTTTTTCTTACCTGATCCCAGGGCTATAACCTCTTGGGGAGAATTAAAAATGGATCACATAGCTTCTACATATATGGGAGGGTTCCTTAGTCTCGTAATCACCCCCTCATCCTCCCCTGAGCCACCTTGGACCAACCTTGGTGAAAGGTTGATACCTAAATCTTGCCTCAGACGACCAAAAACATCCTCTATCCTCAGCTCTGAAATCCTCCTGTTTCCTTCTAGGTGGCAGTAGGAAATATCGCCTCCCCAATACCCGATTGTCCACTTCAAGAGAGATACAAGCTAAACTAGAGATCAAGTTATTGGGACCATCCTTCACTACGACCTACAAAGACTAATCCTCTCACAAAACATGCCTTCATCTACCAGATTCATGACCAAGACGCTTTCAAAACAAATAGAATGGAACCCATGATTCATATCATACCTTTTAGTACCAACATAATTCTCGTTCAACCTCAATGTAGATAGAATCTAGCGGGTTCTTGGATACGTCGACTTCAAAAAAATCCTTGGGGAAACTGGATGACACATAGTGCGAGTACGAAGGTCCGAGCAAAGAAAACACCCACCATATTTCTGATCAAAAGAAGAACCTCCAAATTTTGAAAAGGAAAAGGGAGACCAGGAAGAGAAATCCAAATTGATGTAACGGGGGTGTCATGCTGTAGATGAAAATAAAACGACCATCAAAAGAGAGAGAAATGGAAACCTAGAAGAAAACAGGGAGCATGAGCCAAGGTAGAGATGAGATCATATTCATTTGCGAACTAGATCGAAATGTTCCTCGAATACAAAAGCCCTAAAATCATGCGTTTTCACAGCTTCCAAGAAGAGGACACATATCTGTTGAAGGCATCCATAGAGGGGTGACACTTCCCGAAGCGACCAACCAAAGATAGATCCAACATCACCGAATCTCTGGTAAACTCCAGGGAAGAAAGTAGCACTGATAGAACTCCATGCTTGAGCGACTGGATCTTAGGGAAAACTTAGATTGGGGGAAAGCTGGGGACGATATCCGGGTTAGTGAAAGGGGAAAATGAGGGAGTACAGAGAGAAGATGAGGGATGGGGAGGAACCTCCTCCCCCCCGGGTCGGGAAGGGCCAGGGAGGGGAGGCGGTGGCATGGTCATGACCTAGGCCATCTATGGTGAGAGATAATGGTGGTGGAGCGACCCAAAACCTTTATATTTTATTTAAATCAAAGAAAGTTACAAAATATCACTCTCTTAGTTTTAAATATCCTTTATGTGTTCACATAAGGACAAAACAAGTTATGAATGGATTTTAATAGTAATATTTTTTATAATTAAATTATATTCATGATGTTAATTTATTTAGAATTTTTAGGTATTATATAATTACCTTAAATGCTTACATAATGACAAAACAATATTTATTCAATTAATGAAAAAATAAAATAAATGATTTTTAAAATATTAAAAGTGATAATATGAGTAAAATATTGATTTCCAAAACTTTTATAGGTGTATATGACATATTTTTGTTGTGTTAAAATATTATATTCGAATTAAAACTTTTTAATTTTTTATTTTAATTAAAATTAAATTAGTAGTGTCAAAATTGACAATAATGATATTTTATCAAAATAATATTTTATTAAATTATTTAAAAATAAAAAAAATTAAATAAGACAATATAAGTATTATATGGTCTAAAATTTTATAAATTTTCCATTTATGGACCAATTTGCATCTTATAAGTAAAAATTACAACCCTTTGATATTGAAAGATTTGTTACCGTAGTTAAAATTAAAATTGGTTAACTAAGGGTTAACCAAAATTATAAGGTTTAAAATGACACAAAAACTTTTCTAAATTATATTGGTTGATGATATTAAAACCATATAATATATTATATTTTAATTTCTATCTATTTAAAGGTATTTTGTTTTATAATTAATTTATTATAATTTAATATTTTGGGAAATTCCAAAAATGTCCATCGTCTCAATTATAAAAGGGAACCACCTCCCTCGATTTTTTACACCAATTTTAGCCTTTTAGATCAAATAAACTATATAAAATTATATTATAAACTTAAATTTACACATTCTAGCGGTTCTTTTATTCCAAAAATACCAACCCTAGAGCCCTTTAGAGGAGATCTAAATGAGTCATTTCAAAGAAGAGGTAATTGCCTTAACCAATCAATTTCTTTTCAACTCTTCTTTAACTCCTCTAAATATGTGTTATGTATCATAAAATAATACCTTAAGTGTCACAAATAGGCTAAAATGTTATCATTATTATTAAAACACCATTATAAACCCTCTTTATCATCAAATGTGAAATTAAAGTATATCTCATGTGTACGTACGACTTACCGTCACCACATAGCGATACAATTTATTTTTCATCACCATATTTTGTCTATAGGTATTAAGATAGGTTTAATGTTTATATATGATATATATGACACAATTATACTTCTGAAATTATAATATCATGTCTACCTTGTTACTATCCTATTTTTTGGGAAATGATAACATCGTCCATGCGTACGTGTGAACTACCACCTTCACGGTGTGATGTGATTAATTTTTCATTTATATTTTAATTGAATGGTAATGGGGATAAATTTTATGAATATATATGATATATATTATATAATAATTATCATGTAAATTTGAACTAATATTTACCTTTTTTTGTTCTATTTTTTGAAAAATGTAAACAACGTTCATTTGTACGTACGACCAACCATCTCCACGAACAGTGTAATTCATTTTTCTATCTATAACTTTTATGTATGAATATAAATATGGAAATAATGAATATATATTATATTTATATCATTATTAATATTATTGATATGATTTAACCAATATAAATGTATAAGGACCATAACTACTGAACTGAAATACTCATGATAAACGAAATAGTTAACACCCAGAAATGACGATTTTAATAAATATTTATTGATAAAAGGGTTGTTGAAATAATATATGATATTATAAGTATGAACATGAAACTGTTATATAAGTATAATAAATTTAAATTTATTATATAATAGGTTATACTTATTTATAAGGAAGGTGAACTCGAGGTGAGGGTTTTATGTTACAATCTTATTGTTTATTGGGATTGTTTATGATTAAGTTTTAAAATGATGAAATATTATGATATATATCTCAAGAAACTCATGAATTTTATTCTCATATAGTTATTTATTTAAAATACATGTTTTATTTTCATTTTCCTCATCTTATATACTCAAGATACTAAAAATATGTTTTTAAAGAAAATCGACTTCATTTCCCTCTTCCTTTGAGAAACCTTTTTCTTCCATATATATGTTTTCTAAAAATGATTTAAATATGGTTTTTAATAATATATTATGATTGTTTAAATTCATTTTTATCCATGTTTTAATTTTTACAAAACATATTGAAATTAATCTTTTTTTTTTTCATTTTTCAAACATGGTACTTTATGACATTTTCAAAAAAATTATGGAAGGAATGTTTTTTAACTTATATGTCATGAACGGATTTCCCCGTCATTATGACTAATATATTATTTGAATATTCCTTTATAATTTTATAAGGTTGTTTTTAAATAAAATGTTTTCCTTTATAATTTCATAGATTTTTTAAGATGTGATTTCAAAATGGATAGTTTATTTTCCTCAAGAATGATTTAATGATATTTTAGTGGTATTTTTATTCATTAAAGAAAACAACCCTTGATTTCAATTATTATTTATTGGGGATATGATTCAAGGATACATTCCTTATTCTTTCACTATATGGTTTATGTTTATTATGTCAAGATGTTTATGAAACCCATTTCTTTTCCATGAGTTATGCTATGATTAAATGCTTATGAAACCCATTTCTTTTCCATCGGTTATGCTATGATGTAATGTTTATGAAACCCATTTCTTTTCATGGGATATTATATGATGAATTCTTTATGATCTTGTTCCACACATGTGTATTATTTTCATTATGTGATGAGTGAGACCTATATCTCCTTCTAATGAATTGGGTAAAAATTGATATCTCATGAGATAAAAAAGACTAGAATAGGGAGTCAACCCAGTTTAGTAAGGTATTATGTTCACTATGATAGTCTTGGGAGTGAAACTTGACTACTATGATGGTTTTGGGAGTGAAAAAATTCTACTATAATATCCTTGGAAATGATACTTGACTAATTAAGGAAATAATTTTCTATTCTTATATGTATTCCAAAAATCAATGTCTTATGCCTAAGTTAAGCTTCCATGATTCATGTTCTTTGATTCCATTGTGATTCATGTAATATAAACTACTAATATTTATTCCATGACTTAATATTATGATATTTGATATGCAGGGTAAGGTTTTCAAAGGTTAATATCGTGTTTTTATACCCTTATTATCATGTTATGATTATGTGACCATTTATATCTCCCTTGTTTACCCTTACTGAGCAACTGAGCTCACCCTTTTCTTATGCTTACTTTCCCTGGGTTATTAAGAAATGTATTAAGTATGATATGTCTAAAAGGGTTTTAGTTATGAATAAATAAGTGATATATGATGTACATATTTTATGAATAAGTTATTTATATTTTAAAGTTTCAAAAGTTAAAAGACCAAAACAATTATACCATGGATCGTTATGTTATGTAATGAATATTCATCTATTAAAATGTGATATCTATGTTTGAAAATTATGGGTTTCTATAGTCACATACATGAATTCCAACATAGGAAAATCCACATAGTCGAATTCACCGTGTATGAAAATATTTTCATACATGAAGATCCATGTATGTGAATTTAGTGAACGTAGCCAAATGATCACATAGTCAAATTCTGTTGCATATCTAAATTCATGAACTACATATACAAATGAAGCTTCAAATAGTCTAAGTCAATAATGCATCAAAATTCCCCACATAAGGGGATTTTGTGGCATATTTGAAATTAACATAGATAAATTCTTCTACATGTCATAATTTAGATCCACATACATTAAAAAATACACATATAAGAGAATTGGAACGGGATCACCATGTATCCACATTCTGATATGTGAAGCATCGCATAAGGGAATTCTTCACATACCTGAGTTTCCATGTGAAATACTAAATATCATGTAACTAAATTTCCCATGCGTACTAGGTGAAACCTGATGAATTCCAGAATCATTGATTCTAAGAAGAGATTTATATTTTATTATTCTTATACAGTGCAATCAAGATAAAAATACCATGAATCTTATTTAAGCCTTAATTGAAGCTTATTTTGAGGAAAATTGAAGGATAAGTACCACTAAAAATATTATTTGATGTTAAAAATGGATATATAATATCTTAAAGAATAATATAAATGAAGAACCATACAATATTGAACTATTTTTTATTTGTTCTTATATGATCTTGATCTGGGTTTGTTCGAGTTCTCAGGAAGAAAAGAGAATGGAGGATAGGAATCTACCCAAGCCTGAAATTAGTACCATGCCACATATATATTTGTTTTGTTTTATTTATTATATATTTATGATAATTTATTTAATGTGTGGAATTTTAGTGGATATATCATGAGAAAATGAGTGATCCAATCCTACTATATAAGTATTATATTATTTATTGACCTTTTGAGTTATTTTCAAGAGTTAATGTGTCGTGTGACCAATTTAAAGTAAATAGATATCAAGGCTAGTTTAGTGAGAAGAATATGATGAGATATTAAGTCTTATAGAAGGATCTATAATAGTCACAAAGAGTTAAGATAAATTAGAAAGATTAAGATGAGGTGAAGAAGGGAACATGAGTAAAACCATGTGGAATCACTTTCTATAATGGAGATATTTTGCAATAAAGGTTTAGAAATGTGGTGCTTCCCAAAGTGGCTATTTCATGATGGTTCTTTTTTCTAGTAGAATTAAATTTTTTTCTCATTATCTATATAAGGAAACTAATTATAATGGGATCTATTTAATTCTCTTAAATGAATCCACTTATTCATGTGGGAAATTTGGAAATTGGGAAAGAAAGAAATATGAAGAGAAAGAAAGTGTTATTAGTGTTAGTGGTGAGTGTACACTAAAGATATAGGAGCTATTGTGACTTACTGTGAAATTTATCAAAGCCCTATAAAAGATAAATAATAAGAAACATTTATTTCATGTTGTATTGAAGAAGAAGATAAATCTTATATAGTTTTGTTGTTTTTGATCCTTAATTTGTTGAAACTGGAAGAGAAGAAAAATGTCAGCCACTATTCAATGATTAGAGAGAAAAGGTAGAAGAAAAGTGTGTTAAGAACTATGGTTGTGTTCATTAGAAGATATAATCCTACCTAAGTTTATTGTTTTTAGTTTGAGTAAAGAATTGTAAGAATACAGTGAGTAGGTTTTGTAGATGAACTGAGAGCTGGGTAACATTTAAAGACAGATTTCCATGTACTTCTATTGAGGAACCAATTACTAGTTGAAGACTCATAGTTGAGTGAAAAAGATCAAAATTTGGATGTTGATACATCATAGAGAATAATTTTTTATCTACTTAAAAGGAATATCTTGGAGGAAACACTTGAATATACACATTGGGATGTTGTAGAACCTATGTGACTTAGGGTATACTTGGAAAGCATGGTGTTAATCTAGTATTTCAGTGTGAATCTATTATTAAAGTTCTATGGGATGTAGTCAAGATAATTCCAATGAGACACATTCATTATATGTGTGGTATGTACTAAACCCTTTAAAATCAACAATTTATTATAGGTTAGAAACCTTAATTGGGGGGGATAACCAATAATGTAAAAAAGTAGTTCTTTGTACCAAACCATGTAAAAATAATAAAAAAATTATCTGCTTTATTTTCATGCATATGATTGATGATTTATTAGAGTAACTAAAATAAATTCATATGCACTAACTAAAAACAAGGGTTAAAATCCAAAGGGGTTTTAGGAAGTTTGTATTTTTTGTAAAAAGTAAGCAACACCTGATTCACCCCCCTCATGTGTCTACACTGGTCCACTAGGTAAATCAATTGGTATCAAAGTAGGTTCCCTCTGATTGGATATTTTGGATTATCTATACTAAATAAGAATTATAAGGTTCCATATGATAAGGGATGAAAACAATCTTCCAATTATTCTATCTAATATATATATATATATATATATATATATATTAAGTATAGGTTTCATATTTTTTAAGAAGTGTCCCAAATAGAAGAATTAATCTTCATCCCATTTAGTACTAAATTTGAGGTTTCAGCCTCCAAATAAGGAAGAATAGAGAGGCTAATAAGCAAATAAATATCACAAATAAGTAATAATAAATATCATTAATTGAATAAAATTAGGATGGTAATGATATAATTTATAAATCTATTGATTTTCATTCCTACTGTGATTGTGGCTCAAGTTGTGGTAGTGATTTCAGTAAAACGAGTGAGGACCTCTATCTTGAGGTTAAGTACCATCTGAAGAATGTCTCAACTGAAGTAGTAATATATATCTTTGTATTCATTTAGGGACTTAAAAATGAAAATTCATAGCTATAATAAGATAATCTCCTTCAATACTCTCACTAAGATAGTAGAAGACAAGGAATAATTTTTAATGATTTGTAATAAATTAATGTATTTAGTTAGTGAAGAATTATAGAAATCAAAATGTGATAAATATTTCATTAAGACTATTGTGAATAAATTATTCCATTCTTTGGAGAAGCTTCAAAAAGTCACCATGGATATTAAGGAAACCCAGCTAGAAACTAAATAAAAAAGGGTAAAATAATTAGATAATTATTTAGTGGAGAAAAGGCAAGTTCCATGCGGTTCAAATTTAGAAGTTTAATAATTAATGAGAATATTGGTTGAGATCAGTGGAAGATGAGAAGAATACTCTCAACCTCAAATGTCTGCAACTAAAACTTCAGATGAAAAATATGGAATAATTAAAATATTTACCTTCCCAAAAAATCTGAGAAAAAAGTGTGTTTCACAAAAACTTTAGAAATTATTTCTACATTAAATAAGGATCAAATGGTATAAATAAAAGTTTCATATCATGTGGAGAGTACTCCACCTCGATCTCTTGGAAAAAGTTATCCCACAGTCCATAAAAAGTAACATGAACCAAATCCATAATTTCTATGAGTGTTGGATAGTAATTCAAATCTATAAAAACATGTAAGAATAAAACTTTTAGGACACACACCAATATTTAAAGGAAGTATGTGAGTTTTTACAAGAAAATTTTCTCCCAAGATGGATCTAAAAAAGTTAGATTTATAACCCAAAATCAACAGCATAAAAATCTGGATAAATTACATGAAATAGTAAAAGATCATGATTAATTAAAACGTTTTGGTGTTTCTGGAAGGTTGGGAATAGGGATATTGATTACTGACATGATATTTCAGTACATGGTAATCATAAAAGTCCTTAATCAAGGGGGAGTAGGACTGGTTAAAGGAGACAAGATACCGTGGAAAAGAAGATAGTGTAGTTAAAGAAGAAGGGACTGGTGTGGTGACACCCATAATCATCCATCTATCTTCATTTTGTTGGACATATGGGTACTCTACTATTGAATTTTTTCTCAGATATTTCATTATCATTTTTTGTTGCATCAGGTTGATATAGTGGTGGTTTTCTTTTTGATTTTTTGGGTGAGTGGATCGTTTGAGAGATAGGTGTGTTGGAACTTATCATCCATCCCTCCCCTCATTTTCAATGTGGTTGGATGGGTTATATGACATGTTATGTTGAAAAACATGACACAATTTATTGGCAGGGGGGAGACACATCTTCTTTGACTATTTCCTCTTTTGAAATTTCTAACATGTGGGCGATAAGACTTTTTCTAATGCTTGTTCTGGTGTTTTCTCCCCTTCGAATATTTGGAACCATGTATAGACCTGTGAGTGATGTTTCATAAAGTTAATTGTGACTCTATGTCTTTTATGGGTTCCCTCTTTACTCACTTCATAAAAGGGTTTTTGTTTTTTTATGTTTAATAATGAGGGTATTTCCCTTAAAACTATTAAAAAATAAAGATGTGTGTGGAAGGTGTATGAAGGAAGACCATAAAGCTGTCAAATATATGGCATGGCCACCCCAATAAAAATAGATGATGAAATAGAAGGGGATAGTAGTTGTGAGATCAAGCTATAAATATTCTATTATAAAGAAGGAATCCACACCCAATAATAAGTCTAATAATGTTCTAAAAGATTGTATTACGATATGGACATACTGGTTTGAATTTTCTCAAAAGCTGGAGAATTGTGAAAAGAAATTTATTGCTCTATGTGATAAGATTAAAGATACTGCTACATCTATGAAAAGATTTCAAAATAGAAAGAATCTCATACTTACCAAGAGTGAAAAAAAAAGTGAAGAGTGAATAAATCATGAATATGTATAGACATTATAATGAAGTTTTTCAGCTTATTTCCTATAAGACGACAAAGTCTCCAACTGTGTCGATCGCAGGTAAATCCAATCCATCTTTTGGTCAAAATTTAGATGATGCCAATGAGATGTAGGGTTCCACTCAGGGCTCTCCTAATGAGACTCGGGAGATCCCAGACTTGATAACCACAAAGGAGGAAAATCCTACTCCTGGCAAGGGAAAAAGGCAACAAGAAGATAACTCTGATTTTGACAGCACTGATGTTGAGACACTTTTGGAAAGTCTTTAAGATCTTCCTACAAATATAGAAAGATCGAGAGGTCGGGGTCGTGGTCGCTGTTGTGGAAGGGCTGAATGGCATGCAATTCAAGAAGAAGAAAAAAAATCTAAGTGCTAGATTGATGGAAAAGATAGGTAGATAGCTGTCTGTCTTGGGTTTTTTCTGGTTTCCCGTACGCTTTTGGATTTCTTTCTTTTGCTGATTTTTTAATTAAAGAGGCAAAAACTCCTTATAAAAACTTATTGAGGTGTTTATGTAAGATACACACCCTCCCCATAATTATTTTTATTCTTTAAATAATGGGATGGAAAGGTAAAAAAATCTTAATATTATTCCCTTAAGGGAGAGATCTAAACAGTGTGAAAAGCTACCAAAATTTCTTAAATATGGAAATCTAGTTAGCCACTTCAAAATCTAAAGGTTGAGGTTCCTAAAATTTTATTGAATATTTTTATCTGCTTCCCCCAAAGAGACATGGAACTAGTATCACCTATAAACATGGGGACATATTTTTTGTTTAAACTTTTATCTATTTTTTTTCTATAAAGGGTCTTCCCATGTAGACATAGAGGTGATTTTTTATGTCACATTACTAAGAAAAAAGTGATTTAAAGTCCATTTGAGATGATTTTGTGTTGTTTATATGTTCCTAAAATCTCTTTCAATTGTTGAATAGATATTCTTGTAGAAATCCATCTCTTAAGTGTAATTTAATTGTATTTATCAAAGAGGGGGATAAATCATATGGATAAGAGATGTGTTGATAAAAACCTCTTAGTTGAAAATATAAATGGGATAGAAATTTAGTGAACACACTTCCCTTAAACCTCATATGGTATCAATCTCAAGTGGTATTACACATCAAGGGGTGAAAGAAATGAACCCTACTATATCAATAATTAGGATAAATTTTTTTACCACCTTTACATTCATTTTCATGTATGGGGAGTGACATTGATTTCTGACTAGAATATATAATTGAAAACAAATCCAAAGGGGTGGATTAAATTTACCATGGGTTTACAATTGTATTTTTTCACTATTCACATATCAATTTCATCATTAAAAGGTTATGTTATGAGTGATGGATTAAGTATCCACCCACTAAAGAAGATATGATGTCATCCATGAATTTGGGTAGAGGTTTTGGTAGGTTCTCCCATAATGGATACATGGGAAAGGTGGATTCTTAAAATACCTAGCTGGAGAGATTCCTATAAGCCCTATATATTAGATGATTATTGATCTGAACTTCATTGATAAATCATGAAAATTACTAAATGGATTACTACAGTCGCATCATCAACGGTCTTCAAATACACAAGAGAGCTTGTTAATAAACCTATATTGAATAGATTTGATAGATATGAAGAACATGTGTAAAACATGATTAATGTTTGGAGAGGAATCTATCAAAATTATAGAATTCATACCTATTTATTTTTTTATGATGGATAATATAAATTAATACTAAAACACACTTGAATTAAGGCTAAAAGAGATTTTTGTGTTGATTAAAATTTTAAGTGGGGCGTGTGATATTAAAGAACTCAAAGAAGTGAGTTTTTATATGTTTATTGAGTTCTTGTGAATCAATTTGAAGTGTTTGATATGTATCATAAATTCCAAAAGGTTTTCTTAAGTGTTTATGAGTTAATAATATTTTCTAGATATGAAGTGGAGGATCCCTAGTTCGAAATGAAGGAAAAATAGAAAATCTACCTCTAAGTATAGGCTCTATGTATGCAAATTTTTATGTACACAAATGGTCACATATGTGAATTCTAGTATAGGAAAATCCACATGGTTTAATTCACAACATATGAAAATATTTTCATACATGAAGATCCACATATGTGAATTCAGTGAATGTACCCAAATTCCTTTGTGTATCTAAATTCAGGAACCACATACGCGAATGATGCTCTATGTAGCCGGAGTCAGTAACATTGCTAAATTCCTCATGTAAGGGGATTTGTGGAATATCTAAAATTTACATATCCAAAGTCTAATATGTATATAAATTAATATCCACATAGTAGAATGAAGAATCACATAGGAGAATTGGAGGAGGAGCACTACATATCCAAATTCTTGCATTGGAAGTATCAGATAAAGGAATTATTCATATAGTCGAGTCTGAGTATGAAAAACTGAATATCATGTAACTAAATTTCCCATATATACAAGTTGAAAACTACTAAATTATATAATTTTTTATTCTTAGGTGAAATTTGTATCTGGTGATGCTTATGTTGTGCAATAAAGATTAAAATATCATAAATATTATTTAAGTCATGATCTGATCTTGTTTTTTGGATGATTAAAGGAATGGAACCACTGTATATATTATTTGATGCTAAAAATAGATTTATCTCAATTTCAAGAATAGTACATATGAAGAACCATCAATGTTCAAACTCCCATTTATTTGGGCTTACATGATATTGATCTGAGGCAGTTTGAGTGTTCGAGAAGAAAAGATAAGAAAGACTAGAAATCCTCCCAAACCTGAAATGAGTTCCATAACAAAAATATATTTTTTGTGTTGTATTTATTATATAGTAGTGATTATTATTTAAGTTTTTGAATTTTAGTAGAGATATCAAGATAAAATGAGTGATTTGATCCAAACATAGAATTATCAGAATATTTACTGAGCCATTGAGTTATTTTCAGGAGTTGGGGTGTTATGTGAGTAGGTTGAAGTAAATAGAGCTTGAAGTTAGTTCAGTGAGAAAAATATGATGAGATATAAAGTTTGATAAAAGGGTCTAGAATAGTTAATTAAACCCAATAAAAATTATAAAGAATAAGATGAATTTTTTAATGTAACTTGAGTAAAACCACAAGGAACCACTTTCAATGATGAATATATTTTGAGATAAAGGTGTAGAAAAGAGATGCTTCCCAAAGTGATTATTTCATGAGGGATATTTTTATTAGAATAATTAAAAACCTTCCTCATTATCCATATAAGGAAACCGATTATTATGGGATCCATCTTAAATGAAGTCACTCATGCATATGAGAAATTGAGGAAATTTAGAAATATAGAAATATGAAGAGGAAGAAGGAATTGCTGGTGTTAGTGGTGAGTGTACACTAAGGATCCACACATTGGCGTGACTTACTATAAAAAATATAAAATATAACTTGAATAATAATAAAATAAGTATATGTTTTTTTATAGTGAATAAGAAGAGAAAGCAAATATTGTTCTAGTGATGCGGATCTTTTGTTTTTTTAAGTTGAAAGAGAATAAGAATGTCAGCCACTTTTCAATGATTAGTGATCCAAGGTAGAAGAAAAGAGTTCCAGTAATTATGGTTATGTTTATTTGAAGATCTAATCCATATCGAGTTCATTATACTATGTTTGATTGAATAATAATGAGAATAAAGAGAGTAGGTTTTGTAGAAAATTAGAAATTTGAGAAACATTCAGAGGTTGATTTTCATATACTTCTATTAAAGAACTTGTTGGGAATCAAAGACTCTAAATAAAGTGAAAAATCTCAATATTTATATGCAAATACATCACTAATAAGACTTATTGAACTACTTCAAAATAGGATCTTGGAATATAATACTTACATATATATAGTGGGATGTTGTGGAACCTATGTGACTCAGGGTATACCTAAAAAATATGGTGAAAATCTATGAATACAGTATGAAGCTATTGTGGAAGTCATGTGAGAATAAGGAAATAAAATTACTGTGAGATACTGGCATTGTAGGCGTGGGATGCACCAAACCCATTATAATCGATACTTGATTATAGTGTAGAATCCATCATTAGGGAGAATAACCAATCATGGTAAGGATTAAGTATTTTTACCAAACCTTGTAAAAATATTTTGTGCTTTTTATCTATTTTAATTTCATGCATATGATTGATGATTGAAAGGTTAATCTAAAATAGATTAATACGCACTAATTAGAAACAAGGGTTAAAATCCAAATGGGTTTTAGGAAGTTGGGAATTGTGGTAAAAAGCATTAAACACCTAATTCGACCTCCCCCAACCTCTTAGGTATTTATTATGGTCCACTAGGTATATCACCCTTATTGACAATAAATGTTAATCTATAAGGGTGAGGGGAAGTACCACTCATCTCATGATTCAATAATGACTTGAAATATAATCTTATCCCCATTTTTAAAACCCATTCTACTTAATATAAGGGTGGAATCACATTTATCTTATCAATGATACTTAAATTAATCAAATATTATTCTATGTGAGATAGCTCGATGTAGAACACAAGATTTATTAATTAAAACAAAAAAATCCATAAAACATTACATCATGTGATGCCAATCTCAAATATCTCTTCCTAGGGAATGTTTAATCAGTTTTATAAACAATCACTTTCACTCATCTTCAATAAAAACATTAAAAATCATGTTTAAGAATGTCTCTCTCTATCTTTTCCAGATAAACACATGTTTCTCTTTAAAATTAAAAAATTTCAATCAAAAAAATCATGGGAAAGTGTGATTATCATACCTATGTTGGACTGGTGGAATAATTGAATCATATTCTTTATGTGTTCATTCAAGCTAGGTTTTTTATGTGTGATACTTTGAGATTGTACCATGTATTTATTATCCCGAATTATAGTGAAGTGATTATGCCTCTCTATGGATGTAGGTATTTATACTTAACCATGTAAATCGTTCTATGTCACCTTTGTCTTATTCTCGTTATTTTGTTATTTTTTCCTTTTACTATTTTTTTATAAATCATTTGTCACTTTTTTCTCCTAGTGTTTCTAAAACAATTTGTATTAAAGGAAAGTTTAGAATATCAATATTTGGTTTTCTCAAATTAATTTTTGGCTATAGAATAAGGTAAAGTGGAGATCAATCATTTCAAATAAGCTAATTTCGGTTACTGGAGGATGTAGATCAATGATTATCATTATCAGAAAAAAGTTATACCTACCAATTCTATAAGAAAAACTAATTAATATTGAGAATATGGAGTGGGAGCTAATGGAATAACAGGTTCTAGGAGTTTTACATCTTATCTAATCAAAAAAAAACTTGGTGTTCAATATTATAGAGGATAAGATGATGGCTAGGTTGATGAAATATCTTGTGAATATATAAGAGAAGCCTTATATATCGAAAACATTATTCCTAATTCAATTATTATTCAATATGAATATGATTTAAGGGAAGATTGTTTTCTTATTACATCAATGAATTTAACACCATCACAAGTCAGTTATCATTGGTGGGAATTATGCTTGATGATGAGGTATGTGATCTGGTTTTTTTGTCTCCATTACCTGATAATTGGGAAGTGACTATAATAGTTGTGAGCAATTTTTAATGAATGAAAAGTTGGTTCTGAAGGATGTTCAAGACCTAATCCTCAGTGAAGATATTAGGAGAAGAGAATCAGAAAGATTCATTTTTTTATGCTCTAAACATGGAAGGAAGAGGAAGATATGCACAGTGATATAATCATAGAGGAATATCAAAAGTAAGAGGAAAGATTCGAGTTAATAAAAAGGGAAATGGTCCAACCTTATGAATTTATTAGAAGAAAATACACGTCAAGAAGGAGTGTGGAGAAAAAATTAAGGCATATAAAACCAATACAGAAAATGTGGCAGCTGAAGGCACTGATGATGTGTTGTTGTTGAGTGTGGATTTCCCTATAAAGTCTTAGATTTTAGACTCAGGGGAATATTTTCATTCCACTCCAGAGAAGGTTTTGTTAAACAATTTTATTCTTAGAAATTTTTTTAAGGTGCATATTACTGAATATTAACCCTTATATATTGTGGGTATGGGAGATGCATAGATTGAAACAAGATATGAGAGTTTTATAGTTTTGGAGAATGTAGGGTATATCCCTAGACTAAGAAGAAATCATATATTTGTCAGGTACCATGATGATGTAGGTTTTAGTACCACATTAATTAGTGGTGCATGGAATATTAAAATGGGATCTATGGTCATAACTTTGGGAATAAATAATGGAACCCTATAAAATATAGTGGATAATTTCATGGGCATTCTCGCAACAACAAATTCTATTGGTAATTTTCAACAATGGCACTATAGGCTAGGTACATGAGTGAAAATGGGATGGAGGTGTTGAAAACAAAAGGAATACTATCATAGATAAATTCATTGGAAGATGGATCATGTGAAGATAGTATCTTTGAAAATAATAACAATGTATCCTTTGAAAAATGTGGTAGAACACCAAAGTACAAAAAGTTGGACCTAGTGCACATTGATGTATGGGGGTCTGCACCAGTACATTCCTTTGGAGGTTCACTATATTATGTGAGATTTATTGATAGATCAATAATAAAGGTATCAATTTACTTTCTAAAAATAAAATATAATGTATTTAATGTGTTTTAGAAGTGGAATACTTTGGTGGAAAATGAGTCAGGATCAAGTCTTAAATTATTGAGGTTTGACAATGGAGGAGAGTATGATAATAAAGAGTTCAAGTAATTCTATCATAAAAATGTAATTTTGTGGTAAAATACTATTCCAGGTACACTATAATAGAATGGTGTGGATGATAGTATGGATATAATATTTTATGAACATTATAGGAGTATGATACTACACTCGAGGTTACCCAAAACCATCTGGGAAGAGGCAGTGAATATGGAAGGTTATCTCATCAATAGAAGTCCATCTTTACCGATGTGAGAATTTATATTGGAGGAGATATGGTTATGAAAGGAGGTAATAATATCTCATTTTAGAGACTTTGGTTCTCTATCATATGTATATATAAATGCTGGTGTAAGGGAAAATCTTGATGCTGACTCTAAACCATGTTTCTTTATTGGAAATGGTTTTGAAGAGTTTGGTTATCAAATTTGGGATAATAAGAATGAGTTATTTATTAGAATCGAAAACATAATATTTAATGAAGGTTTGATTTATAAGAATCATTTCACTCCAGAAGTATAAAGTGGGAACAAATAATTAATGTACCATGAGAAAGTGGAGCTTGAAGGTGTAACTGAGCATGTGAAACCAGAACCAGTAGTGGCATGCCACTATTAGTCTTAATTAATAAATACAGGATGAGAGGATGAATATGGGAGAACATTATTGGATCATAGACAAGGAAAAATAGTTAGCATTTCATGAATCATCAGCTTTAAATTGAATATTTGATGGGAAAGTTCTCATTGGTGAGTGAAGAAGAGTAGGATCTCATATTAGTAATTTTTACAAGTCAATATCATCAAATCATATCAACATGCAGTATCATTATCCAAGTGAGAGGTTGTTGGAATAGTGTATCCCTATCCTTAGATGAAGTTGGGTTAATTGCTGGTAGCCCATACTACACACGAAGCCATAAATCCCATAGTTTGACCTCTTTAGTGAGGTTGTTAGGGGGGTTATGGGTGTACTTTCATCCATTATTTATTATATTTCCAAAAAATTCCAACCAATAATTACTATAGCTCAGTGGACTTACTATATAGTTGGTGGCATAGTTGCATCGTCTTCTTTATGATATAATATGATCTAGGTTTTCTCTATTTCATACTCTAAGACTGTACGGTGTATTTCTACTGCTGAATTATAGTGAAGTGATTTTGACTCTCTAAGGATGTAGGGATTTTTTCTAAACCACATAAATAATTTTGTGTTTTCTTCATTACCTTCTTGTTCTTTTTTCCTTTTTCCCTTTTACTCTTCTTATATAAATATTTTTTTACTTGTTTCTTCTGGTGTTTCCAAAATAACCTAAACCTTCAACTTTCTCTAGAATTTTAGGTTTTCACATGAATTTATAAATTTTGGGAAATTTTATCATCTTCACAACTCACCCACAATGGATAAGCTTCAGACATATTCATCATGGTTGTTATTTCCTAAAATAAACTCTATATATTTTTATACTACTTAAAATTTGCAAGGAGGCATCAAGATACTAGTTAAAATACTCCATAATGGACAAATAATGTTCTTTTATGGTAATTAAAACACTCAACCAATTCTACCCCTTAATACATCTCTATTAATTCCTTATATAAATAAACATCAACAAACAAATATATGGGAATAATTTAGAATCTCCTTTGTTTCTTAATGAGAGAAACATGGCTGGAATTTTCTTCTCAATCCAAAAAATTCTTTCTTCAAAACTCCAGTTAGGTTATAACTCTTCATGAAATCTCCTTATTTTACTTTATATAATTTAACATCTATGGAAAACATGTACTTAATTTTGTCTTTAACTTTATTCTCATATGGAATTTTCCTTTTCACATCTAGTATAAATTCTCATTCACTCTTTTTTTCTCTATTTTACTTTCCATTTTCAACTATGTCTATTATATGTTCATGAATTCCTCAGAAACATGCTCATCATTCTTCTTGTTTGATAAATCATTTTTCATATCAACATTCTTATCAAATGAAGTCACTAGTACTTTCCATTTATTTCTAAAAAACTAATTCTATCATGTTAATAATTTAATTCATTTAATAGTATTATATCCTATCTATTTTTACCTTCCACATAGTTTCTCACCCGCCATAAGCATACCCTTATTTAGAAACTTCTCCAATTTTTCTTCAAGAATATCTTACACTAAACCAGTCCTTTTATATCTCTATTGGATTAATTCACTTTTTTTATTCCATGTTACTCTCTTTATGATTGATCTTCATGGATTTCTTACAAATATCCATGATATAGAACTTTCTTTCACAATAGGATCATATCCTATTTGGTGTTGTATCTATCTTATCATTCTTCTTGAGAGTGATTTACTCAACACTCTTCACTTGGTTTCACCCCAAGGTTGACTTGCCTTTACTTCTTATTTTCTTCTTCTCGATACCATATTTCCTTTTTATTCTGAAGAGTTTAAATTATTCTTGGTTGGTGTAAATCAGTAACCATCATCATAGTGACCATATTTTTTTACAAATCCCACATAATTTTTCAAGACATTAAAATACTTCTTTATGGATATATTCACCCTCTTCTATGAATTTTGGCTCTAATCATCCTTTCTACCCCTTGATTTATGCCTTTAATAATCTCTATAAATTGAAATATTATGCTAAAAATATATATCCTTATCTAAAAATCTCCCACAACACCAATATTTTCCAATAAAAATTATTCTTTTTCTATTAGTTCCAATCTGTATAGATTTGTTCCCCTACTATTTTTATAAAAAACAACTCTTCTTTTGAGATTAATTTAGAAGACTTTTTATTTTCAAAAGCTTACATAAATTTTTTTTTTAGTGGTAGTTTTTTCAATATTTTTATCCACCCATAATTATCCATAATTCATTTTTAATCATACACTAACTATTAAAAAGGAATTAGTACAAATAGATTTTTCTAAAAAAATGGTTACCACTTTATTTGATCTTTATGTGGATATATATTTAGATTATATCAAACCATTTTTTCCAACAATATTAGTCTTTTTGTAAATACGACACTTTTTAAATAATTTGATGGTGGAACCTATTCTTTCAACTTTTGGGAAGTCTCAACCTATTTCACTTTCACATTTCTCATCTTTACCTCTAGCTCATGACACTTTCTATTGATGATATTTTCCTTATCCTTGACTAATTTCAAACATACTTCCCATTATATTTTAAACTTATCAATCAGATATTCATTCTTTTTTATACTTTCTTTCAAATAGATTTTATGTTCTTTTATTATTTTGGATTTGATATGTAATTGGAAATACATGACATCACTAATAGATCTTTGAATTTATTCTAAAGAATAGATCTTCTCTTCATTGATTATACTTACCTAAACTTTCTCATTGATTTATTTTTGAAAATATTCTTTATCCAAGATGTGTTTTTTCTTATGGGATCACAAAATTTATCCCTTATCTTACACATCTTTGATGAGATTTTTTCATTTTCCCACTATTTCTTTCAATGGTTCTTCTATAGCATCATATTATAAATCTATCTATGATCTATCATCATGTATACACTTTATTGAAGTTCCCAAATAGATTTTTGAAGATTTTTTTTAATTTTTTTCAATCTAATCTATGCTAAATTCAACGTGTGATAGAGAAGTTGAGTTATTGTTACTTGAAATATCTAGCTAGAGATGTTCAAGGAGTGGAACTAAATATGATGATTGATGTTTTGATCTTTAATGGAATCAAGGACATGTATTTTTGGATGAAAAAGTGATGTATAAAATAATTTTTGTTAAATTTGAGAATATAGAAAATGATCTTCAAAGGAATCTTGGACATGTGTTGTTGTATGAAAAAGAACTATCTGCAATGGTTTTGGTGAAAGTTGAGAAGTTATCCAAAGGGGAGATAGACATCTTTGAGATTATTTGAGTGAAGTATTCTTTTATTGTACTAAAGTAAGAAATGGAAAATTTATGAACCCTATTCAATTCATAAGGTACAATGAAATAATCCTAGGGTATAACTTTATAACTTCATAAGGTATATGCTAAGAAGAAGAATACCACAATATTAAAATATCACATGAGTGGGTAAACTAATTGAGTATTAAAGAAGATTTAAATTAATTCATTGAATCAATTTTAATGAGTTTAAAATATGATAATATATTTCTTCATATGATGGATTTTCCTTATTAAAAATAATAAATTAATATTCATGATGTTATGTATATAAAATTGTAGGGAAAAAATAAATTTTGGGAGATACCCATCGACACATGTACAACCTTTAAGAAACTGAATAACTATCAAAGAATGAGATTGAGAGAAAGAAGGATAATGAATTCAGAAGTTATCAAAGAGAATAAAAATAATTGAAGAGATCATGTATTTAGTGGTTGAGAATATTGGCATAGTTATTTTTGTTCCAAGGAGATCATAAAGGTGTATACTGGAGTAGTATAAGAAGGAAGACCAAGGTCAGAGTTCTTCTACACCATAAAGAAGGAGAATCTAAAGTCATAATCTATGATTTTAAGGGGGAACCTATTAGAAAGAATATTTTGTTCCAACATATCTTCATGTTATGTGCTTTGATGACTCACAAAGTACCTACTTTTATTCTAAAAAGTTTATTATAAAGTGTTTCAGATTATTCTTACCTTACATTGTGTCAAGTGTTTATTTTGTGATATGAATGCATTTTAGATTATGAGAATTGAAGAATATCTTCAGTTGCCCGGAATCAGAAAGTTCCATGTAATACTTTATCTTACAAAGTCCTACTAAGATACTTATGACAAATGCTCCAGTTAAAATGTGATTATAAAAGGACTTTATCTTCTGAAAAGATTATTCATATCCATAAGAAATTGAAGAATCTAAATGTTACATCATAGTAACACTTTATATATTATTCTAGAGAATTATCTTATGCTGCATTAAAGTCAGTTTATCTTACAAAGATGATCTTCTTCATCTTAAAAAAGTTATCATATAGTGAATAGTGATTTCATTTGATATTTTATGAAGATCTAGTAAAACAGAAAGTCATGATTACTTTTCTAATATATTTATAAGTCACTTCATGCCTTTAGAGCACATAAAAATAAGATTATCCATTTAAGGAAATATTGGTCTACACAAGACTTTCCTAAATAAGAAAATCCAAAGAACGAGAAGGTTTCTGTTGAAAAATAAATTCCTATATATGGAAATTTTGGTTGCATATCTTTAATATCCTATCTTATCAAGGTCTATGTAAAATCTCACTCGATTGTTAGAAGTATTTTTCACTCAATTTCAAACAGCATATAAAAATATTAGTTAGCCAATACAAGAAGAAAAAGAATGATAGTTGACTGCTTTTTTAACATCATAAAAAGAAAAATGTTAGAGACCTATACATAGTTAATAAAATAAATTATTCATGTTGTGCTTATCAGTTCTATCAGTTTCATTGAAGATCACCCTGAGCTACTTTGAATTCTATCATTTTCTCAGGGAAAATCTTAATCTATTGTCAGTTTCTACTTGCAACTGTGTGCTACAAATGTTCCTCTAAAAGTTTCTATTTATTTTGTCATGTTTTCACTTAGAGTAAGAGTGTGCTTAATAATGTGGATAGTTCTTGTAAAGGGAGATACTATTTGAAATATCTTGTACCTTTTTATTAAGTGATAGCTACTTGTACTCAGCTGGGATCTCATGATAAAAGGGTTATTATAGTGAAAATCACCAAAATCATAGAGAAGAGAGTTGGTGGAGTGGACTAGGGGATTTTTGTTCCCTGAACCACTATAAGTATCTGTGTTCAATTTCCTTTCCATGTGTTTTCATATTTGTACTGCATATATTCTTAAGAAAACAATTGAACTTGCATACTTCTAAGATGGTGGTTTAATATTCAAAAAATATTTTAAGAAATCAATTCACCCCCCCTCACATGAGTTATTCAGTCAATCATTATCTAGGAAAAAAAATAGTATCAGTGATTGTGAATCTTGAGTTCACAATTTTCAAAGGTTAAAGTCCAAAGATCTATCTTCAAATGGATACTATGTATGATAACCAAGAATTTATGTCAATGGTTATTGCTCCATTCTTCAATAGTGAGAACTATGGTTACTGGAAAGCTTGTATGATCATTTATCAGAAAAATATTGGTCTAAATGTATATCTAAAAGCCATTAATCCTTATGAAATATCTAGTTCAAAACCTGAAAACATGGGATTCTACAACTGAAGAAAATTGTGATTTGAACTCCAAAGCTATGAATGCTATCATCATCAAAGGTAAATTTTTATATAAAACAGAGAAGAGTTCCAACATACAAGGATGAAACAAAACCATAAGACCTAAGGCGGTCTAGAGTAATGGAGGCCAAGAGCGTCACCTCTAATAAAGTTCACCCCTTTAGGTTTCACAAGGAGATAACTGGGAAAGCAGGTGACATTAATACCCTAGTCTGCCACAACAAAAGATGCAAAGTGATCAGCCACCCTGTTACCTTCCCGCCAAGTATGGGTTACCTCATTATTATTATTATCATGGAGACGTTTGCATCTCCTAATGTCATATACAATTGAACATGGGGTGATACCTTTGTCTTGAATGGAGTCACAAATGATCTTGGAATTTCTCAACCTGATAAAGAGCCATGTTCTCCTGCTCACATAATTGTAGGCCTGTAAGCATTGCTTTATCTTTTGCCTGAAGTGACTTTCCTGGGCCATAATATGTAGAGAAATCCATAAGGACATTGTCTCTGTAATCCCAAACAACTCCTCCCCCACGGATGTTCCCTTATTTACAAGAACCGTCAACATTAAGCTTGAACCTGGAAGCTGGTGGGTGCCACCGCACCCACTGTCCACAACACCTCCATTGCTATGAGTATTGGGTGAAGTACTGCCCTACAAACACCGCAAAGAAGGCGCCTCATGCCAGTTGCTGATACCACTGACCACATCCATGAGTAGAGATTTAATTCTAACAATAATAGCTCTTCCAGAGGAGGAAATTCCTTCATAACTGGCCTTGTTTCTGGACTTCCAAATACACCAGCAAGTTGCGTTTAGAATAATCGCTCGAGCCATCCTTTCCACCGCTGTGATGTTAGTGCTGTAAAACTACTGCTCCAGATAGTTTCCCTCCAGAATATTCAGACAATGAGGCGCCTAAACCACCCCAAGGAAACTCCATACTTCCTATGCCCAATCACTTTTAAAAAAATAAATGGTTCATATCCTCCTCCTAATGAAACGTTCAACAGCATCATTTAGAGGCAAGATTAACACCCAGATGCTTGATTTTTTCATCCGTCATGACTGCGTGGTTCCTTATTCTCCAGGTTAAGAAATTATACTTAGTCGGAATTCTGTTGCTTCACACAACATTGTTCCATATGTCAGTTTTCTCCTGTTGGATAGCAGTTCTATGAAAATCCCTTGTGGTGAAGAGCCCCAAAGCCGATGGAGTGAACACACAATGATCTGGATATGAGTTGGTGCTAATGAGATAAAAAACTCCTCGTTGTTCTTCATCTAAAACCGCATAAAGAAAGGTTGGATGCATGATGGCTTCCTTGAAAGTTATCTGGGTGGCAGGACATCCTGGTAATCCAATCGTGGATCCCGCCCAATTGTGATGCCAAAAGAGAATATTTCCCTCACCCACAATCCACCGAGAGTATTGTCTAAGATCTGACACCAGAGGTGATAACATGGACCATAAAGGGGAACCATGGTCTCTCTCATTACCATTATTCTCTTTGTCAATTGAAGACACAACCTTACCCCATAGAGTACGTTCTTCCACAACCTCCCAATCAAGTTTCGCTTGCATGCATTGTAGTGTATTAGATAGGTTCCTAAAATTGATCCCTCCTTCAATGACCGGTCCCGCCATCCTTTTCCAGGAAATCCAATGGTGCTTGCCTTCAGATAAATCATCCCATATAAAATTTAGAACACTATAGTAGTTTCATATGAAGGAACTAACAATGTGAAATCTATTAGATATGATACAACTAAGCTTAATTTTTATACATTAAAATGGATGAAGGAGAGATAATTACTCAACTAAATAGAAGAATCACTGAGATTGTGAACAACATTCATTCTCTAAGAATGCCTATCACTAAGCGAAACTAGGAATTGAAAGTTCTCAGAGTACTACCACAAAAGTGGAGTGGAATCTTAGCTGCCATCATACAATCTACAGAAGTAAAAAATTTCAAGATAAAAGATCTCATCGGGGATATCATAATGTATGAAGATGAAATGGAAACTGGAAGTGAATAATATAAAATCATTAAAAAGGAAAATGGTACCTCAAATGTTTCCACTTCTAAAGATGATAGAAATAAAAAAAACATACAAATATGTGAAGCATCTGAAGAAGAATATTTTTCAAGAAAATATAAATCAAATGATGATATCGCTCAATTTAATAAACAGTTCAAAATTTTCTATAACAAGAGGTTAGGTTTTAGAAGATACTTCAATAAGAACAGAATGTATGGTGACAACTCTAAAGAGTTGAGATTCTATGAGTGTAAAAATCTGGTACACATAAAGCTTGACTGTTCAAAAATTAAAGATGATAAGAATACATAAAATAAATACTTCAAGAGGAATGGATATAAGAAAAATAAGAAATATATGAAGGATACCTAAAGTGTTTCTGAAGATTCTAGTGAATGCACATCATCAGAATTAGGATTTGAATCTAAAAATCAAAAGTCCAACACATGTTTCATGGCATAGTCAGATGAGGTACATTCTTATTACTCTTTCGGGCATGAACATGAATCATAAAATGAAAACTTATCATACAAATAATTAAATGAGTATTACACCATTTTGGAAATAAAGTATGAAATTCTGAAAAAATAAAAATAAATCCATTCGAAATTATTATAATAAAATTTTTAGTGAAGAAGAAAATATGAAAAATAATATTTTAGATTTAAAAAGTCATTTTAAAAAATCTACTACCTCAAATACTGAACAAGTTAAAACAATCAAGAATCTATAGAAGGAGGTTCATAATTTCAAAGATGTTACAAGTACCTTTACAAAAGGGGAATATTATTTAAACAAAATTATTGGTCAAAATCAACCTAGAAAATAAAAAATCGGAATTAGAATCCAAGGTGAAAGGCCTAAAATTTATAGAAAATTTTTGTTCCTTGCTCCAAAAATAAACACCTTCCCAAAGTTACTCGTTTTCATTGCGGTGAAATAGGAAATTTTTCAAATATTTTTGATTTGAAAAATCATCAAGTTTGTGGAATCAAAAGTGGTTTTCCTTAAAAATATTTTTGAAAACAATTTGCATGGTTTTTATGAAAATAGGGGCAAGCCAGGATGCCTAGATATCTTATAGCTAACATTTCTGGACCCAAAAGAATTTGGGTAACAAATAATTATATTGTTTGATTTTTCATTGTTGGGATCTGGTCATAAGAATAGTATTACAAAATGGTTTATGGATAGTGTATGTTCAAGGAATATGAGTGTATATTACTTCAATTTTCATTCTCTCCATGCTATATGTAGGATATGTTACATTTGGTTACAATTGAAAAGGAAATATAGTTGGAATTGGATCAGTGTAAATACACAGTCTATTATCCTAAACAATGTACTTTACGTTGAAGGCTTAAAGCAAAACCTAATAAGTATCTCTCCAAATTTTTGATGATGTCTATTCTGTTGATTTTTTGTAACAATACCTATTAAGTTTTTAAAGATAAATGTTTCAAGTTTAAAGTACCCAGAAAAGATAATGTTTACACAATAGATCATAATTCTTTGTGTAGACTGAATATAAACTATTTAAATGATGAAATTGATGAATCGTGGATTTGGAATATAATTCTTAGACATTAAAATGTTCATTCCATTAGAGATTTTTCTAAAATAAATTTTATTTTTGACTTGAATGATCTCAAATTGGATAGAAAGAAGCTATATGATACATGCCAAATAGGTAAGCAACACAATTCATATTTCAAACCAATTAAAGAAGTTTCTACTTCTAGACCACTTCAACTAATCCATATGGATCTGTTCAGACCTACTAGAACTAAAAGTCTTGCTGGTAATTCATTTTTTATGTGTTAATTGATTTATTTTCAAGGTTTACATTGGTTTACTTTTTAAGACTCAAAAGTGAAGAAAATCAAGAACCTTTTCCTTTCAGCTGTTATCAAGCTCCTCCATGTTATCTGGTATGATCGTAATGATATTTTACATAACAAGCACTCACTCAACCTTAATGCATGTCGTTTGAGAATTCTCATTGCTATCAGGGATGCTGCTTCGCTTCATAAAGATAATTGTGACAATTCCATTGAGGAATTTATGGTCCTCAGACGTCTTTGGGTTGTTAGCCTCTATAAAAAATCACGTCATTCAATTGAGGTGTTCTAGTAGGCCCCTATTCCTGGATGGATCAAAATTAATGTGGACGAAGCCTCAAAAGGGAATCCGGGTCCGGCAGGTTTTGGAGCTGTCTGTAGATATTATCTAGGCCACTATCATGGGTGTTTCTTTGGAGGTTTCATCAGCGCCACTTCTTTAGAAGCTGAAATGATTGTGGTGATCCAAGATTTTGACTTTGTGAAAAGAAAGGGTTGGAATGACATCTGGAATGAAAGTGATTCCACCTCCATCGTCCAAGCGATTTGTAACGACGTGGTACACCTTTCCTGGCCTCTTACAACTCGCTGGATGAATTACCTGGACTCTCTTCATGAGATTAGATATATTTCCACACATACCTACCGAGAAGCGAACATGGTGGCTGATGGTCTTGATAATAAAGGTATCAACCAGAGCGTTACATGGACTGAAAATATTCCGATTGACCTTCTTCCTCTTTATGAAAGATATTGCAATAAAATCCCTTCTTTCAGACTTTTGTAGTTCCTTTCTTTTATTATTAATAAATTGTGTCTTGGTCTTTGACCAAGAAATTACCTTTTAAAAAAATGTTCCATTTTTTAATGATTTCTGTAAGCTTATGAAAAATGAAAAGGATGTCAAAATCATGCCTTTGATAATTGATCATAGAGGTGAATTTGAGAATCAGGAATTCAATTCTTATTTCCCCAATAAAAAAAATTAAACATTCATTCTCTACACCTCGGATGCCTCAACAAAATGGTTTTTCAAAAGTAGAAATAGGAATTTGCAAGAAATTTATAGTACTATGTTATGTGAATATAACATGCCCACTCATTTATGGGCTGAGGTTGTTAATACAGAGTGTTATATCATCAAAAGTGTACTAATAAGGCCTATCTTAAAGAAAACACCCTATGAGTTATGGAATAATTGAAAACCCAAGGTAGGATACTTCAAAGTATTTGGATGTAAGGTTTACATCTTGAACACCAAGGATAATCTTGGAAAGTTTGATCCAAAGGTTGATGAAGGTATCTTCTTATGTTATTCTACTACTTCCAAATATTATAGATTTTTCAATAAAATTTCAAGGATTGTTGAAGAATCAGCTAATGTGAAGTTTTATGAAAGTGATCCTTTCAGTCACCAAATGATTCAAATTAATTATCAAAATGATTCAATTAAAAATATGTGACCTGGGCCCCTCTATAATGAAAACAAAGATGATAATTTGGAACTTGATTACTTTAAACCAAATTCAATAAGGGTAGAAACTATTGAATTAGAAATTTTGTTTCTTAGAGTACCTAGAAACCTTAAAGACCATTCTTTAGAAATAGTCATAGGAAATATGGATAAAGGAGTAAGAACTAGAAGAAACTTTGTAAATCTAGTAGAATTATCTTCTTTTATATCCTAATTAGAACCTAAATCTATATAATAATCCTTATCTGATGAAATTTGGTTCTTATCAATGCAAGAATATATAAATCAATTTGAAAGAAATAAGGTGTGGGAACGAGTTCAAAGACCCTAAAACTATTCTGTAATTGGAACCAAGTTGTTTTTTAGAAACAAACAAGATGATAATGATGTAATAACCTTAAATAAATCTATTTTAGTTTCCAAATGATATAATCAAGAAGAAGAAATAGATTATGAATAAACATTTTATCCCATAGCTATATTAGAATCTATTAGAATCCTTATAGAATACATATCATATCTGAATTTTAAATTATATCATATGGATGTTAAATATTCATTTTAAATAGTTTTTTAATAGAGGAAGTTTATGTAGAACAACCTCCTAGTTTTGAAGATCCTTATTTTCAAAATTATGTTTTTAAAATTACCAAATATTTATATGAAATTAAACAAGATCCAATGGCATGGTATGAAATATTAAGTTCTTTTCTCCTATAAAATAGTTTTACTATAGAAATCACAGATCCTACATTATTTAAGAAAACTTATTTCTCTGATATTTTGTTAGTAAAAATATATGTAGATGATGTTATTTTCAGATCAACAAACCAAAAATTTTGCAATGAATTTTTAAAACTTATGAAAAAATAATTTTAAATGAGTATAATGGGTGAACTAAACTATTTTCTGGGATTTCATGTTTATCAAAAAGTTTTTGGAAGTATTTTAAATCAAATAAAATACATACTTTATTTACTTAAGAAGTTTTTAATTGAAAATAGTAAAACCTACTCAACTCCTATGAGTTCCAATATCAAACTTGACTCAGATCAAACTGGAAAAAAAGTTGACAACAATTTTTATAGAGGAATCATTGGAACTCTGTTATACCTTACTGCAAGTAGACTAGACATTATGTTTTTAGTATGTATTAGTGTAAGATTTCAATCTAATCTATAAGAATCACTTTTTCATGTTGTGAAAAGAATTTTAATATATTTAAAAGGGACTTTATCTCTTTATCTTATTTTTCCAAAAACCTATGATTTTAATTTAATTTCATACTCGAATAATGATTTTCTTTGATGTAGATTAGATAGAAAAAACACATCAGGAACCTGTCATTTTATTGATAAATCCCTAGTGTCTTGGTCAAGTAAGAAGCAAAACTCTGTAGCAATATCAACTTCCGAAGATGAATATATTGTCACATAAAGTTGTTGTGCATAAGTGTTGTGGATAAAACATGCCTTAATGGAATTTGGATTTAATTTTAATTGTTTTCCAATCAGATGTGATAACACGAGTTCTATCAATATCTTAAAGAATCCAATAAACCATTCAATAATAAAGCACATTAATTTAAGACATCACTTCTAGAGAGATCATGCACATAAAAATGAAAATTCTTTAGATTTTTTTTACTTAGAAAAACAATTAGAAAACATTTTTACAAAACCTTTTCCTACTGAAAAATTCAATTTTATTAAGTTGAAATTGAGTATGTTTAATTTTACTAAATAATTTTTATAATAATTTTCTCATATTTAGAGTAAATGTGCTACTTGTTTTATTTAAATATTTTTGGTGTCATCATTTTGAGTACTAGTCATACTCAGTAGATCACATCACCTATTTTTTTTAATAATTACCCTGAACATTACTGTGTGACCCCTTGATTACCGTGAACAAAAAAGATTTTGTATCAACTCTATGCATGAAAGGGCTTGCAAGCCTTTGAACCCCCCCTCTCTCTTTATTTTCTTTCTCAAACCCTAATTTCCCTAACCTTCCAATCCTTCAAACCATCAAACCCTATACAAATGGATAATGAAAATAACCAAAGGTGCATCATCTAGTATAATTAAATGAAAAAGGATATCAAGGAAAGTGTTAAGTGTATGAGAAATTTATTTTCAATGGATAGAAAAAAATGATATGTTATTGAATAAATTCATAAATCATAAAGGTTGGGAATACATTTTTGATGATTCATGAACCATTTTTGTCTTCAAAAAAGAATTTTGTGGGTTTTAAAAATCGGTAGTATTTCATTTCGGTGATAATGAATACTTGGTTACTACAACTGTTAACCATAAAAATCTATCGATAACCTTATTCAAGTTAGTTTTAAGTGCTAAAAATACCTTATGAAGGGTATCCATTCTTTACCACCCTTTTATCTACCATGGATGGATACACCCCTCTAGAAATCATGAAGTCGTTTTTCGAAACAACTGTCATTGAGAATAAGAAAGTAAATAATTTAAAGCTTAAAACAAAAGTTTTGACCAAATTCATACAATCATGAATATCTCAATGAAACGGTGAGTTCAAAAAGATTATTTTTCAAGATATCACTTTTATTTATATTTTTGTGTTATAAAATCCTATGAATCTAGCATGATATATTCTGTGATATATGTGTTATGTTCAAAACAAGTCTCTAAATTTATATCATTTTAGATGAATTTTAACCCTTGTTTTTGGAATACTAGAGTTGGCATGGATGATTGTAATGCAACTCTTTGACATGGTTTGAAAACTTTAAGTGCAATTTTGTTAATGAAAAGTGGTTTGTTTTAGGATTTTGTATTAACTAAGTTGGTGCCCTTATCCTCAAATGATGCATCGGACCCTACATCAACTTAGGGGGAGTCATCTCAACTATAAGAGATACCGGTGATGGTATAAGGATCCTATCATAACATTGAGATTAGAGAAATTCATGAGGATGAAGAAACACTCAAAGTAATATGAATAAGAGCACGTGTTGGTATATACCAACAAACTAGTTGTCGGGAGAACACCCATCTTGCTCCTACCTATGTACATAAGATCATAAAGAAAGGATAGCCTCGACTATCACTCAGATATTTTTAGTCAGCCAAGAAATTTTTTTGTAAGACCGAGAATGAATCCTCTCATAATCAAGTCTCATTCTCAATAATTGGAAAGTATGGATGAATGAAGAATTGTTAGGACATAATCGCAATAATCACACCATGTGTATGAAGTACCTGATGTTTCTAAAAAAAATCAGTTATATAAGAAATCATAGAATTATACCAGGAAATGCTTTCCCTTGTTCTTCAAGAATATGGAAATGAATAAGTACCATAAATTGATAAAAGTATTTCTGAAAGAGCACAAAAGAGCTACTAAAAGTTATTTTCTAAAGTATAATCTATAAAATATCAAGTCATTGAATCCAATCAAGAAGTAAAAGTTCTTCGTGATAAGATGGTGTCAAAATATAATATTTTGTAAGTGAATAGTTGGTTCAATATGTGATAGAAAAGTGTTCAAAACAACCCTCTGCAGGAACTATGCATTTTTATGATGTTCATTTGAAGATACTAGAATTATTCTAAGTTGTTAATATTATTTTTTTCAGCTATTGCAACTCTAAAATGAGAAATCATATCAGGGGAAATATTTCAAGATATTCAAAAAAAAATTGTTGATGAAGTTATAGGGTTATCATTTCCTCTAAATGATACCGTTGAATAAGTTGATAAATCAACAAAGGAGATTGTTTCTATGATGACACATAAGTTTCCAAAAGTGCAAGAAAATTCTATTCAAGTAAATAAGTATGTAAGTTTCATCATAATGGGACTAAAAAGAATGGTTGGATCATTAGAAAACAACTTTGAATTTGTAGAAAATAAAGTGGAAGTGTTGTATCAACTAGTTGTTAACAATATCAAGCTAGACTTCTTAGATGATGATGAGGTATAGGCTGACGCATTTTCAAAATATTTAGACATACATGTGTCTTCAAAAGAAAAAGAAATTATTTATGTCATTAGTATGACAAACAACTAGTTTTAAGTGTTCCGAAATTTGATATCAAATTGTGTAAAGAATGGATACTTACAGAAATTTGTTGGGAATTTCTTGTTGGGTGGAGAGTGATGGCAAGAGGGGGGTGAATTTCCTTTTAAAAAATAATTAACAATTTAAAACAAAGTTAAAATTGCAGCGGAAATAAAAGAGGCAAGACACAAAACTTGATAACGGAGTTCGGCTTAAACCAAAGCCTACGTCTCCGCTCTCAACTCAACCGTTGAGAGATTTACTACCGCTTGCTTTTTAATGGTTTTAGCAAGAAACCCACTAGAATTTAAGGTAGTCTAGAACCTATTACAGCTTGCTTTTAATGGTTGAGCAAGAACCCACTAGCCTTCTTACAGGTGAAGGATAGATCACCTATGACTCAAGCCTTTTAAAGGGAAGGCTTGACTAACCTCTTCACACCTTGAAGGTGGTGTGAAAACCCAAGCAAAGGGAAGATGAGAGAAAGAGGGGTTTGTAGGCAAAAACCCAAATTGATGCTTAAAAAGATAAATAATGAAAAACCGTAAGAGGAGAAGCCTTGGGCGCCAAAGGATTTATTGGAGTTGATGAAGAGCGCTCCCAAGCTTCTTTGATGGTGCTCCTTGGATGTGGAAGTGGGTTGGAGCAATTGAGGTTCCTTGAAGGAATCCGCCGGAGGTTCGCCAAATGATGAAAAATGTTCCCGTGGGCTTCTGTACGTTTCCGGGGCTTCCTAGTCCTTTATTTATAGAGGGGGAACCCTCAAATGGCCTTTTGGGGTCTTCGGAGCCGTTGGAGAGGCCTTCGGAGCCGTTGGGAGTCAAGTGGACAAGTCTGGTCAAAGCCCAACGGCTAGTTTGACTGGCTCCACCGGCTGACCGGTACAGTGCCACCGGTTGGCCGGTGCTTGGAAAATGGAGAGGCCTTCTGCCCAGGCACCACCGGCTGGCCGGTGAGGAGGCCACCGGTTGGCCGGTGCTGAGACAGAAGGTGTCCCTTCTGTCTGGGTTCCACCGGCTGGCCGGTGATGGGACACCGGTTGGCCGGTGGTCTGGACAGAGGGGATGCCTTCTTCCCAGCCACCACCGGCTGGCCGGTGGTCATCCACCGGTTGGCCGGTAGACTCAGAGAGTCCACTTTCAGTCCTTCTTGGCCCAATTCCTTGGCAACCTTTTTCCTATCAAAAAAAAACACTTAAAACAAGATTAGATAAATAAGAGAGTGATTGTGATCATGAAAATAAAACCACGAGGGGTACGAGAGGTACAACAATCTCCCCCTATTTTGATGATCACAATCACCAAAACAAGCAATGTAAAAGACTGAAATGAAAGGCATGCTTTAAAGGATAAATTGAAAAGCAAAGCAAAGCATGAGAGAAAGATTTCTCCCCCAATCAACCAAGAATTTCTCCCCCTTTGTGATTATCAAAATAGCACGGGGCATAAAACTTGATTGAGGGAAAGGATTGAAAAACAAGATAGAGATTTTAAACCAATTGAAGTTTTTGAGATTTGAATTGAAAGTTTTGAATTGAAAGTTTTGAATTGAAGGTTTTGAATTGAAAGTTTTGAATTGAAGGTTTTGAATTGAAAGTTTTGAATATTGAAAGTTTTGAAAAAAAAAGCAAAAAGGCTTAAACAATCCTAACTCCCCCTAAATAAAAACAACAAATCACCGGGGAGAGGATTTTAGAACCGAGACAAATTTTGGTCCGGTGAGACTCGCTAAAAGGAATTTTTCAATCCAAACTTGTCTAGTGGCGGGTCTTCTCCTATGAAATTCATCATTAAAGGAAATGGTTTTGGGCCTTCCATACCGGGCATTTTTGCAATTGCACTCATAAATTAAGTGCCCGGGTTTTTTACAATAGTTGCAAAATTTATATTGGGAGCTCCCCCTTACAAAAATAGTTGGAGCATGGGAAGAGGAAGCTTGCTTGGAATAGCCAAGCCCTTGGGTGGTTCTAGATATGCATTGGGAACCAAGGAGCTTCGAAAGGTTATGTTCACCTTTGGTGAACTTAGCTAGGGATGTCCTTAAATCCTTGATTGTTGATTCCATAGAATCAACATCGGGAAGGTTTTGGACCTTGAGGGACAACTCCTCCTTTTCTTTGAGAAGTTGTTCCTTTTCGGAAGAAAGAATTTTGAATTTCTTTTTTAAAGCAATAAATTTGGAAGAAAGTTCGTGAAAACCTTCCTCCAATTGATCTCTAGCATGTTGGAGATCCTCATAAGATAAATGATTAAAAGAATTTGAAGAACAAGAGGATGAGGAGTCGGAAGAGGATACCTCATGAAATGCCATTAGGCATTTTTTACTGTTGTCACTTGAGGAGGAGGAGGAGGAGGATGTGGAGATATCACTCCATGTGGCCTTCAATGCCTTCTTCTTTTCCTTTTTCTTGGCCTTTTTCTTGTTGAGTGGACAATCGGGCTTGTAATGGCCTTTCTTGCCACACCCGTAACATGTTACCTCGGGCTCAGATTTTTCGTTGGGTTGAGCCTTGCGGGATTTCTTCTTCTTGTGCTTCTTCATGAATTTGTGCATCTTGCGGGCAAGATTCTCCATTTCTAAATCGCCGCTTGAAGAGGAAGACGATGAGGAGGAGGAGCTTTCTTCTTTTTTAACTTTGAAGGCGATGTTCTTTGGAACTTTGATCGGTTTGCCTTCCTTTTCAGCTTGCCTCCTCATGGTGATCTCGTAGGTCATGAGGGATCCGATGAGCTCTTCGACCAGCATGTTCTTGATGTCTTTTGCTTCTTGGATTGCCGTGACTTTCGGTGCCCATGTTCTTGGTAAGATCGAAAGGATCTTCTTGACCATCGTTTCTGCAGAAACATCATCTCCAAGAGATTTTCTTCCATTGCAAACGTCAGTAAAATGAGTAAACATTTCAGTAATATTTTCAGATGGATGCATGGTAAAAGACTCAAAATCTTGACGGTACATATCCAATCGAGTATCCTTAACTTTGTTGGTCCCCTCATGGGTAACCTCCAAAAGTTTCCAGATTTCATGAGATGAAGTGCATGTGGAAACTCGATTGAATTCATTACGATCAAGGCCGCAATGAAGAGCGTTCATGGCTTTGCCATCAAGCTCGAAATTTTTAATATCGGCTGGAGTCCATTTGGATTCATCGGGAGAAGAAAGAGAATAACCATGCATGACAATTTTATAAATAGGATAACCTATACTTCTAAGAAAAGTGGTCATGTGGGTTTTCCAATAAGTATAGTCGGTTCCATCAAAGAATGGAGAACGACCCAAAGAATATCCTTCGGGGGTGAAAGAGGTTGAAGCCATCACAAAGAATCTTGAATTTGAAACCGGTTAGGGTATTACTCAAATTTTGCCTCTGATACCAATTTTTGGGAGGAGAGTGATGGCAAGAGGGGGGTGAATTGCCTTTTAAAAAATAATTAACAATTTAAAACAAAGTTAAAAGTGCAGCAGAAATAAAAGAGGCAAGACACAAAACTTGATAACGGAGTTTGGCTTAAACCAAAGCCTACGTCTCTGCTCCCAACTCAACCGTTGAGAGATTTACTACCGCTTGCTTTTTAATGGTTTTAGCAAGAAACCCACTAGACTTTAAGGTAGTCTAGAACCTATTACAGCTTGCTTTTAATGGTTGAGCAAGAACCCGCTAGCCTTCTTACAGGTGAAGGCTAGCTCACCTATGACTCAAGCCTTTTAAAGGGAAGGCTTGACTAACCTCTTCACACCTTGAAGGTGGTGTGAAAACCCAAGAAAAGGGAAGATGAGAGAAAGAGGGGTTTGTAGGCACAAACCCAAATTGATTCTCAAAAAGATAAATAATGAAAAACCGTAAGAGGAGAAGCCTTGGGCGCCAAAGGATTGATTGGAGTTGATGAAGAGCGCTCCCAAGCTTCTTTGATGGTGCTCCTTGGATGTGGAAGTGGGTTGGAGCAATTGAGGTTCCTTGAAGGAATCCTCCGGAGGTTCGCCAAATGATGAAAAATGTTCCCGTGGGCTTCTATAAGTTTCTGGGGATTCCTAGTCCTTTATTTATAGAGGGGGAACCCTCAAATGGCCTTTGGGGGTCTTCGGAGCCGTTGGAGAGGCCTTCGGAGCCGTTGGGAGTCAAGTGGACAAGTCTGGTCAAAGCCTAACGACTAGTTTGACTGGCTCCACCGGCTGACCGGTACAGTGCCACCGGTTGGCCGGTGCTTGGAAAATGGAGAGGCCTTCTGCCCAGGCACCACCGGCTGGCCGGTGAGGAGGCCACCGTTGGCCGGTGCTGAGACAGAAGGTGTCCCTTCTGTCTGGGTTCCACCGGCTGGCCGGTGATGGGACACCGGTTGGCCGGTGGTCTGGACAGAGGGGATGCCTTCTGCCCAGGCACCACTGGCTGGCCGGTGGTCATCCACCAGTTGGCCGGTAGACTCAGAGAGTCCACTTTCAGTCCTTCTTGGACCAATTCCTTGGCAACCTTTTGCCTATCAACAAAAACACTTAAAACAAGATTAGATAAATAAGAGAGTGATTATGATCATGAAAATTAAACCACGAGGGGTATGAGAGGTACAACATTTCTTTCAATGTGTGTTGAACAGTTTTATAAGTCTTATCTACTATTGAAAAAAATGAGATGATGAAGAGAATATATACATGTGTTGATTCACTTTTTCAAATTTGTGGAAGATGGATGTATAAACCAAAAAAAATTGATCAACACCTATCCACCACTCAACTCCTTAAGGAAGTATTTGATTCATCTAAGGTCTATCAAAGGGAAAATATAAGGTTTTATAAAGAAGTGTATTTATCCTTACTTGAAACATTCACTAAATTAACCTTTACCCAAGTAGATAAATTCAATTTGGTGAGGGAAAAGAATGTTTATCTCAACATATAGTTCACATCAGTACAGTTTTTTCAAAAAAATCAAGAAGGTCTTGGAGAATCTCTACTAACGTTTGAATTTCCCAGTTAGGATCCAAGTATCACTGAGAGGGGGGGGGGGGTTGAATTAATCATATATTTTTCTTTTTATGTTTATTTATTTTTAAAATAACCTTCACCTCCTGTTAAATATTTTCTTCCCTACTGAACACACACAACCATAGGAACACAAGATTTATAAGGTTCACTACTCAACAAGAGTAGTTAAGTCCTTGGTATGGTACAGAAACAATCCAGTACCACACAATCCACTAGAAAACAATCTTTTGATATGGAATAAAACAAGTAGGATATACCCTTACACTTGTGTAGCACTTGGAAAACAATCTTCAAGTGTTTTTTCACCCTATTAGCACAAATAGGGAATTACAGTATATCCATGATTCTTTACAATTGAACAGGTGTATTCTTTGAAGTACAAATCTTTACTTTCTAACTCAGAAGCCGGTAAGAATTATCTTACGCACAACTGAATATGTGCGAAGACCCCAAATATTTTTCTCACCCTTTTAGGTGTCTTTTTCACACAACTTTTATGCCACACGTTCAAGATTTGACTTTTGTCGCGAAACACCTCTTGCGCGCAACTTCAATCTTGTGCGCAACTCTCTTCTTGCGCACAACTTCTCCTTCTTTCATGAAACTCTATTTATTTCATGCACTCTACTTTTCTTAATATTTTTCCACACCTCAGATCTTGGTATTTCTCTAAGTTTCAAGCACTCACATTGTGAGGGGGTCACATCTTATTTATAGACCTCATTGACCCCTACGAGCAAAAACCCCAATGTGTCGCGCAAGATCTTGACGCATCGTGCAAAACCCCATTTGACGTCGCATTGGGCATATAAGTCTCTTTCGCGCCAAAATAATCTTTTTTTCACTTCTTGAATCTTCTTTTCACTTCATGTATTTTCTATTTTTCTAAGTTTAGACCTCGAATCATGCCTTGTGCACAACATTCCAAACTCCCTTAAATCTTGTGCACAAAAACCAATTTTGCGTGCAAAACCAATCATTCGCGCAAGCCTCTCCTTTACCAGATTTTGGTGTTCGGATTATGGAACTCCACTTGTGTGCAACATACTAAGCCATATTTAAACTTTCATGAAACATCCTTTTCCAAAAACACATTTCTTCATCACCTGATTTTCAGGCCCTAAAATTTGGAAAATACTGGGAAACGACGCAACCTTAAAATATTCTTTTCTGATGCCTCCAGATCATCCATTCCTTTGTCACAATTCTCTTCTATTCATTACATGAACATTCTTCATATTTCATCATGAACTCCACTATTGTGATATATATCCTTTGATAGATCAGCTTTCGCATCATCAAAGTTTCAATAGGAAGTACTGTAACTTCACTATCTTCCAGCAGCATCATTATTTCTAATAAAAACTATATATGATTGGCCTCATCATTTCTCCCCCTTTCCTTCATAAGGCTTGCATCAAAATTTCTCCTAATTTATGATATTTGTGAAATACATATCAGTAAAGCATCGTCTGATTTACACATCCTTTACAAAGTGATTTGACTTATCTTCTTTGACAATAAAAGACAACACTCTGTAACAATAAACTCTTCTTACTTTCTTCTCCATCCAACTTGGTCCCAAAAATGTTAGGTGATATTGTTGGAATGATAGTTGTTTCTACTTTTCCTTTATCCTTTTTACCTCATGATCAACCCTTATCCTTCAAGAAGCTAGCTCTAAAAAAGATATTTTCTAACAAGCAGTTGATACACTCTCCTTTAGTTCATGGAATGGTTTCCCAATGGATGGGTACTCTCAGAAAAACATTTGAATTATGCCACTTTTATGGAATTAAAGTATTTTAATATGTTTACTTTAACATATCTTTTTTAATGATCGTAATGCTTTACCTTTTCTAAAGTATTTACTTTTTGATATGCCTTTATCTTTTGAATCATCATAATGTTTTACCTTTGAATCTTATTTTATGATTTCTTCTCAATATATTGATTTATCATTCCCTTATTCTATACTATTTTAATGTTTCAATATGAATTCTATTTAATAAAAAATCCTATTTATTAGAAATATCATTAACTGATTACTATTTTTTGTGCATAATATTAACTCTATTCCTTATTCTACTTATTTTTTATATCACAAAAAGGGGGAGAAGGAAAAAAAAACAAAAAAAATTCTTTCATATTTCAAAAAAGGGGATAAGAAAAATAAAATTTTGGGGATAAGGAAAATTAAATAAAAAAATTCAACTTGTTTTGTATTTTAAAAAAGAGGATAAGAAAAGGAAAGATTTGGGGAGAAAGAGAGGAAAATGATAAGAAGAAAATAAAACTTCCTTATTCCTATAAGTTTAAAGTTTAGTGTATGATTTTTTCCCATCTCATGGGCTTAGTGATAATAAAAAAAGGGGATATTGTTGGAAATAATATGTTGTTCCAACTTATCTTTTTGTTATGTGTTTTTATGACTCAAAAACCCCCTACTTTTATTCTAACAAGATTATTCTAAAGTGTTTCAGATTATTTTTATATTACTTTGTGTGTCCAAGTGTTTATTTTATGATATGCAAGCATTTTATCTTATAAGATTTGAAGAAAATCTTTATTTTTTTAGAATCATAAAATTCCACATAAGACTTTATCTTACGAAGTTTGACTAAGCTACTCAAGATATATTCTTTAGTCAGAATGATATTATAAAAGAAATTTATCTTCTTAAAATAATATTCAAAGCCAGAAGAAATTGAAGAAGTTAAATGTTACATCATAGTAACACTTTATATATTATTCTATAGAATTATCTTATGATGCATTGAAGTCATTTTATCTTATGAAGATGATATACTTTATCTTACAAAATTTATCTTACGGTGAACAGTTCTTTTAGTTGATATCTTATAAAGATACAGTAATACATAACATCATGATTACTTTTTTAATATCTTGATAAGTCACCTCATGCCTTTAGATCAGATCAAAAGGGTATTATTTATTTAAATAAAGATTGGTCTTCATAGGACTTTCTTGAATAGGAAAATCCAAATAATGAGAAGTTTTTTTGAAAACTAAATTCCTATATATGGAAATTTTGGCTGAATATCCTTAATATCCTATCTTATCAAGGTCTATGTACAAGCTCACTCATCCATTAGAAGTATCTCATGCTCAAGTTAGAACATCATATAAAAATATCAGTTAGCCACTACAATAAGAAGAAGAGAGATAGTTGATCACTTTTTGAACATCATAAAATAAAAACATTAGATACCTGTACATAGTTAAGAAAAAAATCATTTGTGTAATGATTATCAATTCTATCAGTTTCACTAAATATCATCCTGATCTACTTTTAAGTCTATCATTTTCTCAAGATGAATCTTCATCTATTGACAGTTTCTACTTGAAACTGTGTGCTGCAAACATTCCTCTCAAAGTTTCTATTTATTTTATCATGTTTTCACTTAATGTAATAGTGTTATTATGACCATGGATATTCCTTGTAAAGGAAGATCTTGGTTGAAATATATCAGAACTTTTTATTAAGTGACAATTGTTTGTACTAAACTGAGAGTCCCAGTAAAAGGGTTGTTATAGTAAAAATCACAAAAATCATAGAGAAGAGTGTTTGCAGAGTGGACAAGGGGATTTATATTCCCCAAACCACTATAAATATCTGCATTCAATTTCCTTTTGACATGTTTTTATATTTATAATTCATATATTCTTAAGGAAATAATCGAACTTTCATACTTTGAATAGGGTGCTCTAATATTCAAAAAAAAATTTAGGAACTCAATTCACCCCCCCTCTTGATTTATTCAGTCAGTCATTATTTGGGATAAAAGATCCATTAAAGGATTTTGAGTGTTTTTCAAAATACTGGGAAGCTATATTTTTTATTGGACTCTAGAATAGTATCATAGTGGGAATATAAGTTTATGATCCCTTGTGCAACCACTTGGTTATATAGTGGATAATATGTGATTATGTCAACTAACCAATCATGAATAGGAGTGGGATTTTAAGGTTTATCCTTATAATTCCTTTGTGTTTAAATTTATTATCATTATTGATATAAGGTAAGGGGGAGTTTATATTGAGTGGATAAAGATATTAATTTATCATATAAGTTGAATTAATAATAGTAATTATTAAAAATAAAAGAGATCACTAATCACACCACCCTTCCTCGACTATCTAACCTGAACTTGGATATATAAGTTGTAACGCACCGATCCCAGTTACCCAGAGTCGATGCATTATTACATAACACTGGCATGATAACAAGAAAGATCAAATCTCGAAAGATAAATTAGTTTAGTAGCCTTGGAAACACTAGATATATTCATAAGTCTTACATTACATCATAAAAATGAAAACTACAACAACATAGTCTCCGTAGTCCACATTAATATCCCCACATACTATCCCTGCAGTTCATTCATAAATTACTTCTTCACATCCTGGGAAAAATAAAACATTGAAAGGGGTGAGCTCAGATGCTCAGTAAGGATAACAATATAGAGGAAACTTTCATAAATAAACATAAACATTTAAGGCAATGTATAACTAAAACACAAGCCTTTTAAACTTTAACTTCAGCATAATATGTCAAAGATAAAATGAAATAATTCCATTTACTTATTCACATGGATATTCTACTAGTCGAATAATCACATGCAATATCAATAACCACTTTCATAATGACGGAATGCATAATGCCAGACTATCATAACCACCTATCCAAGGCCTCATGCCAAGACTACAAATAAGATTATGTCAAGGACTCGTACCAATACACTAGTTTGTCTCATGAGACCTACCGATGTATCGAGGATCTATAGCGGGCTCCACCCATCACTTATTAAGTCCAGTGCATTCCTCATATGAACAGGTTTAAACATAACATAAACATTCGTATTAAAACAAGCATACGAAATGTAAATAATTTCACCATAAACCATGAATGGTATAAAAATAACACATCCACAGTCAAAAATATCACAAAACCTTCAATGCAATATGGAAGTTTTTTATCATAATAAATTAACTTCAAATAAGCTTAATCTCTATCAAAGGATGTTGACATAGATGAAATCAAAACTATTTGAGAGAAATATATATTTTTTTGAAATAATTTAAAAGTCACATAATTATAAAATAAAACATTTAATTTGAAAATATCCTTATAAGATTGTAAGGGAATCTTCTAAGATTTTATAATGGCGGAAAATAGCCACACCCGCCGTATAAGTTAAAAAACATTCTTACCTTAATTCTTTCGAAAAGGTTAAAAAAGACCTTGTTTGGAAAACGACAGAAAGATTACTTTATAAACCTCTTTTAAAAAGTCAAAAAAGGGTATAAATGACTTTAACCCATATTCTATAAAATATCAAGAATGTTTTGAAATACATTTTTAAGAAACATGGATGTGGATGATAAAGAGGTCCCAGTAGATAATTACGTTTAAACAATCTCGGATAATGAAGAGATTGTGAAATAACCCTTACCTTGTACTTTTCCTTAGTTGATGGTATTTTAATCTCCTATATAATAGTCAAAACATTGTTATTAAGTTATAAAAGAACCATATACATAATTATGATATCATATATGATCTTCTATTAATGATTTGTTAATAATATTTTAGTATTATCGTCGTTTCGAGTGTTAACTTAATCGTTTTCTTTTATATGTTTTGTTACATAAGGAATGTTTGTTATGGATAGGTTTTATTTTATTCATATAAATAATTATATCAAGTCCTTAAACATTATTTTTAATCATCAAATGAGAATTATACTTGAATGGATATGATGGGGAATGAATCTCATCGCGTTCGTGGAGACGGTAGTCCGTACGTACGCACGAGCGACAATATCATTATTTTGATATTAAAATAATATATAATTGGATGGTATATCATATATTAAGAATCATTATAATGTTATATTTATTATTTACATGAATTATAATTCATTATTATACCCATCTAAATAATAATATATTGAATAACAATTACCCCACGACGTGGAGACCGTAGGCCGTACGTACGCACGTATGGTGACATGTCATTCAAGGGATGGATAGAATAATGAATTTGGTTGTTAAATATTTATAATAACATCACATTATATATAATATACTGGATTTATTATTTTATAATGGAAATAACAAGGAAAGAAGAAGTTGAAGAATAAATGAACTTGAAAAGGGGTGGTGAAAACATTACCTCTTCTTTGGATTCTTCCTTTTGATTTGATCAAAAGGTCTCCTTAGGTTGGATTTATGATCAAACTAAGGCATCTAGGTTAAAGTGAGGGAAGTTGATAGAGTATTTGGGTAGGGTTTGTCTGATCCAAAAGGCTTTGAATGTGTGAATTAGTGAGAAGGGGGAGTGCCCTTTTATAAGAGGGGTGAGGGGCACCTTTGGAAAAGCTAGAAATATTATTTTATAATAAATTCATATTCGGTTTCTAAAGGATCCAAAGTCGATTATTAAAAGTCTAAGGAGGGTATGGGTTGAAATACTTTCAAACAATAGAATTTAGACAGGTTTGGGTTATTATATTAACCTTATCTTTTAGTTTTAACTCTTAGTTAATTAATTTGACATTTACCATGTCACTTTGTATTTTTATATTATATAGTTAATAAACATACTATATACATACAAAAGACCCTCAAAGTGGTCCATTAATGATACAACTATAATTATATAAGTCTCTTGGCCTAACCTTATATTTTTAGGAATTTAATATCAATTAATAATATAATATTTGTTTTAAAAACTCTTTTATGTCAATTTTGACAATATTTGGTATTTTATTTTTTGTGAAAATCATAACAACATTATTTCTTCAAAAAAACATAATTAAATAAATAATAACATGTCATATTAATCTATAAAATTAGTTTAATTCATAAAAAGTCTCAAATTACATTTATTTGGGTATTTATATTATCAATTATTTTAATATTTCATTAATTAGGTAATTACTGCATCACCATTATGTCATAAATAAATTAAATTATTTAATGTCTAAAAATTATAAATAAAATACCATTATTTAGGAAATATTTTTATATTTCTAATTAATATTTATAATCGAATTTATCTTATTTAAAACCCTATATTAAAAATGTTTTAGTTAATAAACATTGATTTTAACTCTTTTAACTCTTCTTTGAATTAAATAATAATAAATATCCTAATCTAATACAAGTAGACCTAAATGACAATATTTTATTCCTAAGGTTGTTTTTGGTCGAGATAAACTTTTCCAATAGAATTAGGACATGTGTTAGGGTAATATTAATATCATTTTTACCCTTAATTATCCTATTTACTTTTAACCGTGGTAAATAAAATATTTACCGAAGTAATTATTCAAAATGTATAAAAATAAAAGTTACCTATTTAAACAATTTGTACATCCTGATTCCAAATATGGAGTCCATTTTTCCAAATTCAAAACACAGAAGTGGCAGAAATTAATTTAAAATTAATTCCCATCGTTAAAACAAAAAGCGTGTTTTTAAGAGATAATAACTATCAAAAGATTGACTCTTGTTTTTGTCCGGTTTAATTGTGAAATTATGTCCAATGAATAAAATCATATTAAATGGAAAACATATATTATAAATATACTTTAAAACCTCTCAAATTCATAATTTATCGCTGCTAAATATTTCGATTAAAAAAGTTGTTTTTAATTTAAATTTAGTAATTTTCACTATTCATCAAAATATAAAAGTTATCCAAAAAAGTACCAAAATTTCACCCTAGGCTAAATTAGATATTCCAAATCAAAAAATGAATTCCATTTTGGGAGATAAAATTTATAAAATTTCAAATTGTAGGTATTACTATTCATAACGGCTAGTTCGATTGGTTGTGGTGTGTGTTAGAACTCGAAGTTGCGTACAACACACGCTACTGAATTATTCAAATAGAAGCGTACTGTGGAAGCTTGGGGTGTTACATTCTCCCCTACTTCAAATAATTTTGTCCTCAAAATTTCTTATAATATTACTGCATAAAAAGACTCGGGTGATTCTTCATCATAAGTTCCTCGGGTTCCTACATTGCCTCTTCCATCTTATGGTTTCTCCATAGAACTTTTACCAGACAAGTCATCCGGTTTCTCAGCACTTGTTCTCTTGTATCAAGAATCCTGATGGGATCTTCGCAATAAGACAGATCGGGTTTCAGTTCTAATTCCTCGTAAGTGAGTACATGTGTTGGGTCAGACATGTATTTTCTCAATAGTGATACGTGGAATACATCGTGAACTTTGGAGAGACTTGGTGGCATTTCCAAACGGTAAGCTACAACCCCAATTCGTTCTAGAATTTCTAAAGGTCTTATGTACTTGGGACTCAATTTACCATTCTTGCTGAAACGTATAACTCCATTCCATAGAGATACCTTCAAGAAAACATGATCTCCTACTTGAAATTTCAAATCCTTTCTTCGGTTGTTAGCATAGCTCTTCTGCCTACTTTGAGCTGCTTTGATGTGGTTTTGGATTACCTTCACCTTCTCCATCGTTTCCTCCACCAGTTCTGGGCCTACAAGTTTTCTTTCACCAACGTCATCCCAACAGGTTGGTGTTTGACATCTATTTTCGTATAACGCTTCATATGGTGCCATTTGAATGCTATAATGGAAGTTATTGTTATAGGAAAACTCTACCAGAGGTAAATATTGATCCCACATACCCCGAAAGTCAAGTGAGAAAGATCTCAACATGTCTTCTAAGGTTTGAATAGTCCGTTCTGATTGTCCATCTGTTTGAGGGTGGTAAGCAGTGCTCAAATGAGGTTCAGTATCCAAGGCCTTCTGAAGACTTTTCTAGAATCTTGATGTAAAAAGGGGATCACGATCCGAGACAATTGATAGGGGTACTCCATGAAGTCTCACAACTTCATTAATATATATTCTTGCTAGACGTTCAAGTGGTAAATCCTCCCTTATAGCAAGAAAATGTGCTTACTTGGTAAGACGGTCAACAATGACCCATATTGCATCGTTCCTTCTAGGAGTCTTTTGTAGTCCCATAACAAAGTCCATTGTGATATTATACCATTTCCACTCAGGTATGGGAAGAGGTTTTATGAATCCTCCAGGCTGTTGTCTTCCAGCTTTCAATTGTTGACAAACCATAAATCTTGACACAAAATCAGCAATCTCCCTCTTCATGTTGTCCCACCAAAACTGTTCCTTTAAATATCTATACATTTTTGTGCTCCCAGGGTGTATAGAGAAATTGGAACTATGAGCATCGTCAAACAATTCCATTTTTAAATCAGGTATATCGGGAACACAAAGCCTCTTCCCAAATTTCAAAATTCCTTCTTCATACACAAAGTCTCTCAATCTCCCATCATTCACAACTTTAATCTTCTTTTGAAATTCTTCATCATCGGTCTGAGAACTCTTAATCCTTTCTAGTAAATATGGTTTGGAAACCATTTGAAAAAGCATTGATGTTTCTCCTTTCATGGTTATTCCCATGTCCATCTTCACTAGATCCATGAAAATTGGATCCCCTTTCAATTCTTATATTGTTCAAAACTCCATGATATTTTTTTTTCAAAGCATCTTCCACCTTGTTTTCCTTCCCCGGGTGGTAGTGTATCGTGCAATCATAATCCTTGAGTAATTCAAGTCATCTCCTTTGCCTCATGTTGAGTTCTTTTTGTGAGAAAATATACTTCAAACTCTTGTGATCAGTATAAATCTCACATTTTTCACCATAGAGATAATTTCTCCATATCTTCAAAGAAAATATTACAGTATCTAACTCAAGATCATGAGTAGGATAGTTTTGCTCATGAATTTTTAGCTGTCGTGATGCATAGGCAATAACCCTATCATTCTGCATAAGGACACAACCAAGTCCTTTCTTTGACGCATCACTATAAATAACGAACCCATCATTCCCCGATGGTAGAGTCAATATTGGAGCATTGACTAATATTCTCTTCAGTTCTTCAAAAAATTCTTCACACTCTTTTATCCAAACAAATTTAACCCCTTTACGTGTGAGATTCGTTAATGGGTTAGCCAATCGGGCAAAATTCTGGACGAAACGTCGATAATAACCTGATAAACCAATAAAACTATGTACCTCAGTTATACTCATCGGTGCTGGCCATTCTTGGATTGCCTTGGTCTTAGAAGGATCAACAGAGATTCCATCTTTGGAGACAATATGGCCAAGAAAATAAATCTCCTGAAGCCAGAATTCACACTTGATAAACTTCCCATATAATTCATGTCTTCTCAGAGTCTTCAGGATAATGCGCAAGTGATTTTCATGATTTTCATAGATTTTGGAGTATACCAAGATATAATTAATAAATACCACCAAAAATTCATCTAGATATTCCTTGAAAACTCTATTCATTAGATCCATGAATACAGAGGGCGCATTAGTCAGCCCAAAAGGCATTACTGTAAACTCGTAATGCCCATACCTGGTTCAAAATGCTGTCTTTAGAATGTCTTGCTTCTTCACACACAACTGATGGTATCCAGACTGAAGGTTAATCTTTGAAAAGTATTGATCTCCATGCATTTGGTCAAATAAATCATCAATGCGAGGTAGGGGATACTTGTTCTTTATTGTTATAGCATAGATTTCCCTGTAGTCGATACATAACCTCATAGATCCATCTTTCTTCTTAACAAAAAGGACCGGGGCTCCCCATGGAGAAACACTAGGTCGAATAAATACCTTATTACTAAATTCCTCTAGTTGTTTCTTTAGTTTGACTAATTCCACAGTGGCCATTCTATAAGGGGTCTTCGATATAGGCCTTGATCTAGGAATTAAATCAATGGAAAACTCAACTTCTCATTCTGGAGGATGTCCAGGTAAATCTTCTGGAAACACATCTACATATTCTTTCACAATAGGTACATAATCTATTTGAACATTCCTTTCCTCACCCATAGTCATTTCATTCTCTTCCTCCCCAATAATTGAATTTAGTTGAGCTACTGGGGGTGGATCTAAATAAGAATTAGGTGGTGATGATTCTTCTTTAAAGATAAGGTGTTCCTTATCATCATCATCAAAAATAGTAACCTCCTTATTCTTACAATATATTTTTTCATCGTGGTCCAAAAGCCAATCCATACCGAGGATTATATCAAACTCAACCATAGGTATGACGATGAGATCAACGGATAAAGAACATTTATGTGCTCTAATGGGGACTGATTCACAAAACTTTGTTGCAATGATACTTCCCTTAGAAGTTTTAACTGAAAACTCCTTTGTTAAATCAAATTGGAAATATCTAATTTTCTTAGAAAACTGGGAAGATATGAAACAATGCGATGATCCAGAATCAAATAATGCATTTTCTAAACTTGAGGAAACCATTAAATTACCTGCCACCACGTATTTCGGAGCTTCTACCTCAGCAGTAGTGATAACATAAGCTTGGACTTGATCCCTTGGCCTTTTCTGAGGCAAGTTCCCATGATGATTAGAACATTAATTTGCATAATGTCCCATATCTCTACAATTATATCATTCCACGTTGAAAACAACTCTCTATCCCTTGCAATCATGAGCTTGGTGGCCCTTTTCACCAAACTTGTAACAGACTCCCATTCCTTTTAGGCAAGTACCGGGGTGTTTCTTCCCACATTTACTGCAGGATGGATTTTCAACTTTTCCCTTCTTCCCCTTATTTCCATTTCCATATTGATCAGAAGATCTCTTCTTCTCTTTCTTTGCTTTAAAGTCATAAGACTTAGAGAATTCATTTTCCGTCTTGATAGCACATGAGACAATATCTTTGTACGATGAGAAGGTTTGCGAGACTAATGCTCGACGGAGAAATGGTTTTAACCCATTAAAGAAATGATCAATATTACTCCTTGGGTTACGTATATAATCAGCAGCATTCCTCGCTAACCTTGTAAAGATAGCCTCATACTTTGTGACATTCTCATCCTCTTTCTACCTTAGACTCAGAAAATGCCTTTCCATATCTCCTTGATGGTCATGAGGAAAGTATTTTTCTAAGAAAATATCTTTGAACTCCCTCCATTCCATATTTGATAATTCATCATCTTACTTTGTATTTTGAATCAAGGACCACCATTGGTCAGCATTTCCAGTGAGGCGGTAAACTGCCATGACAACTTTTCCCTTTCGCTACTCCCCAAAGAATGGAATAGTTTCTCTAAGGAGTTTATCCATTGCTCAGCCACTAATGGATTTTTACTCCAATTGAATGTCGGTGGTTGTTGCATCATGAAGATATCTAACATTGATCCTCCACGCAGCAGATCAGGGTGCTCCATACAGGTAAGGTTATTATTCATAACCTGAGTGAGTTGTCCCAGTATAGTGATTAGATGATCAGCACCGGTTACATCACCAACTCCACTATAATTATCTTGAGCAGGAGGGAAATGTAAAGACCCGTAAAATTCAAGGGGATTTTTTTTCCTTAATTTTCTTTAGAATTTTACAAGAGTGCGGTTTCAGACGGCACCTGATTCCGAGGCCCGGTGTGCCCGGAATCATTTTCTGAAGTTTGGCTCGGGTACGTTCAGTGAACGAACGAGCGGGAATTCCTAACTTTTGATCCGGTGCTCGGAATTGAAATCCGAGGGCACCGATGAACTCGCAGCGCCGTTATTCGCTTAAAGAGACCTTTTCGGGGGTTGCGTTTGTTGCGGGTTGAATGTTAGTTTTGGGGATTAAAAGATAAGTAAAATAAAATTGTGTGTGAATTTTATTTTATTCGTGGTGGTTAGACTCTCTCATGGGAAGTTGTTGGTGGGGCCCACAACCACCCAACTTCCCATGTGTGGTTATGAGGGAGGTGGGGCCCACACGAACCCCCACCTTTTCAAGTTCCCTAACTCCCCTCTCTCTCTCTTAAAGGCTTGACATCTTAACTTCTATTTAATTATACAACTCATGTATATTAAATAAGTGAGTTAATTTTGGGGTTATCCATTTTGAATTTCAAACCTTTGAAATTCTTTGTTAAGTTTTTGATTAAATTAAGCTCTTCTCTCTTTTTGTTGGGTTAGAACGCTTTGGCCACCTTGAGAGCTTTTGAGAGCTTCTTCTTCATCTTCAAGCTCTGACGAAGAACACGAAGAACGCTCAAGCTCCGACGAAGAACGACGCCTCTCTTCTTCGTCCTCCGTGTCAACGAGAGGGAACGCCGCTTCCTCCTCGGACCTTCTTCGTCGGCATACGAAGATTCGCCAACGACGTATCTCTTCGGGCATATCTCTTCGTCAACGGATTTGACGAACGACGACCGCGACGCCTGACCACCGCGACGTTGTCTTCCGCGGGACGTTGTCAAATCTTCGATCTTATACCCGAGGTAGGAGTTGTTGATTCAATATTTATTTATTCCATTTCTTGATCGTGGATCTCGCATGTCTAACATGAGGCTTTTAATGTTTAAGTTGAGTTATTTATTTAACGTGAGGGGGGCTGGACCGCATGAACACGGCCGAACCCCCCTCCATCGTTCATGTTGATTTATCTTGCGGGTGGAAGCAAGGTGGCGTGGTGCCGTCGCACCACGCGGATAATCGTGCAATTATTTTGCGCGGCGCCGTCGCGCCACGCTGAGGAAGAATCTTCAAGAACGCGACGCCGTCGCGCCGCGTTGAAAGGAATCAAGGCACGGGGAAGGGGCGCGATGCCGTCACACCGCGCCGGACGACGAACACCGCGGCCGGTTCCGGGCCGCGGCGGTACGAGGAGACCGCGGCCGGTACCGGGCCGCGGTGGAAGAGAAGACCGGTGGCCGGGCCGCCGGAGTCGGAAGCCGAAGGGGGGGGGGACCGGAATTTCCGGTCCCGTTGGAGAAAACCGGCCGGCCAGCTGGCCGGCCGGATGACTTTAAACCGGGGGAATTAATCCCCCGGTCATCACATAAAAACCCCCCCTCTTTATGAGGGGGGAGCAGTTTCCTTGAGGGGGCAGGAGGCCCCCGGTTCAATCAAGCTGGCCCCCGCAAGGGGGGGCCGTTTTCCACAAAAGGGCGCGGCATTAAGCCGCGCCGCCACTCCAAGAAACCGGGGGCAGCATCCCCCGGTTTTTACTTCAATCAAGCCCCCCACGTGAGAGGGGGGCGGTTTTGCAGAAGGGGCGCGACATTTTGCCGCGCCGACAATTCAATCAGCGGGGGCTTAGCCCCCCGCGTGCGGCCCCTTGCGGCGCCAGGCCGCCGCGGCCCCCCGCGCCGCCGCGCCGTCCCAGAGGGGGGGGGGGGGGGGTCGGGCCGGGTCGGCCCGGACCCGGACCCCCCGTTTCGAACCAGAATCGGTTTTTGGGCCATATCTTGAGCCTCGGACCTCCGAATGACGAACCGTCTGCGGCAACGCGATCCTTGGATCGAGACGGTCGTTTCGGTATATCGCACTCAAGGTTTCGGTTTACTTTGAGTTCGGCCGGGTTGGTTCGTTCACGAAACCAACCGGGCCTTCGGAGCGGAAACGCTCATATCTTGAGCTACGAACGTCCGATTGACGCGCCGTCAGTCGCGTTGTGTTCCTCTTAGTGAGACGGATCTTTTGGCATACTCCGCCCGAGGTTTTGGACGTAGGTGGAGTACGGTCGGGTTGGTTTAGCCTTAAAAACCAACCGGGCCCCGGAGACGAAAATGCCAATAACTCTCAGACCGGGCGTCCGATCGACGCGCCGTCTGTTGCGTTGAGTTCCTATTGACGATACGGAACTTTTGGATACATCAACTCTGGTCTTTGTGACAGTTGATGTATCAGCCTCTCGGCTCGTGGAGCGGACCCTCCGAACGAGCTTGCTGTGTGCGGGAACCCTAGTGCTGGCTGCGACTGCTACAACTGCTACTACTGCTACGACAGCTACTGTGACTGCGACGACGACAGTACAGAGATCCTGTGTGGTTTCGACCACGACGACTACAGCACTCAGCGATCCTACGTGGAACAGTGCTACCGAACCTGTGTGAGCTGAATCTTCTTTTTACCTTGAGCGGTGGAGCGCTTGGGTGTAGCGGCGGACCCGTGGTACTTGACAGTGGTGGTGCGCTTGGATGCAGCAGCAGACCCTTAGCGGTGGAGCGCTTGGTTGTAGCGACGGACCCGCGATACTCTACAGAGTGTGTGCGCTTGGTTGTAGCGACAGACCCACGACGGTGGAGACGTGCGTGCGGAGTACGGAGACCGTGTAGATGACTGAGACCTGACGACTGGTTGACCGACTCGACTTGGAGTGAGTCGACTAGCCCAGTGGACGGAGCGCCCAGTAGTTGGCAGCAGACCCACGGCGGACGGAGCGCCTGGTAGTTGGCGGCAAACCCGCAGTACTCGACAGGAGGAGTACCTCAGTAGGCTATCTGGGTGAGCGCCCAGTATTTGGCAGCAGACCCTCAGCGGACGGAGCACCCGGTAGTTGGCAGCAGACCCGCGGTACTCGACAGGAGGAGTACTTCAGCAGTCTTAGGTTAGTGAGCAGTACCTCGGAGTCGTGACAGGACCACTGTACACTTTAGAGATGGGGCTCTTCAACATTTACGGTTTCGATAATGAAAATCCTGGTTTGAGCTGAGTCAATGATCTTTGTGTTTCCTCATGATTGAGATGGGTCGCTTGATAACCTAGGTATATGTATGGGCATATACCTGGGTAATGGTTATTCGTTGATTTCATAAACTTGTTATAAACTATGTGGACTTGTACTGTTATCCTGTGTAGATTTACTGTTTACTCTTCTTTGTGGTTTGGGTTGTTCTTGGACTCGGTGTTGGAGCCGAATGGAAATTGGTGACATAGGTATATGTATGGGCATATACCTAATCAACTTTGGATGTTACTTCGTGATTGTTACTTTTCTTCGTAGTTTATCCTTTGTGGATTTGAGAGACCTTCAGGGGTCTCGGGGTCCCTACTGAGTAGCTTATACTCACCCCTGCACGGGCTTTGCCCGCACTACGTTGTGTTGGTTGCAGACGACGGACAGCGTTGACCTTAGCTGAGGCTTGCAGAGCGGAACGGTACCCGGAGGTGGACCACTGGGCGGGACGTGCACGGAGCGGACGGCGGGACCCGTGGAGCAGAGGAGCTATCTGTACCCACCCTTCAGGTGGGATTTCCGGTGGACAGCTCGGAGTAGCGGCTTTTACTTTTCAGTTGCTGTTTTTCCCTTTTCGAGTTGTACTTTACTTTTAGTTTGGGTTTGTATTCTGGACCATTTACCTTTCCGCACTTTCAGTCGTACTCTGCTTTGTTTAGTGTTTACTTTCCGCTTGTTTACTCTGTGGTGTGTGTTTACTTTTCAAAGGCAATGCCTTCCCTTTTTACCGGGATTTACGCCTTGGTGCTAGTCTCCAGCCCCTGGCCTATGGAAGGCGGGCTTGGGGTAGTCACGGCACGGACCCCGAGGGCGGGTCGTGACAGGAAATCCCTACATGGAGTGCGTGTATTGATACAGTTTCAATTTCTTCTATTAGGCGCCATTTCTAAACAATGGCATAAACTAGATTAGTTTATGAATCGAAATATATAATTCCAAACTTCTAAAATACTCAACCTAAATTCAAAAGTTTATGGATATAATCCATAATCATAAAAAAAAGTTTTCTTTGAGAAAGTATATACTCATAACCCTTCACAATAGTTTGTAAAGAAAATGAGAATTATCCTAAGCATATCCCCCGGGAGTGTCGTAACCAAGAGTGCAGCAAGACCCGTTTCCATGCACCAGTTCCCATTCGAGTCTAGCTCAAAACGGTGTTTTCGGGTTTTACCCCTAGGTACATCTATGCCAGAGTTGCCTCTACTTGCTTGTATCCAGACAGAGATGTATTTCTCGGAAAACTCACAAAATCTCTACAATACCAATATTCTAGGAAGTTCTTCTATACTAATCCTTAAAGTCTATCTTAGGGCTATGTGTTCTAATCAGAGTTTATCTAAATCTAGTTTCCAAGGTTTGTACTAAACTTCCTCTGATACCAACTGTAACGCCCCGACCCCAGTTACCCAGAGTCGGTGCATTATTACAAAACATTGGCATGATCACAAGAAAGATCAAATCTCAAAAGATCGATTAGTTTAGTATCCTTGGAAACACTAGATATATTCATAAGTCTTACATTACATCATAAAAATGAAAACTAAAACAACATAGTCTCCATATTTCACACTCATATCCCCACATACTATCCCTGTAGGTCATTAATAAATTACTTCTTCATATCCTAGTAAAAATAAAACATTGAAAGGGGTGAGCTCAGATGCTCAGTAAGGATAACAATATAGCGGAAACTTTCATAAATATACATAAAAATTTAAGGAAATGTATAACTAAAAGAAGCCTTTTAAACTTTAACTTCAGCATAATATGGCAAAGATAAAATGAAATAATTCCATTTACTTATTCACATGGATATTCTACTAGTCGAATAATCACACGCAATATCAATAACCACTTTCATAATGACGGAATGCATAATGCCAGACTATCATAAACACGTAGCCAAGGCCTCGTGCCAAGACTACAAATAAGATTTTGTCAAGGCATCGTGCCAAGACACTAGTTTGTCTCATGAGACCTACCGATGCATCGAGGAGTTATAGCAGGCTCCACCCATCACTTATTAAGTCCAATGCATTCCTCAAATGAACAGGTTTAAACATAACATAAACATTCGTATTAAAAATAGCATACGAAATGTAAATAATTTCACCATAAACCATGAATGGTATAAAAATAACACATCCACAGTCAAACATATCACAAAACCTTCAATCCAATATGGAAGTTTTGTATCATAATAAATCAACTTCAAATAAGCTTAATCTCCATCAAAGGATGTTGACATAGATGAAATCAAAACTATTTGAGAGAAATATATATTTTTTTGAAATAATTTAAAAGTCACATAATTATAAAATAAAAAATTTACTTTGAAAATATCCTTATAATCTTTTAAGGGAATCTTCTAAGATTTTATAATGGCAGAAAATAGCCGCACCCGCCGTATAAGTTAAAAAAAATATTCTTACCTTAATTCTTTCGAAAAGGTTAAAAAAGAACTTGTTTGGAAAAAGATAGAAAGATTCCTTTATAAAAATATTATAAAAAGTCAAAAAAGGGTATAAATGACTTTAACCCATATTATATAAAATAGAAATAATGTTTTGAAATACATTTTTAAGAAACATGAATGTGAATGATAAAGAGGTCCCGATAGATAATTACGTATAAACAATCTCGGATAATGAAGAGATTGTGAAATAACCCTTACCTTGTACTTTTACTTAGTCGATGGTATGTTAAACTCCTATATAATAGTTAAAACATTGTTATTAAGTTATAAAATAACCATATACATAATTATGATATCAAATATGATCTTCTATTAAAGCTTTGTTAATAATATTTTAGTATTATCGTCGTTTTGAGTGTTAACTTAATCGTTTTCTTTTATATGTTTTGTTACATAAGGAATGTTTGTTATGGATAGGTTGTATTTTATTCATATAAATAATGATATCAAGTCCTTAAACATTATTTTTAATCATAAAATGAGAATTAGACTTGAATGGATACGATGAGGAATGAATCTCATCGCGTTCGTGGAGACGGTAGTCCGTACGTACGCACGAGCGACATTATCCATCTTTTGATATTAAAATAATATATTATTGGATGGTATATAATATATTAATAATCATTATAATGTTATATTTATTATTTAAATGAATTATAAATCATTATTATACCCATCTAAATAATAATATATTGAATAACAATTACACCACGACGTGGAGACGGTAGGTCGTACGTACGCACGTATGGTGACATGTCATTCAAGGGATGGATAGAATAATGAATTTGGTTGTTACATATTTATAATAACATCACAGTATATAGAATATACTGGAGTTATTATTTTATAATGGAAATAACAAGGAAAGAAGAAGTTGAAGAAGAAATGAACTTGAAAAGGGGTGGTGAAAACATTACCTCTTCTTCATATTGTTCCTTTTGATTTGATCAAAATGGATCCTTAGGTTGGATTTATGATCAAACTAAGGCCTCTAGGTTGAATTGAGGGACGTTTATAGAGTATTTAGGTAGGGGTTGGCCGAGCCAAAATGCTTTGAATGTGTGAATTAGTGAGAAGGGGGAGTGCCCTTTTTTAAGAGGGGTGAGGGGCACCTTTGGAAACGCTAGAAATATTATTTTATAATAAATTCATATTCGGTTTCTAAAGGCTCCAAAGTGGATTATTCAAAGTATAAGGTGGGTATGGGTCTAAATAATTTCAATCAATAGAATTTATACAGGTTTGGGTTATTATATTAACCTTATCTTTTAGTTTTAACTCTTAGTTAATTAGTTTGACATTTACCATGTCACTTTGTATTTTTATATTATATAGTTAATAAACTTACTATGTAAATACAAGATACCACCAAGTGGTCCATTAATGATACACCTATCATTATATAAGTCTCTTGGCCGAACCTTAGATTTTTAGGAATTGAATATAAATTAATAATATAATATTTGTTTTAAAAACTCTTTTATGTCAATTTTGACACTATTTGGTATTTGATTTTTTTGAAAATCATAACAGCATGATTACTTCGAAAAAACATAATTAAATCAATAATATTATGTCATATTAAACTATAAAATTAGTGTAATTCATAAAAAGTCTCAAATTTCATTTATTTGGGTATTTATATTATCAATTATTTTAATATTTCATTAATTAGGTAATTACTGTATCACCATTTTGTCATAAATAAATTAAATTATTTAATGTATAAAAATTATAAATAAAATACCATTATGTAGGAAATCTTTTTATATTTCTAATTAATATTTATAATCAAATTTATCTTACGTAAAACCCTATATTAAAAATGTTTTAGTTAATAAACTTTGATTTTAACTCTTTTAACTCTTCTTTGAATTAAATAATAATAAATGTACTAATCTAATACAAGTGGACCTAAATGACAATATGTTATTCCTAAGGTTGTTTTTGGTCAGGATAAACTTTTCCAATAGAATTATGACATGTGTTAGGGTAATATTAATATCATTTTTACCCTTAATTATCCTATTTACTTTTAACTGTGGTAAATAAAATATTTACCGAAGTAATTATTCAAAATGTCTAAAAATAAAAGTTACCTATATACACAATTTAGACATCCTGATTCTAAATATGGAGTCAATTTTTACAAATTCAAAACACAGAAGTGGCAGAAATTAATTTAAAATTAATTCTCGTCGTTAAAACAAAAAGCGTGTTTTTAAGAGATAATAACTATCAAACGATTGACACTTGTTTATGTCCGGTTTAATTGTGAAATTATGTCCAATGACTAAAATAATATTAAATGGTAAGAATATATTCTAAATATACTTTAAAACCACTCAAATTTATAATTTATCACTGTTAATTATTTTTATTAAAAAAGTTGTTTTTAATTAAAATTTAGTAATTTTCACTATTCATCAAAATATAAAAGTTATCTGAAAAGTACCAAAATTTTACCCTAGGCTAAATTCGATATTCCAAATCCAAAAATGAATACCATTTTGAGAGATAAAATTTATAAAATTTCAAAAAGTTGGTTTTACTATTCATAATGGCTAGTTCGATTGGTTGTGGTGTGTGTTGGAACTCGAAGTTGCGTACAACACATGCTACTGTATTTTTCAAAGAGAAGCGTATCGTGGAAGCTTGGGGTGTTACATAAGTGGTATCATGAAAAATCTGAGTTCCCTCTACCATATACAAAGAGTTTAAAAGGATATACAATTTCAATAAATAGGAGGGTTGTAACTATATTTCAAGGTAAGAAATATCAAAATTTGAGGAATAGGATGTCTCCCTACCTTTTATCACTTGGATTGGAAGTTAGAGATATAGAAAAATGGGATTTCCACTCATTGATAAAGGTGACATAATGAATCTTTCTAACAAGAGAAATGTTGAGGTTGATGGAAAATCTCAAAATGCCATTCTAATGTCTATTTCAAAAAAGGTTTACACCAAATTTAAGGGACTTAAAACTAAAAGTAAATTTTGAATAAATTGAAGAGTGGTTATGGATGAAATATTAATGTCAAAGAAGATAAATTATAATATTGGAGAATTATATTTGATGATATAGTGATGGATGATGGTGAAAAAATTGATAACTTCTTTACCAGAGTTAATGAGATCATCATGAATATCTGGGGGTTTAGTGAGAATCCAGATGATTCTATTATTATTAAAAAAATGATGAGAAACATTCTAGATAGGTTTGATCCACATATTTCAAATTTTTAGGATATAGAGGATCATTCCTTAGATTAACTTCATAATCTTATCACTTCTTATGAAATAAGGAGAATTCAAGATTTCCATAAGAAATTAACAAATGTTTAATTTTAAGGCTATGAGAAAACTTAAAGTCAATGATGAAGAAGAAGATGAATTAAGTGATTTGGATAATGGGTAAGTTAATGAATATTTCAGCAGAATTATTTCCCTTATATCAAAAGGGTTAAAAAAGGGAAAGTGGAATGGAAAGGGAAAGAAACAAATGAGGTGTTATAAATATATTTTCATTGTACACATTGTCATTAATTTACCAAATAATAAGGCTACTAGATCAGAATCTATTGAATAAGATGAGAAACCTTAAAAATATACATAGGTTAAAAGTAAGAAGAATAATTCTAGGATAAAGAGAAGAAATTTGATGAACAAGGAGTAAGTAAACTCTTCATTAAGTAGTCAATTTTATGATGAAGTTAATTGTATGGATCGTATTGAAAAGTGTTTTGATACTTCAAGCAGTGATGATGAAGATGAACTAAAAAATATGAAATATATATAGAAAATGACATGGAATTCTATCATAAGAAGAACACATAGCTTAATAAGGAGAATATAAAGATAATAAAATAAAAGGATAAGTTAGTTAAAGTAAAATAAGAGTATGCCAAGAAATAATCCACTTACATCGATGAAATTGAAAAATACAAACTTGGAGTGGTTGAGTAAGGAAAAATGGTGATATATCTTAATGAAAAGTTGGTGGTGAAAGAAAAAGAGTTGTATAAGACATAATTTGTAGTAAAATAACCTGAGATACCCTCCTAAACTAGTACCCAACTCAATCTGCTACATACTCGAAGGGAATTATTGATCCCCACGAGATAATGACTAGCACCCGGGCATCAGAAAACAGCCATAGGGAGTAATTTTTTCCAACCTAAAACAAGATACATGAAACATATACAAATAATAAAGAAACATAGGGGAGAATAACTATAAAGTTATATTCCATAAATAGGGGAAAACAATGATAACAATACAACTCAAAAATAGCAAAATAAAATCCAAGGTACATGTCCAAAAACTATCAAGGACAACTAAAACCAAAAACAACTACTCAACATGATATATGGGTAACACCCCAACATCTCACCACTAGCTACCCATACCCCCAATAACATAAAACTCACCACTTTATTATGATGCCTTTCCTTTTACTACATCAAAAGAAAATATAAGGTCTACAATTCCCAAAGGAATGTTCAGGGTGTGATCTAAACAGGCTTAGTGGGATCACACCCATGTGCTCTATTTCAAGTGTCTGTACAATAATCTCAATGTGCTCAACTTTAAGAAAACATTTCATGATAATAAATTTAATAGTATTTATATAAAATCAAGGTAAATATTTCCATTTATCTATAGTTAAAAACAAAACAAGTTAAAATAGTTTCAAATAATAATTTTCATAATCATTTATCAAAGCATACAACATTTCATATCAAAGAAAAAAATATTACAAACTAAAGCACAATGGTAAACATTCCAAGAATCATAATAGGTCAGGATAGATATATCACTTATACCAAAAACAAGACTAGTGTGTATTAAAGTACCTTGGATACAATGCCTAATGGATAAAGGAACACCCCATGATTTATCCTCCTGATAATTTCTAGATCAAGTCCTTAGGACACGAGGTCTAAAGAACAGAGAAACACTGCATGATTGAATCTATTGAAAATACAAGTGGATGAGGCTAGTTACTACACCTTCCACCTAATTACCCAAGGATTCCCATGTGCAACATTCATCAAATAATTAAAAATTGTATTATCACATTCCACAATATAGTTCATAACAACCCTTTCATCAAAACATGCTTTGAAAACCACTTTTGAAAATCAATTTCAAAATACATTAAAAACACCTTTCTTTTACCAAAATGAGGGGGAACCCATATTTTCTTGAAATCCTAATTTATGAACACAAATAAATCATTAAAATTTATTTATAAAAAATTTATAAACCAAGATCAATTACGGTTCATAAAACATAGGCAACATATAAAACTACCTACCTAAAACTCAAGTCACACACCAACCACGATGGGATGCACACACTAAAAACTGAAAGGAAATGAATAAAAATGAACAAAGAACCTAGAAGGGATAAAAGAATAATAATCACATGATCACTAATCCTCACCAATGCAGCCCAAAACCACTATGAAAACCCACGAGTAATGAAGAAGTAAAAAGGAGAAAAAACACTTACCAAAGGAAGGGCAACCAACCATTCCATAGATCAAAATTCCAAACAAAGTGTTCTGGAAGGAAAGGAATCGCCCAAAATCACCTATAAGAGACCTAGAGTTTGAGGGAGGAGGTTGTACAGTGGATGAATTAGGATTCAGGATTTCAGCACCTAAAACCTTGCTTCTCACGAATGATTCACGTCGTGAATCCTAAATTCACTGCCTGAATCCCATGAATTGCATGTACGCTGAAAAAGGGATCACCTAGGGTTAAAAAATCCCAATAGTTGATTTCATGATGTAAATTTGATTCATTGATTGAACCATTTTCATGATTTGGATGGAATTTCTGGCTTGTACCTTGTGAAATATTCACATTGTGAATCATATTCAGGGTGTGAATGTGTCCTACAAGAAGCGCCCGGTCTAGGTTATACATAAACACCCAAATTAATTATGAAACCCACTAAATATAAATTAAAACCCTTTTAAAACTTAAAAGAGAGTTTAACTTTAAATAGAATGTCATAATCTCCCCACAATAGGAATTTTTTCCCAATAAATTCATGCGGAATAATAATGTTCTAGAAATAGGTGAGGACACTACTCCCTCACTGATGATTTTCGCTCCCAAGTATCCTGAAAATATAATTTGTGCCCCCATAATACTTTGACCAATATAATATAATTACTATGAAAGAATTTAATCTAAGAATCAATGATATCCATTAGTTTATCCATAATATGAAAATCTATCTCCAACTCAATATCTTCCCAACTTAGAACATGGGAAGTATTAAGATAGTACTTCTTAGGCTGTGATATGTGGAAAACATCATGAATAACCATCAAATAAGCCTATACTTAAAAATGATAATAAACCTACTTGATTCATTAAATGATATCAAATGGTCCAATATATCTTGAAGAAAACTTTCCCTATTTCCCAAGATGATGATGAAGAAACTTTTAAGAAAATTTAGTCACCAATGCAAAACTCCAAAGGATGATGCCACCAATCCACATATGATTTTTTATAACTTTTATTTGTAACCAAGCATCGATGTATATCCTAAATCCTCAAAAAATTATCTTGAATGAGATAGGTCCCCATAAGAGAGGCCTCTCCCATCTCTTCCCAACAAAGAGGTGACCTGCATTGGAGACCATACAAAGCCTTGAAGGGTGCCATTCTGATCAATGAATAATAACTATTGTTATAAGAAAACTTGACCAGTCCCAAATGGTTTTCCCATGATCCACAAAAATATATGACATAGATATGGATCATATCCTATGGTATCTGGATAGAATGTTATGTTATACCCTTCTTCTATGGATAATAAGTTGTACTCAAACTGACCTGAGTCCACATTGCTTCCTAGAGACTCTTCCAAAATATTGAAGTAAACCTAGGATTCCTATTCAAAAAAATATAATAAGGAACCCCATGTAACCTCAGTTTCTTCTATATATATAGCTTACCTAGATCTTAAACTTTAATGATTCCCCTAATTGGAATGAAATGATCAGATTTCATCAACCAATTAATCACCACCAAGATAGTGTACTTCCATCAAGGATGAAGGACCCCGGAACACCCAATGAGGGGAGGGGTGAATCAGGGTGTCAAATTTTTATTTTAAATAGATGGATATTTTTCCCATGTTAGTAGGAACCTGTTAAACCTGTCTGATGGTAATGTGAAATAATTTAAACATTCACATGTAAAGAGACAAAGCATCAGTTTTACTTGGTTCACCACTAAGGGATAGTCCAAGGATCATATGCCGATAGTGTGCCGGTCATAAAAAAATACAAAAATCTTCACTAGTTGTGGAATACAAGATTTAAAACATATAAAATATATACCTAGGCACACTATATTTACAAGATTTTAAGTATAGCACAATACTTCCCTTGAAACACTTCTGTTGAATCCCCCCAACTCACTAATTTGAGAGGAGTCTTACTCGGTTTAATGACTTGAAGGTCTCTTTAGTAGATTGGCATTTAAGTCTTTTTATCTGAATCACATGAGACTCTTCTTTCATCAAAGTCCTAAATTGATGCACTTTAAAGAACTAACCAAACAAACTAGATATTTAATAACTAAATGAATCTTAACTCATCTCTTGTGCACAACACCTGTTCTTGCATGCAAGTTTTAGGGTTTTGATGCAAATTGACTTTCACAAAACCCTTTATCTTTTGTGCAACCACACCAAAAGTTTTAATTGGTCTAGGTAGACACAATTAACATTTTGTGTGAAAGATTTGATGTGTTTAAGTCTTCTACGTGCAACTCTTTCACATGGTAGAGACATCTTATTTTATTTGGAAAAAGTTCTAAGTCTTGAAAGGGGGTATCCACATATTTATAGACCTAGACTACCCTACGTGCAAGTTACTTTTGTGAAAACCCTCATGCGTGTAAGAATAAAATTGACGTCTCATTTTTCTCATAAGATCCTTTCACAGAATTTCATCTTTTGTGCGCATTTCATACCTTTTCTATATTTTGAAGGGATGAACTCGAAACTCCACTTTCACGTAAGACAATTTTGACATCATATTTGGAACGTAAGGTTCTTTCACACAAAAACTATTCTTTCACATGATTTATTAATTTTCTATATTTTGAAGATAAAATCATGAAACATAACTTGCACACAACTTCCAAAGTCATCTTCAATATTCTGCACAACTTCCTTTACCAAAAACACCTTTCTCCATTCTCTAATTTTTTTACCCAAAAATTTTGTAAACACTAGAAAAAAACCCCAACTTCAACACTATAGTCATCACGTTACATAATATCACTTTCCTTGAAAACTACCTAATCAACCCAGTGTGGATTGACAACAAAAATAAACTAGAATCCATTTCTAGCTATTAAAATCCTTAGTTCCAACAATCTCCCCATTTGGGCTTGTTGTAAATCTTCAGATAAATTCAATAAAGAACCAGACACTTATCAAAACCTAAAATGAGATAAACAAGTCAACCAACACTCTAATTCTATGTGAAAAAATATCTGTGTAGAAAAAAATAGTTGAAGCATGAATTAGGTTCTCATGTTTTGGAATGCTTGGAGATGTACAAGCTAAGCTCTGATTGTTTCCTCATAACAATAAGAAAGAATTGGGTTCTCATGTTTTGAAATGCTTAATGATGTCCAAGATAATATCTTATTATTTCCTCATAATACCTAATTCTCACCACGTCACAAAAATATTGTTTGGTTTGTCAAAAACCGGCAACTAGAAAACCATAAAAGCATTGAATTTCTCATTCCACCCCTTTGTAACATTGAATTTCTAATTATCCCCCCTATAAATAAAACCAAATAACCTTTATTTTTACTTATAGAGATCATAACCACACTCCCCTTAGATCGTATCTCCCCTATAAACCTACATCATTTTCACAAATATATTAAATTAGTTGACAAAGATGGGTATAGGGGACTACTCATAACCTCTTCATGCACTGGCAGGTGGATGAACATTGAGGTTCAATCGATGTTTCTCTAACACATGTTCTATCAATAGATTAGTAAGAATATAATCCACTTGGTCCTCAGTTCCAATATGAACCATTTTAATCACAACTTCTTTAACTTTTTCCTTGATTAAGTGATATCTGATCTCAATCTGTTTTGTATGAGAGTGTTGAACATGATTCTTTGTTAATTTGATTGCACTGTTATTGTCATAGTGAATCACCATCGGTTGTTTCACCTCATCACCAATATTGGTCATTTGTTTCTTCATCCATAATAGCTGAGTGAAAACCTTTGTAGAAGAGATATACTCTACTTCAGTCATTCTAAGAGAAGTGTTTTCTTGTTTCTTTCTCACCCAGTCCATGCATTTATTTCCAATGAAAAATTCACCACCACTAGTGGAATTTCTATCCACCACATCTCTAGCCCTTTACACATTATAAAATGCCGATAATTAATTTTCTCTTATAGTAGAAAAGTATAATCCAAAATTTTGTGTACCTTGAATATACCTCATGATTCATTTAACTCATGCCAAGTTTTCTTCCTTTGGATTGCTTTAAAGGTGGACTGCTAACTATGTTGCAAAGAAGATGTCTGGCCATGTTGTAGTAAAGTATAATAAGCTTCCAATGATTCTCCTATATGGGGTGGGATCTACAGATCCCATACTCATGATTTTAAAATCTTTTTCCAACCGTAATCAGAGTCAACATTAGTTTGGAGTCATGCATGTTGAATTTCTTCAACAACTATCTTGCATTTTTTTCTATGAAATGAAGGTGTAATCCTCCTTATAAATCACCTTCATCCCTAAAAATTTTATGATTTCCCTAATCATTGAAATTTAAAAGTCTGATTTCATGTTATTAGAAAATTCACCCACTGATCCCTGCCTACTTCCACCAAATATAATATAATCCATATACACAAGCACCATAAACTGATCTTCTTATGAATTATTAACATAGATATTATGATTAACACCTCCTATTTTGAATTGAAGCTTCTTAATATAATCATTCATTCAATAATAACATGCACGTGGTGCCTACTTTACGCCATAGAGATCCTTCTTTAATCTACCAACCTTTTCTTCATCATTTCCAATAAGAAATACCACTGGGTTTTCAATGCATACTTCTTCTTAAAGAACTCCATTTAAGAAAGATGTTTTGACTTCCATCTGATAAACTTTGTATCCTGTTTGGATTTCCATATCAAGGAAAAACCTGATCAACTCCATTCTTGCTACTAGAGAAAACATTTCTTCAACATCAATTCCTTTAATCTGTGCATAGCCTTTACTCACTAAGCATTCCTTGTTTCTAATAACATTTTCATTCTCATAAATTGTTTTTTTAAATATCCACTTTGTTCCAATTATGTTGTGATTTTTAGGTCTCTTAACAAGATCCCATGTCTGGTTCTTATAAATCTGATCTAGTTCTTCATTCATGTCTTTAACCCATGATTCATCATTTTTTATTCTTCAAATGAGGTTGGTTCCAAAATTTATAGGAAGGTAGAATGTGGATCATTCCTCATTCTCCTTGTATGTGTGGGTGCAGTCCAATCCCCAATGATGTGGGATTGATCAATTTCGGTTCTTCTATTTCTACTTTATAGTTCATATAATTTTTATTCATCCATGGTTTCCTATTATGATTCTTCTTTTGAATCATTATCTTCTTGTGATCCCTAAATATTTTGAATGCCTTCCATTACTTCTATATTTACATCTGTTCCATGTCCACTTTCTTCCTCATCTTCTATCATATCAGCATAAGATATCCTAGAGGTATTTTTGGTTTTATCTTCAATGATCTTGACATCACTACTTTATAAAATTCTTCCAAAATAATTATTGAAACATTTTTAGGCTTTAATCTTCATTAAATATCCAAGGAATACTCCCTCTTCTAAAGAATCACCATAATTATCTTGATTTACTTATTTTTTTGGATGAAATATTTACTTCCAAAAACATGAAAATACTTAAAAGAGGGATTACTTACACACCACAACTCATGCGGTGCCTTTTTTTCTCCGATATAAATACCTATTCGATTTTGAGTTTACACTAATACTTGAATAAACTCTTTTCAGTAATAATGAGAGATATGACTCTCAATCAGCATAATTCTATCCATATTGTTCACCTGTCAATTTATGCACTAAAAAACTCTATTTTGTTATGGGGTTCTCACTGTAGCCACCACATGATTTATTCCATGTTTTTACAAGTAATTTCCCAACTCAATTTATGTGTATTCCCCTCCATTTTTAGACCATATAACTTTGATTGTACAGACTGTATCATTCTCATCTATTCAATGATAACTTTTCATGCAATCAAGTAATTGTTGTTTCCTGTGTATAATCATTATGAAATACATTCTTCTATAATCATCAATAAAAATAATTAAGTACCTTTATCCATATGTTCTAGGCACATTTATCAGACCACATACATCTATGTGAATGAGATCAAGAATATTTTATTCTTTTTTTTTCTTTGGCTGATATGAACTACATACCAAATTTCCCCATATGAAAGCATCACAAGTCTTTTCCCATTTATTATTTAGATTAGGGATATACATGACTATCTTTAGCTTAGATATCTTTTCCATGTCTTTTTGATTAATGTGACCCAACCTTCAGTGTCACAAGTTGTTTTTTCTTTAACATTCAAGTAGTAAATGTTCTCTCTACTTTCAACTTGATATAAGTTCTCATCTATTCTGCATCCTTTCATGAGATAATTCCGGGTCTTTCCTTTTATTGTGCACCACTTTTGATTAAATTTCACTATTATTACTAAGTTACAGAGTTGACTCACACTCAGAAGATTGTGATATAGACCATCCACATAGAGAACTTCAGTTTTCTTCAACTCATCATTTTCTAGTTATGTACTTCAACTACCTTTGATCTTTAAAGAACCATCATTACCAAACCTTATAGCTACATTATCCATTTTCTTAAAATTCTTAAATAAATCTCTATTTCTCATCATATGGGATGAGCATCCGCTGTTAAGAATCCTGGAGCTACTATTCTTCGTAGCTTTGAGAGACATTTCTACAAGGTCAAATTTATTGATTTTCTTCTTTTCCTTCCATGATATATTTGATTGAGTGGAGGATAATTATGATCCTTCCAATATCTTTTCTATGTGCATTGGTTATTCATACTCATATTTTTCTTCTATAGGAGAATATCTATTTGTAATAGAAACTCTGTCTAGTTGGTGGGTATCGAATTTTTTATGAGTTTTGTAGGTAATACTCTTTCCTTTCCTCTACCTACAATCAATAGCTTTATGACTATAGTTAGAGTGGTAACAACAATATCCCTAAAATTTGTTTCTTTTATAAGATTTAGAATACGATTTTTTTCTCCTTTGTTGACCTTCTAGCTCTTCCCTATCCAAATAGATCCTTACCTCTTCATAGTATGACATGATATGACCCATATAACCACAAAATTGACATTTCATAAGAGGAAATTTATTCTTACTTATATTCCTCCTCATGAATCCTTCCTTAGGAAAATATTTTGACTACCGATCATTTTTGGATACTTTTGGATAGTTTTTAGTTCTCTTTTTAGTTTTATTTTAGGCTTTATTTATTGGAACTTCAGGTGGCATTGTGATATGTCCAACTTTATATTTCCCATTATTTAGGAGTATCTTGTTTCCACCTTTTGATGTTTCAACATTACAACCAAATCCATTTTTTCCCATGAATGCAGATCTTTTATCATTAAATTCCTTCTATACTCCTTCATAACCACACTTATCCCTCTTTAATAGCTCTGCATTATAGAATCTTCCAAACTATAATTTATTTTTTGTTTCTATTTAAGTTGATTTATTTTCTAGTTTACTTCTTAGAGTAAAAACTTCTTCTTCATGCCCCTCAACTATCTTAGCTTTGTCTTCTAGTCAGGATGTAATGTCATTGATGACCTTTTCATATTCTTCAATCCTGAGATTAAATTCCACAACATCTTCTGAGATTTCAAGAGTTGTTGAAATTTCTTTTTCTACAACTTCCAGTAAATCAATTTATACTTCAATATGATCAACATACTCTAATGAATCTTGTAGGACAACTCTAAACTGTCTATTCCTTTTTTTTGATCTTCAATCTTATCAAGCACACCCTTAAGTTCTACCTCGAGATCAACACCACCAATCAACTGTTTATATTTAGCCTTTTCTTTTAACACTTTTTATTTTTCAACTATAGCCATCATGGAAGCTTGGGTTCCATATTTAAACTCTAGTTCTTCATCCTTGAAAAGGCCCCAATCATATTATTCTTATTTACAGATGAAACTATTTCTTTGTAGTTTCTTTCCAAATTTGAATTCTCCATTTTGGGGAAACCTTTTGTTAGACTTATGCATGTTTCCAGATTCAATTTTTTCATCATCAAGATTCTTTGAGAATCAAGAGGCAATGTGCCCAACTATACCACATCAAAAATAGGCCATAGGAATATTTCCTTCAAATATCCATTTTCCTCTTTTGAAATTCTTAAAAAAAAAGAGAAAGAAGTTCATCTTCCTTATTATATTCATCAACACTATCTCTAAAAATATCAAGTTTTTCCATGGCATTGAAATCCATTTTCTTACTTAATTGATTTTCTATATCTTCTGGTTTGACTCTCATTTTATATTCCTCCAGACTTCTCAATAGATCATCCAAATAAATCTTAGACAGATCCCTTTCCTCAAGGGATAACAATTTTGGATTGTAAAGGTGTTAAAGTATTCTAAATATTTTTTTACAATGTAAATGTATTTTATTTCTTCACCAAGTCCTCATATTTCTCTAACAACTTCAGTAATTAGATTAAGAAAGGTATATTCATTTTCAATGGAATTAATTTTCAGATCATCGAACCTACTGTAAAAAACATGGAGTTTCACCTCTTTCACTTTTTTGTCACCTTCATATATGTTTTCCAGTTTTTCCAACATATAATTGTATGAAGTGAAATTCATCACTTTCAGATAGATTTGAACATATAGAGCTTCATTAAGGTCATTTTGTGCTTTATAATATGTATCAATAATTCTCTTATCTATTTTAGTCATAGACAGTCTTGTTTTAATGGTGACCTATATTACTTAGGTAGTTGAAAAGAGAACATCCATTATAAGAGATATTAGATGATATATCAACATATTATTCAAAATATGGAAGTTTCTTCCATCAAATAGGAGGACTCCCCTAACATTAACTGAATTATATATGATAATAAAATAGGACAGATTTAAATCCAACAACCTATAGGCTCTGATACCACTTGAAGGACCGTGGAACACCCTAAGATAGGAGGGGTGAATCTGGGTGTCAAATTTTGTTTTAAATAGATGTATCTTGTTCCCACATTAGTAGGAACCTATTAAACTTGTCTGATGGTAATTTTAATTAATTTAAACATTCACATGAAGAGATACAATGTAGCAGTTTTACTTCACTCACTACTAAGTTCTAGTCAAAGAGCATACACTGATAGTGTGTCGGTCATACAAAAATCTACTAATATTTACTATTTTTGGAATGAAAGAGTTCAGACATAATCATTATGTTCCTAAGTACACTACCTTTATAATATTTTAAGGATAACACACTACTTCCCTCAGAACACTTCTGTTGAATCCCCCTATCTCACTACTTTGAGAGAATTCTTACTCAATTTAACAACTTGAAGGTCACTTAAATAGATTTTCATTAAATTATTTGTCTATAAAAAGCATGAGAATTTTATTTCATCAAAGTCCAGAATTGATGCACTTGAAAGCACTGATCCAACAAAACAAATATTCAAAACCTAAATGAATCTCAACTCAACTCTTGTGCACAACACCTGTTCTTGCACACAAGTTTTAGGGTTGTCTTGAAAAGTGTATTTTGCATAACCCTTTCTCTTTCATGCAACCACACCACAAGTTTCACTCAGTCTAGATAGACACAAGGAACATTTTACATAAAATATTTGTTACATGTAAGTCTTCTACACGTAACTCTTTCACACATCAAAGACACCGTATTTTCATTGGAAAAAATTTTAACTCTTGAAAGGCAGTACCTGCATATTTATTGACCTATATTACCCTATGTGCAAGTTCCTTGGGTGAAAACCCTCATTCGTGTAATACTGAAATTAACATCTCATTTTTCATGTAAGATCCTTTCCTATATTTTCATCTTTTTCATGAATCTCATTCCTTTTTCATATTTTGAAGTGATGAACTTGAAACTCCACTTGCGCATAAGACTATTTTGATGTCGTATTTGGAGCATAAGTTTCTTTCACACAAAAACTAATCTTTTTCACGGTTTATTCTTATACCATATTTTAAAGAGAAAATACTGAAACATAACTTGTGTGCAACATCCATAGACATCTGCAATCTTTCATGCAACTTCATTTTCCAAAAATACCTTTATCTATTCTCCAATTTTTTAAACCAAAAAATTGTAAAACATTGGAAAACAATGCCAAATTCAGCATTGTAGTTAGCTTGTACCATAAGATAACTTTCCTTGCAAACTCCCTAATCAACCTAGTGTGGATTGACAACAAGCACAAACTAGACTTCATTTCCAGCTATGAAAATCCTTGGTTCCAATAAAAGAGTCCATGGTAATCCAAAAATGAAGTCCATAGATGCCTTGTCCCATTTCCAAACCAGCACTGAAAGAGGATAGAGTAGAACATATAGCCTTGGGTTCTCTAATTTAATTTTCTGATAGGTGTTATAGCAGGATGCATAATAAGTAATGATTCGCTTCATGCCCGGTCACTAGAAACATTGTAAAATGTCATAATACATCTTTATAGTGATGGGATGAATGGACCATGAAGAACTATATAAATCATGTAATACTAAATCCATCATGGATGATGGGGTGAAAAACTAATTCCCGAAGTAGATAATACCATCATAAGGTAGAGACTAACTAGAAATGATCTCCCTGCCATTTAAGGTTTCCCTAATTCCTCTAAACTCTTCATCCTTCTACTGACCCTATAGAATAGTCTTAAGGAGATATGATGATAACTAAACATCAGTTAGAATCACACTAGGAACATCCTCTTGTGCATCTAGATGCAACTGAGTGAAGAGCCCCATAGGGTTCCACTTTTCCTTTGATTTCAAAACATATTGTGGTGGAGCTTTCAGACTGAGAGCATTTGTGACAACATTCCCCTTCCCCAGGGTTTAGGTGATATTGAAGTCAAATATATAGAGGTATTACACTGATCATCTCTATATAATATTAAATTCCTTCTAATAAAATATATAGACCAAACTCTTATTATCAGAAAAGACCATGAACCTCTCCCAAAAAATAGTGTAGCTGGCATTTAAGCACATTCATAACTATGGAAATATTCAAATCATGAGTGAGTTATTTATTCTAATGTATCCAAAATTGACGAGATTCATAAGCCACAATGTGACCATATTATATAAAAACAAAACCTATTCCAGCACTATATACACCAAAATACACCACATACCCCTTACTAGGCTCAGGTAATATCAAAATAGGATCTGATGTCAAAATCCATTTATTGACCTCACATGGTCATTGACACATGAGTAAAAATATAAAATTAGTATAAAATATTAAAACTACCTAAAAATATTATGGTGGTGATTATGGGTGTTGATCCTATAAGGTATGACAATTATGTTTATGAGTGACCAAAAAAATATAAAACAATAAAAACAACCAACAAATTGTAGGTAATAGTGAAATGATGATAATGACATGTGTGAAAATGAAGTTTGAAATAGAAGTGGTGTGGGGAGAACAAACTAAAACAAATGAAATTGACCTGAGGATGAAAATAGGGGTATCATACTATCCTGAATTGACTAATTATTTTATCTATTCTTTCTAAAAATAATTGAAACTATAAAGTGACTAGAAGAAGAGGTGTTGATGCACTAAGTTGTCGTTAAATGTACAACATAGTTAAATTGTTCTACCATGGTGATGATTTTCTGATAAACACTTAGGTATTGATGAGTTCTATATAGATAAGAGAGACATCTATATTTTATATTTTCATTACTTCGATATATTTTCAGGAGAAAATAATTCACCACCATCACTTGTTGGTTCATAGTGTATTATAAAAGAGATTATCATGATGAACATAAATGATAACATTGTACTTAAATTGTACTGAAAAAGTTACAGTAATGAGAGAATAATAGATTAAGAATATTTCGAAACATTTCAGTCTGATTCCCCTATGAAATTTTAGTTATTCATGGAAAGAATAAAAATCTAAAAAGTAAGAAGAAAAAGAATAGAAAGCATCTCTTATGAGATCATCTCCTTCCTTGATCTCCAACTATGGATAAAGGTATACCTTAGATTAGTTGTATACTTCTATTCTATGTACTCTATTGAGAATGATGGATTATAAATCTTGATCGTGGATGATCACCCCCAAATCCTTTACATCTTCCTCTTTTTAAAAGAAAATTTTGCGCCAATCTCAGTTGACCTTCCACCGTCACTGCTCAGTAATCTATTTCATTGTCTTCCATGTGGAATTTCCTAAGCTACCTATCACACCTAGGAGAGTATATACAATCTCACAAAAAGAAATCCTTTCACATTTCCACCATGTACTTGGAGGGATCTCCTGCTCATTGCACCATTCCCAAAAACTTTTCAACATCCTCCAGAATCTTCCTTTACTTATTGTAGTTTCCAGCTCTATTTCCTTTGGTTAAATTACTTGGGCCTTGATATAATCTTTTGACTCACCCATCATGGAATCTGTATAAAAAAATCAAATAATTAATATATTATTATTATTATATATTAATTTTGTTTCATTTTATTATATATATATATATTAAAAAATTGGTGGTGCAAACTAGGGTTGAGGCTTCTTCAGCAAGCCTCAACTTCTTCTTTAATAATGGGATTGGATCAAGTTCTCCTTCATTTCTCTTATGTGATAAGAGCTTGATGATTGTGGGGGACACTTCTAATTAGGGATCTATTTGAAGAAATATTTTGTCAGCAACATCCTGGAGAAAGTTTTCATTGGTTGGAATCCAACCATGGATAGTGGAACATGATTGGCACTAAAGAGGAAGCATTTCAAGAGTTTATGAACCAACCAAAAACCAACCCTTTAATTTCTATGAATTATTTATATATAAAAACATAAGAAACTCTCCTGTAATTTTAATGGTGTGTTGTAATCCCCCAATGTTTCATCTAGATATTGGAAATATAGAAATGGCCCCCTTCTCATGTGGACATAGGTAATATTATTGAACCACATAAATATCATGTGTTCATCCGTTTTATTCTCTTATTCGTGTATTTTTTGTCACCATGAACCTCTGCTACCCCAACAAAATATTATCGAAGGGTTTGGGGTCAAAATGGATAATCTAAGAAAGGTTTTTATGGTGACCAGAAAATTGGATTTGTTCATAATTTTTTTGAGGTTAGATCTGTGAAGATCTTGGAAAGACGATTTTGATGACACAATCAGAATAAAAAACAGAGATAAAACGAATCTAATAGAGCTGGTCAATGTTTTGGTCAAACCGTGGGTGCTACAGTACACCCTTTCTAGAGAAGACAACACTATTCACACTTGTAGTGAATTTTTAGAAACTTTTTCGGCAATTGTTCTAGTGAACCACGTCATTGCCACATCACCAGTTGATCCAGATCATTGAAATTGTTTTGGAAATATCTTAGCTAATTAGAGTCCATTTTCAGTGATCTAGGAGTTGATTCCAGCTATTTCAACCATTAAGGACACATCTATATGGTTAGATTTTTGAAATTGTGACTTAATTAATAGATAAAAATACTAATAACATGATTAAGCTTACTGATTTTAATTATGCTATCTAGAAACTAGAAATGGAGGATATTTTATATATTAAAGATTTGTGGAAACCAATAGTGGAGACCACTAAGCCGATTGTAGTGAAAGTAGAGGATTTATCAAAAATTGGTCAGTCTAGTGAGAAGAAAAAAACTTGTACCTTGTCAGTTGATGCATAGTGGGTTGTGATCAATAGGAAGTGTGCTGCCCAAATCAGACAGTGGATCAACAAGAGTATCTTCAAAAAAAACTTCCAACAAACATGATGATTCCATTATTTGGAGAAAATTGGAAAATATGTATGCAAGTACAACCACTCAAAATAAATAAAACCCGATATTCAATCTTGTAAACTTGAAGTACAAATATGAGACCAACATATCAGATCATATGAGCGAGTTCCAAGATATTTTTGATCAATTTAATTCCATGAAAATGATGATTGATGATGAGTTGCAGGAATTATTGATGTTGAGTTCTTTACTGAAGATGTGAGACACACTAGTTGTGTCATTAAATAATTCAACACCAGATGGAACTATCACTGTAGAGATGGTGAGACACAAAATGTTCAATGAAGAATTCAGAAGGAAATATGAGGTATATTCACCTATATTAGAGGATCTTTACACTAAAATACAAGGGAATTAGAAATGGAAGGGAAGAACCAGAGGAAGAGAACCCCATGACCAAATTTTATAGAGGAGGAAATGATCAAAATATCGATAAAGATATGACATGAAGTTACATCATTGTGGAAAGCCCAGACACTTCATCTGGGAGTATAGAAGGTTAAAGGTAGAGTAGAGGAATCAGGAAGTTAAGACCCAAAATAATGATGTTTCAGTTGTCAATGAAGAAATTGTTATTGTTTAAGAAGATAATCAGGTCAGTCTTGAAAGACAAGACTCAACATTGGTGATCGATTCTGGTACCACCTACCATGTCACTACTATAAGATGTTTCTTCTCATCTTACAGTTCAGGGAGTTATGAACATGTGAATATGGGAAATGATGGTGCATCCAAAATTATTGGTATTGGTAATATTTTTCTGGAAACTAATATTAGATGCAGGTTACTATTCAAGGATGTAAGGTATGTTCCAGATATTTTCCTCAATCTGATATCCACCAGAATTCTTAATGATAATGGATATGTAAGTTCCTTCGGTGATGGTAAATGGAAGCTTACCAAAGGTGTCTTGTTAATTTCTAAAGGAAAGAAAGATACTTCTCTTTATCTCATAGATTCCAGACTGTGTGGAGGAGAAGTCAATGTGGCCAGGAGAGATGTTTCTACAGAAGATTGTCACAGAAGGCTTGGTCACATGAGCGAGAGAGGAATCATAATTCTATCCAAGAAAGATCTATTGTTAGGATTAAAAGGTACACATTTTGATAATGTGTTGATTGTACCATGGGAAAATAACATAGAGTACCATTTTTTGGTTATTTACCATCTAGAAAATAACATGTTTTAGATTTGATTCATGATGATGTCTACATGATGAGAACTAAGTCAATAGAAGGTTATATTTATTTTGTTACCAACATAGATGATCATTATAAAAAATTATGGGAATTTTATTTGAAAACTAAAGATCAAGTGCATGATGTTTTCAAGAAGTTTTATGTGAAGGTAGAAAGATAAATAGGTAGACGATTAAATTGTGTGTGAGTAGACAATGGAGGAGAGTATTGTGGTCCATTTTAGGAGTATTATAGGAGTTTTGGAATCATTCTATAAAAATCAGTACTAAAGATTCCTCATTATAACAGTCTTTTTGAGAGGATTAATAGAATAATTTTTTACAGATTCGGGTGTATGATCTCAAATAAAAAGCCGCCAAAAACCTTTGGGGTGGCAATGAGGACCACAGTTGACCTGATCAACCTTTATCCATCAGTTCTACTGAACTACAATGTTATAGAAAGTGTCTAGATAGGTAAATATGTTTCATACAAACACCTCAGAGTATTTGGCTGCAGGGCATTTGTTTACATCCCAAAAGATGAGCGGGCGAAGCTGAATGGAAAAGGAAAGAAGTATATTTTTTGGGATATGCTCATGAGGATTTTGGATACTGACTCTGGGATCCTATCAGTAGGAGGATCTTAAGAAGAAAAGATGTGGTTTTTCTTAAGGATAAGACGATTAAAGATTTTGAGAAACTAGGAAATGTTGAGAAGTTGTAGTCTAAGGAAATTCCAGTCAATCTTGAACCAGTGTCACCACCATCAGTACCAACTAGTGTGAGAGAGATATTAGAAACTGGTGATACATCAATACCAGGTAATATATCTCCATCTGCTGATATTTATCCATCATATGATATTCTATAATAGATTCTTCCTAAAGTGAAGTTGAGTAGATCCACTAGAGAACAACAATTGAGTTGTAGATACTCACCACATAAATATGTGGTGCTCACTGACAAGAGATAACCAAATAGTTATGACAATGCGATCAAGAGTTGGAAAAATATGGAATGAAAAAATTACATGTAAGAGGAGATGTGATCCTTGCACAATAACCACACATTTGATTTGGTAGAGTTACCATAAGGAAAAAATACACTCAAGAACAAGTGGGTGTATATAATCAAAGGAGAAGATGGTAGCTCATGGCCATGCTACCGAGACAGAATGGTTGTGAAGGGATTATGTCAAATTAAAGGTATTGAATTTGATGAAATTTTTTATTTTGTGGTTAAAATATATTCTATCAGAGTTGATCTTGGATTGGAGGATATTCTGAACCTCGATGTTCAATAATTAGATGTAAAGATAGTGTTCTTACATGGTGATATTAATGAAGAGATATACATCGAGAATCCAAATATATTTCAAGTGAAAGGAAAATAAAACCTATTATGCATAATTAAGAAAAAGTTTATATGGTTTGAAGTAGTCATTGAGGCAATGGTATAGAAAATTTGACTCATTCATGGAGAAAAATGTGTGTAAGAGGATGATTGTTGATTACTGTGTTTTCATAAAAAAGTTTGTTGATGGTGATTTCATTTTATTATTACTTTATATTGATGATATTCTAATCATTGGAAGATATATCACCAAGATTGATAGGTTGAAGATGGATTTTAACAAGTCTTTTGAAATTAAGGACTTGGGAGATTCTACTCAGATTCTCGGTATGATGATTACTCATGATAGGAAGATTCACAAGATTTGGCTATCTCAAGAGCAGTACATTGAGAAGGTTCTTGAAAGGTTCAACATGAGAAATGTGAAACTAGTTATTACTTCAATTTTGAGTAATTTTAGGCTCACGATAGGTCAGAGTCCTTCGACTGAAGAGGAGAAAGAAAAAATGTAAAAAGTTCCTTATCAGTCAGCAGTTGGAAGTCCTATGTATTCCATAGTGTGCACCAGACCAGATATTTCTCATACTATTTGCGTTGTGAGTAGATTCTTATCAAATCCTGGAAAAGGGAATTGGATAACATTGAAATGGATATTGAGGTATCTCTAAGGTACATCTAGTCATTTCTTATGTTTTGGAAGTGATACACCTATTTTAATAGGATACATAGATGGAGATATGGATAGATATGTAGACACGAGGAAATCCATATCTGGGTACATGATATCATTTTTTGGAGAAGAAGTCTCATGGAAATTGTGACTTAAGAAGTGTGTTTCCTTATCTACCATAGAAGTAGAATATATTTTGGTCACTAAGGGCTGCAAGGAGATGTTGTGGATGAAGAAAGTTTTAAAAGAACTTGGACAGATCAAAGAACATTATATTCTCTATTGTGATAGTCAGAGCACTATTAATCTAAGTAATAAACTGACATTTCATTCCAGGTCTAAACACATACATGTGTAATATCACTGTATCCAAAATGTGTTAGAAGAAAAATTGATTAAAGTTGATAAAATTCACAATAATGATAATGGGGCAGAAATGATGAAGAAGAATCTACTGAAAGAGAAGTTGAACGCCTGCAAGGAGACTGTCAGTATAGCTTCTACCCCAAATTGGTTGTTAAGGGGAGATTTGTGGGGGCCACTCCTAATTAGGGAGTTTTTTAAAGAAATATTTTGACTTCAAAAACCTAGAAAAAGTTTTATTTGGTTGGTATCCAACCATGGACAGTGGAATATGACTGGCGCCAAATAGGAAGTTTTTCAAGCAATAATGAACCAACCAAAAACCAACCCTTGAACTGCTGTGAATTATTAATCTATAAAAATAGAAGAAACTCTCCTATAATTGTAATGGTGTATTAGGATCCTCTAAATCTTTTATCTGGAGAGTAATAAAATAAAGTCCCCCCTTCTCCCTTTGATGTAGGTAACCCTTTCCGAGCCATGTTAAATCTCTTGTGTTGATCCATTTTATCCTTCTGTTTTGTGTGTTTATCATCACCACAAAAATCTACTACCCCAACAATGATAGCATGGGAGGATAAGGGTTGGAAGCAGGTTGAGGAAAAAACTTCAGATGGTAGGAAAAATACGTTTTCAGTAGCACAAATTAGTGGTAGTTTAGTTAAGTGGAAATAGAAAAAGGAAGACTGGAAGAAAATCCTAAAAAATAAAAAATAAATGAATTAAAAATTTATTAAAAAAAGAATAAATAAAATTAAAATTAAACAATATTAAATTAATTATTTATAATTAAAAGAAATAATCCATAAATTAATTTATTTAAAACTCAAAAATATTAAAAACACTAAAAAGTATTATTTTAAAATACAATTTCAATTGAAATAAATGAATAAAATAATGAGATCTAAAATCTATAATTATTGTTTTGAAAAAAACATAAAAAATAAATAAATAAATCAAAATATATAAAATAACGAAATAGTATGATTTAGAAAATCATGAATAAAAATTATGGTTTATACTAAATTATTTATTTAGCTTTAAATTAACAAAATAACTAAAATAACCAATAAAATTAATATTTTTACATTAAATTCAATGTTTTAATAATTAAAAACAAATTTACTATAATTTTAATGTATTCAATAAAAATCATATTAAAAATACAATTAATGATGTGGAAAATAACAATGAATACATTCCACATAAAATTCTCTCACACTTAATCAATTAGATTCCATTGAAATTCAAATCATTTTATTTATTGACAAAGGACACTTAAAAATAAAGGAATATCCTTCCTAAGTTCTAAATTATAGAATAATCAAAGGAAATAAAAAATACCTCCCAAGCTTGAAATAATCATGCCTCCTATTTGAATATCACAATCTACCTCATTTAAATTATAAATTGAGTTATAATTTTAGGAATAAAACATGTTATAAATAAGTGGAGTTAAAACTTTAACAGGAGAAACTCTTTATTATCACTCTCCCCAATGTTCCAAAAATTGAACAATAAATGATTTCACTTCACTTATTCAACTCAAAAATATTATTTTATAATTTAATTGACCCATTCTTCATTTGGGTTTAAAATTCATCTTGCCTTAATGAACTCTTTTTTTACTATTAAAAACTTTATTGTTTTTTTAATTGATTTTTTTCCAAGCCATATATGTGAAAATAACTTTGCAAAAGAACTTATTAGAAATGTATATAGGGATTACACACACACATAATTCCAAGTCTCAAAGACTCACCATGATATCCCAATTATCCACCTAACTCCAGTTACAAAGGACTTATATTATTGTCTATTTATTTACCTCATTAATCTGTCATTCAAAAAGGTGATTCCCCTTGGTTCCCATTTGAAAAATCTAGTTTTCATAGGTTATGATCAAAATTACACAAATATATATCATATCTTACTCCCATTATCATTTCCTAAATATAACATCCATAAAATAAGAATGAAAAATCATTCAAGAGTCAAACTATTCTAGAAATTTCAAAATTAGGGAAACCCCTTGATTAAGAATGAAATTATCACCTAGACAATATGAAATGTTTTTCCTTTTTTATTTTTTATTATATTTACAAACAACCAAAATTGATGCCTGAAAGATAGAAAGTTTGAAGAAAAAAATGAGGGTTTTTTTATCCGTTGCAATTTGGGACAGTTTAGCACAATTAAGGCTCCTCCCCCACACTTAAAACTCAACAATTCCCCACTGTTGAATCCAAGGTAGTAGAAACAATTAAAAAATTGATCAAAAAAATTAGAAATGTATCATAGTTAAATCTAGTTGAAGAGTGTTAAGAAAGTTCAAAAATAGGTCTGACACATAATAATCAAGCAACAAAAATCATGTATAAAGGATCCCTACTGAACACTACCTGAAATTTAAGCACATAAATTGTTTTTCAAAAAAATCATTAAACAGGTGAATTAAATAATGAATTTAAAATAAATCAAAAAACTGGAATGCAATTTAAAACATTACTATCTTAATTGGAAATTTTAAAATGTAGTAGTGACCAACAAGGATTAAAAACATATTCTTTAATGTAAGGCATAATTTTAGTGGTAAATTTAAAAGAAATAAACTCTATGAAAATAGAATTATCAATAAATAATTTTAGAAATAATTGAAAAAATTACTCCCCAAACATGTAGAATATTTTTTTCTTTATTGTACAACAAAAGTGTAAGCTCCCTCCAATGAAACGGTTCTCTAGTTTCCAATTCAAGTTCCTATAAGATTAATAGATCTAAATAAGTTTCGAAAATAAAATAGTAACCACAATAAGAGTTTAGGGAAGTTTTATTCTATTTTCTCCAACTAACAGCTCCTTATGGATTTGAAGTTAAAAATGATTCTTCCACTAATAAAAAGTTTCTCACAACCAACTGTGTCCACTTCTCATGGTGACTCCAACAACCGTACACCATCTGCACATCATGGTAACTTATCACAGACACTTGCAAACAAGAATAAATCAAACATGAGTAATAATATGATAATGAAACTCTATAAATTATGGTTCACCAATCTAGGGAGACACACAACTAATAGAGAAGCATTTATTTAAACAAACATTAAAAGATAAAAACAATAAAATCATGGGTTACCGCTCATGCAATGTTGACTTTAAAGTCTTCAAACATACTCAATCCCCTAAAAATTTCTATCCATTATCATTAAATGGGTAAGTTTTAATGATTGTTTTTAGTACATTATTTTCCAAGGAACCATCAAGAGGTTCTCTCAAAAAGTTTCCATATTCATAATAAAGAAAAATTATCAAAAAATATTCCAAAAAAGCAATAGGTAACATTTTTTATATCTAAACTTAACCCCTCATAACATCTCTCTTAACTCTAAAAAAGGATAAAAACAACACATAAAATAACCTATTTGATCAAAATATATCTCCCAACTTCCCCCACACTTAGAGGGTTGAAAAAAAATTAGAAATAGAATTCAATACAGTTGTAACCTGCTAAAAATTTCTAGAAAAAATTCCTCAGATAGCTTGTAAATTAGAACACTCAGAAGACTTCATCATGAGAATTTTTTTTTATCACGAAGAATGTATTTTTTAGAGTTTAAAGAAGAATTAAATGAAGTGAATTTTTTATTTTCTAGCTAGAAGTTATCACACACAAAAAATAACTCAATAGGTAAAATTGTTTCAAGTAAGTACACTTGTTCATGTTGAACATGATCTTGTTTTTCAGTAAGACTTAAACCAGAAAACTCCCCTGCTTCAGGGATGTGTGGAAATTATAACTTAGATTTTAAACTCTCATAAAAAGGTCCAGACATCTCAATAAAAATGGTTTATGGTTTTGACTCTAGAATTGGATCATGGTAAGAAGTTTACCCTTCAAAACATGGTTAAGAGTGTGAGAAAATAGTGTGAGAAACACATTAAATCAAGTTACAACTAACCTTAGGTTTTGGACTTTTCAAATACTATAATCTCCTCTACATAATATATATCTTGGAGGGTATGTTTTATTTTAGAAAAATCAATGATAGCACCCTCGGTATCCAAAAATGGTCTCCCTATGATGATTATAACTTTTTCATCACACTCTATGTTAAGAATTATAAATTTTTTGGGCAATGTAATCTTCCCTACACTAACTAATAAGTCATCCAACCTTCTATAGGGATGAGTGAGTGACCTATCAAGTAGTTTAATGTAGACAGAAGTTGGTTATAAATCCATAATACCTAGCTTTTTTAATAAGGAGTAAGGTGTCAAATTAATACTTTCTCCTAGATCACACAAACAGTTTAGTTGCTCAATTACACTTATTCATCATTGAATTACAAAAATGTTAGGGTCCTTCAACTTTAGAGGTAGTTTACTCAAAATAAAAGAACTACACTCTTTATTAAGATTGATGGTATCTAATTTTTCCAATCATTTTTGTTTTATAGAAACCTTTTTGTGAATTTTACATATGATAGAATTTTATCCAATACTTCCAAAATTTTTTTATTGATGCTAAAGGTTTGGTTCACTCCCAAATTTACCCAAGAGAAGAAGGGTAGAACGGTCCTTGTAGTGTAGCTTGGGTTGTCGATTCCACAGAGACCTAAGAAGATACCTAAGATACACAACCTAAGGGATGGATTTTTGGCTATGAAGTGGCCAACTTGGATTGATTTTGGATGGGTTTTTAAGATATCTAAAAGATTTAAGTGGATTCAATTTAAAATAATGAGTTGATCCTAGGTTATCACTCGGGGTGGATTGGACGTATTTTCTTTTTAATGATTTCAATTTCTTAAATTTGAGATGGGTTCATTTAAGGAGATAAAACAACATCAACACTTACTGGTTTAATGCCTACACCCTCTAATACTAATCACCTATACACTTGAAGGATCAAAGTTTTGAGCACTTCAAGGTAAAGGATCGTATTAGTACTTGAAGTGTGTGGCCTTAAATTCAACAAGGACGATGGAGTTTAAAAATCATCAAATAAAAATCCCAATTAAAGAAGTGATTATACATTAATTAGGTGATAAATAACATCCAATCCAGCCCCTTGCTACTCCCTTGGATCAACCCATAAGTGGGTTAGCCCTCCATTGATCCCATGGTTTCAATGGAAGTGGAAAGTAGACTCATAAGGGAGGAAATGAAGAAGTAAAGAAAACAACAAAAATAAAATGATCACTCCACCGTTGTGTGAATAATTTCACAAGGGTTGGTGTGAATAAATTCACACCTTAATCCAACGGTATCAAAGTGATATTAAGAACAACAGAATAAGAGTAGAAGAAGAACTTTTATTAAGAAACTAAAGTGAATTGAACAACTTACATGTGAAAGATAAAATTGAGGAAATAAAAATGCATCATAACATTACAATTGAACAAAGCATCCAAGATCTTCAACTACTTCACCAACACTGCCTTAAATAGAAATTTTGGGAGCCTTGGGTCGATCCTTCAACAGTACAATTCATCCCACTTGAGTATGGTAGGCCTAGGGTGGTGGAAAGTTTGTGGAATTTGGAATTTTCCACATTTGACCCGAGGTGGCAGCCAGATTTCATCCACCGAACAGACGAGTTTTTATGACCTTCTAGATGGCAGAATCAGGGTGGGACATAGAAGACGAAAATGGAGATACGGATGTCTTCTAACCGCCTGTAAAATTTCGGCCCATTTGGAGTTGTGTATTACGAGATATGATCAAATTGGTGGACTGTTTTTCTGGGCCGCAGAATCTGGCCCAGAATTTTATCTCTAACTTGGGCCGCCTAAATGAGCAACATGGAGGCCGAATTAGCATTAACTCCTGAAGAGTGATTTGTTCCTGCATATGTCTTCTAGCATCCCACTAAATTTGGGATTAATTGGGCCTGTATGTTGGGCCCCAAAGTCTCATCAGTGGGATGGTGTCCAATCTGCCTTCTCCAGAATTGCTTCCTTTCATTGCCAAATATCTCCATCATCCTCCATGAATTCTCCACTGATCCCTGAATCAAACATGTTCATATTTAAGTGTAGATCAATTTCAAAAAATAAAAAATAAAATTAAAATATGTAAAATTCAATTCCTTAAAATCAGATGAATCATTGGGTACTTTAAATGATGTTAAAAAATGTACCACATAATAGTGCATTTTAAGAAGGTATTACAATCATAATGTGAAATGATGTTCAAAGTGTAAAATGCACTAAAATGGTGTTTATGAATAACAAAGAACATGAAAATTATGTATATTAACAATGAATATTAGCCTCATTTAGTGGCTAATCAAGGTTCTAATAATTTTTAGGAATATCAGGTATTTAGGTTCATCATTCTTTTTGAAACTTTAAATAAAGTAAATAGGAGGGTCATAATGTTTTAAAACCGGTTGATTTCTCACCTTCGCCTCGAATCTAACTTTATTCTTTCATTCCTTGATCAATTACAAATTCATTTTCCTTAGTTCTGTGGATTTTTCAAGTGTGGGTTCATCATTCCATTTAGGTTGGAACCTGCTGTCTAAATTTCTAGAGTTTTTATTTTCTAGGTTTCCATTTTCAGATTTAAATTTTCTGTTAGTTTTAACTTCATCGGGTTAATCCTTGACTTGTTCTTGAGTTTAAAGGCCAAATATAGTGGTAATAGAGATGAAATTATCTCTTGGGTTTGTATCTATTGTGCTAATAATCTTTCCTTTGTCTCTAGAACCTTTATTTCTAGACATTTGACCAATTTAAAGTTCCAAACTACTAATCCTAGTGTTAGTATCTTTCCTTAATGAACCAATTTCACCTAACAAATACTAAAAAATTCCCTTAATTTTCCATTTTTAATTAGATGACTCATCCCCATATAAATTTGGGAAAAAATTGTTTATTGTGGAAAAACAGGGGTAACAGTTTGTTCAATCACTCCTTGATCTCTCCATGATTGGTTTGGATTGTTTTTGTAACTAGGATTTTATTTATTTGAGAAAGGGTTATTGACACCCTGATTTCTAGCTCTTTAATCTATAAACTAGGCACTCACCTCATATTGGATAGGGAGGTCAAATTTGGGAATTTTTTTTGTATTTTCATACATCCCATAATGAAAACACTACTCCCTAAGACATCTATCATCAATAATAGTAACTTGGGTGTTTGTATCAGCTTTATGCATTATTCTCTTTATTTTTCATTTATACTAGGATTTTTGGGATAACTTATCAAATATTTTTTAAATCTCATCTATTTTCATATCATATAAGTCATCCCCACATGATTGATCAACTATATTTTGGTTGTAAGGAGTGAGGGTATTATAAAATGTATCCATGAGTAGGTGGGGAGCTAATTAATGGTTGGGAGTCTTCCTAAGAAGACTTATAAACCTATCTCATGCATCATGAAACAACACTCACTCATCCCAAAAAAACCAATGATCTTGTGTCTAACCTTGATGGTGGTGTTCTTGGTATAGAATTTGGAAACAAAGGCATCAAAAAGATAATATTCCATCATATCAGAGAAGTCACCCCCCACATAATTGATCAACTAAATTCTAGTTGTAAGGAGTGAGGGAATTATAAAAAGTATCTATGAGCAGATAAGGAACTAACTAAAATGAATAAAACCGGAATAATGATGACAATATGGGTATCCAAATGTTCTAAATTGATTAATGATATTATCTATTCTTACTCAAATTAATTGCAGTTAAACAGTGACTAGAAGAAAAGGTGTTGATGCACTAAGTTTTTGCTCAATGTACAACACAGTTCAATTGTTCTAAATTAGTGATGATATGCCAATAAACAATTATGGATTAATGAGTTTAATATGGAGAAGATATACATCTATCTTTTCTATTTTCAATGCTTTGATAAATTATCAAGAGAAAATAATTCACTATTGTCTCCTCATGGTTCATAGTGTGGTGTAAAAGGGATACTCATAATGAATGTAAATGAGAGAATTGAACTTAAATCAAAATGAAAAAGTTATTGTAATGAGATAAGAATAGAATAATAATATTTCAAAATATTTCAGTATGATTCCCCTATGAAATTTTAGTTATGTATGGTAGGAAAAAAAAATCAAAAAATCAAGAAGAAAGAGAATAGAAAACATCTCTCATAAGATCGTCTCCTTCCTCAAGTTCTAACTCTAGATCATGTTCTACCTTAGCTCAATCATCTGTTACTACTATGTTTTCTTTGGTAATATTGATGGATTATGGATCTTGATCATGTATGATCACACCTATCCTCTATATCTTCCTTTTTTTAATAGAAAATTATACACCAATCTTAGTTTCCCACTCTTGGTCACTGCTCATTAATCTCTTTCACTATCTTCCATGTGGAATGACATGATCTACCCATCACCTTCATTCAGTGGAACACCTAGGTGAGTGCAACAAATCTCCCTAAAATAAAAAATTGATCCTCACACATGGTTGGCATGTACTCGAAGAGATCTCCTACTCAGTTCACTATTCCCAATAACTTTTTAGTATCCTCTAAAACCATTCTTCACTTCTTGTAGTTTTCAGCTCTGTTATCTTTGATTAAATTACCTGGGCCTCGATATAAACTTTGGAATCACCCATCATGGAATCTTTATGATAAAAACATCAAATAATTAATAAATTATTATTATTTATAATATTGTAATTATTATATATATATTTTATTTTTTTATCTTATTATATATATATATATATATATATATTAAAAAATTTGGGGTGTGGTCTTGGATTGAAGCTTCTTCAGAAATCCTCAACTTATTCTTCAATTTTTGGGATTAGATCAAGTCCTCCTTCATCGTTATTATGTGATTTGAGCTTGGCAAGGGCAGCATCGGTTGGAGTTTCCATGGCTTTAATGAACTTGTGTGCTGATTTGGTTCTCATTAGTGATGACATCTTCTTCTTCAATCATTAGGACCGAGGTCATATTGAAGTGACGACACATATTTGGTATGGTTATAGATCCACACAATGAGGCTCAATTAGCAGCAATGAGGCTTCAGGGTGGTCTTCCAATTCTGGCAGAGGTCGGTTCATTTTCAATAAAGGAGGAGTGGAAAGCATTGGCGTGCAGTAGAACTTGGTTCTTTTGCAATATTTGATCGAAATCTTTAGTAGTGGTGGCATCTGCATGGATTCATTTACATTCAAATAGGCATCTTCTTCTAATGGCTTGGTGAGAGTTCTTCCTTTGTAGTACATATGGGTGGTAAATCGGTGGTGGTTGAGGCTTTTGGATCTCGACCTGAATAGTCTTGGTGTGTGGATATTCCCTACGATCGATCAATCTTTATGGTGTCAATATTATGGTGTTGATGGTATCATGGGAGGATAAGTGGGAGAAGTAGGTCGAGGTGGTAGCTTCAGACGGCAGGATACATATGTTGGTGATAACACGAATTGGCGGTAGGTTGGTTAAGTGGCAATATATGAGTGGTGGTATGTACTAGAGTAATCATATGGGTTGGCAGTAAAATGAGTGTGGTGGTAGATGTAGTTGTGGTAGGGTGGCTTTATATAGTTTAGTGGAAGTAAAAGAAGGAAGACCAGTAGCTGGTCCTAAAAAAAGTCAAAATGCAATAAAAACATAAACTAAAATAAAATTAAAATTAAACAATGATAAATTGATTATTTACAATTAAAATAGGGAATTGATAAATTAATATATTTAAAACTAAAAAAAATTAAAAAAAATTAAAAACTATTATTTTAAAATTCAATTTTAATTGAAATAAATGAATAAAAGAACGAGAGTCAAATTTTAAAATTATTATTTTGAAAAAAATATAAAAAATGAATAATTGAATTAAAAGAAATAAAATAATTAAATGGTGTAATTTAAAAAATCATGAATAAAAAATGATGGTTTATAATAAATTATTTATTTAAATTTAAATTAACCAAATAACTAAAATAACCAATAAAATTAAAATTTTATCATTAAATTCAGTTTTTTAATAATTAAAGAAACTATTAATTGAAATTTTAACTTACTCAATAAAAAACATTATTTTTATATTAAAAATAAATTTAATTACAATTTATTATGTGTCAAAAGGAAGGGAATAAATGATACATCACGATTTTAACTCATCAAAAATAAGTCTAAATTTTTTCATCCCATATGAACTTCATCCCTTTCTTGGTAAGATTATAAAAGGTGATGTAAACTTTGAGAAACCCTTGAAGATCCATTGAGGGTATCCAGCCAAACCTAGGAAGCTCTATATCTCAAAAACATTGTGTTGATAATCCTATGAAATTAGCATTCACCTTCTCAAGATCAACTAATAGGACATGTTTAGAAATCACATTCCCTAAGAACTTCACTTCTGGAATCCAGAAATTGCATTTCGATAGCTTCCTATAAAGTCAACAACTCCTCAAGATTTCCAAAACCAAATTCAAGTGGTTCTCATTCTAATTCTTGGATCACAAATAGACCAAAATATCATATAAGGAAACCATGAAAAATGTTTCGAGATACTGATGGGATATATGATTCATCAAAAAAATAAAAAATATAGGAGAGTTAGTCAGACCAAAAGGAATAGAAAGATATTCATAATGGTCATACATTCTCTTTAAATAATTCTTCAAAATATCAGACTCCCAAACCCTGAGTTCATGATAACCTGACCAAATATCGATTTTCAAAAACCACCTTTCCCCCTTTAACTAATTGAAAAATTCATCTACATGAGGAAAAGCGTACTTATTCATAATAGTCATCCAGTTAAACTTTTGATAGTCTATGCATAAACAAAGTGAACCATTATCCTTCTTGGAAAAGAGAATAGGGGTTTCCCATGAAAAAACACTAGGGTGAATAAAAAAATTCTCCACCAAATCATCCAACTAGATCTTAATCTCTTTTATCCCTATAAGTTGCATGTGATAAGAGGGTAATGAGATCAGCTAAGTACCTGGTACTAGATTAATTGTGAACTCCACCTCCCTTTCTGGAGGAAGACTGGAGAATTAATCTAGGAAACAATTAGGGAAATGTTGAACAAATGAGGGAATACCACCAAAAGATGGAACATAATCAAGATAAACTAAAACAGCAGACAACAAACCCCTGATCTCTAGGTAGGAAGGTCCTACATGAACAGGCCTTGAATCCCACCCTCCCTAAAACACCTAAGGGATCCCATCTATGGAAAATAATGAAATGATTTAATAAAATAGTCAATCTCATCATGGTGATAAGATCCATCTCAATAATTATTTCAAACAAATCATGATCAAGAACAAGGAAATATCAGACTAAATTTGCATCATCTATCGTTAAGGAACATGATGTACATCGAAACCCATGGTCCTACCTCTTTCTAAGAGTTGTTTCTAACTCCATAAAACAGTACATGAGATCTGTTTGAAGTATTTTCACATCAATAAAATGAGAATATATAAATGAATTCTAGGAACCTATATCAAATAGTGTTGAGTCAATAAGGTTTTCCTTATGACTTTTCCATTCCTTCTTGTTTTGAAAATCAAAAACACCTTATCTTTAAGGAAAATTGCTTTCTTAAGGAAAATTGCTTTTATAAGGAAAATTGCTTTCTTAAGGAAAATCACTTTTATAAGAAAAATTATCCTTATCATATTTTCATTCATATTTTTCTTAAGTATGAGTTTCAGATTCATTTTCTCGGAATCATTGAAACTTTGATATAAAGCATTCTGTTTTAGGGTTCGGATTCTGGACAAGAACTATAAGGAAGTTTCATTCCGAATTCCGGATATGAACTCTGACTAAGTTCTATTCCAGATTCAGGATACGAATTCTGAAGAAGAATTCTCATTACGAATTCTAATGAAGAAATCCCATTCCGAATTCTCATTACGAATTCAGAAGAAAAATTCTCATTACGAATTCCAATGAAGAATTATCATTACGAATTCTGATGATGAATTCTCATTACGAATTCTGATGATGAATTCTCATTACGAATTCTGATGATGAATTCTCATTACGAATTCTGATGATGAATTCTCATTACGAATTCTGATGATGAATTCTCATTACGAATTCTGATGATGAATTCTCATTACGATTTCTGATGACGAATTCCTATTCCGAATTCTCATTCCGAATTCACCTGTTAAAGAGAATCTGATTATCATTGTTTTATACACTCTGAATTTATTCATTCCGAACCTTCACTCCGAAGTTTCTATTCCGAACCTTTATGTTAGAGTTTAAAACGATGTCGTACTTTCTGTTACACTCACTTTGTTATAAAACGATGTCGTCCATTTTGTTATAAACTAACAGTTGTCTAAGTGACACGTGTACAGGTCCCTCCGATCTTTAAGGAAAATATGACCGTTGGAGAGGAGCCGACCTTACCTATAAATAGGAGCTCATTTGAAAGAGCTCTATGCTGATGGATAATAGCTGATTGCTGAAAAAGTACATACGTGCTGTTGAAGTGATTTCTAGAGAGAGAGTCTCTTATTAACTCTCAAAGCTTCGTGCGACTCCGAATGTTGGTGATTACATTCGAGGGCTTCCGGGGATAGGAAGATAGAGGTGCCGACTACCTTAAAGATCGAGGGCTTCCAGGGATAGGAAGATAGAGGTGCCGACTACCTTAAAGATCGAGGGCTTTCTTGCTGAGAAAGACAGAGGTTACCAACTACCTTGAAGTTGAGGGCTTGCGGGGATAGCAAGACAGAGACTCCGATCTTCGTATTGAGGGCTTACCCTGGTGTGGGTAAGACAGACTTGCTTGAAAGTATAAATCAAGGGACCTTTATCCAAGGTTGTTGGATACCCTTCTCTTTGGGTTAAAAGACTATTATCTTGTTACTAGTAGTTTTACTACTTTTCTTTATTCCGCTGAAATTTGTATCTTAAGGAAAGTATAACTTTCTTATACTTCCTTACTTACTCTGATTCATTTAGATTCAATACGCTTTAAGGTAGAATCTCATATTGTAACTTTTGTTAAGTTTCAATTTCTGGAACCATATTTCCGGAACCTACTTTTGGAATTTCTTTCCAAGTTTTGTTCGGTATTAGAGGTGTTGTGAATTTACTTAGTTTAACTTTGTTAAACTTAGCCCTTTCCTTTTCTTAAGGAAACTATAGTTTCTTAACTAACTTTAAAGGTTCCAAAGGAATTTTTAAAGTATACAATTCACCCCCCCTCTTGTATATTGAGCATCTCATATTATATTTCGTTTCTCACAATTGGTATCAGAGGTTGGAAACCTCTTACTCTATACCATTCTCACAATTGGTATCAGAGCCAAGGTTACTGAAATACTTGTACTCACATACAAGTTTTTCTTGCTCACTTTTCATTCCGAACTTTTCTTATTCCGAACTTTGTTATAACGAATCTTTGCTACTAACAAGTTTGTGTGCAAAGTTATTTTTAGTATGGCAGGAATTAATGTTGGATCGATTGACAATCTGAATCCTACAAGACCACCTATATTTGATGGTAATGATTATGAATACTGGAGAGATCGTATGAAGACATTTGTTATCAATACTGGGGTAGATAACTTTGTCATGCTTACTGGTGACTATAAAATTCCTGACAAGGAAGTCAGAACCTTTACTAACCAGGAAAAGCAAGAATATCAACTCAACTATAAGGTACGCAACACTTTACTATGTTCAATGACTAGAAATATATATAGCCAAATTTCTTCTTGTGAAGCAGCTAATTGTATATGGAAGAAGTTAGAGGTTACACACTTTGGGACTTCTAAGGTGATTGAGACTAGAAGAGCTATGCTTAGAGCTGAATATCATGGCTTCAATTTTCCTTATGGAGAACCTATCTGTAAAGTTCAAAAAAGATTTATGACTATCGTCAACAGTCTACAATCTATGGGAGAGAAAGGATTAGATGATGAAGCTCTTGTGGACAAGACAATTGACATTATGCCCAATGAGTGGGAATCCAAGAGAACAGCTATAGATGAGAACAGGAAGGTCACTCAAATTACTCTTGATGAATTATTTGGAACTCTTCTACAACATGAAACTAGAATGAAGAGAGATGCTGACAACATCAAGAAAAAGAATGGAAATGGTACTGTTGCTTTTACTACAACTTCGAATCAGATGAAAGCTAAGACTCCTGAGAGAGTAACCAGATCCAAGTCTAAGAAAGTTATTTTCCAATCCGAATCTAGTGAGAGTGAAGTTTCAGAAAATGAATTAGCCAATCTTGCTCGAAGGATGAACAAGATAGCTGGACAGAGAAACTTTCAATCCAAGTATAAGAAGAAGGACAGGAAAGATAAGAAAGATGGAGAAGTAACTTGTTATGAATGCAAAAGAGCTGGACATATTAGACCAGATTTCCCTATGCTCAAAAAGAAAGAAAGAAAGGAAAGACATTCAGACAGGAACAGAAAGAAGTATTACAAAGCTAAAGCTAAGAATGTTCTGAAAGCTAATGACACCTGGAGTGCTAGTGGTGGTGACTCTTCAGATGAATCTTCTGATTATGAATCTTCAGGACAGAAGAATCTTGGTCTTATAGCCAGATTACCTATTAATAATCATTGTCTTATGGCTAAGGTACGAAATTCTGAATCATTGACCAATGTTTCTTTAAATTCTAATGATAGTAAGTATTATAACTCTTCTGATGAAGAATCATCTTCTGATGAGGAAAATACTTTACCTACTTATGAAGAAGTCTCTAGGTTTGCTGAACTTCTTGAGATTGAGAATTCCAAACTCAATAAGAAACTTGACAAGGCAAATTCTAGGAATTCTATTCTTACTAAAGAGATATCAGATCTTTCTAAAGATCTTGATAAGAAAAATGCTGATTTTGAAAATATTTCAAAAAATCTTGAGGAAGTAAGTTTTGAGAAGAATAAACTTTCTAAAGAGTTAGAAAAAGTAATTCCTAAGAAAAATGTTTTCGAGCCTAACTCTAGTTCTGAAACTAATGATTTTGAGGATAAAAACTTGGTTGTAAAACTCAAGTCCGAAATTTTTTCCTTAAAGAAGTGTTTATCAAACTTTACCCATGGTAAAGAAAATTTTGATAAGATGTATTCTCAAATACGACCTTTAAGAAATAAATCCAGATTTGGTTATACCCATGCAAAACCAGTTTTCAGTAACAATTATTTTGTTCCTCAGAGTGCCCCATTTTGCACTAAATGTCAATGTGGTGGTCACTGGGCAAAAAATTGTTCCTTAAACAAAACCCAATCCTTTGGTTTTCACAAAGCTTATTTTTCTAAGAAAATGTGGGTTCCTAAAATTTTATTGTCTGGAAATCTCGGATCCAAACAAGTTTGGATTCCGAAAATCTAACTTTGTTCTTGATTTCAGGAAAATAAAGGAAGTTCCAGCAACAATATTTGGTACATGGATAGTGGATGTTCCCGGCACATGACTGGTAACAAAAGATTTTTTGAAAAGATTATCAAAACGAAAGGAGAAAAGGTAACTTTCGGAGACAATGCTAAGGGAGAGATTGTTGGTATTGGTAATATAGTTTTTCTTGGTAAAACCTTGATTTCAAATGTTCTTTTTGTTAAAGGTCTTAAGCACAATCTCATTAGCATAAGTCAGTTATGTGATGAAGGTTACCTTGTGAATTTTAGGAATGATAAATGCTTAGTTAACAATTCCAAGGAAGAATTTATTCTCTCAGCCAATAGGCAAGAGAATGTCTACACTTTGAACCTAGAAGACCTAAGAAGCCAAGATTTACCTTTCCTAAGTGCAATGGAAGATCATTCTTGGTTATGGCATAGAAGACTAGGACACTGTAATCTTAGAAACCTATGTAAACTCTCTAAGAAGAAACTTTTTAAGGATCTACCGGAGTTTAGATTTGATTCTTCTAAAGTTTGTGATCCTTGTCAATATGGCAAGCAACATAAATCTAGTTTTAAGTCAATCGGTGAAGTCTCAACAACTGATGCATTACAGTTGGTGCACATGGATCTTTTTGGTCCAACACAAACTGGAAGTATTGGAGGCAAATACTATGTGTTTGTTCTAGTTGATGATTACACTAGATTTACTTGGGTCTATTTTATAGCAAAGAAATCTGAAGCTTTTTCTTATTTTAAAAGTTTTAGAGCTCAAGTTAAAAATGAGAAAAACCTTCCATTGAAAACTATTCATAGTGATCATGGAGGAGAATTTCAAAATTCTGATTTTAAAACTTTTTGTAGTAAGAAAGGTATTACTCACAATTTTTCAGCACCTAGAACTCCTCAACAGAATGGTGTAGTTGAAAGAAGAAATAGAATTCTTCAAGAGGTAACTAGAACCATGTTAAGTGAATATTCTATTGCTAGACATTTCTGGGCTGAAGCTGTAAGTACTGCTTGTTATACTATAAATCGAGTTTTGATTAGACCTTTTCTTAATAAAACTCCTTATGAGTTATGGAATGGTAGAAAACCTAGACTTTCCTACTTCAAGGTTTTTGGTTGCAAAGTATTCATTTTGAATACTAAAGATAACTTACATAAATTCGCACCAAAGTCTGATGAAGGAATTTTCTTAGGATATTACACAACCTCTAAGGCTTATAGAGTTTTTAATAAAAACACTTGTACTGTTGAGGAAACAGTACATGTAAAATTTGATGAGTCTGATCCTTTTGTTTTTAAACCATCTCAACTTACATCTTCGGATGTGTTTTCAAAAACTGATTATCAACCTTTGATAGAAGAACCTTCTGATAAGGAAATTGTTCTAGAAGATACTTCTGAAACATTTACCCCAGAAGACTTTCTACCCTATGTTGATGAACAGGTTTTACAAAACCCAAATCAGGTGTTTCTTAAGAATCATCCCAGTGATAGTATCATTGGTGATGTAAATCAACCTGTAAGGACTAGAAGTTCCTTAAGAAATGAAGTAGAACATCTAGCATTTCTTTCCCAATTAGAACCTAAAAGCACTGATGAAGCTTTAGGTGATGATGATTGGATCAAAGCAATGCAAGATGAACTAAATGAATTCGAAAGGAATAAAGTCTGGACCTTGGTTGAAAGACCTAAGGAAACTTCTGTTATTGGAGTAAAATGGGTTTTCAGAAATAAATGTGATGAAAATGGAATCATTGTTAGAAATAAAGCTAGACTTGTTGCTAAAGGCTATAATCAGCAAGAAGGAATAGACTATGAAGAAACCTATACTCCAGTAGCTAGACTTGAATCTATCCGTATTCTACTTGCCTTTGCAGCATTCTTTAATTTCAAACTTTATCAAATGGATGTGAAATGTGCTTTTCTTAATGGTTATGTTCAAGAGGAAGTCTTTGTTGAACAACCACTTGGCTTTGAAGATACAAAACATCCTGATCATGTTTTTAGACTTACCAAAGCTTTGTATGGCCTTAAACAAGCCCCACGAGCATGGTATGATAGACTCACTGGATTTTTTCTTCAAAATAACTATATTAAGGGAAATGCAGATCCAACCCTTTTTATAAAGAAAGATAAGAAAAATGTTTTGATTGTTCAAATTTATGTTGATGACATTATATTTGGTTCAACTCAGCAATCTTTGACTGACTCTTTTGCTAGTCTAATGAAATCTGAGTTTGAAATGAGTATGATGGGTGAGTTGACATTTTTCCTTGGTTTTCAAATTTCTCAAAAACCAGAAGGAACCTACATATCTCAACATAAGTATATTAAAGATCTTCTTAAAAAGTATGGTTATGACAACACTAAGAGTATAAGTAATCCTATTGGTACCTCAAACTCTTTAGATCTTGATGAAGCTGGGAAATCAGTAGATCAAACATCTTTTAGAGGTATGATTGGAAGTCTACTTTACTTAACAGCTAGTCGACCAGACTTAATGTTTTCTGTATTCTTATGTGCAAGATATCAATCCAATCCTAAGGAATCTCACTTAAAGGCAGTTAAAAGAATTTTTCGCTACCTTAAGGGAACCATGGATCTAGGATTATTTTATACTTATGGAAATGATTTTGTTCTAAAAATCTTTTCTTATGCTGACTTTGGTGGATGTAGAATTGATAGAAAGAGTACATCCGGAACTTGTCATTTCTTAGGAGATTCATTAGTTTCTTGGTCCTGCAAGAAGCAACATTCTGTAGCACTCTCCACTGCTGAAGCTGAATATGTAGCAGCTGGAAGTTGTTGTGCACAAGTGTTGTGGATGCAACACACACTCACAGACTATGGCTTGAGTTTTACTAAAACTCAAATTTTGTGGGATAACACAAGTTCCATTTCCCTAATTAAAAACCCTGCACATCACTCTCGTGCAAAACACATAGATATTAGGCATCACTTTCTTAGGGATCACACACTTAAAGGAGATATTATTCTTCAGTTTATTGGAACGCAAGATCAACTTGCTGATATATTCACAAAGTCTTTGCCTTCTGATAGATTTGAATATATTAAACAGAAGTTAGGAATGATAACCGTAAGGTAATCTTTCTCAAGTAACTTTCTATTGAAAAAGTCTCCTTACAGTAATAAACTCCTTTTCATAGGGGGAGTACATTTGATTGTTTGTTTAAACAAAGTTTTTCAAAATTTGTTTTCAAACTTTTCGGAATAAAGATTTCCGGAATGAAAACTTCCGGAATGAAAATTTTCCAGAATGGATATTTTCGTACAGAATACTTCTGGAATGGAAGTATTTGTATTGGAAATTTCCAGAATGAAAAACTTTCGTACTGGTATTTTCATAACGGAACTTTCGTACTGAATCTTCCATAACAAGTTTTTTTTTTCTTTTTCGTATTAAGTTTTTAGAATTGAATTTTTCGTATTGAGTTTTTCGTATTAAGTTTTTAGAATTGAGTTTTTCGTATTGAGTTTTTAGAATTTAGTTTTTCGTATTGAGTTTTTCGTATTGAGTTTTTAGTATTGAGTTTTTCGTATTGAGTTTTTCGTTTTTTATTATTATTGAGTTTTTCGTAGTCATCTTTATATTACCCATTACGAAAAACTTTCCTAAGCTAATCCGAAAGGTATGATTTCCTTACTGAAGTTTTCGTAATCATATTTTACTTGCTGGAAGTTTCTTATATTTTGTTTTCGGTTTTTTAGTTTTCTTAAATCCTTGTTTTAATAAAACCTCAAAAAGATCAGATTCAAGCTCTCAACCGTCAGATCTGATCGCAGCTCATTCCAACCGTTAGATCAACTGTGGAAGGTGAACCGTCATCACATTGCCTATATAAAGGGGACCATATTTTCTCGTCCCACATCGGTTTCAAGCTTTCACGTGCTGAAGCTCTGACTCTCCGATTTAAGGCCGTTCCGAACCACAGTTTTCTCCGCTCCGAACTTCAGTCTTCTCTGTTCCGAATATCTCAGAAGACTTCAAATCCGAATGTCTGCAGAGTTAGCTTCTCAAGAAATGTCTTCAACCAAGCCTATATCTCAGTGGTTAATATACAGAGAAAGGTTAGTTCATCCGACTTTCTTCAGCAACTACGATTCTGTCATTTCAAAGAATATCAAGTTAAATGGCTGGGAAGATGTTGCGGTATCAAAAACCGGCAACCAAGATGAAGTGTACTCAGATTTTCTTGTTGAGTTTTATGAGTCAGTTGCTTTCTTCGAGGAAGATAATAGAGAAAAATTTTCGTTCAAATCATATGGCAAGACATACAATCTTTCTTACACCAAGGCTGCAAGCTTGGTAGGGTTATCTTATGAAGGTGAAGCTGAGTTTATTTCTCACGTATTGCCAGACTCCAAGGGTAGCTTCAACAAGGAAAAAGCCTTAGAAACTCTCGGATTGGATGATGACAAGGCTCCGAAAATTGCAAGCCTATCTACAAACTTCCGGATTCTGGAGTTATGGGTGCAAGGGCTTATCGTACCAAGAAAAGGTGATAAGGATAGCTTGAAGAAGAGTGAGATATATATCTTAGATTTCTTGATAAATCTAAGAAAGTTTAACTTGATGAAGCATATTCTTCTTAATATTGAGAATTTGAAGAAGGGGAATCTGAGAGCTCAGATTATCATGTACCCAGCAATATTATCAAAGATCATAGTTAGGTGCCTAGAATCTTTCAAGGTATCTTGCAGTTCTAAACCGAAAGTTTGCAAGATCATGTTGCTTAGTGATAGCACGCTTAAAAGGATGAATATAGCTTTTGACAAGAAGTCTGGGAAGTTTATTGATCTACCTCCTCAAGTAGAAGTGACTCCAAAATCTTCTGATCCGGAATCATCCAAGCCGGTAAGGAAGAGAAAACTGAAAGAAGTGGTAGTCGAAGCCGAGGAACCTAAGTCTAAGGAAGTCCACTCCGCACCACCAAAGCCTAAGAAGAAGAAGACCTATCCTGATGAGGTTGTTACGAAGTGGAGAGCTGACAAAGAGAAGAGGAAAGAAGGGGATCCGCAGTTCGGATTGGACCCTGCGGAGGCTAAAGCTTTGAAGGAAAAAGCTACTGATGAGCTTGAGAAACAAGCTAAGGAAAAGAAGCTTAAGAAGAAAATGTCAGAAGCTGAGGCAGTCCAAGCGTTGTTGAAGTTCAATGAAATGGTTTCAGCAACAATTCCTGTTCCGAGAACTTTCTCCCTGGAATCTCTACCTGAGACTCCAGGAAGAAATCTTGTTGCTCCGGAAGAGGCTGTTGCCACAAATACTGAGGAAGAAGAGCAAGTGGAACAAGTTGAAGAGGCTGCTGAAGGAAGTGGTGAGACAGGAGATGTGCTAAAACAAGTTGATGAGTACAAGGGAACTCCTTCGGAACACTTATCACTCCGGACTTCAGAAGCTGAATCTTCGAAGCTTGTCACTCCTGCGATGGAAGAAGAGAAATGAGAAGAAGAAGTTGCCTATCATGGAGAAGAAGAACAACTTTTACAAGATATTGCTCAGATGGGAAACGTAGAGGTTGGTGTTCAAGAAGTTGCTGATGAGGAAGATTTGGTTGTTCAAGTTTCTGACAGTGAAAAGAAAACTCTGGAACAGGATTCTATTCCGGAAAAAGATAAGGGAAAGAAAATTCTTACTGAGACTCCGAGCTCAGTAGTAAGAAAGAGGAAGGAAGATGGTAGTTCTTCTAAGAGGAAATTGGAGCTTATTGAGGAAGAAAATTCTCCGAGCAAGATTTCAGATTCGGAGTCATCTTCGTTGGGGCATGATTTTGTTGTTCAATCTTTGAAGAAGTTGGTAGGAACCATTCCGACCTTCTCAAGCATTGATTCACGATTCCAGATGCTCCAACATGCGTTGAATCAGAAAACCGACTCCGTATCGATGGTTATGGATAAGTGTGTTGAGATTGAAGCTCAGTTCAAAACATTCTTTGTTGGTTACGAAGCTCATAAAAGATCTTGTAAGAGGATGACAGGATGGTCGAAGAAGAATGTGGAAGATATGAGGTTGCTTGATGAGTTTCAAGATAATGTTAAGGATGCCTTTGAGACCGAAGACAAGAAGATTAATGAGCTGACTGCATCCTTTGAAGAGAAATTGACAGAGGAAAAGAACTTTCAGATTCAGGAAGTGAGAGATCTGAATGGAAAGCTCAATTCCGTTAATCAAAGTTGGAAATTTGAAAGGGATTATCAGATCGAGTTTGAAGAAAGGATGAAGGCTCAGGAAGAAAAGATGAAAGCTCAGGAAGAAAAGTTGAAGGCTCAGGAAGAAATAATTGAAGCTCAGTCAGCAAGAATAGTCGTCTTAGAGAAGCAAGCAGAGGAAGATCACAAAGACTTAAAGAAGATCAAGACGATTCTTAAGGGGCTAATGTCGAAGGAGAAAGATCCGAAATAACCAATCCGATCTTTTTGTTGTATTTTTTTTGTCGAGATTCTAATTTTAATGAAATTCGTACTTGTTGTTTCTATTGTTGTCATTACTAATTTTTCAGGTACTTTGTTAAGTTTTTCCATTCCCTCCAATTCTTTTTGAAAATCACAAAGGGGGAGAAGGAAAAGATCCTTAAGAAAAAGAGGAACTCTAATAAGAGTTTATCAAAGGGGGAGAAAGAAAAATACCCAAGGAAAAAGAATTCTAATAAGAGTTTGTTTAAGGGGGAGTTTTTCGTAAAGAAGACCTTCTTATGAAACATCACTCCAGAAATATGAATACGATCCTTAGAGTTTCAAAGCCTAAGGGGGAGTTAGTCGTATTCATCTATATCCTTAAACCGAGGGAGATAAGATTTAATGTGTTTCTTTCTTCTTGGAATAGATTTTTCGTAAAGATGTTTGTGCTTTCCAAAAAGGGGGAGATTGTTGAGTCAATAAGGTTTTCCTTATGAATTTTCCATTCCTTCTTGTTTTGAAAATCACAAACACCTTATCTTTAAGGAAAATTGCTTTCTTAAGGAAAATTGCTTTTATAAGGAAAATTGCTTTCTTAAGGAAAATCGCTTTTATAAGAAAAATTATCCTTATCATATTTTCATTCATATTTTTCTTAAGTATGAGTTTCGGATTCATTTTCTCGGAATCATTGAAACTTTGATATAAAGCATTCTGTTTTAGGGTTCGGATTCTGGACAAGAACTATAAGGAAGTTTCATTCCGAATTCCGGATATGAACTCTGACTAAGTTCTATTCCAGATTCAGGATACGAATTCTGAAGAAGAATTCTCATTACGAATTCTAATGAAGAAATCCCATTCTGAATTCTCATTACGAATTCAGAAGAAAAATTCTCATTGAGAATTCCAATGAAGAATTATCATTACGAATTCTGATGATGAATTCTCATTACGAATTCTGATGATGAATTCTCATTACGAATTCTGATGATGAATTCTCATTACGAATTCTGATGATGAATTCTCATTACGAATTCTGATGATGAATTCTCATTACGAATTCTGATGATGAATTCTCATTACGATTTCTGATGACGAATTCCTATTCCGAATTCTCATTCCGAATTCACCTGTTAAACAGAATCTGATTATCATTGTTTTATACACTCTGAATTTATTCATTCCGAACCTTCACTCCGAAGTTTCTATTCCGAACCTTTATGTTAGAGTTTAAAACGATGTCGTACTTTCTGTTACACTCACTTTGTTATAAAACGATGTCATCCATTTTGTTATAAACTAACCGTTGTCTAAGTGACACGTGTACAGGTCCCTCCGATCTTTAAGGAAAATATAACTGTTGGAGAGGAGCCGACCTTACCTATAAATATGAGCTCATTTGAAAGAGCTCGATGCTGATGGATAATAGCTGATTGCTGAAAAAGTACATACATGCTGTTGAAGTGATTTCTAGAGAGAGAGTCTCTTATTAACTCTCAAAGCTTCATGCGACTCCGAATGTTGGTGATTACATTCGAGGGCTTCCGGGGATAGGAAGATAGAGGTGCCGACTACCTTAAAGATCGAGGGCTTTCTTGCTGAGAAAGACAGAGGTTACCAACTACCTTGAAGTTGAGGGCTTGCGGGGATAGCAAGACAGAGACTCCGATCTTCGTATCGAGGGCTTACCCTGGTGTGGGTAAGACAGACTTGCTTGAAATTATAAATCAAGGGACCTTTATCCAAGGTTGTTGGATACCCTTCTCTTTGGGTTAAAAGACTATTATCTTGTTACTAGTAGTTTTACTACTTGTCTTTATTCTGCTGAAATTTGTATCTTAAGTAAAGTATAACTTTCTTATACTTCCTTACTTACTCTGATTCATTTAGATTCAATACGCTTTAAGGTAGAATCTCATATTGTAACTTTTGTTAAGTTTCAATTTCCGGAACCATATTTCCGGAACCTACTTTTGGAATTTCTTTCCAAGTTTAGTTCGGTATTAGAGGTGTTGTGAATTTACTTAGTTTAACTTTGTTAAACTTAGCCCTTTCCTTTTCTTAAGGAAACTATAGTTTCTTAACTAACTTTAAAGGTTCCAAAGGAATTTTTAAAGTATACAATTCACCCCCCTCTTGTATATTGAGCATCTCATATTATATTTCGATTCTCACAAATAGATCATTTACTATAAAAGATGAAATTAAAATGGTACCTCTCACTATCAATGGGCCCATGTCAATATCCATTGGAAACTCATCCACTGTGTGAAGGTTATTCACTCCTAAGGCCTATGTTAGAGCCCTATGGACTTTAAAGCTTTTGATTATTATATAGTGGCCTTTGGAGCCAAATATCCCTAACCAGAATGGGTCATAGAAATAGCCTAGAAGAACCTATGGAAATAGCCTTAGAGACCACAAATATTACAAGTATCTTGGGGTACAAGAAAACATCACTGGGTGTGTTCTAACTTCCCACACTGATAATAAGTGAGTGGAACACTGCTGGCTACTATAGACAGTACAGAGGAGGTCTGCTGCTAAGAACCGCCTCCACTACTCTTGTGATGCTCATGTTAATTTCACTTCTTTCGCTTTCCATCACTGAAACTACCACTGGGTGGAATAGGAGAGGTCAAGTAACCAATCCTACATGAATTATCTATATATTCCATTATAGTCATGTCTACTATCTATGAATTTGTGGAAAGCTTCAGCATAAATACCTGTGATTAGATAAATAATAGAAAATCCTCTGGGTTCTTCTTATCTTTTGTTGATCATTCATCACCACCTCCATATAAAAATTAATCAACTCTGTAAAAAGATTGGTGTACTCCAACACTATTTGTTATCCCTACTACAAAGAGAGGAACTTTAAATCATTTTCTATCATTAGGGACTCTAGGAAGAACTACTAAATAAGAGGATCTCGACACCCTTCCAATCCAAATCATGTACCGATTTTCTTGTACCATGGAATCCCACTACTTCTTATTGGGACCCTCAAGTCTAAATTCCTCACACTTCACATTGATAACCTCAATTTTATCCAAGAAGTCAAAGATCTAATAAATCTTTTCCATCCAGTCCTCCACCTCTTGGGGATCATTCACACCCTTAAAGGATGGTGGATTCTCGCGTAAGAACTTCTGAGATCGATCTCTTCCTACCTCAACTCCTGGTTGTGTTGTAACAGCTTGGTTCTAAATGCATGGTGCATTCTGGTCCACAATAAAAATTTATTGAAAAATAACCTCTATAAGATTATGATCCAAAGGGTGATTCCCTTAAGGAGAATCTCTCACTACACCCTCCTATGGAACTTGAGGAAGGCATCTCAAAGGCATGTTTCTACATACTAGAAAGAGAAGAAAATGAACAGACAATGAAACAAGTCTCAGTTTAAACTAGAAAACCATAAGTAGAAACTGAGATCAGGTTTAAAAACCCTACCATATGAGACACACATACCAACATCCCATGATAACTAGAGTCTCTTAACGATAAGATCTAGGCAATAAATCACCGCAACCAACCTCTCAAGTTCTTATAATCCTATCTATTATCTATCATAAGTCCCAGTACAAGGAAAGATCACTTATGATAACAATTTATAACTAACTAACCCAGGATAACCTCCTAAACTTGTACTTTATATGATCTTATATATATCTAAAGGCCATTCCCAGTCCCCATGGGCTGATAGCTAACACCTATGCATCATACAATAACTAGAGGTAATGACTTCACCCAACCTGAAATAAGATACATAGAATATATACACAGTATAAAGAGATAGTGGTAAGAAAAACTAGAAATATATATTCCCTAAATATAGGAAAAAGTAGTATAGATACAACTTGAAAATAGTAAAACAAACTCCAAGGTACATATCCTACAAATCAAGGATAACTAAAACAAAAAAAAACTACTCCACATGATATATTACAAACACCCCGCCATCTCACCACCAGTTACCCATACCCAGTTGACATAAACCTCACCACCTTACTAGGAAACCTTTCCTTTTCCTATGTCAAAAGATAATATAAGGTATACACATTACCAAGGGAATATGCAGGGTATGAGCAAAAAACCTCCATAGGATCCCACCTAGGTGTTCTATATCATGTCTCAGTACAACAATCCTAATGTGATCACCTTTAAGAAAACATAGAAAGATAAATAATTAAACAATATTTATATAAAATCATGGTAAACAGTTCACCTTTTTTCATAGTTGAAAAAAAAGTTAGGTAAAATGGTTTTAAACTATAATTTCCATAAACATTTATCAAAGCATACAATATTTCATATCAAATCCAAAATAGTACAAACCGAATCACAATAGTAAAAATTCCTAGGATCATAATAGGTTAGGATAACTATATCACTCTTACCATGAAGAAGACTAGTGTTCACACAATTCCAGAGGATACAAGACCTAAGGGATAGATGAACACCCTATTAGTAAACCTCCCAAAAAAATCTAGATCAAATCCCTTTGACACAGAGCCTAAGGAATAGAGGAACACCCCATAAGTGAACCTCCTGACAATACAAGAGGACAAGGCCTATTATTACACCTTCCACCTAAGTACCCAAGTATTCTCATGTTATAAATTTATAAAATCATTAAAAATGGATTTTCACATTTCAAAAAATAGTTCCAAAAAACTATTTCATCAAAACATGCTTCGAAAACCAATTTTTACAATCCATTTCACAATGCTTTAAAACACCTTTATTTTACCAAAACAAGGGTAAACCCCATATTTTATTAAAAAACTAATTTAAAAAAACAAATACAGCATTCCAATTTATTTATAAAACAATTTATAAACCAAGAGAAAATATAGTTCATCCAAAATAGGCTAGAGATGAAACCACCTGCCTCAAACTCAAGTCGCATGTTAATCATGATGGGATCCACACACCAAAAGCTAAAAAGAATGGAATGTAGATCAAAAACAGATCTAGAAGAGATCAAAGAAGAATCATCACATGATCACCAATCCCCACAAACACAAATCAACACCACTTCCAAAAGAGAAGATAATTGAAGAATAATAAAATAGAATGGAACACTAACCAAATCAGGGGAAACAAACCTCACTGGAGATCAAGGTGGAAAATTGAGTGATATATTGTAACATCCCGGGTAAATAAAGAATAATACATTTTTCTTATTTATTAATATTTGTGAATTAAATATTAATTTTACTTTAAAGGGGTTTCTTTTTTCGATAGCGTACCCGATACGCAACAACAGGTTTCTTTGAAATCTTATGTTGCACACTAATAATAAAATATTATAATTTTAAATGGTAGTTAACTCCTAGCCGTTGTATTGGAAAGAATGAAAAAAACTAACTAAAATATGATTATACATGTCTGTTAAATGTTTTTACATTTATCCAATAAAAGTTAGATGCTTAAATTGTGAATGAATCTAATTTTAAGCATAATTTACATTAAAAGGTCGATTTACCGCCTTTTAATGGAGAACCCTCTTTAAATCTAGTTTTTGTCATTTTTATATGTTACAATTGACCAAATAAAATCCTTCTTTATAATGGGGAAATAAAAATTTACTTTGTGTAAATTTTTGGAATTTTTCCGATAATGTTCATTTTTTAAGGAATAGTGAAAAATATTGTATTTTAATTCAAAACTGCGTTTGAATCTAATTTATTTATATGGTTAGATTATCTTTTTAATTGGTTTTAAAGTGAAATTAGAATATATTTTTACCATTTAATACAATTTTGGTCATTGGAATTAATTTCACTTTGAGATTGGACATAAACAAGTGTCAATCTTTTGATAGTTATTGTTTCTTAAAAACATGATATTTGTTTTAACAACGGGAATTAATTTTAAATTAATTAATTCCATTTATATGTTTTGAATTTATAAATATAGACATCATTTTTGAATTCGGTATATCAAATAAATCTTAGGCTGAATTTTTGGTATTTTTCTGAAAAACATCAATTTTTTATGAATAGTGAAACCACTTAGTAGTAGTTAAAAAAACTGACTTTTTTCATTTAAATGAAATTTTACCAATTTTTTTAATTGAATTTCAAAAATACGACATACATGGTTGTTATCAAGAACTAAAATTTGGTTCAATAAGATAAAAATAATTTTTGGTGAATAGTAACTTTTGACTTTTATTTACCACGGTTAAAGGTAAATAGGGTAATTCAAGGTAAAAAGAGTATTATAATAATTAAAAATTACCTTAACACTTGTCTAAACCATATTGGTTGAGTTATTAGCGACCATGGGCATCTTTGGGTCGATTTTGGGACCCCATTGAGTCACTTGGGAGTGATAATGACAATTTATATTAATTAACTTAAAGTAAAGGCAAAAATGAAAAAATTAAATATCTTTTAGTAAATTAATTTTTACAAAGGCTTATATAGATTATATTTTCGACTATAAATATTCATTGGAAATCTAAAAATATTTCCTACATCATGGTATTTTTTTTATAATTTTTAGACATCAAATAAATTAAATTATTTATGACACAATAATGATGCAGTATTTACCTAATTAATAAATGATTTAAATAAATAAGATTATAATGATTAAAATATTATCCAAAACCTGTCCAATTCTTTTTGGATGATTTTATTTCGACCACGATTCATCTTATCTTAAACTATAATGATTTTTTGGACCTTTTTAAATCAAATATCATTATATAATAAAATAATATTTTCACACTTTCCTAAAGAGCCCCTCCTCCACCTTATAAAAGGATACCACTTATAACCAATTCCCCACACCTATAAATCCATTTGGATCATCTAACCTCTGCTCAATTAAGCTCCCTACATCCCTCTTCTCCTTCTAGAAGTCGTACCTTAGGCATAAGACACTTCAAGAAGTCCTTTGGTTCAAACCAAAGGGAGTTACCAAAATTAAAGGTAACAGTTTCTCTTAAATTGTTTTCTTTTATTTTACTTCTCCAACCCCTAAACTCTTTTTATTATTTTGTTTTGTAACAAAAAAAGTATCCTAAATATACTAGGATGTTTTTATGAGAATTATTATAACTACACTTACACACACCTCCATCTAATGGATGAAGAACATAATGTTTCTGTAGATGGAAAACTAACACCTCACGAAATGATGATTGTTTAATTACCTCTTACCGCCTCTCATGGTGGACATTATGATGGTACTGTATTTATATATGATATATATTATGTTTATTTTTTCTTTATGCTTCTGTATTTTCCATTTATAGAATGCCTTTATGGTTTCCATAGTGGGTAAATACGATAATCTCATTTGAGGAAGTGCGGACTACCGCCCCCTCAAAGTGATGTGACTCGTTAATGCCTTATGTGGGATGTATAAAGGATAGATTTAATGATATTATATATGATATTATACTTTAATTATAATATAATTATGTATCATTATGTTTAAATTCCATTAAAATAAGAAATAGAAATGAAAGTAGCGCTCATGCGTACGTACGGCTTATCGTCTCCATGAACGGTGCATTTCATTTCTTACCTCCATATGTTATGTACTATTATAAATACATTTATATACTAGATATATATGAAATATATGATATCTAAATCATTAATATCATTCTGGATATAATGGAATATTGACCACATGAACAACATGTAATTATAAGAAGTCCATTTTTGACTTAAGTACCAAATATCGACAAAACGAACATTATTAACTTAAATGATTAAATAATGTTTATAACATGGTAATAAGTGATATAAATGGAATAATAAACTTGAAAAAGGTTCTCAATAAAGTATAAATTAACTATAGTTTATTATTCAGGAGATTAAATAATGATTGAGTCAAGTCGGACACGGGGTAAGGGAACTTCTTAACCCAATTTATTTTCTTTGGGTTGATCTTCTCTTTCTTGTTTATGTCATTCTTTTATTAAGTTAGAAATGAATTTTTATGTATTTATACTTGATTTATGTGTGGTTATATTAAATACACATAATAGATCTATTTTATTTACAAAATGATCTTCGTAAGGGACTTCATCTCAATCTCCTTTCATTGAGGCATATTTTGTTTTAATACATGACTTTCTTTTATACGCTGTATAAACACCCTTGAATTTTCAAAGGGAATATTTTTCTATGAAGCGTTTTACTAAACGACAAAAATGAATGTTTCTTTTAACGTAAACGGTGACAATGATATTTTCCGCCACTGCGAGTATTATTTGATCTTTAGCTTCCTCAACAAGCCGTAATGTTTTTAAAAGAAAATAAATACCATATACTCTTTTATGTATTTTGGTATTGAAAATGGTTTTGATAATGGATTTTTTATGTAAATATATTTAAGTGATATATTGTGATTGAAATGTGGAAATGTTTTCTTTCCTTTATATTTGTTTTATGTCTTATGATTTTATAATGGTACTTGGACATTTGATGGGTGGTTACGTGATAAACCAAATGACGGGTGGTGCCGTGAATACCAGGACAGGTGGTTACATTATAACCTCCAATGCATTCGATATGGAAGTTGGTCGTATGGCTATTCCATTTATTGATATGTATGGAATTTGACCGTATGGTTATTTCATTTAAGTATGTTTATGTCCCAAGTTACCTTTATATGTTATGTGTTCTTTATATGGGTTTTATGGTAATCTTTTGGTTACAAAAGGGTAAGTAATGATCTTTTATTCAGTGAAGAGTATTTACTACTTCATAAAGGTGAAAAGTATTACTTATGATAAAGTATTCATGGTTTACTTGTTTTGAAAAACTAACAGTTTTCCTTCTTTGGGTATCCATTTCTGAGCTTTTTATGCTCATCCCAAGTTTTTGAAATGTTTTTCAGAGGACATAAAGTGGAATATGGTCAAGTATGGGATCAAGGAAAATTCATGATCTCTTAAACATGGAATTAGACATGACACTTTTTTTCAAGAGTTTTTATTATGGAAACTAAGTAGGAGTGTCTACTTTGTATTTTTGAGATGTAATAGTTATGGCCTAATTCTCTAAAACTCTAAACCTAAAAAGATACTCAATGTGAATTATTCATTTAATTCAATATTATGTAAGGTTTAAGGCTGGGTCCTTATATATATATATAAGGAAAGAAATAAACCAAAATCACATGGGAAAGACCTAGGGTTTAAGGTTGAAGTTTTTTCAATAAATGAATTAAGATTCAATCTTGTAATACATAAAAACCTTTTTTTCATGAATGACACATGTCAAGAATCTTAGATTCATGGAATGAATCCCAAAAATATCATATACACCAAAAAGGGAATTTCCTTGGGTCAAATAAAATATCGAGTGATAATTTCATGGCATGAATTTGATTAATAACTTGAACTATTTTCATGATCTAAATGGAATTCATGGATTTTTTCTAGTGAATGATTCACATAGTGAATTATATTCATGATGTGAATGTGTCTTGCTGGTAGCACCCATCCTAGGTTCTATAGAAACCCCCAAATCAACTCTGGAACCCCCTGAACCCAAAGTAAAACCCTTTTAAAAATTAAAATAGAGTTTCCTATTAACTAGGATATTACATAATCACTATCTCTTAAAGCTCAAAATGAGTTGAATAAAATCATAGATTACTTTATCAAGTTAGTTGAGGTGAAAGATGATTCTTCTCAAGATAGAGAAAATAGGGGTCTTAAAATGTAGGTGAAATCTATTTATAACTGGTATAAAGATAAATCTATAAATTTTGATAGTTCAGGTTTTAAAAAAAATTGAACTATTTTAGTCCAAGAAAACTAGTCAGAGATTCTATTTCACATTAGATGAAGATATAAATATTATAAAAAAGACCATTGTCCCATAGAAAAATTGAGGCTTAAGTTTCAATAGGATAATAACAATAATTTTCTAGAGAGATTTATCATAAATATAGAAGACTAAAGTTATAAGGATTTTTATGGTGTTTTGCAGTGTTTGTATATAAATCCTACTCTTTTTGGTTAAATATGTAACAAGGGGAGAAATACATAAAAAATGAGGAAAAATTCTTAGAAAAATAGATACTTGACTATAAATTAATCTAGTAGACCAATAAAAAATAGTCTTGATTGTTTAGAAGAGATTTATGAAAGATGTGATCATTAGGGTCATAGGTATGAGGAATTCATGACTATCTTTCCATGATAGGTTAACTATGTTGTTAATAGGAAATAAGAATGATGTTAAAAAGGTGGAAAGTCATATTCTATTGAGATTATAAATAATTCAGGTGAAAAATAAAAACAGGCTGAGCATACCAAGAATGATTTCCTAACAGTTTGGATAGCCCAACTATAAATGACCAAAAAATAGATAAAACTCAAACAAGTGTTGTTGGTAATGGAAAGATAGTGGTTTTACATGAAAAGGTTAAAAATCATGTGATTTGTTCTACAAGTGATAACCTAAAATTCAAGAAAATATGTGTGAAATATTTGGAAATGTTGGACATGATATAAAGTACTGTGTGACCATCCTTCCCACTCAAGAAGAATTGTTGATAAATATAATATAGGAATCAAGAAATGAATTTTCCTTTATTACTAAAGTAAATAAAACTTCTCCATAAAAGGAATTACTTCAAGGGAAGAAAAAAATAATTCAATTAAATCAAGACTCATAACAAGAATAGAGACGTGGATAAATCTTCTCATGTTGAGATTAAAATGAATGGGAATTCTTAGTTGAGAGTAAACTCTCATCCATGCTATATCAACCGATGAATTAAGAGGTACCACTTTATTCCATTATTTCTTGTTATTTTTTTCTATCATAAAGGGATTTTATAGGCGTTGATAATCCTATCACTATTGAATATAAAAAATAAGTATACCTTCATGGAGTTATGTAGTATCCATGACGAATAAGAGATGAGTGTATCCCTTGAGGGGGAGTAAACTTTAAAAGGAACTGTCAAAAAATCATAAGCTGTGTAAATATGAAATGTTTAGATAGCCCCATAAAAATAGAAAGTGATTTATTCCAATTACACTTGTTGAACTTGTCTTTGATTATATCGAATATAAAGGGGTGGTGTTGGTTGATGAATGTCAAAGATAAATCAGTATTTATTCATCAAGAATATAAAATTTTCTTATTAATTCATTAAAGATAAGTGCATGTCATAATTTATTATTAAAACTAGATTATAATCCACTAAATTTAGTTGTTTTGAGTTGGTATCACATGTATTATAGTTTACAGAGAGTCTTGATCCCCAAGTTTATTCACTCTTGTTTTCTACACTGGGTTTTCCCAAATAGACTTAGAATTAATATACAAAAGTCCCATTGACAAGGAAGCATGTTAATACATCTTTCTTAAAAAAGGTTAATCAAGATGACATTATGAATAAATGAAGTAGAAAAGGAAGAATCTCTTTGAGAACTATTGAATAATCTTGAATATGAGATAAGAAAAACTTAACTTTTAGATTCCTTTTCATATATTGTTAATAAGGGGGATAAATGTTGACTTTATAAGAATTTGTATATTGAAAACAAATCCAAAAGGGGGAATTGAAGTTTCCAAATATATTTTTGAAGGTTGAGTTGTATTTATTTTCAATATAATATATGAAAAATTCAATGTGTAGTGGATAAGTTTTCTTGATGCTACTTGAAACAGCTACCAAGACAAGTTCAAGGATCAAACCAAAATTTAATGATTGTTGTGTTTATCTTCAAGGGAATATAGTACATATGTTGTTTCATGAAAAAGACATCTAAAATAGTTTTTTTAATGTTTAGAATATATCCAATGATATTATAGGTAATATTCGACATGTGTTGTTGGATGACAAATCATTTTCCACAATAATTTTTTGTGAAAGTTAAGAAGCTAGACAATGGGGATATTTAAGGATTAGGGATTATTTGAATGAAGCCTCTATTTTCTATACTAAAATAATAAATAGAAAATTAATGAACCCTATAAACTTCATAGATTATAATCTAATCATCCTTGGGTACGTATTTCTGATTTAGTAAGGTTCATACTAAGAAGAATAAGACTACAATATTCAAATATCATGTGAGGGAGGAGATTAACCAAGTCTTAAGGAAGACTTAAATTAATTACTTAACTCAGTTTGAATGGATTTAAAATATGAGAATATATTTCTATATATCATATATTTTTCTTATTCAAAATAAGTAAATAATATTCACAATGATGTAAATATAAAATTATAGGAAAAATAAGAAATTTTAGGAGATACCCTTTGACACTTGTCAAACCTTAAAGAAAATAAATAACTATTGAAGAAGAATATTGAGAGAAAAATAAATAAAATTAAAGTTGAGAGTTTGAAAGAGAATATTAATAACTATAAATCATGATTATTCATTGATTGAGAATATTTCCATAGCTATTGTTATTTAAAGGAGAATGTGATGGTGTCTGTCGAAGAAAACTAAGAAAAAAGAGAAAGGTCATTATGATTCTACACCAAGAAGAAGGAGTGGTCTAAGTCTTACTTAGTGGTTCAAAGGAGGAACCATTAAAGTACTATTTGAGGTAGTAAAAATAGGAGGGATATTTATTTTATAGTGGTACTCTAGAATAGGAGAATAGTGGGACTCTATTCTAATGTGTTTGGGAAGATCCCGGGTGTAACCACATGAGTATATAGTAGAGAATTCATGATTGGGATGGGAGACCAATCACACCAAGGGGTATAATTTTAAGGATAAACCTTGTAAATATTTGTGTTTTGTGAATTTATTATCATTACTTCATACAAGGTGAGGGAGAGATAATATTTAGTGGATCAAAGTCTTAACTAGTCACAAAGGTTAAATTAACAAGAAGAATTCATAAAAATAAATTATATCATTGATTCACCCCCCCACTCAGTGGTATAATAGAAACTAGGTTATAAAATAAACACAATGATGTATGTGATAACTTCAATAAGGAAATTTTTAAAATGTTCCTTTATTTTAGAGTAAAAATTATTAAGTCATTCAATATCCACATACACTTCAAATAGTGGAATTGATTCTTCTAGAGGCTCATTATTAGCTGATATAAATGATAAAATACCACTTTGATTACCTCCAATTAGTGGTATACCCTCTTTCTCCTTTTATATTTTTCTTAACTTTTTGGCCTCTTTATACTATATGTTTTTTAAGGATTTGGTTGAAACTTTCGTGTTGGTACTAATAGGGATAGGAATTTAAATTTCCATATAAGGAAACCTTTATCCTTATTTAAACCTATAATTTATTTATATTAATGAAAAACAACTATAACCAATTAGAGGGAACTTGAATCAGATTTTATGACACTTTAAATTCCCCGTCTTTATTATGAATTTACTCTAAGAGGGGAAGAGAATTAGTGTGGCCAATTTTTTTGAATATTTTTATTTTTAATTTTTCCACTAAATATTCAAACCTCTATTATTAGTTAAGATATATATGGATCTTCTTATGATTATCTAGAACAAAATTACCAAAAGAAAAGTATGAAATAAATAAAGAGATAACCACATGATATTTTACAAGGTTCAACCCCAATATGGGAATCTACTCCTTCCTATATTCAGGTTGAGTTTGAGACACAAATATCTTCTATATAACTCAAACGAATATAAATCATTCTATCTCCAAAAAATCAAAAACAGTCTCTTGGCTCTAATCTTATAATTTATTACTATCTCCTAATATATTTTTTTTATACTATCTCCTGCAAGTCTATAAGTGATATTCCAAAATAACACTTGAAAAATATCACCAATCTAATCTGTGACTTCATTGTATCAAATGATATATTTTTATTCCTTAATCATATTCTTTGATAGCAAATAGATAATCTACTAAAGTTTCATGCACATCTATCTTTGTATCTCAACTCAAACTCAATCTTATTTTTCTTCCTTCTTCTGATTTACTTCTTCATATTTATTCTTCTCTTTTTTCTAAAATAATAATGGGTATGCAATATTCGAACCTCATTGTATTACTTATTATTCTCTTCTTCTTCTTACTTGGTGTACAATATCTTCAAGACTATCGTAACATCATGTCTCTATAGCATCTATACTTATTCTCATCCTTATTTTATTTATATTCTCATTATCTCTCCTTGATATTGCGTTCACACAATGAGTTTGAAAACCTTTCAATCACAATACTTAAATCAACAATCAATAATAGTTATAAAAAATTATTTAAACCAATAATATAAAATATCTCTATAGGACTTGGTTTTTTAATATCCACATAATATCTAGAATTCTTGAAACTTTATATTTTCATAAAATATATAATCACTTAATTTCCATGCATTCATGGTAAAATAAAGTGGGATTAATACAACATGAAGGAATTTATCACAACACATCTTCTTTTTATATTTTAAATGGTTGCATCATGGAATATCCTATTATGTTGTGATACAATATTTCATCTCATTTTACAAAACCAACTTCATCTTGTTTTTTATCCTTGGAATTATTCACGGTGTGAACTTCTTCATCATAGTGCATAGCCAATTGACCATCTCTATCATTTTTCACCAAAAACTAGTCATTTGAATTACAAATTACTCAAAAAAAAGTATAAATATGATTATTACTTGAAGAACATCTTAGAATCATCATATTTAAAACTTTAGAATACTCATATTTTTCACAAACTAAAAAAACTTATGTAAGAAATATATTATCTATCATAGTGGAAAGCTTTAATGCTTTTCCAATTTTTTACTTCAGTAGAAACTTTCATGATAAAAGAAATATTATGTATTTCTTAAAGGATATTACATATCACAGTGTGAATATTTTCAATTCCATTTTTTCATAAACTTCAGAATATATCTTTTGTATTCCTTGATGGATATTACATATCACAGTGATCTTTAACACTTGTCAATTTCTAAATTCTAGAAACTCTTACATATGAACAAGAATATTCTTACATATCAACATAAGTTTTTTTCATTTATCACATTTTTTATGATTCGTAGAAAATATAGTGCATATTCTCTAAATATATCTTTCATATCATAATATGATATTCCATTTTCCACATTTTAGTATAATCTTCAATAAAAATATTACATATAATCTAACATATATTATATATCATAGTGCATCCACGCCTCTTCTAATTATTTTTTTAAGAAAACCTTACATATTACCTTTAATAACACTTATATATTAGGTTTATTAAACCTTATATAAGGTTTTTTCCTTTTTATATTTCTTTAAAATCTGCAACTTCTATAATTTCCATAACTTCTTCAAAACTTCTAAAAACTCCTTCAAATATTATTAGGGATTCGATAGCTACTCTATATCATCTAAAAAACTCAAATGAACTTTATAAATTATTATAATATTTCTAAATATCTCTAAGTTCAATTGATATACCTTTTAGAATATGAGTACTCAACTTTTAGTAAATTCCTACTTTAAACTTAACCTTCTCTAATCATCATCCAACTGATATTCTATATATATTATATCATCCTTAAATATTGATAACACATGGATGTTTTCTTAATTCAATTCCTATCCAACTTCACTCAATTCTATAATGAATTTTTTTAGATAGCACTCTCAATCTCCAACAGTATTTTTCGTTGATTTATTACAAGATCATCCCCATAATAATCAGATATATTAGTTTATCTTTATTGAATATATTTATCCAGGAACTCCAAGTATCAAAACTTATCTATTATCAAGGTTATAATCTCAATATTCTTTTTTGATAATATAATAGATCTCTAATAAAAAATAGAATATGGAAATTCATATAATCCAGTGTAACTTCAATTGTACCTCACTCATCTAGTGAGCTCTTCAAACTCCCTCTTTCCATGATACTCTTACTTAAGCATGGTATTATTTAATATATTTATTCATTAGGATATTCATCATCACCCAATACATATTTTTAGTCAACTTACTCATTGATAATAAATACAATCATCACGATCCATTGGGATCTTTAGATCCAAAACTTCGTACCTTACAGACCTCCTTAAAATTGGAAGAGGGTTGGGTGATACATTTAAAACTCTCTATTTAGGTCAAACATAAACAAATCATCACTAGGACTCCCATGGTCCATTAACATATAATCTGAAGTAATATTTATTTGAGTTTTTTGTATAAAAGAGGCTCTGACACCATTTTCATTGGGTCATTCTCAACCCCTCCCTCTTGGAACTTGATAAGTCCATGTTGATAATAGTTCTTGATATCATATTTTTGGAAAATCAGTAACAGAAAATGAATCCTGATACTCTATAAACACCCTGCTTTCAGGAGGTATCCATTCAAATCAAGTATCCCCTATACCCACTCTATTTAATCTTGGGTTTAGTATATAACACATATATGATTCACATCATAAGTAACCATATATTAATCAGAAAAAGGAATCAGTTTCCATAGGTTCATTCATGTGAAGTGCCACTAATAACTTATGTAATAAGACATTGTATTACTTATTGTTGTTTCTTAATAAAGTAAAACCCATCTTCTTAACTATGTTATCAATCATAGATAGTCAACCTAATTTTATGTGTACCCTAAGTTCCAAATAATTTTCATGAATTAACATCCTCTTACTACCTTGTTCCAAGAGTAAAATAAAAAAAATAGTAAATCACACGCCATATTTCATGAAATCCTATGATAATAATACTCAAAAACTAAGAACCAAAATCTCACACCCTGGTAAAATTAACTATCCTTATATAGTTTTTATCTAAGAATGAGCATACAGTTCTTCCCAATTTTTGACATTCCCTATCTATGAATTCTATGTTATAAATAGTAAAACAAATTAAAAAAATGTTTTGTTTCTATTTTGTAACATCCCAAGCCTGCAAAACCTGAACAATGACCAAGTTAAATCACTATGTGACCTTGAATGAGACTCATCATATAAAAGAGGGTTTTTACTAGTATCAAGGGTTTATTGATAATATGGGGAGACTATACCATCTATCAAATAGCCATAAATAATTTTTAAATAATAAAAAACATCATCCATGATATACCTTCATAATATAGATGTTAAAAGGATAGGATTATCATAAAAAATATCATATTCTTTAAAAAAATATGATCCTAATGTCATACGATTCATACATTAAATATAGGATCCCTCAATAAGATGATTTTATATAAAAAATAATCCAAAATAAACGATAAAATGGAAACATAAACAAAATTTAAGTATAAGGCTCTACTTGGTCCAATATCCCAATACAATTATCCATCATCATCACAACCATTGATCATAAATCCCTTTCCCTTACCTATATCACAAACCATGAAGTTCTCATTCCCTCAAAGTTTATATTTAGGGCGTGAACAATATATTTAGTAAGTTTCTACTAATGGTACCCATAAATAAATATAGTATATATGGTTTCATTCATAATATGATATGATAATAATAAAAAACATAACTCATATCACATAATTAGGTGCTAAGAAACCACCCAGGTGAGAGACATTAATTGCATTATCCAGATCCATTATGGGATGGATATTATAATAGTATAATCATAATAAGAGGGTGAATGAGTTATCATCAATTACAATCACATGGTTGAATGGGATATCTCCTCTTATCATGACATGTGTGACTAATCTATCACCTCTCATCATAACATGGTGAACAAGATATCACCTCGCATTAAAACATGGGTGAATGAGATATCACGTCTCATAAAAACATGGTGAACGAGCTATCACCTCCTATAAAAATAGTGAATGATTTATCACCTCTCATTAATATGGCGAATGATTTATCACCTTTAATCAAAATATTGAATGATCTATAACCTGGAATTATAAAGTAGTGAACATGGTATCTAATTTCTTCAAACATGGATAATATGTTATCAGGAAAAACAATAAGATAATGGGTCATCACTAATAAAACTACATAGGTTCACAAGTTACTATCATCAATCCTTACATAGGGAACTCATGCTATATATATGTTTCCTCATTATACCAAGCTCACTCACTAGGATAAGCTAACCCTAAGAGACATAGTTACACTAAACTCAATCCCAACCACCCTTATAATGGATTCAAATCCCACATAACCATTTATCTTAAAAGGGCCAAGCCATAATAGCTACTGACCACACTAAAACTACCCAACAAGTATAACTATTCATAATCCTATCCCACACACATGCTTTCTATCATCAAGGAATATTAAATAACACCCTATAAGGTCCAATAACTCAAACTATAAGCAAGGACACCCCTTATGTGTTCCAATTTCTAGATATCTAAAAATTTACTCAAGGTGATATGGACATCAGTGGTCAGGTAATTGAAAGATAATAACCCAAATACATGGAATGGGTTGGATAGTTCATACCCACCACTCAATATGCAATGGAACTAAATTAAGTTCAATTTTAGGTTATTTACAACCACTCGTAAAACCTTTTTTACCAAAAAATTTATGTAACTCATATAAATAAAGAAAAATTATAGGGAATACCTATCACATAGAAATAGGATCCTCCTTATTGAATATCATTTGAAGAATAAACCTCAATTGATAGAAATATTAAAAGTAGATAAAAACCCCCAATATATGTATTTTAGATTAATAACAACAAAATAGTATAAGAAACACTTAATAAAATAATGGAGGATGAGAGACTCATTGATGGAAATACAATGGGATAAAAACACTTCAATTGGGGTTTGGAGGAATAAATTTCACCTTTTAAAGAGAGAAAATTGAGAGGAGGATTGCCTGATTTGTGAAGACTACCTGAGGGGGGGGGGGGCTGATATGAAAATTTTAAAAGAATTAATTAATTTAATTAAAATTTCAAATGAAAAAGAATCAAAAGTACACCATGTTGAATATGAAAAAATGGGTATATCATATTATATGATATACCTTGATTCATATCATGTGATGTGAATATGATACATATCACAGATATGATCTTACGATATTGAGTGCATGGACAGTACCATGTATTCCAAATATTATATCTTCAATTATGGATGACTAATATGATTCATTTATTTCTACAAAAATATATTATAATCATTTAAATGTTTCATGATCCCCAACATCAATGGGAATGAGTTATGGGTAACACATATTGACTATCATGTGATGGTAGTCAACCCTCAACTCTCATCATTGAATGAAAGGAACCTATATAAAGGGTATGGATCCTCTTGTTGGGTTATTGTGACATAGTATATCCATATCTAAAAATATTTACTCGTTTGGTTCTCTATTTTCCTTCAGTAAAGAAAGGGCTAGGACGCCATTGGATATTGTGGGGCCCTCTCATAGCGTATGAATATTATGATAGTTGGGGTCATCCTTATATTAGGGAGAATACTTAGGTTTTTTCTCAGTGATATCCATCAGAAAAACTTTATCACAATCGATAGGGATGGAGTGTACTGTGATAGATATACACCTATTTAGATTTAGTGTTCTTCATTGTATGTTGGTTCGATGGTGATATATCAGGAAAACAAATGGGTTTCTTCCACTGTGTTGAACATGTGATGGTCCTGCAAACCCATTAGTTGTATCAGATCCATGATCATATTTAAATAAATATGTTTCTCTAATTTTTTTTGAAGAACATGTATTTTATATGGTTCTTGAGGCCATATCATATTGTATGATATAACATGGATGAATTTCAGTCATTGGATCAGTTATCTGATTATTTTTACTTAGTCATAAGGTGTGACTGGTGTGTATCATAAGGTATAATAAATCAAAATCCCATGTTTTTTTCTATTCCATAATCTATGATATGTTTGGTATCATAGTCTATGATTGAGACCTAAGTTTTTCAGAAATAGAGCATTGTGTCATCATTGCGATATATCATATATCATCATATATGAATGGACACCTACATAAGAGTCATAAATCCATCTATATAAGGTAAAACAGACACTAATAGTTAGTGCTTACCATATCATTAGCTACTACTCAGTTATAACATAAGTAAGGTAAGGTTACGTTCATCAAATTAAACATAACCATTAACTTCTTATGATAAGGATTTGTGTAAGGAACATGAGAGACTTATGTAATATAGTGTTAATTGTTATCATTGACCCTATTGTGGCTTACAATATGAAGTTGTGTAAGGAATATAATGAACAAGATTGAAAATTATGATTGATAATTTCCCTCTATCAATCATAAATTGTGATCAAATCCAAAATTTATTAAAGTTTTATTTATGGAAAAAATTATTATAATTCATAAATTGTTTATAAATGATAACTATTAGGAATTAAAAATAGAATATTTCCATTACTAAATTAAATATTAAATGTTCATATCAATGTATTGTGTTAAAAAAAATAAAATTATTTATTTATTTATTTATTCTTTTTAAATATTCATGTTTATCAATTGTTTATAAAATATGAATATTGTATAAGATTTAATTTATATAATAGATTTATTCTTATAAAATTGGGATTTCTTGCATTACATGCTAGGTACAACAATATAAGATTTATTTTTCATCTACCTTGAATTCAGTTTGTAATTAAATTTATTATCTTGAATTTAGTTATTGAATATAGTTTATAAATATTTGGTGATAGATTTATGATGAATTTAAATATCTCTTGAGTAAATTATTCTTTGGTAAAAGTACTTAAATTAAAACTTCCCAATGTATTGGATGTTTATGAAATGATATATAAATGTGGGGGTTATCTATGTGTTTCTCTAAGTTTACTCATGTCGAGATTTTTAATTTCATATAATTTTATATATTTACATGAAATGTTTATATACCTTATGCATAGGATTAGTTTGAATGTGTGTAAATATGTTTGGATTCTATTTTTTTGTAGTAAAAAACACTAAGAGTTGTGTAAAGAGTTACACATTAATATTATTTGAACATTATAATTGGGTGGATGGAATAGGGATTACAAAACTAAATCATTACAAGAATGGATACATAAATTAATAAAACATGAGATGATAAATATTGTATGAGATGAAATAGTTATGGATTTAATATGCATGTAGTGTATATCAAATTAGTGATACTTTAAAATAAAACCCCTCAAATACTAATTCTGTAATTACCTCTAAATAAAACACATGTAAAGACCTTGATCATTCAAACACGTAGTTTCATCCTAAGTAAGTTTCCCATATATTGTCTTGTATAAGGCATGATGTAAATGGTTAACCCTGATAGTTAGGTAACCAAATCTTGTTGTGATATTTGAGTGATACTTAGCTAGGAAACCCTAGGAGTTAGGACACCTTAGTAATAGAGTAAATTTTATATCTATATGATGGATCTAGAAAAAGAGTTGTATATTTAACTATATAAGAGTCATATCTGATATGATTGGAATTATTGCCTAACTAAATAACTAAGTGGTGAGAGGAATGCCAAAGTGGAATCATTGATTAGTGAAATATGGATCTTGGAAAACTAAAAGTAATAATGGATGGGGCCATTATTTTAATGGGGGTACTTTTATTAAAAAATTATTAAAAGCTATAAAACATGATACTTTCCAATAGATATGTCATGTTTATAGATTATGGGACACATAATGTTTATCATTTTCTGGTCTCTTATAGTTATGGACTATAAAAATATTCAAGATTGGTATCAAAGGATTAGAATTATTCTCAAATAGATGCATTCTGAGCATATGGATATGAATGATATAGAAATAAATTTCTCTAAATTTTGACCCATAGGTATTATAACCCGGGTGTGCATCACAAATGTGTTCTAATAAACACAAACATAAAGATATGAGACAATTAAATAAATGTAAATTTGATAATCATGTTGGAAATAGGCAAAGAGTTTTTGTATTGGAGGTCGAAACATATGATATAAGTCTACCTGGTGGATTATTTTGGAAAATAGAAAAATGTTATTATGTTCTTTCCATAAAAAAAATTATTTTTGTATATTGTTTAGATAAGAAGTGTTTCTCATTTATTATTAAGAACAAGAGTTGTTCTATATATATGAATGAAATATTTTATGGAATTAGGAATATAGTAAATGGTTTAAAAATTATGGATATACATAATTTAATCAATAATACTAAGAATAAGAAGGTTAAGGTTGATTCTAATCCCACTTACTTTAGGCATTGTCTTCAATGGTATATAAATGAAAAATGAATTCAAAGACTCAATAGAAATGGATTGTTGGAATAATTTGATTATTAATTTTTCAATAATTGTGAGTCTTGTTTATTAGGTAAAATAGAAAAATCACTTTTTTATGGAAAATGTAAAAGGGATAGTGTCCTATTAGATCTTATATATAGTGATGTATATGGAATCATGAGTAATCAATAAATTGATGGGTTTAAGTGCTTTGTAACATTTATTGACGACTTTAGTCGGTATATTTATATGTTTTATGATGAAGTACATGGTAAAATGGGTAAAAGTATTAATATTCTTTGATCATATTAGGGTGGTGAATACTTAAGCTAGAAATTCATTGATAACACAAGATATTATAGAATTGTTTCAAAAATCACCCCTCTCAGAACACCATAGTGGAATGGTATGTCTAAGAGGAGTAATTTTACATTTTTAGACATAGTTTGATTGATGATGATTCAATGTGGCCTTCATATTTCATTTTGGTAATATTCTATAGAAAATATAGTATTCTTACTTAACCAAATTCCATCTAAAGTAGTTATAAGTACACCATATTAGATATAGACAAAAAAATTCCCAATATATATTTGATAAATATTTGGGGTTTTGAAGCATACATATAGAATTTGGAGTCTGATAAACTTAACCCTAAGTCCGAAATGTTCTTATTTACTAGTTATCCTAAGGAAAAAAGGGATATTATTTCTATAGTCCTATTAATCACAAAGTGTATGTGGATCATAATGGTATATTTATTAAGAAGGGGTGTATTTTGTGTTAGTGAGAGGAAAGTTAAATTTAGATACGTTCAGTACCAACAAATAGAAACTATTCTTGATATGGAATTTGAGCCCGTTCCACAATGATTTTTAAAAGAATAAATGACTTAGGTTACAGAAGAACCTCAAAGGTCTAGTAGGATTCATTAGGATCCTAAGATATATGGATTTATTATATAATATGATGATGAATTAATGTTCATAGATGATATACATACTACCTATTGAGATTCTAATGAGATTTATAATTCTAAGAAATGGTTAAATTCCATGAAATATTAAATGGAATCCATATTCACTAACCAAGTTTGGAACATGGTTGATTCACCTTAAGGGGTTAGAACCATAGGGTGTATTTTATATAAGAAAACTAACATAGATGGTAGAGTGTCAACCTATAAATCTTTCTTGGTGGAAAATGGATACAAAAATATTCATGATATTGACTATAAAGAAACATTTTCTCTAGTTTCAATGATAAATTCCATTTAGATATTATTGTCTATAGAAACTCATTATGATTATGAGATATATCAAATGGATTTCAAAATAACTTTACTTAATGTGGATTTATTCAATAACATGTATATGAGTTAGCTCATGTTATGTTTTAGCTGTGTCTGAAAACCATTTTTTGGATATGGAACTTAGTCAAATAAAAGGAGAGTCTCTAGAAGACTAATTTATAAAACTCAAATCATAATGGAGGAGTGGAAGCTGCGAAGTTTGGAAGACCAGAAGTGATGTATATCATATGGTATAATAATAAGAAAGGTATTGAAACATACCCCTTAAATAAAATTGAATTTGAAGTGTGAAACGCAAAGGGATTTCATGGATGTAACTCAGGAAATACATAACAGTCTTTTTAAAGGATTTCTCATGTGGTTTTATGGAAAATGGATATATAAGAGTATATTTAAAATATGTAAGAGTAAACTTGTGAGAGTTTCAAAATAATGCATGGTATACCTATAGTGGGAGTTGATGTGGTGGGAGTCTTTAATTGAATTTAGATATATCTATGAAGATAAGATATATGTGGAAGCACTCACCATATAGATTAGAAGATAGAAAAACCAATTTCACTAGTTTTTTCCTACCAAAAATAGTAGGATGGATCATTTGATTAGATATTATTATATTATAATAATATTTTAATTCCTTAATAAAAGTAAATAATCACTCCTTCCATGGATTAGGAAATATTTCTAAACCACATAAAAAACTTGTGTTGATATTTAATCATTTATTTTTTAAATCATTGTCTTCTATAAATCTTCTTTGGTTTGTTAGAGAAATTTTGTGCATTATGGTGTATTTATTTAGGTTTGGTGTGTCTTTTATGTTTTAGAAACCAAAGAGTGATCTCATTCTAGTACTTTATTCTATCTAGTAAGTTTTAGTGGATAACTTCTATGGGATTAGAGAAAGTTATCAATAATCCCAAAAAGTTGTATACAAGCTATGGTTGGAAGAGTTTTGATGACTAGACCCTGGTAATGGTGATTAAGAGCATGGTTTAATAGTAGAATTATTACCTTTTCCTTATAGGAGAGATTTGGTAAGTAGTAACTGATACCTCTTAAATATTCCATTATTTATTGGGTGTTCATTGATTTTTGCAGAAATTATGTTGGATGTGGGTAAGGTCCTAGTGGAAAATTTTGACAGCACATATTTTGGGTTCTAGAGAATGTAGATAGATAATTTTCAACTGTATAATGATCTTAATATTTTTGTTAATATATTCCAATATAGAAGTGATGATAAAGTAAGAATGGGAGAAGCTAGATAAGAAAGCACTGTGTTTTATTTGGATGTGATTATTTCAAAACATGGGTTATAACATCTAGGAAGTAAAAAATGCTTTAAAAATTATGAAATTTGTTTCTGATATGTATTAGAAGTTTGTCATAATGAATAAGGTGTTCCTTTTGTGGTGGTTGTTCAGTATGATGATTTCATAAGATAAACCAGTAGTATTCACATCAGTGAATTCAACATGATAAGAAGTTAGTTATAATCAGTGAAGGTGAAATTTAGAGATCTAGAGTGGGTATTTTTGGTACTCTCATCGCTCCAAAAATCATTGGACATGATGGTAATTATGGTGAGTAACTCAAGTGGAAAGATTTTCTTGGTTATTATATATGTTAGAGACCTAATCTTGAAAGAGGAACTTCATCATAAGGAGATCCAATCATTTTCTATAAATGCCTTCAGTGAAATATGAAGAGGACATTTCACAACCTAGAAGAGTCAAAGTAAAGTAAAAGGAGGAAGAAGTTAGGGTAGGAGTGGCTTAATGGAAGATATTCTCATGTGTTGGAATAGTGGGAATAAAGGCCACCTAAAGAAATATTTCAATGAGTGGAGAGTGAATTCTAGAATATGTACTTCTATAAGATTCATAAGGGTGAATATTGGAGATAATGAATCTCTCAAGATTATGGAAAAGGTTTGTTTTTTCATCTGAATAAGAAACATAAGAATATAGGATTTTCAAGTTGTGCAACACATACCAAGATTGAGGTAAAGCTTAATTTTTATTTTATAGTTAAATGATTTAGGTTTCTATAAAAAATTTATGGATGGTACATGGAAAATTTAATGTGGTTCCATAGTTTTGGAAAAATGGGTTAAGGATGGAATGTTGTACCTAACTGGAGTATTGAAAGGTATAATTCATTTCATAGAAGTAACTTTCATAGAGTTATGGAATGATCTTCTGAGTCTCTTGAGTGAGAAGGGAATGAAAGTAATAAACATTAAAGGCATTTTAATGATCATAATAATGGATTATGAGACATGTGAAGATTATATATTTGGGAAGAAATTAAAGGTTTCCTTCTAAATGGAAGGCAAAGAACCAAAGAACCAAAATTTGTAGTTGGTTTATATAGATTTTTGGGGGCCAAATATGATTAATTCTCATAAAGGGTAACTATTCTATGAAACCTTCATAAAAAATGATGCATGGAAGGTGTGGGTGTTTTTTCTCAATAATAATTTTGAGGTATTTAAAAACTTCTTTTAATGGAGATTTATGGTGGAAAAATAGACCAGGTACAAACTTAATCATTTGAGGTCTAATAATGGTGTGGAGTATGAAAGTGAGGAGTTCAGGCAGTTCTACTAGAGAAAGGTCATATGGTTTGGGATGACCATATCATGTACTATGGAACATAATGAGTTATAGAGAGGATGAATGGAACATTGGTCGAAAAGGTAAGTATTATGAGGATTCATGTGGGTTTCCCCAAGGTGTTTTGGGTGAAAGATTAAATTGTGTGGAATACTTGATCAAAAAGAGTCTATATTCTCTATTAGGATGGGATATTACAGAGTTTTTTTGGTCCTAATGAAAGGTTAATCTTACCCATTTCAATGTATTCACCTCACTCACTTACATAAACATTAGTTCCAAGGAAAAGAAAAATATTAAGGATAAGTCCTTAGTATGTTACTTTGTAGTATATAGAGATGAAGAGTTTAGTTTTTTACTATGGGGTAAATATTCTCATAAAATTATCTAAAGTTGAAATTTCATCTTTAATTAAGAGTTATTTTAGAAGGATAAAAACAAGGAAGATAGTTATAATTAGTTCAAAGTATCATTAGATGTTGAGGTTCAACTGAATGGACTTTTGGCAGTTATGGGTGTTTTATAGAATTCAATAAATACAATGGTACCAAAAACACTAGACTGTATAGAGGATATTCTCAAAGGTGGTCAAGTTTTGATGTTATTTCTAAGTCCATGAGTATAATAAATCTCTAAGAATTTGGAATCTTGTGTACAGTTTCAAAAGAAATAAATTTGGAATATAAATATCGGGAAATTGTAGTACCAAAAGGAAAATAGATTCAGGAACAACTAAAAAGGTTTACTAGAGTAAGGAAACAAGTGTAGAGGTATGGGAGTGATCTATATTACTTTTTAATCATTGATTATGGAGATAATGAGAGCCTATAAGAGTCTATAAGAATGAATCACTAAAATTAGTGGGAGTTATCCATGAGGGATGGGATAGATTATATCTATATATTTATAACATGGGAGATAATAGGAAAGACTAAGGAGAATAAATTCATTCAAAAAAAAATGGGTGTATTTTATGAAGGAGTAAATAGATAGTACACAGATGTATAAGGAATAATTATTCATAAGGGGTTTCAAAAAATGGAAGTTGTTGATTTCTCTAAGATCTTTTCATCGGTAGTTAAACATAAGACTATCTATATACTACATAGTATAGTTTTCATGGAGGGTTTGAATCTAGAAAAGTTTTATGTAAATAAATCATTCCTTTATATGGACATAGATAAAGAAATATACATAGAGAAATATGTTGGTTTCATAGATCATCGGAACCAGGACCTTGTGTGAAAGTTCAAGCGGAGCCTTTTTAGTTTGAAGTAGTATCTAAGGTAGTGGAAATAGAATTTAAATTTCATTATGGATAATTATAAATTAATATATGGAAATTAATATCATTTATATTATTATAAGGTGTAAAATGATAGTATTTTCATCATATTTATTCTCTATGTAGATGATATGCTTATTGACAATTCAGTAAAGGAAAGGATCAATGAGCTAAAAGATGAATTTCCAGAATATTTGAGATAAATCGTATCATTCTGGATAAATGATTTTTTTTGGATATGGATGATTAGGTACTTATGTTCTGGTACTTTATACCTAACTCAGTCGAATTACATCTAGAATGTGGTGGAGTGTTTCAGCATGAGAAAGTTGAAACCTATGACCACACACCTAGATGGAAATTTCAAGTTGATAAAGGATAAGGTTCCATGAATAAAAGATGAGGTAGTATACATGAAAAGGTTTACCTACACATTGATATTTTTAAGCCAAATTTATGCCATAGTTTTTACTTGATAGAACATTTTACAAGAAATGGGAGTGGTTAGTAGGTTCAAGTCAATTCCTAGAAGAGAACATTGTGAGACTGTATAGTGGATTCTTTATTACTTAAAGGGTTCTAAAATCTTATCACTTTTCTTTAAAAAAATAATTCTTTGTAAGAGTTATATGACTTTTACTTTAGGGGAGATCCAAATACATAGAAGAAAACAAATAGATATGTGTTCACTTTTAGAGGGATGGATGGGAGTTGTATGTAGAAGATTCAAATGGTAGTTTCACTCTTGACAACAGAAGTCAATTATATTACTTTAACAAAATATGGTAAGGATTTTATTGGATGAAGGGGATTTTAGAAGATCTTGGATAAAATAAGATGGTGGGATGCTATTTTTTTGATTCACAAATTATAACTTACTTGGCCAAAAATATGAAATTTCATTCTAGGATGAAGTACATTCAGATGAAGTGACACTTAATCCATAAAATGTTAGAGGAAAAATTATTGGATATATAGTTTATAAAATTAGATCAAAATCTTATAGATATTCTAATGAATTTTGTATTCTAGGTTGTGTTGAGGTGGTGTTGCACCTCAAATAAACTAGGATGACCAGATACAAAATATGTTTGAGGGATAGAAGGAGGTATGTGGATACTGACTAAGGAATAATATTAAATCCTATAAAATCATTCTCAAGTGGGAGATTATTAGGTTTTATCCATGTGTGAAAAGAATTTCTAGGATATAGAACTTAGTATGACAAAAATTATAATGAACCATCTTGAGATGGTCTAACACATCACCCGACTTGTTCTGCCACTGGGACTGAAGGGTGTTCTCGGTCCCCGTGGGTTGGGAACTAGTGTTGGGGCATAAAAGAATAATCTCTTGGAAATTATTTCTCCCTCAAATAAAAGTTAATAATTTATTAGATGCTTTACTGATAATCCATCATGGATCGTCCATACCTTAGATGTCTATAAAACATCAATAAACATAACCACAACAAATAATCAACCCAAACAATTCATAACTAATAGTAATAAGTCAACTCATTTGTATAAACATTCCTAAATCATCCAAAATAAATAAGATAATAAGGAAAAACTTAACAATACATAATTAGAAATAAACATCCACATTTACCTCTATAATTTAAAAGGTATAGAGTACAAAACAGATTAAATAAAATACAAACATGAAATAAATAGATACAACAAGCTGAAATGTTTGATACATAACATCCCAAAATCATCCCACTATAAATGTATCATGACCACTAAACTCGTCCAAGTATAACCCCAAAAATATAAAGTAGTGATGAAATACAAATGGGTATAATACAAGCACATTAAAGGAAATACAAATGCTTCATACACCTAGATATGTATACAGGATGTGAGAAAAACCAATCCGGGTAGGATCTCACCAAGGAATCTATGAAATTCCTTACAAATGAAATTTAAAAAATTCTAGTTTTAACTATATTAATAAAATGATATTTAACATGAAAGTGTATAAAATAAATCAAGTAATACTTTCTTACTTTGAAAATACCTTTTTTAAAATCAAATTTCATTTGAAATTAAAATAAAATATATACTTTATGAGAGAACACCTTTAGAACATGTTAGCAAAACCATAACCTTTATAAAACCTTTTATTTCATCAAATACCATTTTTTACTTAGTTAAAGCCTTTCTCAAAGAAAATATTATTTTTTAAGAAAAAAAATTTTAAACATAAACCACACTAAGGTAAAAGAAGGTACAAAACAATTCACAATCAAAAGGGCACCACGTGTTAATGAAGTAGAAAAAAATTAAACTAGATCAACATAATGTTGTATTATAATATTACTAAACTAGAAGATAAAACAAACATATTGATAAATTCCCCAATATTGGATCATTGAAAATAGATAAGGAACATGGGAAACTCATTAGGTTATAAAGTGAAATATTCCTAGACATTACCATAATACTGACTGAAAATTAATTTTTTATTATCATAAGTCCCTTTTTAATGGGTGAGGGGTAACCAAACATGACTTCAATGACTAAAGACTTCAAACCATGATCTAACCATCCAGAATCCAAAAAAATAGATTAAACAATAAATAAATCCCCTCCCAGCATAAACGACATTAAGATCGGTTTCCACCATTCCAACGCTGCATGGAAAGTTATCCCGTACAAAGATGGGCTAGTGTCGATGGCCAAGGCCATACCCTCTCAAACATTCAAAACTGGATTGAAAAAGTCTAGTGAAAACTTGCAGCTCTAATCCTCATCTGACGCAGTATCTGAAGATAATCTGGAATCATTAACCCTTGAATAGAAATCACAAGCCAAACGGCAACAATTCATACCATACCATCACAGCAAGCACAACATACCCAAATCTCAATGAGGAACCATATGAAAAATCATAAAACCTTCACAGACGGTCCTTTATGCTCCTCCACCTTTAGCGACTCAAACTCAATAACACAATTCAGCAAAAAAGAAGAAACTATCATCCTTAACCAGAAATCAAACCAAACCGAACCAGCATAGAAGAAATCCACCCAGCAACGTCTACCCATCTCAAGACCAAAACCAAAAAATGCAGAAGAGGAACATAATTCACTAACAAAAACCGAATTTAGGGCCTCCCAAATATTGACATAAGAATAAAACCTCACTGAAAGCTAGAGTTGTAGATCCCACTGTCGCCTTCAAACCCGCACACTGAGACCTGATCTCCCAACACACCCACAGCCGACCTGAAGCACGACGGAAACCCCAGGCCGTGTCATTTGAAGCTCAAACTCTGGACCGTCACCACACCGCCAAGAAGCCCTAACCAGCTTGAAGGATAGGGTGAGAGAGGGCAGCAACGATGGGGTTTTCCGAGAGTAACGGACTCGCACGACACTGTAACTGGAAGTGGAGAATGCCACGAATGCGCCAAGCAGAAGCACCGAGAAGATCTGCAATCGATCTGTGATGGAGGAGAGGAAGGCGGCATGGGGGGAAACTTATTGTTGTGAGGCCCCTTACAGGCCCATACCTCCTATTAGATACAATTATAGACATTACCATAATAGAAGAATAATTTTTGGTATATGTCACATCCTAAAATAACACAATCCAACCAATTAGCCCACATTAACCTCTTTAGGATGGAACTCCCACCTATCCCTATATCATGTTAGAAGGGACCCCAGTGGTGTGTGTACCAACTAGGGTATAAAAATTCTATACCACTATATTGGTTTCTAAGTCCCATGAAGTTAATCAAGTGTATGTGAGTGAGTAATCATTCAAATAGAATCACATACATCAATAAGACATAAGTAATAAATATCATCTCATGTCTAATCCCCCCACATGAAACATCTAAAGGACCCCGGAACACCCTGAGAGGGGAGGGGTGAATCTGGGTGTCAAATTTTTCTTTTTAAATATGTGGATCTTGTTCCCACATTGGTAGAAACTTGTTAAATATATCATTCAAAATAAATTAAAGATATGACACAACACTTTTACTTAGTTCACTGCAAAGGGCTATGTCCAAGGAGCATACACCGACAGTGTTTTAGTCGTACCTAAATCCACTAATCTTCACTAGTTTTTGGATTACAAGGTTCAGTCACAGTCACTTTATTCCAGGAACACATCCTTTAAAATGGTTCAGGGATATCTCACTGCATCCCTCAAATCACTTCTGTCGACTCCCCCTAGCTCACTATCTTGAGAGAAGTCTAAGTCATTTTATCAACTTGAAGGTAACTTCAATAGATTTTCATTGAAGTTTTTGTCTTCATTAATCACGAGACACTGCTTTCATTGAAGTCCTAAATTGATGCACTTGAAGGCAATGATCACACAAACTAGATATTAAAAAGTCTGTCAGAAGCATAACACTAAACTTGCGCGCAATACCTCAACTTGCGTGCAAGATTTTGGAATTTTCACGAAATATGACTTTCGCGCAACCCCTATTTTCTATGAAACCCTTATCTTTCATGCAAAGATATTGAAGGGTCGACTTGGTCTTTTTATACTAAAGGAACACCTTGTGCGCAAGATTAGCTCTCTGTAATTATTTTGCGTTCAAATATTTTGCACATTGGAGCAACAATATTTTCATTGGAAAATTCTTTTTTCCTCAATGGGGTATCCATCTATTTATAGGCCTCGATGACCCTGCACGCAAATTTCCAACATGTATTTGTCAATGCATGCAAGATTCTTCTTGAGCGCACAAAACCGCTTTTGACGTCACATTGGGCATGTAATATTCTTACGTGCAACCTCATCTTTTTTTCACATTTAATAATTTCACACACTTTTTTCCTTTTCCATATTTTGATGCACTTCTCCCAAATTAAGCCTTGCACGCAAGTTTCAATATTGTTGCTTGCTTGAACTGTATGATCCCTTTCCTGAAAAAATCCTAAACTTCTAATGAGGGTTGACAAAAAACACAAACCATACTCCATTTCCAGCATAGAACAGCCATGGTTCCAACAATATCCCCTTTCATAACCATGCATAAACAAAAATAATTTCTAAATAAAAATCCCTTAATGGGAAGTATCCTAAACATGGAATATTGAACAAGGGGATCAAATTCAAGGGAATCACAAAAACATCAACTTAAATTCCTATTTAAAATGACACTATAACACATTGAGATTTTGGAATATATATTTCTCTAAATTAATATTGTGTTTGATAGAATGTTTTACATGCAACACTGAACTAAAACGATCTGTGACATATTATATGAATATTAATAATAAAATTTAAGAATAAAAATCCATCTAATAAATAAAAATAATGTAATCAATTAGAAGTGCATATAAAATATTATTAATAACACTTAAAGTTTTAAAATGTAATTTTTCAATAAAAGAAATTTTTATTTATATATATTAAATTTTAATGTAAAAAACTAAATTTATTAATTTTATAATTTATTTTTAAAAAATTAAGTTTATTTTTGAATTACATAAATCAAAATTATCCAAATGTTAATTTTTGAGATTTTTATAAATTAGTTTATTTTTATATGAATGGTAAAAAAATACTGATTTTGATAATACCATCATTTTTATAAAATTATCATAATAACATAATGAATTAAAAGTTTAATATACCATATATATAAATATATTTAAAAAAACTATATTTAATTTCTTTAACTCATGTATAACGTTTTGGGAACTTATGTAATATTTTACTCTAAACACTATTTTTATTTTCTTATATTAAAAAATTAGATTTCATCACTTATAGAAATTAAATATATAAAAATTTATTTTATATTTTAGATTAACATGATAATATCATGTAATAAGGTAAATTTAATTTTTATTCATAAAAGTATGATTAATAATATTAAAGTTAATTACCATGATAATGGAAAAACTATTATCTTCAAATAATTGTTTTATTAGTGTTGTGTAATTTTTATCTAATAAATTAAATTAATATATTTTAAATAATGACTCTAAAATGGTGTTAGATTACATATATAATTATATTAACCCATATTTAATTTTTAACCAATTCTAAATAAGATTAAGAACACGTAATGGTTAAAACATCATTTTTCTAAAAAAAATTATATATAAAATGATTTAATTAAAATATTAAATTTATATTATTTAGAAATAAAATTAGATTAAATTGAGATTAAATTTAGTTTCATCACACCTAGATTTTTTTATAGGGGTTACCTTATATTTTTTAATAAAATATTAATTACTTGTTTAAAATATAGTTACCATGGTGAAAACAAAAATGGAAAAATGTAAAAAAAAATAATGGTGAATGACTTAAAACATGTTTAAGACATTTGTGGAAATTTATTTTTGATGATTTATCGACCTTATTTCACCCAAAACTCTATTATTTCTCACTTTTTAACCATCAAACCTTAAATAGTGTAACATCTTGTTACCCGCTTTTAGGTATTTTTCCTTATCATTGCTTATTTTCCTATTTAATTGGGTGTGTCTTTGAACTATCGAGGATAAAGAACATTAACTAAGAAAAATGACCTAAATATTTTTGGATGTATGTTTGTTTGAATTAATGGATCCAAGTATAAATGTGTTAATGGTTTTGTGGGGTTTTCCCCAAGTTTAGAGAACGCCCGAGGTGATTTAAGGTTTTTGTAAAGAATCTGAACTTTCTACAGTCTGTATGAGAAATACACATCATTTAATGGGAGTACACGACATATAAAATTTGTAGGGAAGATTAAATAAACCTAGTACACAACATTAAGGGATAACACATTTTGTAAAAGTTACACACTGTGTAATGTTAAAGATCGTTTTTTAATAAAAAGGCGATATATTTTTGGAATATATGAGTCCCATGGGTTACACAAAGTGTAAAGGTATTAAATGTATTGTAACTGTTGCGGATAGGGATTTTAGGGTGATACATCAGTTGATTATTATTTTATTATTTTGTATCCCTCATTTTTATTGACCCATAACACTTCTCCAGTGATTTTGGGAACCTCTGTTTGTTCTAGATTGATTTGTTCGGTGTTAGATCATTAGGGTGGTTTCATTGCATATATTCAAGTAAGATATCCATTATACATATTCATTAGATTTTATCATGGTAGTTTTGTTTCATTTCATTATTGGTTTTGATGATCTGAGATGATGTTTCTTTATGTTTCTTTCTAGATTTTTCATGTGGTCTTGTTCTGGGGGTTGATCCTTTATTGGTTGTAGTGAAATGGGTGTGTGTTCTTGAGATATGTTTTGTTTACTCTTCCCCAAAAAACTTTTTGTTTAATATAATAAACTATAATATGTATAAATTGATTCTAGTTTGTCTGTTGTTATTGTGTGTTCTTCCTTTTTTATGGATCTCATTACGGGGATGTGCAACCCAAGTTTTGAGGTAGGTGGTTTCATATTTAGCCTGGGTTGCTGAACTGGATTGGTCCTATTTTTGATAAATTATTTTATTAAATGAAATGGAATTATTGGATTTTTTTTTGTGGAATTTTTTTTATAAAATATGTTTTTCCCTAGTTTTGGTAAATGAAAAGGATTTTTCAAAGCATTGCAAAATGGTTTTGTGAAATGGTTTTGTGAAATGGTTTTGAAATAATGACATGATTAAATGGTTTGATGAAATGGTTAGGAAAATAGAGCACATGGGAAGCCTTGGGTACTTAGTGGAAGGTATAGTAATAGGTCTCATCCACTGTCAAGGTGTTTTCACATGGGGATTTCCTCTGCTCCCTAGGCCCATTGTTCTAGGGACTTGCTGGAACTATTAGGGGGTTCACTTTCTAGGGTGTTTATTTGCTCTCTAGTGTCAATTCATATGTCTAGAGGATTTATGCACACATGATTTTCTATATTAGGTATGGGTTTCCTATATATCCTGATCTAGTTTGATCCTTATTGTGTTGTTACCTATTCTTTTAGGTTGATTTGGATGCTTTTGGTTTGTACCAATTTTATTTTACTACCATGAATTTGATATGATATGTGATGCATGATTTGTTTTGACATGATATATATGTTTTGATATATGTATATGAAATTCTTTGAAACTAATTTACCTGATTTATTTAAAAATGTGTGAAAAGGTGAAATTAAATTGTTTTTTAATGCTTTTGATATAAAAACCGCTAAACTATATATCATGCCTTGTTTTCTTTAAAGGTGAGAATACTTGGATTATTATTTAGAGACTTGATATAGAACACCTGGGTAAGACCCTACTGAGCCTATTAGATCACACCCCACATACCCCTTCGGTGGTGTGTAGACCTGGTTATGCCTTTTGATGCAAGGAAAGTCAAGTGACCACAATGAGGAAGTGAGGTTTTCTATCAGCTGGGTTTGGGCAGCAGGATTGTGAGATGGTATGGGTTTTCCCATGCTATCACATGGGGACTATTAGAGTAGCTATTTTTGTATTTCATCCTTTGATACTGGACTTGTCTCTTGGAGATTTTTTTCTACCTTTTTATTTTTATTACTTCTGATGTTCTCTTTATATTATGACATGTGTATATATGTATATATATATATTCCTGTTTTCTTCCACTATTTATTTTGTACATGTGTATATATTTCATGTTGTCTACTACAGGTTGGGTGAAATCATTCCCTCTATTTTTTGTTATTTCCCGTGTGCTAGACACCAGCCCATAAGGATCGAGAATACCCTTCAGATATATGATAGCTCAGGTTGGGTACCAGTTTGAGAGGGTATCTAGGTCAAGTTCATCATAGTTTGGTATCAAAGGTGTTCTTTCCTCAATATTCCTTGTCTTGGGATGTTTGGTAGACAGAAGATAGTATTTTCAAGACTTGATAGGTATATTTCAGTGAGTTCCTGGCCAACTCTTTCTATGGTGAGACTAAAGTTTCCATGGGATGTTGGGATGTGTGTCTCCTATATTTATTTCTTTATGTTAATCTTAGTTTTTGATTATGTATTTTCTAGTTTGAACAAAGATTATTTTTTATTTGATCATTTATTTATTTAGGTGTGTTGCAATATGCCTCTGAGACGTGTTTTTTGAGTTCCTCAGGAGGGTGTAGCTAATTCTCCCCAAGGTAATTCTCCTATGGATTATAACTTTATCAAAGCTATCATGTAGGTGGTTTATTCTATAAAAAATAATGTACTTAAATCTTATAACGTAGTTGTCAAGGTATAGCTAGGAGTTGTAGGAGACAGATATCGATTAAGGGTGTTCTTACGTGGGAATCCACCATCCTTTATAAGTATGACTGAATCTCAATTTTTAGAGGAAAGCCTCAAAAATATTGATTATATTTTTTAATTCCTGGATACACCTGAGAGTATCAAGTTAAAGTGTACAACTTTCATACTTTAAGGTACCCGCAAGCGATGATAGGATTCTATGGTATAGGCAGATAGGAATGTGGTCTTTGACTGGAAGGGTTCTAAGACTCTGTTATTCTAGTAGTTTTTTCTAGAGTAACTGATGATGGAGAAGTCTTTGGAGTTCCTCTATTTTCAATAGGGATATATTTCTATGTAAGTGTACACTAATTGGTTTGCATATCTAGTTCGTTTTTCACCAGAGGTTTTAAATAATGAACAGCTAAAATCTCATAAGTACCTATAGGGTTTGCAACCTGATATAAAATTGTAGGTACTTATGCTGAATCTTTAAACCTTTGAATAGATATTGTACATGTATATGATGGTAGAAATGAATATGGAAGGAAAGGTTATATATTGTTTCCCTTATATTCCACCAAGTGGAAACTTCAGTTGCGCACTAGGGAAAAAGAGGATGTAGTTGGATCACCATAAGAGTGGAAGAGATGGTTATCAATAGTAGGCCTGTTCAGAACCTCCAGTTGCACCTATTAGTGTTAATATTAATTTCTATTAGTATGTAAAGGTTGGACACACATGGATTTATTTTTCTTTTCCCACAAATATGTGTGACAGTTGTGTATGTTATGTTCATCTACAACATTTCTGTCATTCTATGTTTATACCTCAATATGGTAAGGTATTTTCATCTCAAAAGGATACTACATCACTTTCAGATTCTTAAAAGACTATAGGGATCCATCCAAAGGCCTCAGGATTGAATCACCATCATTTAGTAGATGAGTTTCCAATGGAGGTAGATGCAGGTCCAGTGATAGTGAGAGGTACCCTCTTTATTGTGTCTTCCGTAATGATTACTTTCTTTAATACCATTTATTCCCACTCATTTATATATTTTCATTTTTTTGATATGCTAAACATTCTAATGGAACTCATGTCCTTTTTTATGGAGTTAGAGACACCTCTTGGGGAGAGGAAAGAATATAGGTTTTGGAGTCCTTGTGCGCTATCGATAGTTGATGCGTAGTTAGTCTGGGATTTTCTTATTCTTGATCTAGATTTTTTTGACATCATAATTGGTATGAATTGAATTATCACTCATCATAATGAGGTTGATTTTTATCATTATTGTGTCTCATTTCTTGATGCCAATGTAATATCATAGGTGCTTTAGGGATAGTGAGATTTTAGGTCTGGTCATGCAGGACCTTCCTGCCCAAAGATAAGGAGTTTATTGCTTTATGTTATAGTTGAGTCTGATGAAATTTATTTTGATGTTGATCTTCCCACTGTTTTTAGAATTTTCCTAATATTTTCCTAGATTATTTCTCTATGCTTACTCTATAGAGTGAGGTGTACTTCATGATTGACTTGATGCCAAGTACGCAGCTAATTTTGATACCTTCCTATCGTATGGTGTCAGAGGAGCTAAAAGAGATCAATATTTAATTAGAGAATCTGATCAAAATGGGTTTTTTCACCCTAGTTTTTTACCTTGGTTAGCCCCAATGCTCTTTTCAAATAAGTTAGATGGTTCACTCTGATTATGCATGGACTACCAAAAGTTGAACTGGGTAACAGTCAAGAACAAGTATCCTTTACCTCGTGTGGATTATTTTTTTGATCAGTTAAAGGGGGGAAAGTGGTTTTATAATATTGGTCTTCGGTTGGGATATCATTAACTCATATTTTTGGAGTCTAATATACTGAATACGTCTTTGATTAGCAGTTATGGGCATTTAAAATATCACGTGATGTCATTTGGTCTAACAAATGATCCAACGGTTTTTATACCTTTGATGAATTATATATTCCATCAATATCTTGACACTTATTTGGTATTTCTCGTGGATTATATTTTGTTTTAATTAAAATCTGAGCATGAATACGAACACCATTTGGGTTTTAGTTTTGAAATATTGAGGTGTTTTGTTTTTATATAAGTATTTCAAAATGAAATTTCTGGATTCAATAAGTGAAGTCATTAAGGAACGTAATTTCTGATCACATATTGTCAGTTGATCCTAAAAAATTAAAGGATATCTTATTATGGGAAGATCCATGAAACATCTTTGAGATTAAAATCTTACTTGGTCTTACTATATACCATCAATAGTTCATCAATTATTTTTCAAAGTTGGGATCACCTTTGACTGCTCTTACAAAGAAATGGGTGAAATTCATATTAGATGAAAATTGCCAGTCGTCTTTCAAAGAGATTAATTTTTTTTTGACATAGACTTCTATTTGGATCTTACCTATGACTAGTAGTGGGTATGTGGTTTTCTATGATGATTATATCAATTTTTTGGGTTTTGTACTCATGCAGGATGATCATGTGGTAGTTTATGGCTCTCTTCAACTTCGAACGCATAAGAAGAACTACCTCATGCATGATTTAGAGATTTCCATGGTTATGAATGTGCATAAGTTTTGGAGGAACTATCTTTTTTGGGAGAGATTCATAGTATTTTAATACCATAAGATTTTGAGCTATATCATTTCTTTGGAAGACTTGAATCTCAGACTGAGATGATGGGTGGAATACCATTAGATTTTTTACTTAGATATTTCCTAAACCCCAGGGACGGGGGATTTTTTTATGGAAACTCTTGGTAGGAAAGTGTCATCGCAAGTTGTTTAGGAATCAAAGGAAGAGTGGAACCTTATGAGTATTTTTCTCAATGTTATCTAGATGTTCAGTTGCATCTAGATGCTCAGGAGGATGTTTCAGGAATGGTTCTGCCTAGTGTTCAGTTAACATCATCTCTCCCTGAGTCTATTCTATAGAGTCAATAGTAAGATGATGAATTCATAGGAATTAGAGAAACCATATATGGTGGGGAAACCATTTTTAGTTTGTCTCTCTCTTTAGATGGTATTCTCAGTTTTGGGGATCATTTTTTCATCCCATCATCCGTGATATAACAACTTTGTTTTTCTTATATTATTATTACCTCATTTTAAAGATAAATAACATAAGATCATTACACAAAGATGATACAAAGGTTTATTGTCTTGGGAAAACTAGTACCATACATAAATTTTACAACATAAACATAAACATTTATTTAATTTCTTCTTCTCTAGCTTCTTATTGGACCATGTGTACTCCTTAGTACATGTAATCGCCTGAGGATATGCATCAAAAAGAGGTGATATAAAATCCCAATAAGATGATAGATAATAACATGAAACAATATAACATGGTTTTATCATATTCATAACATCATCATCATAATCATGATATGAATAATTAGATAATATCATGGAATGTGGCAATTCATAAAAATGAAACCTTATGTCTTAGTGGTTAACTACCATGCATAGTTGTGAAACAATCTAGAATCATGTTCATGCATATTTCACTTTTAATAATGATATTAATCACATTAACCAATGCATTGGAGTGCTTTATAACTCCATGTGCACTCATCACATCATAACATCAACATTGCACTATATAATTTCGGGTGCACCTGTCACATCCTGACGTTAACATTATCATGCATGCCACAAATAATGTATATCAATATTGGTAATAAATAACCCATGTAAAGTAATGTGTTTCATTTCATAAATTATACATTCATAAACTTTAGGTTCCCAAATGAAAGAGGGAATAACATACTTGATACAAGCACCATCCACCTTGAGTGGGAAGTAAAAGGTGTGTTTTTTAAAGAATATTTCTTTTGGAAGACATTGTGTTTGACATAAACTCTAGTGGAAAAAATGTATATCCTAGAAAAGGTAATATAACGGTGAATAAATTATTTTTAAGGAATAACCATACTGAAAATGGAGTGAAAGAGGGAAAACCAGAAGAAATAAAGTTGGGTTTGAGGATTCCCCTTACCTTGTATATGAACGCTTTCTTCACTTTAATGTCCTATATAATGACATTGGATTCATTAATTAACAATTACATAACATTCTATACATGAATATGGTTAATTATGGTTTCATTAAGTTCTTTTATGGGACTTTTGATGAGTTATAGAGTTTAAATTCATTGTTTGGGAGTGTTCTTTTTCTTAGTTTTCAAGAACGGTTCATTTGTACACATGAATGGAAGTTCGTATAGAACATGTGTAAACATCCAAAATTGCTATTAAATGTTATTAAAGATATTCTAGTATTTTAAATGATATTATAATGAATTTTTTTATATACCATGAGGATGAATCATTGGTTAAAAGTTAATGATGATCATTTTAGATTAATTTGGGCTGTTTTTTTATCACAATAAACATGTTTTGTTTTATCATTTAGTATTATGTATAATTTTTTTTTCTAGAACATAAAAGGGGTTAAAAAATAAATATCACAATATTTTCTCAACCATTTAATAGTTTTATTTACATCCTTGATGGCTTTTAATGAAAATAAAGGTGTATCTCCCACAATGATGGTAAATCAACACATCACGGGCAATGATTTCATTTTAAAAAAACAAGAGAGATAGAGAGAGAGAGAATATTTTAATGAATAATGTTCCATTAACATGATATAATACCATTATATCAATAATAATGGATTTATCATGACATTTGGATAAGATAAGTTGAGGATAAGAGAAGAAAACTAATGAAATTTGGAAGGAAATTGAAAGAAACAAGAGAGAGAAATTACCTCTTGAATATATCTTCCTTGAGAGCCTCTTTGGGGGAGATGTTTTTGAATTTTTATGAGACAAAGGGATACTGGTAGTGGGGAAGATCTTGGGAAGATATTTGATCAGAATTTTGAGTAGGCACAAGGCTTTAGAGGTGTGAGGAAATGCGGTTGTGTGGGGTGGTATTTATAGTGGAGGGGAGAGGGGTTTTCTTAATATTTAATTCATTAGTTTATTAATTTCCCTCAAGATAAGAAATGGTGATTATTACATGACTAAATATAGTAAATAGGGCATGTTATTTCAAAGCAATGGACATTTACATCATCAATGACTCAAGCATGATGCAGAAATTCATTTATTTAGCATATTTTGTAAATTATTGAATTTCACTATTCACCAAAATTTAGAGTATTTTAGGAAAATATAAAAAATTCACTCTAACCATTTTTTGACATGTTGAATTCATAAATGAACTCCATTTTATGAAAAAAATTCCAAATATGAGTATTTTTATTTTTAATTAAAATCATAATTTACTTGAAAAATACAAATTTTAAAATTAAAACTACTTTTCTAACACTTTGAAAAATTAATTAAGGTCTCATAAAATTATATATAATCATAAGACATAAAAATACTTGTCTATGAATCCATTTTATGAAAATAAATTTTATTTTAAATTATTAAATTAATCATTAAATATTCATGACTTACAAAAATTCCAACACTATAATATAATTATATCATATTGTCACTTATATGATGGATAAATTTTATTTATACCATCATTGGTAATGTTCCTATTCACTTAGCCTATTTAATATTCATAATGGTCATATTAATATTCATAAGGGTAACATTACTATTCATAAGGGTATGTTACTATTCACCAAAAGAATTAAGTTTGTCCTATCGGACTCCAAACATCTTACTAATCACAACCATGTATGTTAGATTTTTGAAATTTAAATCACAGAAGTGGAAAAATTATGTTTAAAGGTCACGTAGAATTTATTAGTTCATTTAATAATGATGTGGCATTATGTTTAATAATGTGACATTATTATAAGAAGTTAATTACATTGATAAAACTTTGGGTCATTACATTCTTCCCCCCTTTTGTGATTTCTCCCTCAAAATTCCGTTTTACAAAAATAGGTGAGGGTACTTCTCCTTAATCGCCTACTCCAATTCCCAAGTTGCTTCTTCATACTTATGGTTCCTTCACAACACTTTGAAAATGTTGGTTGTCTTGTTGAATAGAACTTTATCTCTCTAGTCTAGAATCTTTACTAGTTTCTCCTCATAAGAAAGATTATCTTCCAATTGTACCACCTCTGAGTTCAGTACATGTGAGAGATCTGATATGTACTTCCTCAGGAGTGATATGTGAAACACATAATGAAATTGATCCATATTTGGTGGAAGTGAAAGTCGATAGGCCACAGCTCCTATGTATTCAAGGATCTAAAAGGGTCCAATGTACCATGGGATTAGCTTCCCTTTCTTTCCAAACTGCATGACTCTATTCCATGATGATATTTGATGGAAGACTTTATCTCCAACATAAAACTCCAAGTTCCTTTGATGGTTGTCAGCATAGCTCTTTTTCTAACCCTAATAATCTTTGATATGTTGTTGGATGGCTTGAACCTTCTCAGTTATCTTTTGTACAAGATCATGTCCAAGTATCTTTATTTCTACAACTTCATCCCAATATATTGGATTTATATATTGCTTTCCATACAGAGCTTCATACGGATCCATCTGAATACTCGAGTGGAAGTTATTGTTGTATGAGAACTCAACCAATGAGATATGTTGATCCCATACACCATTGAATTCTAGTGAGAAGGCTCTTAGCATATCTTTGAGCATCTAAATAGTCCATTCAGATTAGCCACTGGTTTGGGGGTGATAGGTTGTGCTGAAATTCAATTCAGTATTCAATCCATGTTGAAGACTCCTCCAGAATTTGGATGTGAACTTGGGATCATGATCAGAGATAATTGATAGTTGAACACCATGCAGTATCACCACTTCCTTCACATATATCTTTACAATTTTCTAAAGCGAGAGATCTTCCTGAATAGTGATAAAGGGAGCAGTCTTTCTGAGTCGGTCCACCACAACCCATATCACATTATTTCTTTTAGATGTATTTGGGAGACTCGTGACAAATTCCATAGTGACATTCTCTCATTTCCTCATGGGTATAGGCAATGGTTGCATCATTCCTTTGGAGTTCTGTCACTTTTATTTAACTTGTTGACATATCAAGCACCATGAGATATACTCAGCAATCTCCTTCATATTGTCCCACCAGAAGTGTTCTCTAAGATCACAGAACATCTTGGTTCTACCATGATGGATAGAGAAAGGTGAGTTATGTTCATTATCAAATATATCCTTCTTTTTCCTAGGTGATGAAGGAAAAAAATACTCTTTCCAAACTAAATTACACCATCATCATTGATATAGAACTCTTGCAGCTTCCCTTCCTTTACTTCATTCACCCTCTTTTGCAACTCTATATCATCCCTTTGTGCCTCCTTAATCTTCTCTTGGATGGATGGTTGGACAATAATTTAGGCAAGATAGGATTTATTAATTCCCCTTATTATTTCCAAATGCATTCTTTGTATATCCATGAAGATAGGGTCATTCACAATCCGCAATATGGATAGAGTAGTAGGTTCTTTTCTTCTAAGAGCATCTACTAACTTATTCACCTCGCCAGGATCATAGTGAATAGAGAAATTGTAGTCTTTGATTAGGTCTAACCATCTCCTTTGACACATGTCAATCTTCTTTTGTGTGAATATATACTTTAGGATATTATAATTGGTATATATGTCACACTTCTCACCATAGAGGTAGTGCCTCTAGATTTTCAAGGAAAAAATATTATCTACTAGCTCTAGATCATACGTTGGGTAGTTCTTCTCATGGATCTTCAACTGTCGTGATGTTTAGGCTATCACATTATCATTTTTCATGAGTACACAATCCAATCCATTCTTTGAATCATCAATGTATATCAAAAAAATTTCTCCACTCTTTGCTAATGTGATTAGAGTTGCAGTGATCAACCTTCTATTTATCTCCTTGAATATTTTCTCACATTCTTCCATCTAGACATACTTCACCCCTTTCCTTGTTAACTTAGTTATTGGGATTGAAAATCATGAGAATTTTTTCACAAAACGTTAGTAGTACCCTACTAATCCAATAAAAATACATATTTATGTGACACTAGAGGGTCTCAGACATTACTCAATTGACTTTTTTAAGGGTCCACATAAATTCCCTCACTTGTGATCACATGTCCCAAGAACGTTACTTTCTTCATCCAAAAGTCACACTTGTTGAACTTGTCATAAAAATTCTCCTTTCACAATGTCGCCAACACAAGACTTATATTTTATATCATGTTCCTTCTTGCTCTTGGAGTAGATGATAATTTCATCAATAAACACTACCACAAATTTATCATGGTAATGTCTAAAGACTCTAGTCATCAAATCCATAAAGATTGCAAGGGAATTAGTAAGTATGAAGAGCATCACCAAAAAACTCATAGTGCCCATAAATTTTATGGAAGGTAGTCTTATGAATATCTTCCTTGTTCACCTTAAGTCAATTATATCCTTAATGAACATCCGCCTTTTAGAAGTATTTAACTCCTCAAGAGTGATCAAACAAGTCATAAATCCTTGGAAGAGGATAGTTTTTCTTTATGGTGGTCTTATTGAGTTACCGATAATCGATACACAGCTGCATTGATCTATCCTTCTTCTTCACAAAGAGCACTGGCGCACCCCAAGGCGATGCAATGGGGTGTATGAACCCTTTGTCCAAATTCCCTTTTAGATACTTCTTTAACTCCTATAGTTTAATAAGAGACATCCTATAGGGACACTTTGATATAGGAGTATCTCTTGGTATTAGTTCTATTGATAACTCTACCTCATGATCGGTGGAAGTTCGGGTAACTATTTAGGAAATACATCACGGTATTCCCTCGTAAGGGTAATTTCTACTAGGTTGACACTTTCCTTTGATTTAACCATTTGAGTGAGGTATGCTTCTTCACAGGGAATCAACACCCACACTTTTGAAGGATTTTTCAAAGGATATTCATGATCTTTCTTGCATTTTTAGAGGAGTATGGGATGGTTCGGAATATGAAAAGATATTTCCTTTTCTTGAAAGTTGATATGTGATCTATATAACGAGATCCAATCCATTCCCATTATAGCATCGAATTCCACCAAGGGAAGTATAACGAGATTCCCTGGAATAATCTACCCACATACACCAACAGGAGAAGAGTCCAACACTTAGGTTGCAATGATTGAACCACTTTGTGTTTTTATAGATATATCTACTTAAAGGTTTTGGGGCTTCAATTCTGTAGTTCTATTAAACTTTCAATATATAAATAAATGCGTAGAACCAGAATCAAATAATACTTTTACTATTTTTGAGTGAATAGGAAGTGTGCCTTATACAACTACATTTTATTTTTCAAATTCCACAGTAGTGATGGCATAATACTTCCCTTGTTACTTTTTCTTTGTTGGATGATGACACTGATTACCCTCAAGGAATTGAGGTTCAGTGCACTGGCTTGTATAGTGCCCTTGATCCCTATAGTTTTAGCATTGGACCATAGGTGGTGCCCTCCTTTCCTCCACAACATTATCCTATTTTATCATTTATTTTTGACACTATTGATCTTGGTGGCCTTCTCTAAAACACTTGAATTATTTCCCCATCCCTTTAAGGCAGTTACCATGATGTTTCTTCCAAAATTTTTGACGTGTAGGTGGTTGAGTTTTCTTTCCACCTTTCTCATTAAATCCTCCGACATGAAACTCTGTCTTTTGTTTCTTATCACCATATCCATGGGACCATTATCCAAACTTCATATCTACTTTGATAGCATATCGAACGACTTATTCATAACTCCCAAGGTCTCAAATTGTAATATATTTTTGAAGGTTTGGTTTTAATCTGCTAAAAAATCTATCAATTTTTCTATCATTATTGATAATGAAACCTAAAGTGTGCCTTTAAAGCCTTATGAAATTTTATTTGTAGGTCATGATAGATTATCCATCCTTTTTCTTTATCTCTATGAATTCTCTCTCTATCTTCATATGAAGAGTTAATAGAAAATACTTGTTAAGAAAAATTATCTTAAAGTCTTCCCACTCCATCTCTTCAATTTCATCCCTTAGCTTGGTGTTCTTAATCAAATTCCACCATTGGTCGGCCTCTCCATCTAGATGATAAAAATCCAGAGTCACCTTATCCATATTAGAACATTGAAGCATATAAATGATATTCTTCATCGAGTTGACCCACTGTTCCATAACTAGTAGATCGGAAGATCCACTAAACGTTGGTGGTCGTTGCCATATAAAACACTCAATAGCATGTTGCTCCCTCTTAGGTAAAGTAGGATGTTCCACATTATTCAAGTTATTGTTCATAACCTGAGATATTTGAGTAATAATCACCAAGAAGTTTTGAAATCCACCTCCCAAATCATTGGTGATATCATTCGGGCAATTGCTGCATTGTCCCTCAAATGGGTTGTTGGATTCGTTTCTCCTGGTTCCCACCATTTTATAAAATATTAAAGGTTATAACAAAACATAAGTCAATAATTCATGAATAAATAATTTATTCCTTTGATCAATCAACGCTAAAATCATATCTTATGGTATCCATATGTTTAAAAAATCTTCTTGTGTTCTTACATATACTTGGTCTCATACTAGGGTTTCCACTAAGGTTATCAAATCCTAATTCCCAAATTAACTAAATCATGCCTCTGATACTAACTATAGTGACCCTGCTTTTTCTTACATTACTATTACATAATTTTAAAGATTAACAATATAAAATCATTACACAAAGAGGACCCAAAGGTTTAGTGTCTTGGGAAAACTAGGACCACACATAACTTTTACAATATAAATATAAACATTTATTTAATTCCTTCTTCTCTAGCTTCTTATTGGCCCATGTGTACTACTTAATACATGTAGTCACTTGAGAATATACATAAAAAATGGGTGAGCTAAAATCCCAATAAGATTATAGATAATAACTTGAAACAATATAATATGGGGTGATAATATTCATAACATCGTCATCATAATAATGAGAGGAAGCATTAGATAATAGTAAGGAATGTGGCAATGCATAAAAATGAAACCTTATGTCTTAGTGGTTAACTACCACACATAGTTGTGAAAAAATATAGAATCATGTTCACAATAATTTCACTTTTACTCATGATATTAATCACATTACCCAACTCATTGGAGTGTTGTATAATTTTGGGTTCACCTGTCACATCATAACATCAACATTGCACTATATAATTATGGGTGCACTCATCACATCATAACGTTAACATTATCATGCATTACACATAAAATGTATATCAATCTTGGTCATAAATAACTCATATAAAGTAATGTGTTTCATTTCATAAATCATATATTCATAAACTTTGGGTTCCCAAATTAAAGAGGGAATAACATACTTGATACAAGCACCATCCACCTTGAGTGGGAAGTAAAAGGTGTATTTTTGAAAGAAGAGTTCTTTTGGAAAACAATTTGTTTGACATAAAATCCAATAGAAAAAATTTATATCCCTAAAAATGTAATATAATGATGAATAAATTGTTTTTAAGGAATAACCATACTGAAAATGGAGTGAAAGAGGGAAAACTTGAAGAAAGAAAGTTGGGTTCGAGGATTACCCTTACCTTGTATCCAAACGATTTCTTCACTTTAATGTCATATATAATGATATTAGATTAATTAATTAAAAATTAAAAAACCTTTTATACATGAATATGGTTAATTATAGTTTCATTAAGATATTTTATAGGCCTTTTTATGAGTTATATATTTTAAATTCATTGTTTGGGAGTGTTCTTTTTCTTAGTTTTCAAGAACGGTTCACTTGTACACATGAATGGATGTTCATGTAGAACATGAATAAAGATACAGAATAGTTATTATATGTTATTAATAATCTATTAAGATTTTAAATGATCTTATAATTAATTTTTTTATATTCCATTAGGATGAATCATTAGTTAAAATTTAATGATGATCATTTTAGGTTAATTTGGGCGGTTTTTGGATCACAACGAACATGTTTTGTTTTATCATTTATTATTATGTATAAAAGTTGTTTCCAAAACATAAAAGGGGTTAAAAATACATATTAAAATATTTTTTCAACTATTTATTGGTTTTAGTGACAAAATATAAGGATTTGAAGGAAAATTAAGGTGAATCACCCACAATGATGGTAAATTAACACATCATGGGCAATGATTTCATTTTAAAGAGAGAGAGAGAGAGAAGATTTTATTGAATAATATTACATTAACATGATATAATACCCTTATAAATATCATAATAGATTTATCATGAAATTTTTATAATATAAGTTGAGGATAAGATAATAAATGAAATGAAATTTGAAAGGAAATTGAAAGAAAAGAGAGAGAGAAATTACCTCTTGAATATATCTTCCTTGAGAGCCACTTTAAGGGAGAGGTTTTGGTATTTTTATGAGACCGAGGACTGATGGTCATGGGGAGGAGATTGGGAAGATATTTTATTAGAATTTTTAGTAGTCAAATTTCTTGAGAGGTGTGAGGAAATGAGGTTTTAAGGGATGGTATTTATAGTGGAGGGGAGAGGAGTTTTCTCAATATTTAATTCATTAGTTTATTAATTTATCTCAAGACAAGAAATAGTGATGATTTTATGAATAAATAAAGTTAATAGGTAATGTGAGTTTAAACCAATGGCCATTTACATCATCCGTGACTCAATCATGATGCAGAAATTCATTTATTTAGTATATTTTGTAAATTATTGAATTTCACTATTCACCAAAATTTAAAGTAGTTTGGAAAAATCTCAAAAATTCACCCTAACCATTTATTAATGTGTAGAATTAAAAAATGAACTCCATTTTATGAAAATATTTTTATAAATATGAGTAATTTAATTTTTAATTAAAATCATAATTTACAAGAAAATACAAATTTTAAAATTAAAACTACTTTTCTAACACTTTGAAAAATTAATTAAGGTCTCATAAAATTATAATTTAATAATAATACATAACAATACTTATTTATGAATAAAAATTATGAAAATATATTTTCTTTTAAATTATTAAATTAATCATTAAATATTCATGACTTATAGAAATACCAACACTATAATATAATTATATCATATTGTCACTTATAGGATGGGTAAATTTTATTTATACTATCATTGGTAAGGTTAATATTCACTTGGACAATTTAATTCATAAGGATAATATTAATATTCATAAGGGTATCATTACTATTCATAATGGTGTGTTACTACTCACCAAAAAAATATGTTTGTCCTATCGGACTCCAAACATCTTACTAATCACAACCGTGTATATCATATTTTCAAAAATCAAGTCACAAAAGTTGAAAAAATATGTTTAAATGTCACATAGAATTTAGTATTTAATTTAAGCATGATTTGAAATTATGTTTCCTAATGTGACATAATTATAATAAGTGAATTCCATTGATAAAACTTTGGGTCGTTACATGTGAGGAGCTCAGTTTTTTTATTGTCATAGTTCTTCATGGGTTGTTCATCTGGGCACTTTAAAGATATATTATGATGTGAGATGTCAATTCTGGTGGCCGGGTATGAAACATGACATTTCTGATTATGTGTATCACTATTATACTTTCCAACAGATAAAGGAAAAGAATTTAAAACATTTGGGTTTGCTCTATCCTCTTCTGGTTCCAGTTTGGAAATGGGAAAAGGTATATATAGGCTTTTTTTGGATTACCATGGACTCCTTGAGGGAGGAATTATATTTGGGAGGTAATTTATTGGTTGATAAAGTCATTTGATTTCATTATTATTAGGTAAACCACTAAAGTTGAAGATTTGGGTAAGCTGTATGTGTAGGAAATTGGGAGGTTACATGGGGTTCCTTCTTCTATTGTTTCAAAAATAGATACTTGGTTTACTTTGAGGTTCTATAGGATTCTCCAGGAGATGATGGGGACCCAGGTCATAATGATTATAGTTTATAGTCTACAGACAGATGATCAGATGGAGCATGTTATTCTGATTTTGTAGGATATGATTTGTGATTGTGTCTTATATTTTGGTGTATCTTGGGATATCCATCTAGGACTAATTGAGTTTTCTTAAAACAATAGTTATCATTAATTAATAAAAATGTATCCCTTTGATGCTTTTAATTTTCGCTCATTTAGGTCACCTATTTGTTGCGTAGAGGTGGGTGAAGCTTCTTTGTGGGGACCAAGTTTAGTTTAGGAGACGTCTGTAAGGATTTAGGATATATGTCAATGTTTTCTTATAGTGAAAAGTCGATAGAAATGTTATGCTGATCAATGGAATATTCCTTTTTTTCATAGGTGATTGGGTTTTCTTAAAATTTTCTTCTCAATTGGGTCATCATCATCTTGGAAAATAGGGAAAGTTATCTCCAAAATATATTGGACAATTTTAGGTCACTGAGTGGATTGGGAAGGCTGATTATCAGTTAGAATTTTGGTTCAGTTGATAGGAATTCATGATATTTTACACATATTGCATCTCAGAAAATACCATTCATATCCCTCTTGTGTTCTAATATGGGAAGTTATTGAGTTAGAGATAGATGTTTCTATTGTGGAGAAACTAGTATAAATCATTTAATATCAAGTGAAAGTCTTGTGTGGGAATTCAATTCTATTTTTTAGAGTGTTCTGGAAACACAGCTAAGATTTTCATGAGACTTTGGAGCATGATTCATTGATGAGGGAGTAGTGGCCTCACATATTTACCAGACTTCATTATTCTACTAACTTCTTGAGTATGTAAATTCTTATGGTGGGGAGTTTGTAACATCCAATTACCTACTTTTCAGAATTTTTCCTTATCATTACTTGTTTTCCACCTTAATTGGGCGCATCTTTGGACTCCTGTGGATGGAAAAAATGTTTTGAGAAAAATTCTTTAAATATTTTGGGATGTATGCTTGTTTGAATTAATAGAGTATAGGTATAAATGAGTTAATATTTTTACAGGGTTCTCCCCAAGTTCAGAGAACACCTGAGGTGGTTTAAAGTTTTTGTAAAGAATCTAGAATTTTTTCAGTCTGTAGGAGAGATACACATCGTGTAATGGGAGTACACAATGTGTAAATTCTATAGATAAGATGGCATAAACCTGGTACATAGTGTGAAGGGAGTACATGACGTCTAAAGGTTACACACCAAGTAATGTTAAAATAATGATTTTTAATAAAAAGGTAATGGGTTTTTAAATTTATATGAGTCTCATGGATTATACGATGTGTAAAGGGATTGTATATCATGTAATTTTCATAGAAAATAATTTTATGGTGCTTCTTCAGTTGGTTCTTATTTCATTCTTCCATATACATCCTTTTTTCCAACCTAGATCCCTTAGTCGGTGAGTTTGGGAGCCTCTATTTGTTCCGAATTGATTCGTTTGGAATTGGATTGTCATGGTGGTTGGGTTACATCTATCTAGGTAAGAGATAAATTGTTCTTCTTCATTTCCTTTGATTTTGATAGTATTTTAGTGTTTTTTATTGGTTTTTTTGATCTGATATAAATTTTTTTCTTGTTTCTTTCTAGATATGACATGTGATCTTGTTCCAGGGGTTGATCCTTTGTTAGTTGGGGTGTGTTGGGTGTGTATTCTTGAGGTATGGTTGTTTTCTCTTCCCCTATGGTATTTTTGTTTAACTAGAGAAATTATAAGATGTGTATATTGATTCTAGGTCCTCTATTGTCATTATGTATTCTTCCTTATTGGTGGATCCCATTGCAGGCATGTGCAACCCGAGTTTTTAGGTAGGTGGTTCCATATCTATCCTGTGTTGGTGAACTGTATTTCTCATGTTTTTGATAAATTTTTTAATTAAATGAAATTTCATTATTAACTCATTTGTTTTGTGTTTGTGGAACTATTTTTTTCTAAAATATGGTTTTCCCCTAGTTTTGGTAAAAAAATGGTTTTTTAAAGCATTGGGAAATGGTATTCAAAGCATGATTTGATGAAATGGTTTGGAAAATAGAGCACATGGGGATCCTTAGGTACTTAGGTGGAAGGTATAGTAATTGGTCTCATCCACTATCAGAGGGTTTTCTCATGGGTCTTTCCTCTACTCCATAGGTTTGTTGTTCTAGGGAATTGTTAGACTTGTTAGGGGTTCACTTTATGGGGGTTTACTCTGATCCCTAGACTCGATACATATTTCTATAGGTTTTATATGTGCACATTTTTTTATATTAGGTATGAGTGTCCTGGATATCCCAACCTAGTGTGATCCTTTGCGTGTTGTTACCTATGCTTCTTGGAAGATTTGTGCTGATTTTGGTTTATATTATTTTGATTGTACTACCATGGATTTGATATGATACGTGATGCATTCCTTTGTTTGACATGACATATCTATTTTGATATATGTATTTGAAATTATTTGAAACTGATTTACCTGATTTTTTTAAAAATTTGGAAAAGGGGGAAATTAAATTGTTTTGTTATGATTTTGATATAAAAATTTCTAAACTATATATCATGCCTTGTTTTCTTTAAATTTGATCGTGCATGTAACATCCCAGGTAAATAAAGAATAAGACATATTTCAAATTTATTAATATTTGTGAATTAAATATTAATTTTACTTTAAAGGGGTTATTATGTTCGATAGCGTACCCGATACGCTACAACGGGTTTCTTTAAAATCTTACGTTGCACACTAATAATAAAATATTATTATTTTAAATGGAAGTTATATCCTAGCCATTGTATTGGCGGGAATGAACAAAACCAACTACAATGTGATTATACATGTTTTTTATATGTATTTACTTTTATCCAATAAAAGTTAGAGGCTTAAAATGTGGATGAATCTAATTTTAAGCATAATTTACATTAAAAGGTTGATTTACCACCTTTTAATGGAAAACCCTCTTTAAATCTAGTTTTGGTCATTTTTATATGTTATATTTGACCAAATAAAATTCTTCTATAGATTTGGGACATCAAATTTTACTTTGGGTAATTTTTTGGTATTTTTCTGATAAAGTTCATTTTTTAATGAATAGTGATAAATATCGTAATTTAATTCAAAACTGCGTTTTAATCTAATTTATTTATATGGTTAGATTATATTTTTAATTGGTTTTAAACTGTAATTAGAATATATTTTTACCATTTAATCCAATGTTGGTTATTGGAATTAATTTTACTTTGAAATTGGACATAAAGAAGTGTCAATCTTTTGATAGTTATTATTTCTTAAAAACACGATATTTGTTTTAACAATGTGAATTAATTTTAAAATTAATTAATGAAACTTTTATGTTTTTAATTTGGAAAAATAAACATCATTTTTGAATTTGGAATATCAAATATAGCTTAGGCTAAATATTTGGTATTTTTCTGAAAAACTTCAATTTTTGATGAATAGTGAAACCACTTAGTAGTAGTTAAACAAATGACTTTTTCATTTAAATGAAATTTTACCACTTCATTGAATTGAATTTCTAAAATCCGACATACATGGTTGTTATCAAGAACTAAAATTTGGTTCAATAAGATGAAAATATTTTTTTATGAATAGTAACTTTTGACTTTTATTTACCACAATTAAAGGTAAATAGGGTAATTCAAGGTAAAAAGAATATTAAAATAATTCAAAATTACCTTAACACTTGTCCAAACCTTATTTCTGAGTCATTAACGACCATGAACATCTTTGGGTCGATTTTGGGACCCCATTGAGCCACTTGGAAGTGATAATGACAATTTAGATTAATTAATTTAAAGTAAAGGCCAAAATGACATAAACAAAAATATTTTAGTAATTAATTTTTATATCGTGTTATATAAGTAATATTTTTTACTATAAATATTCATTAGAAATCTAAAAATATTTCCTATATCATGGTATTTTTTTAATAATTTCTAGACATCAAATAAATTAAATTATTTATGACACAATAATGATACAGTATTTACCTCATTAATAAATGATTTAAATAAATAAGATTATAATGATTAAAATATTATCCAAAACCTGTCCAATTCTTATTGGATGATTTTATTTCGACCATGAGTCATCTTATCTTCGACTATAATGATTTTTGGACCTTTTGAAACTGAATATCATTATATAATAAAATAATATTTTCACACTTTCCTAAAGAGTCTCTCCTCCCCCTTATAAAAGGAGACCACTTATAACCAATTCCTCACACCTCTCATGACATTTGGATCATCCAAACTCTACCCAATTAATCTCCCTACATCCCTATCCTCCCCCTAGAAGCCTTACCTTAGGCAGAAGTCACTTCAAGAAGTCCTTTGGTTCAAACCAAAGGGAGTTACCCAAATTAAAGGTAACGGTTTCTCTTAAATTATTTTCTTTTATTTTACTTCTCCAACCCCTACAATATTTTTATTCCTTTATTTTGTAACAACACTAGTATCCTCAATATACTATTATTTTTTTATGATAATTATTTGAACTACACTTACACACACCTCCATCTAATGGATGAAGAACATAATGTTTATGTGGATGGAAAACTAACGCCTCACGAAACGATGATTGTTCGATTATCTCCTACCGCCTCTCATGGTGGCCATTATGATGGAACTGTATTTATATATGATATATATTATTTTTATTTTTTCTTTATGCTTCTGTGTTTTCCCTTTATAGAACGCCTTTATGGTTTCCATAGAGGGTAAATACGATAATCTCATTTGAGGAAGTGCGGACTACCACCCCCTCAAAGTGATGAGACTCGTTAATGCCTTATATGGGATGTATAAAGGATATATTTAATGATATTATATATGATATTATACTATAATTATAATATACCTATGTATCATTATGTTTAAATTCCATTAAAATAAGAAATATAAATGAAAGTAGCATTCATCCGTACGTACGGCTTACCATCTCCATGAACGGTGCATTTCATTTCTTACCTCCATATGTTATGTACTATTATAAATACATGTATATACTTTATATATATAAAATATATGATATCTAAATCATGAATATCATTATGGGTATAATGTACTATTGACCACATGGACAACTTGTAAATATAAGTTGTTCATTGTTTACTCAAGTACCAAATATCGACAAAATGGGCGTTATTAAGTTAAATGATTACATAATATTTATAACATGGTAATAAGTGATATAAAAGGATTAATAAACTTGAAAAAGGTTCTTAAGAAAGTATAAATTAAATTTATTTTATTATTCAGGAGATTAAAGAACGATTGAGTCAAGTCAGACACGAGGTAAGAGACTTCGTCTCAATCTCCTTTCATTGAGGCATATTTTGTTCTAATGCATGACTTTATTTTATACATTGTATAAACACCTTTGACTTTTCATTTTATTCAAAGGTAATCTTTTTATACAAATATTTTTACTAAATGACAAAAAGGAATATTTTTTTTAATGTAAGTGGTGAAAACAACCTTTCCGTCGCTGCGAGTATTATTTGATCGTTGGATTCCTTAACAAGACGTAATGTTTTTTAAAAGGGAAAATAAATACCATATACTCTTTTTACATATTTTGGTATTGAAAATGATTTTGAGAATGGATTTATTATTTCAATATCATGAAATGATATTTTGTTATTTCAATGTGGAAATATTATATTTTCTTTATGGTTATGTTATGTGTTATGATCATGTTATGGTTCTTGGTCATTATTTACCTATACAGGTGGTTCTGTGATAAATCTAGGGTGGGTAAGCCCGAGATAGCTCTCCAATGCATTGGGTAATGTGATAGAGGTAAACATGAATGTTTATCCTAATAGATTTAGGGAATATATTGTGATGGGTATTCCAAAGTAACTCCCTATGTAGTTGTGATAGATACAATGTAAGTATGATATGGATGCCACAAGTTACCTTTATGATTTATGATTTCTATGTTTTATTCATAAAATATTATGATTTACTAAGGTAAGTAAAAGAGTTCATGTTTTGTATGTATTTATGAACAAATGTTTTCTTTCTTTGTTTCATAACCCTTACTGAGATTTTTATGCTCATCCCAAGTTTTGAAATGTTTTCACAGGACTTAAAGATGAATAGGGTCAAGGATGGGATCAAGGAAAATTCATGCTTTCTAAAACCTGGAACTAGACATGACTCTTTTTTTCAAGAGTTTTTATTTTATGAAAAAAATGGAAATTGTGTAGAAGTGTCTACTTTGTAATCTTTTGAGATGTAATAGTTATGTCCTAATTATCTAAAACTCTAAACCTGAAAAGATCCTCAATGTTAATTATTCATTTGATTCAATATTATGTAATGTTTAAGGCTAGGTCCTTATAGTGCTTGTATTATTTTTCAGAGACTTGATATAGAACACCTAGGTGAGATTCTACTGAGCCTGTCAGATCACACACCTCTTACCCCTTCAACAGTGTGTAGACCTAGTTGTATATTTTGATATAGGGAAAGGAAAGACACCACGGTGAGGTAGAAATTTTTTTCTATCAGCTGGGTTTGGGTAGTTTGAAGTTGAGATGGTGCAATTTTTCCCATGCTATCACATGGGTACTGTTGAAGTAGCTATTTTGGTTTTTCATCCTTTGTTGTTGGACTTGTCTCTTAAAGATTATTTTTCTACCTTTTCATTTGTATTAATCTATTTTATCTCTTTATATTATTACATATATAAATATTCATGTTTTTTCTACTATATTCTTATATAAATGTGTACATATGTCATGTTGTCTACTTCAGGTTGGGAGAAACCATTCCCTCTATTTTTTGTCGTTGTCAGGGTACTAGATGCCAACCCATGGTAATATAGAATACCCTTTGGGTATGTTATGTCTTAGGACATATATCATTTTTATAGGGTATCTGGTCCGGTTTCATCACAAATAGTGTCATTCCATTATTGAAAATTAACTGGTTTTCACGGAAGTACCCTTTTCCTCACTTATAAAAGGGAAAACTTCCACCCCTTAATGTTACACTCATTCCTTTGAATTTATTCCTAAAAAGATGAAATTTTTATATTACAAGAAACCCATCTCGATTTAATATTCCACTGGTCTCAATTATTAATCCCAATACCATCATTTCCAAGTGTGCTTTCAAGATAAAGTTCTAGGTCCCAAAGTGAGTATTACTTAATCCTTATCCTTTTATTATTA